>CM075964.1:10646486-11246486 GCA_038048745.1 Coluber constrictor foxii
TTTCCTGCACACTGCTATCAATATCCATTCTGGCCCTCACATAATGTTATGTTTTATTTATGTAAATCCTAGTGCGATTTATGTTGATTCTGTCACCAAGTGTTGCATCTTACGATTAATGATGAATGCATTTTTATGATGACGATGATCGTGTTTTATCCCTTATAGCTTTCATGTACAGTGAGAGCTTATGCACCGAAGACAATTTCCTTGTGTGTCCAATCACACTTTGGCCAATAAAGAATTCTCTTCTATTTAACTTTGTTTAACAATATCAATCTTCTGAATTCAGGGGGTTTTTTTTTCTTTTTTTAACAAAGAAAGGATTCAGGAAAATAAACAATACGTTCCTGATGTGACTGGTTTACCAACTTTATTGAACTTCTGCACTGAAATTATAGCCTAATATTTAAATGCAGGCTGTGTAACTCTAGGATCTTTGAAGAGGTCAGATGCAATCTTGTGCATAATGATAATTTCTTGACCACAAGGGTTGATGTAATGCCATAATTATATGGAGTGCCTTTTAAACTTTTTGGCTTATTTTGAACAGAGCT
The DNA here is from genome assembly GCA_038048745.1 of Coluber constrictor foxii. Lineage (NCBI taxonomy): Eukaryota > Metazoa > Chordata > Lepidosauria > Squamata > Colubridae > Coluber > Coluber constrictor. The sequence goes on from CM075964.1 coordinate 10,647,044, forward strand.
GCAAAGTTACTTTAACGGGCTAGGCAGAGTGAACACATCCAACAGATTGACATGGCTACACCTGATATACATTGTGTTATCTACTATACACCTTTCTGATACTAAATCTTTGTTTCTGTGAAATATTCCCTTTGGCACTTTTATTTGGAATGTGTGCAAAAATTACAACTTTGCTTTTATTACTTACCTTATATTTACTCTTGGATTTCTTTTTTTAAAAAGTTTTTTTTATTTTTATTTTTTTTACAAACATATCACTGTGTGAACAATGTGGTACCGGAGTATCTAACATTTTAGTACAAGTAGGGTTATAGAACAATATTTTTTACATTTCATAGAGTTGACAATACTATACAATTTTAGTAATAGTACACGTATGTTGTTGAATTATAATCTTTCATTCTTTGATTATTCGATATTTCAATAGGTAATTATTATACCAATCTACAAATTCTGAATGTCGCTCCTTTTACTACTAATAAAATATTAATAATCGTATTTGTTGGGTTTAACCAACTTATATACCTCTAATAGTAATTCACAGATTTATATTAATTTATAATCTTCCATTGTTTACCCCCTTTCTAATTTTTAGTTATGCCACTGTTCAATGGTGGGGGTTTTATTTGTTTTGTTTTGTTTTTAATTTGATTTATATGCCGCCCTTCTCCAGAGACACGGGGCGCCTTACAATGCGTTAAGCAATAGCCTTCATACTTTTGTATATTTATACAAAGTCAGCTTATTTCCCCCACAATCTGGGTCTTCATTTGACCTATCTTAGAAAGGATGGAAGGCTGAGTCAACTTTGAGCCTGGTGAGATTTGAACTTACAGTAACTGCAGGCAGCTGAATGTTAATAACAGGCTTTAGTCTGCTGCGCCACCAGGCTCTGTTTCCCCCGGTTCAGACCGATTCGCAAGAACCGGTAGTAAAACCGGCAGAGGCTCCGCCCACTGACCCAGACATCATCATAAGTGATCTGTGCATGCGCAGAAGAGCACACGGGCGTGCTGCGAGCCATTAGTAAAGATAAGTAGAACCCACCCCAGCCACTGTTATGTTTAAAAAAATATCCCCTTTCTAATCACACTTTAATACCAATAAAATAATATTCATCATATTTACGTTTGACAAGTTATATCATTCTAATAATAATACACATGTTTTTTATTAAATTATAATCTTTCATTATTATCTTATTCCGATAATAATGGTTTTCTGAATTCCATTTCATAGATAGGAAGCTAGAGTCGATCAATACCAGCTTGCCTTTGATTCAGCGTTGTTTTATTGTGTATCGACAATGCTGCATATTTGTGCCCATTCAACATGCAGGTTGTGTTTCAAGAAGGATTCGTTTTCTGAACACTGTACTTGTGTGTGTCATTTCATTTGTTTGCAGTTCATGGTTGGAATAGCCTCTCAGGACCAGAGAACAGAGAGCTGTTATAAACAGGTGGGAAATAATGTCATTTCCCCCCCCAAAATAAACAAAACATCTCTTATGAAACCTGCTTTCTGATTCCATAATCCCATGATTGAGTGCGCTTAGAATATTGCTCGGTAAACATTACAACATTACCCGAATGAGGCATTTTCTTACACAACCATCATTTCTACAGCTCGCTGAAATTAATAACAGCTGAAAAATAATCAGAAGGCTATGCCTCCTAGTGGCTCAAAACACTCAGTTAAATTTTAAAAGACTTCTTTTAAAAAATAAAAATAAAAATTAAGAGTTCATAGATCTGATTACGGCATCCATTGCTGAATCGTGCCTTTCGGTTTCGTATAACGGAGCTGTCAACTTTAGAACACCAATTCCTGAATAAATCGATGAGTCCAATCATACATGAGATAGATGCACGGGTGGGATTTAGCCGGTTCGGATTGATTCGGGCGAACTGGATGTTTAATTTTAATCTGGTTTGCCGAACCGGTAGTTTGCAAGGACTGGCTGACCCCATCCACACCGCCCCGCCCCTCCCATGAGTCTCCACGCGGCCTGTTTTGGAGGCCCGGTAAGTGCAGGGCCCATGTGGAGGCTCTGGGAGGGTGAAAAATGGGCCTACTGGAAGTCCAGGAATGGGCTCGTTTCCGGCCTTCAGAGCGACTCTGGAGCATGGGGGAGGCCATTTTTGCCCTCCCAGAGGCTCAAGAAAAGCCTCCAGAGCCTGGGGAGGATGAAAACGCCCCCATCCCGCTGTGGTGTGGGAAGCTGACTAGGCCACACCCCCATGACCATGCCCACCCAGCAACTGGGCAATAGCCTTCATACTTCTGTATATACCTGCTTAGTAGGGCTTTCGGGCTCCCCCCAAGTGGTGTTCTTTTTTATACAAAGTCAGCTTATTGCCCCCACAATCCGGGTCCTCATTTTACCTACCTCGGAAGGATGGAAGGCTGAGTCAACCTTGAGCCTGGTGAGATTTGAACTCACAGTAATTTCAGGCAGCTGGCAACTAAGTGCTACTTTAACAGCACTTAGTCCACTGCGCCACCAGGCTCTTATATAATAAGATATAATAACCAATTATTGTTGATTATAACTAGAGTGATGTGGTAACCTAGTGATGAAGAAACACAGAAGGATGGATAGATACTTTTCTCCTAGGGCACAAAGAAAAAATACAGGTAGTCCTTGATTTATGACCATGATTTCTGTTGTTAAGTGAGACATTTATTAAGTGAATTTTGCCCCATTTTACGACTTTCTTTATCATAGTTCATTATCCATAGAAATAAATGGATTCAGCTCCCCAAAACGGAAGTTATTGTATGGACCCTTGAAATAATCATGAGGAATTAAAACAGTGAAGGGGTTAAAGGGGAAATATATATATATATATACTGGTCTTCAAAATATCCATTACGAACATGATAAATGAAAGCTCTTGGCAGGATGTTAAAACCCAAAAGATCAATGTGACAATTAAACAGCGATGCTTGAAAACTGGACAGTTGGTAAAGGGCAGTTGAGGAGTGTGGGTGAAGGCAATAAGCTCTCAGCTTGTCATGCAGAAGATTGTCAGGTGCAAACAACTAGAAACACACAATGCAGAGTTCAAGCTAACAACTTTATTATGATCAGCCTGTACTACGGGAATCTGCCTAGTCTATCAGCCCACGCCTGGGAAATAATTAGATAAGGCTCCAGGTAACTTAGGGAGAGTCAGTCCAGGGGTGAAATGCTCCCAGTTCAGACCGGATCACCCGATCCGGTAGCGATGGCTACCGGGCAGGTGATTCGGAGAACTGGTAGCAAAAATCCCTGCGCCCCCCCGCCCTCCCCACCATGCCCAGCTGAGCCACACGATCATCAGAGGCTTTTCTTTTTTTTTACTTTTAAAAGCATTTTTTCTACAACCTCTTCTGTCCAAAAAATGCTTTTAAAAATAAAATTTAAAAAAAAGCCTCTGATGATCACGTGGCTCAGCTGGGATCGTCAGAGGCTTTTCAAAGCATTTTTTTCTTCTGCAATCTCTTCGGCCAAAGAGGTGGTTTTAAAAAAATGCTTTGAAAAGCCTCTCTGACGATCCCAGCTGAATTGCCTGATCGGCAGAGAGGCTTTTCAAACCTTTTTTTAAAATGGCTCTCTGACGATCCTAGCTGAGTTGCCTGATCCGGCAGAGGCTTTTCAAAGCATTTTTTGTTGCAACCTCTTGGACTGAAGAGGTTGTAGAAAAAATGCTTTGAAAAGTTTTTTTAAAAAAACGTTGGCCATGCCCACCCAGTCACATTACCCCCACGCACACACCAAGCCACACCCACCGAACCAGTAGTAACAAATTTTACATTTCACCTTTGAGTCAGTCCTAGCCCTTTTGTGGTTACACAGTAATTCTAGGCTAGTTCCCAGCTTGATTCCTCCTCCTGTACTTCCCAACACAGAGATGCTCTTAGGATGCGGGGGGAAAAAACTATTAAAAGGATGGCCACAGTCAGGGGTGGGATTGAAAAATTTTAGCAGCCAGTTCTCTGCCCAGTTGCGCGGTGGGCCTGGCCATGGGGGCATAGCCTACTAAGCTTCCTGCACCATGGGGGGACGTTTTCGCCCTCCCCAGACTCTGGAGGCTTTCCTTAAGCCTCCAGAGGTTCGGAAATGGGCCCGTTTCTGGACTTCTGATACTTCCGGTAGGCCCATTTTTCGCCCTCCCAGAGCCTCTGTGTAGTCTCTGCACATACCTGGCATCGAAAATGGGCCGCGTGGAGATCTGGGAGGGGTGGGTGGAGTCAGCCAGTCCTTGCAACTACTGGTTCGACAAACTAGATTAAAATTAACATCCAGTTCCCCCGAATTGGTCCGAACCGGCTGGATCCCACCCCTGTCCACAGTGGTACAATCAAGTTCCATATGTGCATCACATGTGTGCGTCACATGAAAATCAGGCACAGCTTCGATGACATCCTGAAGACAACCCTAGACAGAAAGAGAAACTCCAGGAAAACTTGCTGGAATAAAACAACTGGGGAAGCAGGAGAGTTATGTTTACAAACAGATGGTAGGACTGAGATGGAACGTAGTCTGTATTCCCAGGAAGGAGGGGTGCATCCCAAAGGAGTAAGAGCCAGCTCAGTTCAGATAGTTCGTGTGAGAGAAAGAGGGTGAAGACAGCTCCTCCCTAACAGTTCACAAAATGTGGCCATTTCTTGTAGATAGAAAGTTACTTCATTTTGGCAAGATTCTGTCTATAGGTGTAGAACAATAAAGCAATCGACTTGGAAAAATCACCACGTGTCTTTCTCTATTTCGGAGCCTGACAGAACACAACGAAAGTTGTACTGAGACTATTCTGGGTGTCTGGAATTTGACTACAGCAATCTGGTTTTGGAGATTGAAAAAAAAAATAACCCAAGATGAACATCCCGCACATCTGGAAGTTACTGCACAAAGGATGTGAATTTTGCAATGTGCATGGCTGAGTTCTGTGCCATGATGCAGCTGATACAATTATATAACACGGGTCGTTGCTATCAATGCATACATCTTCACCCTAGATGCCATGAAACATTCTCTGTGTGCAATTGAATGAAAACCATGTCGCTCAACCAAAATGAAAACTTATCCAACTTGAAAGAATGTTTAACCTGCGTTTCTAAGTCCCCGCATTTCCTTTCTATTGGAGTGAAGTTTACTACAGACATATATTTTTCAGGGAGCAAATACAGGTAGTCCTCGACTCAGGGGTGGAATTGAAACATTTCAGTAGCCGGTTCGCTTCCTGGTGGCTGGATGGGCATGGCCATTGGGACATGGCCTACTCGGCCTCCTGCACCGTGGCGGGCATGGGCATTTTTGCCCTCCCCGGGCTCTAGAGGCTTTCCTCGAGCCTCCAGGAGGGTGAAAGGGCCTCCCCCGGGCACTAGAGGCCCTCCGGAAGCCAGAAATAGGCCCATTTCCGGACTTCCAGTACTTCTGGCAGACCTGTTTTTCACCCTCCCCAGGCTCCAGAGGCTTTTCTGGAGCCTCGGGGAGAGTGAAAATGGCTTCCCCTGGGCACTGGAGGCCCTCCGGAGGCTAGAAACAGGCCCATTTCCTGACTTTTGGTAGGCCCGTTTTTCACCCTCCCAGAGCCTCCGCATGCACCCTCCACTTATCTGGCATGCAAAATGGGGCGCGTGGATACTCCTGGAGGAAAGGGGTTGGGTGGATGGGGTTAGCCAGTCCTTGGAACAACCAGTTCGACCGACCAGATTAAAATTAACATCCGATTCGTTTGAACCGACTAAATCCCACCCCTGCCTTGACTTACAACCACACTTGGGCCCAAAATTTATGCTGTTAAGTAAGACGTAAGTTGTTAAGTGAGTTTTGCCCTGTCTTACGACCTTTCTTGCCACCGTCGTTCAATGAATCACTGCAGTGGATTAGTTAGTAACCCGGTTGTTAAGTGAATCTGGCTTTCCTCATCGGTTTGCTTGTCACAAGGCTGCAAAAGGGGATCGCATGACATCCCCCCCCCTTGGGACACTGCGACCGCCATAAATGTGAGACAGTTACCAGGCATCTGAATTTTAATCACATGAACATAGGGATGCTGTTGTGGCCCCGTCCTCTGAGCCTATCCCATTGGAGGAAGGAAGCTCTGAGCATGAGGAAGAGGAGCCAGCCAGATCTCCCAGCCCCCCCCCCCTCTGGCACCGTCTCAGGTGCCAGCTGAAAGAGAGCAAAGTAGTGGGGAAACAGGTGTCTCAGATGAGAGTGCGGGAGAGACGTCATTCCTGGACGCACGTCAACGAAGGCGAGATAAGCGCTTGCAGCAGCTGAGGAGGCGTGCGAGGGAATAGACCTGAGTCACTGGACTTGAGTCACAGGACCAATGAGTCACTGGATCACACCCCAGAGACTATATAAGAGAGGGTGGTGGTCAGTGATCCCTGTGACGAACAAAACTCAATCTGGTAGTCATTGTAGCCTGAAGCTGCTAAAAGAACGGATTTTGGCAAAGCTACGTATGTGATTTTCTTTCTGTGAACAATTAAAGCACTTGGCAGACGGTGTGAATATCGCTGCCAAGTTGGAGATAAGGACTGTGGTGTGTGCCAAGTGCTTCTTTAACCCTCGACTGGCTGTGTTTTTGTGGGTGTGTGTAGAGGGGGACAGATCAGATGCTACAACAGTTGTAAATGTGCAAAAGGATCATAAATCACTTTTTTCAGTGCCATTGTAATTTTGAACGGTCACTAAATGAACCGTTGTAAATCGAGGACTACTTGTACAAAAGACAAAACAACAACACAACAACACAAAACCGCAGACAATAATTGCTTTTCCTTCAACGCTTACCTTCTCCGGATAAAAAGGCATGCATTCAATTCAACTCGATTCAGTTGCTTACAGTCACACAGCAAATAAATCAGAACACATAAAAACGCTCAGTAAATATACAATTCAAAATTCTAGCAAATAAAATAATAACACTTGGTAAGTATTCCATACTTGGAATACTGCATTCAGTTTTGGTCGCCACGATGTAAAAAAGATGTGGAGGCTCTGGAAAGAGTGCAGAGAAGAGCAACGAAGAGGATTAGGGGACTGGAGGCTAAAACATACGAAGAACAGTTGCAGGAACTGGGTATGTCTCATTTAATGAAAAGAAGGACCAGGAGAGACATGATAGCAATGTTCCAATATCTCAGGGGCTGCCCCAAAGAAGAGGGAGTCAAGCTATTCTCCAAAGCACCTGAGGGTAGAACAAGAAGCAACGGGTGGAAACTCATCAAGGAGAGAAGCAATTTAGAACTAAGGACAAATTTCCTGATGGAACAATTAATCAGTGGAACAACTTGCCTCCAGAGGTTGTGAATGCTCCAACACTGGAAGTTTTTAAAAAGAGATTGGATAACCATTTGTCTGAAGGGGTGTAGGGTTTCCTGCCTAAGCAGGGGGTTGGACTAGAAGACCTCCATGGTCCCTTCCAACTCTGTTTATTCTATGCTATGCTATGCTATGCTATGCTATGCTATGCTATGCTATGCTATTCTTTCCCTATTCTACTCTTTCCCTATTCTACTCTTTCCCTATCCTACCCTATCCTACCCTATCCTACCCTATCCTATCCTATCCTATCCTATCCTATCCTATCCTATCCTATCCTATCCTACCCTATCCTATCCTATCCTATCCTATCCTATCCTATCCTATCCTATCCTATCCTATCCTAATCTATCCTATCCTATCCTATCCTATCCTATCCCATCCCATCCCATCCCATCCCATTCTATTCTTTCCCTATTCTGTTCTGTTCTATTCTATTCTATTCTTTCCCTGTATTGTATTGTATTGTATTGTATTGTATTGTATTGTATTGTATTGTATTGTATTGTATTGTATTGTATTGTATTGTACTGTACTGTACTGTACTGTACTGTACTGTACTGTATCCTATCCTATCCTATCCTATCCTATCCTATCCTATCCTATCCTATCCTATCCTATCCTATTCTATTCTACTCTATTCTATTCAACAACTAAAATCTATGATCAAATCCAGCCTGCCAATTATACAGGGTCTATCTATACTAAAAATTACAATCCATAAACTGTGTGGCAGTTTAATACTAAAAGAGAACGGAATAAGCAGTGCATTTGTTATGTAACATAACTACGGTGGATTAGGCATGTGTTTCCGACGAATCCCCAGTGCTGCCAGGCAGAATATAGCCACCTCGCCACCATTCAATCAAATATATTTTTTGTGTGTTTTCTTCCCCCCCCCCCCCCCAGTGCTCTGATTATATTCCTCGGCTGTTTCCTATAACCCAGGTCCATGTTACATAAGCATGTATATTCATGCACGATCTGCGTATAAACCATCTGTGTTATCAGCCGAGCTTCACACGAGCAGAAATCCATGCTTCAAATCTTTAGAAAGGAGCATGCATGCTACGTTGTCGCAAAATGCTTGCTTAAGCAGGACGCACTGTGATGGATTGTGCACCTGAGGAAGGAGGGGTATGTGTGTGGATCCCAGAACCACCATTTTCCAGAAAATGGCATTGAAAAAAGTGACTTATGACCATTTTTCACACATACGACTGTCTCTGAGGTCCTGCGATCAAAATTCAGACTCTTACCAACGGGTTCATATTTATGACAGTCGCAGTATCCTGGGTGTGTGTGTACATTACGCGATCCTCTTTTTTGCGACTTTCTGACCAGCAACGTCCACGGCGAAGCCAGACTCACGTTGCAACGGTGTGGCTAATTTAACAACTGCATCGATTCGCTTAACAGCGGTGGCCAGAAACTGGTAATACGGGGCAAAACCCTCTTAAAACCAATGTCTCACTTAACGACAGAAAATTCAGGCTCCGTTGTGGTCGTAAGTCGAGGACGACCTGAATAATGCTACTCAAGATAAGTTGGCTTCAAGTTTTTCCTCAGCGTTGTCTGTCACAGAACTCTGCCCAAGATAGGACAATTCCTCTTTTTATTCTTTGAGATTAAAACCAACAAAAAATGGCGACCGATTATATTTTTAAATTTATTTTTATTAATTTATTTAAATTTACTTTAAATTTATGCCTAAAAGTCCAGCTTTTGACTGTTCCTTGTCTCTCATGTACCCTTTTCGAGGTCTTCCTTTTTTTGCCTGTGACTACCATGTTTTCCCGAAAATAAGACCCTTCCTTATATTTTTTTGAACTCCGAAATAAGTGCTAGGCCTTATTTTCGGGGAGGTCTTATTATTTTGGGGCACGTGGAGCAAGACAGGCTCCTCTTACTGTTTTACCTGATTTCCAGCCCTGCGTTTAAATATTTTCGGGGAGGGCTTTTTAAATTCTTTTTTTAAAAATTTCTCATAAACTCATTTACATGTACAGTGATTTATCCATCGTTTTTCATTCATCTTTTCTTTTAACTTTCATTTTGAATTTTTACTTTTTCGGGACTGCTCTTTTACCCTTTACCTTTACTCCAACCTTTCTTCTTCTCCTCCCCTTCTCTTCCCCCATTTCTCCTCCTCCTTCCTTCGTTCTTCCTCTCCTTCTCTTCCCTACTTCCCCTTCTCTTCCCCCACTCCTCTCTTCTTCCCCCCTTCTAACCTTCTCCTCTACTCCTCTTTCCCCTTCCTTTGCTTCCTCTCCTTTTCCCTTTCTTCTTTCTGTTCTCCTCTCCTCTCTTCTCCCTTCCTCTCTCTCTACTCCTTCCCCACTCTCCTGTTGTTTCCCTTTTCAGTTCAATCTAAAGTGGTATTCGAGGGGAGGGCTTATTTTTGGGGGGAAGCTCATTTTAGCACATGCACTCAAAAGCCTGATTGGGCTTATTATCAGGGGATGTCTTATTTTAGGGGAAAACAGGGTATTTTTCCTTTCGGTTATTGCGTATTATTATTATTTTTAATTCTATTTTTGTTACATTTTCCCCTCCCCCCCCCCTTTTTTTTAGGTACGGGCATTTAGCCTGTTTTACTGAGGAGAACAGTTTCCCTCGGTCTCCGTACCAGATGGCGGGAGTGGGTGTCTGGCATGGCGAACTTTTTCCATGGGCAGCTCTGGAACAGATTTTTCTCAATTAGAAAAAAAAAATCAGATTTTTGTGAGAGGCTGGCTATGAAAGGAAAAAAAAATGCCATACTGTTTCCTCTCACTTCCTTTCAACTGAAAGCTTAACGAGAGGTCCCATGCTGGGGAAAAGGAAGAAATTTACTTTGAAAGGAATGCAGATGTTTGAAATAGCCATAACAGCAAATGTTTTAAAGAGTCTAAGAAGAAAAGAATGGGAAAGAAGCATGTGGAGGGGGAGGGAGGGAGGGAGGGAGGGAGGGAGGGAGGGAGGGAGGAAGGAAGGAAGGAAGGAAGGAAGGAAGGAAGGAAGGAAGGAAGGAAGGATTGACTCTAGGAATCTACCATTTTTATCTATCCATAATTTAATGAAAATAAGATCCAGAGATGACATGATAGCAGTGTTCTAATATCTCAAAAGAAGAGGGAGTCAAGCTATTCTCCAAAGCACCTGAGGGCAGGACAAGAAGCAACAGGTGGAAACTCATCAAGGAGAGAAGCAACTTAGAACTAAGGAGAAATTTCCTGATGGAACAATTCATCAATGGAACAACTTGCCTCCAGAAGTTGTGAGTGCTCCTGCTCCAACACTAGACATTTTAAAGAGGAGATTGGACAACCATTCTGAAATGATGTAGGAGTTTCTGCCTGAGCAGGTGGTTGGACTAGCAGACCGCCAAGGCCCCGTCCAAATCTGTTGTTCTGTTATCAATTGTCAAGTAATTATTCCCCTAGAGTAGTGATGGCTAATCTTTTTGCCATAGCGTACCAGGAGCGGGGGAGCAGGGGGGGGTCTCACACACACATACATGGGAGCAGGGTGCATAAAATTATGGGTGTGGGCATACCCATGTGCGACCCCGCCCCGCCCTCCGTTCCTTGCACGCAATGGCAAAAAGATTGGTAGGCTCATTTTTTGCTCTCCCCAGCCTCCGGAACCCTTCTAGGAGTCTGGAGAGAGCGAAAACAGCCTTCCCTACTTCCCCGGAGGCCCTCCGGAGACTGAAAATGGCCCATTTGCCAACTTCCAATGGGACCGGAAGGCCCATTTTTTGCTTTCCCCAGGTTCCAGAGCCTTTCTAGGAGTCTGGGAAGAGCAAAAATGGCCTCTCCCCTCCCCTCCCCGAGGCCCTCTGGAGCCCAGAAACAGCCTATTTGCCAACTTCCGGTGGGACCAGTTTTCGCCCTTCCCAGACTCCTAGAAAGGCTCTGGAGCCTGGGGACAGCAAAAAATGGGCCTTCCCCACCACCTCCTGAGGCCCTCCAGAGGCTGGAAACAATTTCCCTACTTCTGGTGGGCTCAGAAGGCTTGAAAAACAGCTGAGCTTGTGTGCCCACCGATATGGCTACCCATGCCACCTGTTCGCCATAGGTTCGCCATCACGGCCCTAGAGTTTGGTGTCTTTAGATAGGTCTTTTAATTTTCAGAACGACAGCACCAACGTTGGGAACTCTGTCTCTTTCACACAACAGATTTTTGGGAAGAGGTAGCAAAGTTAATTAGGAACTACCAAACCACCACTATGCTTACAATTTTACTTCAGCTTTCCTGCTCACTGTGGTGCTGGGCTAATTAGTAAGAAGGGGGTTGATGTTTGCACTGTATTTTACATTCAGTGAAGAGAAAGGGATTGCAAGAGAGTTAGCAAATCCATAGGGAATACACCTCAAAAGGAATATGCTAGAGGCAGCTGTTTGCTTAGATGCTGGGGCAAGAATCTATGTCCATACTAGATAAATAGCTGTTTCTAGCTCATTCATTTCATTACAGTTATAAGTTGAAGACTTACTTTAGATGTCAAGAATTTTGGGGGGTGGGGGAATGAAGACCCAAAATAAATTAAATCCTACCTTGATTGAATGTGTCTTAATTTAACCAAGTCAAGAAAGGTAAGCAGTTTTTGGTTTGTCACAGATTGTCCCTCTGCTCTTTATTTACCTTATTTTTATTTGTTCATTATGAAATTATTTGCCACCCGTTTCATATCAAATGACTCTGGGTGGCTTACCGCATAAAAGCATCCAAAACATTGAATTGATCGTTAAATGGTTTACGGTTGGCGCAAACTGTAATGAGACAAAATTGTCCTGGATGACAAAATTGTAAAACGTTTTGCACAATGCCTTTCCCCCAGCTGCTCTGGTGTCATAATTAAACATAGAAAATGGCTGCCAGAGCATTGTTTAATTTGTGTTGTGGTTTTTGTAAGACAACGATTCCCAACCTTTTCTTCACCATGGGCCCCCTTTAAATACCTTTTGTGGCCTCTTTTTAGGTTTAAAGTTTATGGGTTTTAAATTTTAATTGTCTATTGGTTTTTTAAATTTGTTGGGCCAAAATTATTTAATTCTTTTACTAATATTTTAAATTTTGTATTGGAGTGCTTTTATTCTTGGCTGTACACCGCCCTGAGTCCACTAGCAGAAGGGCGGTATATAAATTTAATTAATAATAATAATAATAATAATAATAATAATAATAATAATAATAGACCCCCCAAAGACTTAACTCAAGATTTAAAGCACTAGCGTGCATCAAATATTCATCTCTCCCCTGTGATGACATCGTGCCCCCCCCCCAAGGATCCGCCGACCACAGGTTGAGATCCACCATTGTAAGGTGATCATTTCTTTTCCATGTTACAGCGTCCTGACTTATTTCAAATACTTGTGTGAACCATTTCCTGTCAGGTTGAGTGGAGGGAAGAAGATTCTTAATCCTGGCATGTAATCCAGAGGTGGGTTTCAGGAGGTTCTGACCAGTTCTGGAGAACCAGTAGTGGAAATTTTGAGTAATTCGGAGAACCGGTAAATACCACCTCTGACTTGCCCCACCCCAATCTATTCTCTACTTCCCAAGTCCCAGCTGATCGGGAGGAAGTGGGGATTTTGCGGTAACCTTCCCTTGGAGTGGGGAGGGAATGGAGATTTTACAGTACCCTTCCCCTGGAGTAGGGTGGGAATGGAGATTTCACAGTATCCCCCTGCCACGCTCACCAAGCCACGCTCACCAAGCCACGCCCACCAAGCCACACCCACAGAACCGGTAGTAAAAAAAATTGAAACTCACCACTGATGTAATCGCTGGGTAGCTAAAGACAATTGGGGGACAAATGACGTGGGTTTTGTAATTCGTTAACTAACATAGCTACTTTGCATTTTAATTTGATTTGTTTTCTCTCTTTTAAAACGATGTTCAGGTTTATTAGCTTTGAACAGTCCTAAACAAGCTGGAGACTAGCTCCAGATAGGAACAAAAGTTTGTTAGTACAAATTGGGGGTCTGGTTTATCTCTTTTGTGAGCGCCAAGCAACCATTTTCCTTACAATTAAGCCCCTTCTGACGTCGGACCTTATTTTAATGAAAAATGTGTGATGTTATGGGATGCACATATGTAACATGGTTGACTACATGGAACTGATTTACTGTGCAAAGCGGAGATTACTTTTATTGTGTCCGATCAACTTTCCTCTTGAGTTTTCTTTGTTGTGTTAACTATAAAAAAGGAATATAAGATGGCTCTTGGGGTCCTCTCTTCTTTTTTTTCCCCAGAGAGGTCCCACTTTATCAGGGTACCCCAGTGGTGAAATTAAAAAATTTCCCCTACCGGTTCTGTGGGGATGGCTTGTTGGGGGGGGAGGTCATATGACTGGGTGGGCGTGGCCAACTCGACATTGAGGGGCTCCTCACTGGCCCCCTCCCATCCCAGCCACTCCTTCTCGCGAATGGCAGGAAAATGGGGAGGGGAATATTCCTGCCTACCATCCTTCCCTCAGTCTGTGCTGAGATTGAGGAATGGCTAAATGATCTTCTGACTCAGTTGCTTATTGGGAAGGTAAACTGAGGCAAAAGCTAGGGCCAGATTTGGCTTTCACAATGGAATCAATTCTTTTCATTAACATAAATTTGCGTGGAAAGTTGCTAAAAGAAATATCACATTTGGGGAGGTGGGGGTGTAACAGTTCCTTATAGTCTTACTTTTTTTGCCCTCCTTGAAGTTGGAAACTAAAGTATTATTCTTTCTAAAAGCAGAAAAATCTGGCTGGCTCAAAAACATTTAAAGGACTTTTGATTAACCGTCTTTCCATAACATCCCCAATATAATAAATTAGAGAGCGCCTCTGAATTTATTTACTCTTTAAGGGGACGCAGTGGCTCAGTGGCTAAGATGCTGAGCTTGTCGATCGAAAGGTTGGCAGCTCAGCGGTTCGAATCCCCAGTGCCGTGTAACGGGGTGAGCTCCCGTGACTTGTCCCAGCTTCTGCCAACCTAGCAGTTCGAAAGCATGTAAAAAATGCAAAAATAGGGACCATCTTTGGTGGGAAGGGAACAGCGTTCTGTGCGCCTTTGGTGTTTAGCCACACTGGCCACATGACCATGAAGACGTCTTCGGACAGCGCTGGCTCTTCGGCTTTGAAACGGAGATGAACACCGCCCCCTAGAGTCAGGAACGACTAGCACATATGTGCGAGGGGAACCTTTACCTTTATCTTTAAGGATGTGTCTCGCTTTTAACTTGGCTGCAAAATCCTCCTTTGTTCCACTCCATAATTCAAAGAAATTGCGTGAGTTTCCCCATCAATTAAGCCGGAGAGTTAGCAGCTGTCTGACAGTAGATTTCAATAATCACAGCTTGTTCCACCAAAACTGATCTGAATTATGCTTTCAGCAAAATGTAAAAGCAATACTGAAGGAACAGAAGGAAAACTAATGTTCCCAATCTGTATTTTTGAGGAAATCAGTGCAATGTGCACTTGTTAACATTTTGGAACGACCTGGAGATGTTCATTTGAAGTTCCTTCCATGCATGCAGACAACTCAAAGCCCATCTTGACAGCAGAAGTAAGAGAATGCCATATTAAAAAATTACAACCTATGAAATTGATTAGGATGGTGTAGGAAGAAATATCCATCTGGTTGTGTTCCAAGCTGAGAGGAAGACACTGGAAATGTGTAGGCTGATTGGGAAGACGGTTTATTGATGGACAGGACCACATGAGTTTTGAGGTCCTGGGGCAGCTGAACAAAATGGAATTGAGAGTGGGAGGGTTTATATCTTTGGGCTTTGTATTTGAGCTTCCTGTTCCTATACAAGGACATGTATTCTACTGGCTGTTGTCAGATTCCTATTGGGTCATGTAGGGGTCATAGCTGGCTGTATAGGCAAAAGAGGAAAAGGTGTTTGTCTGAGCTCCCAGGTTTGGTTGAAGTTTGGACTGCTTTGGGGGGTGATGCAACTCCTATTATGGTTTAATAGCTTTTGTCCTGTTCTGGCTCTTGGGTGAGAGTATTTGCTTATGAATACAGCTACTTTGTTTCTCCGAAAATAAGACCCTGCCTTATATTTTTTTTGAATCCTGAAATAAGCACTTGGCCTTATTGCCATGGGCTCAAAAGCCCGATTGGGCTTATTATCAGGGGATGTCTTATTTTGGGGGAAACAGGGTATTTAGATACTTATTTTCTTTCAATAAGCTTTTTATCTCTTAAGTGCTGACAGCTGCTGTGGGCTGTTAAGAAAAGGTGGGGGTTGCTTTTTGCCTCTAAAAACATGTTTCTCCATTTCTCATGTAGGGAAATGTAATATTCTGCTTTTTTAATATTTCCCAAAATATTTCATTCGGGGAGTGGGGCAGTGGTGAAATCCAATTTTTTTTTACTACCGGTTCTGTGGGCATGGCTTGGTGGGCATGGTGTGGCTTGGTGGGGATGGCAGGGGAAGGATACTACAAAATCTCCATTCTCACCCCACTCCAGGGGAGGGATGCTGCAAAATCCCCATCCCCTCCCCACTCCTGAGGGAAGAATATTGCAAAATCTCCATTCCCACCCCACCCTGGGGCCAGCCAGAGCTGGTATTTGCCAGTTCTCCGAACTACTCAAAATTTCTGCTACCGATTCTCCAGAACCTGGAGGGAGGAGCTTCCCACAATGGTTTTAAATTCAAATTCAAACCTTTATTGTCAACGCGAAATATTTAACTTGCAAACTATCAGACACCTTCCTTGCAAACTGTCATCTTTTAATAACTCGCATGCAAATAATTATCCAATGACATTTGTCGATAAAGATGCAACAATGAGAATTTTTTGCCTGCAGCATGTAATTCGTTTTTAAGTAGGGATTAACAACATCCAGGCTGTATAAAATCTGTGGAATAAATTACAGCACGAAGATGATGCCAGGTGTCAAAACATAACAAACCAGATCCAGCACTGATTTTAGGGATATGCAGGGAATAGAAAAAAGAAATATTTCAAATCTGGGGAAAAAATATACTCTTTCTTTGGAAGTCTGCTGTAGCTCGACAGAATTGAAACCCAGAACATATTCATGATTCTGGATTTTAATGTAAAAGAAAAAGAAAAAGAACAGATTTTACACAGTGAGTAGGAGAAAACTAGTGCACCATGCCTTTATTGATGCAATGAAATTATAGAAATGAACCGGGGGCAACCCACCACTGGGTGGTACTCACTTAATTTCCCTATCGGTTCGCAAATGTGAGCACGGTCACACCAGTGGTGGGTTACTACCAGTTCACCCCTGATCGGGCAAACCAGTAGCAGCGGTGGTGGAAGGCTCCGCCCACCTGCCCAGACACTTCTGTGCATGCACAGAAGCATCACATTCATGCGCGAACATGCGTGTGCCCACGAGAAAACTAGTAGTGATGGGTTTTGAAACCCGCCCTGGTGTACGTGTTCTATTTGCTCACACACGCCCATCCCCTCATGCGTCCGGCCTTCCGTACATGTGCTTTGCTGATGCGTGCTCCTTCCTCGCGTGCACATGGCCTCAAAAACATACCTAAATAGGATGGCATAGAGCCAGGCGGATGGGCGGGTGGACAGGCCCACCTGCAATTTCCGCTACCAGTTCGGGCGAACTGGCCCGAACCGGCTGAATGCCACCTCTGCTTACCAACTTAAAAAGAAACCTTTGAATAGATATAGTTCTTCAAGGATCTTCTTTTAGACCAACTGGAAGCCACAGCTGATCGAAAGCAAATATGGTGAGGCTCAGATGCAAATAAACATGTGGATTAAATTGGATGGGGCCCAGATATGTAATGGCTTAGGACCAGGGTACTTACGAGACCGCCTTCTGCCACCGATAGCCTCTCACCGACCAGTCCGCTCCCATAGAGAGGGGCTCCTCAGGGTGCCGTCGACCAAACAGTGTCAACTGGCGGCCCCCAGGGGGAGAGCCTTCTCTGTGGGGGCACCTGCCATCTGGAATGAGGTCCTCCCAGAGATATGGAGGATTCAGGACTTACACACTTTCCGCCGTGCCCTAAAAACGCTTCTATTTCAACAGGCAGGTCTGGCCTAACTCTCCCTTTTAAATTGGTTTTAAATGGGGTTTTTAAATGTTTATATAAATTGGTGGTTTTAAATTTTCGAGCCTAAATTTAATCTCTTTTAATAGTTTTTAACTTTTGTATGTAAATTGTATTTTATTTTGGCTGTTCACCGCCCTGAGTCCCTCTGGGAGTAGGGCGGTATAGAAATTTAAACAATAAATAAAAATAAATAAATAACCGATGGAAATGACAGCATCTAAATTTCCAGGTAGTACGTCTTATGTAGGAAAAGAAATATTTGGATGGTTTGTTCCATGAACAATCTAATTATGCACATTTGGTTGCTTCTTCCATGCGTAATATTTTTTCACAGATGGGTCCACGAATAGGCCTGATCTTTGAGGTAGCGTTTCATAAAAACCTCTTGTTTCAGAAGAGATCAATGGTAGCTATCTCGTGTAGTGGGATCAGAGGTGGGTTTCAGCAGGTTCTGATCAGTTCTGGAGAACCGGTAGCAGAAAGTTTGAGTAGTTCGGAGAACCGGTGGTAAAAATTCTGACTGGCTCCGCCCCCATCTATTCTCTGCCTCCCGAGTCCCAGCTGATTGGGAGGAAAAGCCACACCCACCAAGCCATGCCATGCCCACCAAGCCACACCCACAGAACCGGTAGTAAAAAATTTCGAAACCCACCACTGAGTCGGATGGCTGTACTCAGAGATGGTATTCATTTATTTTCCCTACCAGTTCACAAATGTGAGCACAGGCCCATACATGCATTTGTCCTTCCGCGCATGCACCCAGCCTCGATATCATGCCTAAATAGGATCGCATGGAGCCAGGACGGATTGGCAGGGCCACCCGTGATTTCTGCTACCAGTTCGGATGAACTGTTTCGAACCGGTTGAATACCACCTCTGGCTGTATTGTAACTCAATCTGTGTTGTCACACAGTTGTTGGACTCTCTCCAACATCCATCAAAGACGGTGAAACACAAAGCTTAAATAGAATAATAATAGGCTATAAATAATAATATAGTTAAAGTGGCTTTTATTACTACGTTCTCCTTCACTGGTTATCATAAAGTTAAAGGTAAAGGTTCCCCTCGCACATATGTGCTAGTCATTCCTGTCTCTAGAGGGCGGTACTCATTTCCGTTTCAAAGCCGATGAGCCAGCGCTGTCCGAAGATGTCTCTGTGGTCATGTGGCCAGCATAACTCAACACCAAAGGCGCACGGAACGCTCTTATCTTCCCACCAAAGGTGGTCCCTATTTTTCTACTTGCATTTTTTAAGTGCTTTCGAACTGCTAGGTTGGCAGAAGCTGGGACAAGGCACGGGAGCTCATCCCGTTACGTGGCACTAGGGATTCGAACCGCTGAACTGCCAACCTTTTGATCGACAAGCTCAGCATCTTAGCCACTGAGCCACCACGCTCCTATTACAAAGACATATTACAAGGTTAGAGTACATTTAAACTGGATTAATGTAAGTAGATACTTCAGCAAAAAAATTCTATTTTTGCAGCTCAAAACACATACGGTATTACATAAGGCAAGACAAATTTTCAATAACTGTTTACCAAGAAACCAACAGATTTAGATTGGATGTTCAGTTGTTTTAGACAAAATAAACCACCGATAGAATTCGACAGACGTGGCGTTTTTAAAATGTTAGTTCGGCAGATGAAGGAGGCAATAAAAATTCCGAGTTCTGGCAAGGATAAATACATCTGTTACGAAACTTTTACAAAAACGATACACGGCAATTTCTCACAGCAAATAGACTTCTAAATGCAGAATAATAAACTTCTTTAACGCAGAAGAAAGACTCACGACTTGTAAATTTGCATCCTCAAAAAAGGAGGGAATTCTTTTCTTTGTTTGGTAAATTGCAAATGTTAGGATTGTGTAGGGCTCCCACACGCTACTGGGTAATCCTGTGAAAAGATGCAGCTGCTTTAAAAAGCCACTGAGAGGTGCTGCATCCATGCACCTAAGTGCATTCAGTGCTACCTGGTACGGTCCTCGACTGTCGAGGTAGTCCTCGACTTATGACCGCAACTGAATTTAGGTTGCTCCGTGAGAAATTCGTCGAGTGAGTTTTGCCCCATTTTATGATTTTTCTTGCCACAGCGGTTAAGTGAATCATAGCAGTTCTTAAATTAGTGACATGGTTGTTAAGTGAACCTGGCTTCCCCATTGAATTTGCTTGTCAGAAGGTCGCAAAAAGGGATTATGCGACCCTGGGACGCTGCACCCGTCATAAATATGAGACGGCTGCCAAGCATCCAAATTTTGATCACGTGACCATAGCGATGCTGCAACGGCCGTAAGTGTGAAAAATGACCATAAGTCAATTTTTCAGTGCCGTCGTAACTTTGAACAGTCACTAAATGAATTGTCGTAAATCATGCTGTACTGTAGGCTTGTCAGATCTTCTGGAGTAGATTTATCAAGGCATAAAAGCAGATGCAAGAGGGCTGCGGTGGCGTAGAGGTGGAGCTCTCGCCTCACAATTAGGAGGCTGTGAGTTCGATCCTAGGTAGAGGCACGTTGAGAATATATCAGCTGAACAAAACTCGGCACTAGCAACAGGAAGGGCATCCGGCCAGTAAACACTCAGCTCCATTCAGTTGCCCAGACTCCACCCCGCACGGGATTATGAGGTTGTTAAAAGAAGATGATGATGACTGAATTTGGAGACGGAGGAATAAAGGATTACTTTTTTATGCTCTGCATATTTATTACTTGTCAAGGACGATCAATCTATGCTTACAAGTTTACAAAGGGATTAAGAGGTCATGAAAAGGAGATGATAAAAGCAGATGCAAATACTCCGTTTTCAATATGTAATAAAATACGCTTGGAATCCGTTAATAGAAAAAAGAGGAACATATCCCAAAGAAGAATTTAAAAGTCACAGAAGCAGGACCAAACTGGGGAATGAGGAAAAAGTAACAAAGAAGTAACAAAAATATATAAAGTTTATATATATTTTGCTGTTACAAATAAAGCATTTAAAGATTACCGTATTTTCCGGCGTATAAGATGACTGGGCGTATAAGACGACCCTCCTCAGAACCATTTAAGGCTCGTCAGAGCCTTATGGGCTGGTCTGCCTGGTTACAGGAGAATGAGACCCGGCGTATAAGACGACCCCCGACTTTTGAGAAGATTTTTGTGTGTTAGAAAGTAGTCTTATACGCAGGAAAATACAGTAACTTGTTTTCCTGGGCATGAAATCAAACAAGGTGATTATGTTCAGCTTCATTTTAAGAACTGATATGGAGACGTTGTGTTATTTTCCCACCCTCCCGTTGTGCGGCTTTTCGTTTGCCACATAGGAGGTTCGCTCAAAATTAAAATTCTTCTTGAGCCAGTCGACCTTGCCATCCCAAAGTGGCATTTGGATGCAAATTTCTGGGCATCCGAATTGAAAATAATAAAATCATGGCCCTAACGCAGTGACCCGACCATATTAATCATGGCAGGGATAATTGGGCTGTATTTAGAACAAAAATTATATCTGGCATTTCTGGTCTCGCGGATATGACAGACGCCATGTCTCTTCCATTTGCAAATCCTGCTCAAATAATTTGATTTATTAACATGTCACTCATAAATTATATGCAGCGGTGGGTCAGTTCGCCTTGCTGCAGAAAGAATTAGTCGGCTGGTTTTGCTTAAAGAGATCGAATTCTTCCTGACGTAGAAATTTCTGAAAGCTACCAAAAACAAGCTATCATATAGATCCGTGATGGCACACGTAGCCATATCAGTGGGCACGCGAGCTCAGCTCCGGTGGACATGCGCGTGCCAGCCAACTGCTTTTTGGGTTCTGGGTCCACCAGAAATAGGGAAACAGAGTGTTTCCTGCCTCCGGAGGGCCTAGGGGGGTGGGGAAGGCCCATTTTTCTTTCTCACCTCTCTCCAGGGCCTCTCTAGGACTCTGGGGAGGGCAAAAATGGCCTTCCCCACCCCCCCGGAGGTCCTCCGGAGGCCAAAAATAGCCCATTTAACAAATTCTGGTGGGACCAGAAGGCCCGTTCTTTGCTTTCCCCAGCCTCCAGGACCTCTCTAGGAGTCTGGGGAGGGCGAAAATGGGTTTCCCTACCCTCCCGGAGGCCTTCCAGAGGCTGGAAACGGCCCATTTCCTGACTTCCAGTGGAATCGGAAGGCCTGTTTTTCATTCTCCCCAGGCTCCAAAGGCTTTCTTGGATCCTGGGGAGGGCAAAAACGGCCTTTCCGCCCCCCTCCAGAGGCCAGAAACGGCTCATTTCCTAACTTCTGGTGGGCCCGGAAGGACTAAAAGTCAGCTGGCCAGCGCACGCAAATGCGCTGGGCTGAGCTAGGGCAATGCTCGCGTGGCCACAGATATGGCTCCAAGTGCCACCTGTGGCACGGGTGCCATAGTTCGCCATCACGGGTGTAGGGTCTCCTGCTCCTGGTTGGATTAGATGACCTATAAGCTTTTCCAACTTTATTATTCTTCATATATATTTTAATCTCCGGGCTCTTAATCATCTTAGTTGCTGTTCCTTGCATCCCCCCCCCCGCCCCCGTCTCAACTTCACAAACTATGATTTTTTTTCATCTCATAGAGGTCAAGAAAAAAAAATCCTGGGGTTTTTTTTCGCCAGGAAAGCTTATTTGCTGTTCTGGAGAGAGTTTGTTTAGAACACAAAAATATAAAAGGTCACTCTGACACAGGTTCGCTCTCCGCATTTCCTAGCAGAAGCCGTACTCTCCGGTCAAATAGACATAACCTCCATCTATTCTCTGGTGCATTGTTGTGTTTAGAAAATACAAAATGTCTCTGAATGAAGGGTGGAGAGAGCAGTGCAGCTGGTCTCCTTGAAAATATTACCTTCCTGTTTTTCTTCCACCGCCATCTTCCTTCCTATGACTTTTAAAGCGTAGGGAATGTACAAGTACTCTACAACAGTTCATTTAGGGACCATTCAAAGTTACAACGGCGCAGAAAAATGCTCCCCAAACACGACAAACTCTCTGAAGTTAACTCAAAGATTCTTTTACATGTAGTTCCGGCAGCCGTGGCAAAATGTTTCTCTCTCACCACAGACTAATAAGTCCATCCAGCAGGGGGATAAATAGTTGTCTGCCACATCTCTTCATCTCTGCCCACTTCCTTTTATCCCCAGAGCTAGAGTGGGGCTTTGCTAGTAGCGGTGGCTCTTCCGTCTCAAGGACCGGCCCATAGATTTCCACTGCTCTCCTCTCCTCTGCCTTCTTCGATCCGCACATCAGGCACTGGACCCAGCTGTTCCTTCTCTTCCTCATCAGCCACTTCCAGACCTGGGGGCTGTTGATTCACCATCTGAGGGCTTACAGACAGCTCATGCACCCACTCTGTCTCTCTCTCTCTCTGACAGCCCCATTCCCTCTTCCCCCTCGGAGCTCTCGGGTTGCCTTGATGCTCATCCTGACTCCCATGCCTCCTCCTCCTCTGATTTGGTTGATGGAGGGGCCGGCAGCACAACACCATTTTTCACACTTACGACCATTGCAGGATTCCCCTGGTCATGCGATCAAAATTCGGATGCTTGGCTGCTGGCTCATATTTATGACACTTGCAGCGTCCCGGGGTCACATGATCCTCTTTTGCGACCTTGTGACAAGTAAAATCAGTGGAGAAACCGGATTCACCTCACAAACGAGTTACTAACTTAACAGCAATTCACTAAACAACTGTAGCAAGAAAGGTTGCAAAATGGGGTAAAACTCACTGAACACACGTCTCGCTTCACCACATAAATTTTGGGCTCAATTGTGGTCGTATGTCGACAACTTCACATGATATTCCTGGTTTGTACATAGCCCTACAACACTTCCAAAATTTTTGTAAACAGCCCAATTAAAAAGCCAAACGGGAAGTTCCCCATGCGAGATTTCCAGACTCCGTCTTTCTTTTCGAAAAAGATGGATCTCTTGATCAAAGAGTGACTCAGTGAGCTTCTTGTGGAGATCTCTGAAGCGAACACAAATGAGGATAAAGGAGACCAATTTCTTGTGTGTGTCCAGTCACACTTGGCCAATAAAGAATTCTATTCTATAAGAGCCTCAGAGCGTGCTAACTCTCATCCTGCACACAATGCCTTCAGCGTACTTTTGCACTAAGATGTCACACGCGGGGGGGAGAGGGAATGCTGTGTCGCGCAAATAATTTTAGCGACAACTCCAGAAGAAGTTTCTTAGAACCGGAACAGAAGATAATCCATCCTCATTCAGGAATAAAAATAAGGTATACAGCTCATTTTTATTCCAGAATATATACTGGTTACAGATATCCAGGAGATTCTAGGGACTTCACTTGCATAATAACGACAGCTACTGACTGGATCTCCAAACTCGACATTAAACTCTGAAATGTTATTTCTGTTTTCCTCTTAGGTTTTCTTACTGCTTTTTTTTTTGATTGTTTTAAATGTTTTAACCTGTAAAAATGAAGTGCTTTAATACTGTGTGTGACCAGCCATACGCTAAATAAATAAATAACTGGTTACAATCCAGTATATAACTAGGTTCTTGTTTTTCCATAACTGAAGTATAATTTGTCGTATTTTGGTCAGAGGCGGTCTATGCGCATAGGGGGTTCTCTGTGAGTCAACCAACCGTTTTAGTCCATAGGGCAATCTCATGAGGTCAAGATAATATTCTGCGATGGCTGTGCTCATCCTTTGCTCGTCTTGAATTCTCATTTCATTCCTGAGCCTTATCTAATTTTCTTTCCTGGAAATGCCTACATCCCCCTGTGTCTGTAAAAAGCAAACTAATCTTTGCAAGGATCCTTTCCTTTCCTTTCCTTTCCTTTCCTTTCCTTTCCTTTCCTTTCCTTTCCTTTCCTTTCCTTTCCTTTCCTTTCCTTTCCTTTCCTTTCCTTTCCTTTCCTTTCCTCTCCTCTCCTCTCCTCTCCTCTCCTTCCCTTCCACTCCTTTCCCTTCCCTTCCTTCCTCCTTCTTTCCCTTCCTCTCCCCTCCCCTCCCTTCATTCCATTCCATTCCATTCCATTCCCTCCCCCTTCCCTCCCCTCCCTTCCCTCGCCCTTCTCTTCCTTCCCTCCCCTCCCACTTCCCCCCTCCGCTCTCCTTCCTCCTTCTTTCACTTCCTCTCCCCTCTCCTTCCCTCCCCACCCATCTTCTTCTCCTCCCCTCCCCTCTTCTTCTCCTTCCTTCTTCTTTCCCTTCCTCTCCCCTCACATGCTTCCCTACCCTATCCTCCCTTTCCCTTCATCTTCTTCTTCTCCCCTCCCCTATTCTTCTTCTCCTTCCTCCTTCTTTCCATTCCTCTCCCCTCCCTACCTTCCCTTCCCTCTCCTTCTTTCCCTTCCTCCTTTTTTCCCTTCCTCTCCCCTCCCCTCCTTTTCCTCCCCTCCCCTCCCGCAATGGGGAGATTCCCTTTCATGGGACCTGTTCAAAGCCAAGAGTAGAGGGCCATTTGTCTGTATAAAGTTTTAATTCCAATCTAAGTGGACAGCCGCTTCCAACTCTACAGTCCTATGAAACTGAAACGACATCATCATCATAATAGAATAGGTAGAATTAGTGGGACATAATAGTAGAGTCAGTGGAACTGGTTTGACTTGCTGTTTTGCTTCTGTAAGAATTGCTTTGCTAAGAATTGGAATTGCCGCTGCCATTTGTTTCTACCAGTGATCTAACTTCTGGTATCTTGTTTTTTTTGTACAACTCTGTGCCTGGTGGATATCTCAAGAAGCATGAGATATCCACCATGCCATGGTTTGGCACACTGGTGGGATTCAAATTTTTTTATTACTGGTTCTGTGGGTGTGGCTTGTGGGTGTGGCATGGCTTGGTGGGCGTGCCAGGGGAAGGATACTGTAAAATCTCCATTCCCTCCCCAATCCAGGGGAACGTGATTGCAAAATCCCCATTTCCTCCCGATCAGCTTGGACTTGGAAGGCAGAGAAGAGATGAGAGCAGGGCCAGTCAGAATTTTTACTACCGGTTCTCCGAACTACTCAAAATTTCCGCTACTGGTTCTCCAGAACTGGTCAGAACCTGCTGAAACCCACCTCTGATTGGGCAGGGTTACATCGCGCAAATTCCTGTGTTGCTAAGATCCCAGCCCCTCTGTTGCTAAGCACTCAAACTCCCTTGCTCCTTGCTGCACCGCCAAAGGAAGGCATGGGCCAGGGGGCCAGAATTGGGTACTAAACGGATGTCTCTGAAGGTATAAAAGGCCGCCATACCTTCCCCGAGGTGTGGCCTTTCACTGCATGCTCTTTGTCTGTATGTAGTGGTATGGTTCTACCCAGCTCTTCTTTGTACAAATTAAAGCCGATATTTTTCCAGTCCTCTTCTTTTCCAGTCTCTCTCTTCGGCATTCTGGTGATTCAAGTACATTTTGGGACCTTACAAAAACGATCGCAGGGGCTTCTACAAGAGAATGTCCCAGCTTGGTAGCTTTTAATGGATTCCACCCCCCCCCCTTTTTATTAAAACTCACAAGAGGGGGCCAGTAATAATTCCGTGTCATGACTACATTAGTACTTTGATAACTCTGGCTGTGGGGTCCTTATATAGATATTTGGTTTGCCCCCTGCAGGAACAGAACAATTCTTCCAAACACAAGCACTGTTAGTTTTTTTATAATGGTAGAAAAAAAAATAAAAGGAAGTTCCTTCTGGAACCTTCTGGTTGGAAAAATTTGTGCTGAAGCTTTCTTTTTCAAAGCCAATACTAAGCGTCCCGTTACTATGCAGATGTATTTGATCTTTCTTGCATTATATTACAACAATGCCCGGTCTCTGAAATGTACCCCACTCTCTTTTTGTAGAAAAGCTTTGGGCTCAGTACCCCAAAAAAAAAAAAGATTATAATTTTAATTATAATTATACATTATAATTTTACAGTTGCAAGCATAATACCTATAACTGCAATAACGATTGTTAATCTTTGGAGGCTGTTCAAGAACAAATATTACCAGCATTATCTTCATAGGATTTGCATGTTTTAAATCCCGCTGAATGACTGTGCTTTTAGGAAAAGGCACAGAAAATGTCGGCACACAGAAACAAGAGAGGCTATCGGACACTTAACACGATGATCTGTTACGTACCAGTTAACCAAATAATACTAGGGAATTAGAAAAGAGGAACGATATGCTGTGTAATCCTTCATAATGCCTACTCATAAGGAAAAGATTTACAGAAACAAAGAGATTGTTATTACTATTTATTACATTTTAATAAATATTAAATACATTATTTATGTAAATTTTTATACCGCCCTTCTCCCAAAGGACTCAGGGTGGGGTACAGCCACAATAAAACAATATGAAATACAAAATTTAAAAGCAATTTAAAAACAGATTAAATATTTTGGCCTCCCAGTTAAAAACCCACAAATTTAAAACACCCCATCCAAATTCTTATTAAGCCAGTCCAGCCTGTTGAAAAAGCAGAGTCTTAAGGGCATGGCGAAAGGTATGCAGGGCGGGAATCATACGTATTCCTGGGGGCAGTTCATTCCAGAGGGCGGGTGCCCCCACAGAGAAGGCTCTCCCCCTGGGGGTCGCCAGTTTACATTGTTTAACCGACGGCACCCCGAGGAGTCCCTCTCTGTGGGAGTGTGTTGGTCGGTGGGAGGCTATCGGTGACAGAAGGCGAGTCCGTAAGTATCCGGGTCCTAAGCCATGGAGCGCTTTAAAGATGGTAACCAGCACCTTGAACTGCCCCCGGAAGACCACTGGGAGCCAATGCAGCTCGCGGAGAGGTGTCACATGGGTGCATCGAGTTGCTCCCATTGTTATGTCCTTATAAGGACATCCGCCTGGGATTGGCTGAAGATCCTTTCGGCGGGAGTTTTGAATCCCTGTCAGTGGGCGGTGCGTCTGCCGGAGCAAATATAAGGAGAGCTCCGGCAGCGCACAGCCAGTTCAGTTCTCGTTGAATAAACGATTGTTCTTGAACTCAGCTGGTCACTCTTCTTTCCTGCGCCGATCTAACACTGGCGACAAAGGACTAGAGAAGAATCCCGCGTGGCACGATCGCCTTAACGAGCTGAAGTCACTCGACGCGGCCTGCAGCATGGCAACGCCGCAAGCGCCGTTCGCCTTGCTGGCTCCTTTCAACCCCAGCCGGGAGAAATGGAGCTCCTACATGATCCGTTTCCGCCAATTCCTCCGGGGAAACGGCTACACCAACATCGACGACGAGAGGAAGAGGGCTCTTTTCCTCGCCAACTGCGGCACCGATGTGTTGGAGCTCGCCGTCAACCTCGTCGCACCCAGAGACATTGAAGTCATGTCCTGGGTGGATCTACAGGCTGCCCTGCAAGACCATTATGCACCAACGGGCACCCCCATTTCCAACCGCTTCACCTTCCGCCAAAGGAATCAGATGGAAGGCGAATCCCTCAAAGACTTTGTTGCGGCATTGCGACAAATCGCAGCTAACTGCGAATTTGAAAATGTTGACAATGCCTTACGAGACGGGATCGTCTTCGGAATGAGAGATGCCAACCTCCAGAAAAAGTTCCTGAGTAGGATGCGCCTGTCCCTGAAGGACGTCCTCGAAGAGGCCACGGCTGCGGAGACCTCTGAGACCGCCGCCGCAGCGATGCGCCAGTCCCGTGGGATCCATAAGATCCACAAGCCGGCGTCTGATTCGTCCGATGACTCTGCCACACCAACCGATTCAGAGGGAGAGTCGACCGTTTTGAAAGTTTCCCGCCCATCTAGGCGGGAAATTCAAAAAGATGGCCGCCGCGCAGCTCAATGCGGCAGTTGCAAGGGACTCCATCCACGCCAATCCTGCCGCTGGCGCGATGCAACCTGCAGACGCTGCCTCAAGAAGGGGCACATCGCCGAGGCATGCAGAGCCTCTGATCCGGTTCCGGACTCGATTAAGCCCCGCACTCAAGAAAATCGCCGCGATACCCAGAGGTCATCCAAACGGTCCTCAAACCAGCAAAACCGCGATGACCGCAATGACTCCCAGGGCGGCGCTGTACACCAAACAACCATCGGACTCACCAGCAACACCAATGCCACAAAATTCCATGTGACACTGTTGGCAGAAGGGTTGCCGTGCACGATGGAAGTCGACTCAGGCTCCGTCTACTCTATTATCGACTGGCACCAGATTAAGAAGCTGAAGCCGGCACTTCGCAAGCGCCACCTTCAACCCCTTCACTCTCAGCTGGTGGATTTTGGCGGGAATCCCATCGGCGTTCTCGGAAGAACCAACCTCCACATCGCCTTCAAGCTATTCCAAGGCCAGCTTCCAATAACAGTCGTGGAGCACAGCCGTCCGACCCTGCTGGGCGTGGAGTGGTTCGAGCCGTTGGGGCTTTCTATTGGAGGCATCCACCAGATTAGCTCAGGGGAACTCGACGCACTCATCGGAGAGTTCCAAGAAGTCTTCGATGGTAAGTTAGGGACCTTTACAGGGAAACCCATTTCTTTCAATCTGGACAAGGGGGTTACCCCTATTCGGCTTAAGCCCCGCCGGGTTCCATTTGCCTTGAGGGCTAAGGTAGATGCTCAGCTAGATAAGCTGATAGCCCAAGGCATACTGGAACCCATCGATCACGCTTCATGGGAGACTCCCATTGTGACCCCCATGAAGCAGGATGGATCTGTGCGCATCTGCGCTGACTACAAAGTGACCATCAATAAAGCGTTACCGCAGAGCGCATACCCTGTGCCGGTGGTGCAACACTTGCTGCACTCACTCGGCAAGGGCCAAATTTTTGCCAAACTGGACCTGGCCCAGGCTTACCAGCAACTGCCAGTTGATCGGGAAACGGCGGAGGCTCAGACAATTGTCACCCATAGAGGCGCGTTTAAGTGCAACCGCCTCCAGTTTGGGGTCAGTGCAGCCCCAGGCATTTTCCAATCTATGATGGAACGCCTTCTCCAAGGCGTTCCAGGGGTGGTGCCTTACTTCGATGATGTACTGATCTCTGGTGAATCTAAGGCCCAACTCTTTGACCGACTGAGACTCGTTTTACGACGGTTTCAGGAGAAGGGCCTGAGGGTCAGGAGGGACAAGTGCATCATCGGGGTACAGGAAGTCGAGTTCCTGGGCTATCTCATTGATAGTTCTGGCATCCGCCCCACTAAATCAAAAGTTAAGGCTATCCATGAAGCTCCCAGCCCCAAAAACAAAGCGGAGCTTCAGGCTTTCCTTGGATTGCTTAACTTCTACGCAATTTTCCTCCAGCAGAAAGCCACAGTTGCTGAGCCGCTCCACCGCTTGCTGGCAAAGGCGGCTCCCTGGAGGTGGGGACGCGAGGAAGAATCTGCTTTTCGAGCCGTGAAGGAACTGCTGACCTCCGACAGCGTGCTCATTCAATATAATGAGACGTTGCCCATCAGACTGACCTGTGATGCTTCACCCTACGGCGTGGGCGCTGTCCTCAGCCACGAACTGCCTACCGGCTGTACAGCCCCCATTGCCTATTTTTCTAAGACCATGTCCACTACAGAACGCAACTATAGCCAACTGGACAAAGAGGCATTGGCTATTGTTGCAGGGGTGAAGCGCTTCCACGAATACCTCTATGGCCGGTGTTTCACCATCGTCACCGATCACAAGCCGCTGTTGGGCCTTCTCGCAAGAGACAAGCAAACACCAGCCTTCATGTCCCCACGCATGACGCGTTGGGCCATCTTCCTCGCCGGCTACTCCTACAGCCTCGTCCATCAACCCGGTAAAGCCATCGCGAACGCCGACGCACTCAGCCGATGCCCATCCGCCGAGACCGTGGAGGATCCCGCTCCCACGATCGAACTGCTGCACATTGACAATGACAGCAACTGTCCAGTAACATCTGCCGACGTCGCAACGCACACGCGGGCTGACCCCATCCTTCGCCAAGTCCAGGCTTGGGTCTTAAGAGGCTGGCCGACCCAAAATGTCAGCAGCGACTTCCTGCCATTCAGCCGAAAGCGAGAGGAGCTGTCCACCATGCGCGGCTGTTTGCTATGGGGAGACAGGGTGCTGATTCCCGGCTCGTTACAAAAACGGACTCTGGCCGCTTTACATAAAGGACACCCGGGCATTGTCCGGATGAAAGCACTGGCACGGAGCTCTGGTGGCCAACCATGGACAAAGACATTGAACAATGGGTCGCCAGGTGTACTCCGTGCCAAGAAGTCAGACCTGCACCCCCTCAATCCGACCCGACGCCCTGGGAAACCCCCAGCTCTCCCTGGTCGCGCATTCACATTGACTTTGCTGGCCCCATTCATGGGCACCATCTCCTCATCGTGGTGGATGCCTACTCCAAATGGCTGGAAGTCGTCCCCATGGCATCGACCACAACGGAAGCCACGATCCGAGCCCTCCGGCGTCTGTTTGCCACCCATGGACTCCCTGACGTCTTGGTCTCGGACAACGGACCTCAACTTACGTCCGTGCCCATGGAGACTTTTCTCGCAGGTCTGGGCATCCGCCATGCCCTCTCTGCCCCTTACAGACCGGCTGGAAATGGACAGGCTGAAAGGATGGTGAGGCTCACAAAGGAGTCTCTCGCCAAAATGGGACCTGGGGATTGGCAGGAACGCATTGACACCTTCCTGCTGACACAACACATCACACCCCACTCTGCCACCCGGAAATGCCCTGCCGAACTGTTGATGGGCAGGCGACTCCGGTCACCCCTGGACAGACTGCACCCGCAATACACTTTGGAGGTTCCCGCATCTGCCAGCCGTCAACTTCGCCAGTTTTCTATCGGCGACGCCGTGTTCGCTTTAAACTTCCACGGCTCGCCTAAATGGCTTAAAGCTACAGTACACAGCACAACCGGTCCCAAATCCTACCGAGTTGAGCTGGAAGACGGACAGATCGTGAGACGTCATCTCGACCAGCTCCGCAAAAGGTGGAGGGAAGTGGGTGAAAACCAGCCAGACGAGGTAGGCCTAAACCACCCCGACGAGGTAGGCCTAAACCACCCCGACGAGGTAGGCCTAAAACACCCCGACGAGGTAGGCCTAAACCAACCTTGTGAGGTAGGCCCCGACCTCCCCGACGGAGCAGGCCAAAACCACCCTGGCGAAGTAGGACTACCCCACCCAGACGAGGGAGGCCGCCAACAGACAAGAAAGACGAGCACCTTGGTGCCAAATTTAACTGCAGATGCAAACAGCCAAGACCAAGTAGACCGGGGACAACCCAGCAGGGGAAGCCAACAGCAGCCCTGCGAAGTGGGAAACCGACAGCCCAGAGACGGGGACCTCCAGCCAACTCCTCAGAAGACCCCGCAACAACTCACCGACTGCACAGAAGACCAACCCTGCGAGGAAGGCCACCACCACCCCAGCAGGGTAGGCCAACACCAACCCGGCATGGCCGAACAACCCGGCGTCCCGCCAATAACTAAATCACCTCCCGCCAACCAGCCGTACCGAGAGGGCCTACACCACCCCTGCAAGGTAGGCCTACGCCACCCCGACAGGGTCGAACCGCCACCCGGGTCATCCACCTACCACCCCGGGAGTAAGCCGGACTCAACCAGGGGACCCCCGGGGTTAGCCCAGCCACCTCCGCCGAACTCGCACCCAGACCCAGACCGACGCGACCCGAGCCCAGCAGGGAGCCGAGGGAAACCCAGGGACCTACCGAGGCTCAGGAGTTCCGGACCGGTCCACCGCAGAGAGCCACACCGGCGATCTCAGGATCCGTGCAGGAACGAGGGAGACCAGCATCCACAGCAGGCGGAGGTCCGAGACCCGGCCGGAGGTTCGGGAACTGAGCCCGCGTCCTCTACGGCCAGATCCAGCCCGGCACCGGAGCTGGAGCCCGGAGCAGAGCGGACACCTCCCGTCCATGTCAGTGCCCATCCGAACTGTGAACTGCGCAGGTCTACGCGGGCACGTAGACGTCCTGTTTATCTTAGTGATTACCTCCCTGATAGACTGACTAAGAACTAGGGGGGAGGAGTGTTATGTCCTTATAAGGACATCCGCCTGGGATTGGCTGAAGATCCTTTCGGCGGGAGTTTTGAATCCCTGTCAGTGGGCGGTGCGTCTGCCGGAGCAAATATAAGGAGAGCTCCGGCAGCGCACAGCCAGTTCAGTTCTCGTTGAATAAACGATTGTTCTTGAACTCAGTTGGTCACTCTTCTTTCCTGCGCCGATCTAACACCCATAATCATCCGCGTGGCCGCATTCTGGACCAGTTGAAGCCTCTGAGTGCTCTTCAAGGGGAGCCCCATGTAGAGGGTGTTACAGTAGTCCAGACGGGATGTGAAAAGGGCATGAGTGACCGTGCGCAGGGTGTCCCAGTCCAGAAAGGGACGCAACAATTGAGATGCTCAATTGCTTTATTGGGTCTGCCCCAGGTCACTTCCTGGGGTGAGGGATCAGTAGTGAAATCCAATTTTTTTACCACCCGTTCTGTGGGTGTGACTTGATGGATGTGGTGTGGCTTGGTGGGCATGGCAGGGGAAGGATACTGCAAAATCTCCATTCCCACCCCACTCCTGGGGGAAGGATATTGCAATCCCAAAAATAAATGCAGTATTCCAAGTGTGGCTTTATCAAGGCATTGTAAAGTTTATTGTTATTTTCAAAGTTAGATGGGGGGAAAGTTCTATATACTAGTTGGATCTAACAGTATCATTGTCTCAAAATAAAGTTTACAAACACAGAAATATTATTGTTGGGCATACCAAGTATATGGTATACGGAATATCCAACTGCCACTTCGGAACATCTGAAAATGTCTGAGATGTTAATTTAAATAAATAAATAAATAAATAAAGATTTCCAAATCAGAATGTTCCGGACTGTCATTTTATTCATTAAAAGGAATTTAATTTGAATTGTGTTTCGATGGTGGTTTTTATTTCTTTGGGCATGTGCCCAAATCGAATCTCATTGTACACATGTTGTGCATTGACAATAAAGGTTGGAATTGAATTGAATCTCTCCGACAAGATCCAAAAGAATGCCACAACAACGACAAGTCGACAACAACAGGCACATGCCCAAAGAAATAAAAACCACCATCGAAACACAATTAAGAGACGTTGATTGAGCAAGCGGCTGGACTAGATGACCTCCGAGGTCCCTTCCCTGTCTGCCCTTCAATGATTCTATGATTTTATATATATATATATATATATATTTGCAAGCTTTTTCCCTGTCCTAATGTTTCCTTTTATTCGTATCCATTTCATGTATTCAAAATTATGTTTACACTTGTATCTGTTATCAAATACATGCTTGAGGAAATACAAAAAATAAAAAATAAAATAAATAAAATAATAAAATAAATAAAATAAAATAATAAAATAAATAAAATAAAATAATAAAATAAATAAAATAATAAAGAAAGTAATAAATAAAATAATAAAATGAATAAAATAAGTAAAATAAATAAAATAATAAAATAAATATAATTGCTTAACGCATTGTAAGCCGCCCTGAGTCTCCGGAGAAGGGCGGCATATAAATAAAATAAATAAATAAATAAATAAAATGAATAAATAAGATAAATAAAATGAATAAAGTAATAAATAAAATAAAATAATAAAATAAAATAAATAAAATAATAAAGAAAGTAATAAATAAAATAATGAAATAAATAAAATTGCTTAATGCATTGCAAGCCATCCTGAGTCTCCGGAGAAGGGCAGCATATAAATTAAATTAAAAAATAAAATAAATAAAATAATAAATAAAATAAATAAAATTGCTTAACGCATTGTAAGCCGCCCTGAGTCTCCAAAGAAGGGCGGCATATAAATAAATAAATAAATGAAATAAATAAATAAAATGAATAAAATGATAAATTAAATAATAAATTAAATAAAGTAATAAATTAAATAAAATAATAAAATTAATAGAATAAATAGAATAAATAAAATAATAAAGAAAGCAATAAATAAAATAATAAAATAAATAGAATGAATAAAATAAATAAAATAGTAAAGAAAGCAATAAATAAAATAATAAAATAAATAGGATGAATAAAATAAATAAAATAGTAAAGAAAGTAATAAATAAAATAATAAAATAAATAGAATAAATAGGATGAATAAAATAAATAAAATAATAAAGTAATAAATAAAATAAATGAAATAAATGAAATAAATAAAATAAACTCGCAGGACCAAACAAGGAGAAGAGATAAAGCCCCGCCCTCTCGGCTCCTCCTCCCACCCCGCCCCTCGGCGACCCCGACCAATCATCTCCCGCGCCGCCTCTTTTTTTTTTTTTTTTTCTACCTCCAGCTCCACCCCGCGGGGCTTGAGAGGGCGGCGCCCTCGGAGGTGAGCGGAGGGAGAGTGTCGCTGCTGCTGCTCCGCTTCTCTCCAGTGCTGAGCGTGGCCGGAGCATGCAAGGAAGCTCCGGAGCCTTGCCAACAAGCAGGGGAGGAAGCCAGCCGCCCGGCCGGAGGGCAGCAGCACCAGCAGCGGCGGCCCGATGTCCCGCAAGGCCAACGTGGAATACACGCTGCGGAGCTTGAGCAACCTGATGGGGGAGAAGCGGCGCCGGGGGCAGCCCCCGACTCCTCCGCAGCCCTGCAGGCGGGAAGGCTCGGCCGCTTTGGGCGAGCGGAGCCTGATCGCCGCCGCCGAGTCTTGCTCCAGCCTGAACAGCCAGGCTTCTTCTTCGGGAGGAGGAGGAGGAGGAGGAGGCGGCGGCTGCTCGGATCTGGAGCGGGCGGCCCGCCGGCAGTTCCAGCAGGACGAGCCGGCGTCTTTCGTCTACGTGGTGGCGGCTTTCTCGGCTCTGGGCGGCTTCCTCTTCGGCTATGACACCGGCGTGGTGTCCGGGGCTCTGTTGCTGCTCAAGAAGGAGCTGCGCCTGGACGCCGCCTGGCAGGAGCTGCTGGTCTCCAGCACGGTGGGCGCCGCCGCCTTGGCTGCTTTCCTGGGCGGCGCCCTGAACGGCTGGTGGGGCCGCCGCGCTTGCATCCTCCTGGCCAGCCTGGTCTTCACCGCCGGAGCCGTCCTGCTGGCCGCCGCCCCCGACAAGGAGACGCTGCTCGGAGGGCGCTTGGTGGTCGGGCTGGGCATAGGTAAGGGCCGTGGGGTGGGGTGGGGTGGGGGGGAGCACGAGGAGGAGCCCCCGGGTTGTTGTTTTTTTGGGGTGGGTGGGTGGGGATGAACCGGTTAATAATGGTGAATAATGAACCAATTAATAATGGTGAGCAATGAACCGGTTAATAATGGTGAGCAATGAACCGGTTAATTATAGTAAATAATTAACCCCTTAATAGTGGATAACAACGAACTGATCAATAGGCAACAATGAACCGGTTAATAATGGTGAACAATGAACCAGTTAAATGGTGAGCAATGGACCAATTAATAATGGTGAGCAATGAACTGGTTAATTATAGTAAATGATTAATCAGTTACTAGTGGATAACATCGAACCGATTAATAGTGAACAATGAACCGGTTAATTATAGTAAATAATTAACCCGTTAATAGTGGATAACAATGAACTGATCAATAGGGAACAATGAACTGGTTAATAATGGTGAACAATGAACCGGTGAATAATAGTAAGTAATGAACCGGTTAATAATGGTGAACAATGAACCGGTTAATTATAGTAAATAATTAATCAGTTAATACTGGATAACATCGAACCGATTAATAGTGAACAATGAACCGGTGAATAATAGTAAGTAATGAACCGGTTAATGTGAAAAATGAACCAGTTAAATGGTGAGCAATGGACCAGTTAATAATGGTGAGCAATGAACCGGTTAATTATAGTAAATAATTAATCAGTTAATACTGGATAACATCGAACCGATTAATAGTGAACAATGAACCGGTTAATAATAGTAAGTAATTAACCGGTTAATAATGGTGAAAAATGAACCAGTTAAATGGTGAGCAATGGACCAGTTAATAATGGTGAGCAATGAACCGGTTAATTAAAGTAAATAATTAACCAGTTAATAGTGGATAACATCGAACCGATTAATAGTGAACAATGAACCGGTTAATAATAGTAAGTAATTAACCGGTTAATAATGGTGAAAAATGAACCAGTTAATAATGGTGAGCAATGGACCAGTTAATAATGGTGAGCAATGAACCAGTTAATAATGGTGAGCAATGAACTGGTTAATTAAAGTAAATAATTAACCAGTTAATAGTGGATAACATCGAACTGATTAATAGTGAACAATGAACTGGTTAATAATGGTGAAAAATGAACCAGTTAAATGGTGAGCAATGAACTAGTTAATAATAGTAAATAATTAGCCAGTTAATAATTGATAACCAGTTAATGATGGTGAACAATGAACCAGTTAATTATAGTAAATAATTAACCGGTTAATAGTGGATAACAATGAACCGATTAATAGTGAACAATGAACTGGTGAACAATGAGCCAGTTAAATGGTGAGCAATGAACTGGTTAGTTATAACCAGTTAATAGTGGACAACAATGAACCGTTTAATAGTGAACAATGTACTGGTTAATAATGGTGAACAGTGAATCTGTTAATGGTGAACAATGAACCGGTTAATAATAGTAAATAATTAGCCAGTTAATGGATAACAACGAACCAGTTAATAATGGTGAACAATGAACCAGTTAATGGTAAATAATTAACCAGTTAATAATGGATAACAATGAACTGATTAATAATTAACTAGTTAATGGTGAATGAACTGATTAATAGTGCTTAACAATTAACCAGTTAATTGTACATAATGAACTGGTTAATAATGGTTAATCAGTTAATGGTTAACAACCGGTTAATAATTGTTAATGAACCAATTAACAATTGCTAACAAGCCAATTAATTAAAAGCAATTAGCAATTCTTAACAATGAAGCAATTAGCAATTCTTAACAGTTAACCAGTGGAACTGCTTGCCTCCAGAAGTTGTGGGTGCTCCATCACCAGGGGGGCAGGTGTGTGTGTGTGTTTGAATAAGGGACCGGGCAGCCACTTGTCTGGCATGTTGTAGAGTCTCCCGCTTGTGTAAGAGGTTCGGCTAGAAGACCTCCAGAGGTCCCTTTCAGCTCGATTCTGATCCTCCCCATGTCAGCTGCAGGGCTGAAATGAGGGGTGCTTGGTGCTTTTCCGAGCTCGGTGGTTCTCTTGCAAAGACGTTGCATTGCCTGGCTAGGGAACGTCATCAGTGCTAGGAGGGAGTGTGGTTTGTAGGGAGGAGCAGGAGGACGACCAAGGAATCTTTGGTTTGCACCTGCAAGAAAGCTTCCTTTGAGCCCCAGACATTGATTGACTTACCGGATAGACCCATCAACCCTTACAAGGTCGATGGGGGGGGGGAGGACTGTTTTAAGCCCCCTCCTCCATGTGCAGTGGTGGGCCTTTTTCAGCTTTACACACCCACAAAATTGCGATCTATTTTCTAGCCCCTTGGAGAAGTAGACTCCGAGGGCTGGAAGGGATCTTGGAGGTCATCTAGTCCAGCCCCGCCTGTCCCGAGGCAGGAGATTTCATTCCTTCTCGGACAAAGAGCTATCTAATCTTTTAGACACAGCGACACAGGTTTGCCGCTGATGTGTCTTTCGTACGTGCAGTTTTTGTGGCTATGGAAACCCGAATAAACTTTCCTTGAGATTGGTGATGGAGGGAAGGGAGACAGCCGACTCTTCTCTCGCGTGTGCGAATATGTAGAATTAAAACAGGAGCTCAGTGTTGTTTTCTAAAGAACGGTTCAGATTTCCCTGTCTTTTTAAAATTTCCCCTTCTTCTAAAACCTGCCTGGTTTTTCTCTGGGCTGCCTCTCGAGTTTTTCATCCGGCACAAGGGCTCATTTTAAGGAACGGAAATATAACGTGGAATAAATCACTTGGATTTGGTCTTGATACCATCGTTTTCAATTCATTTGGAAGATTGTCTTCCTCGTGTTGGTTATCCACGGTGTTTTATTTAGAATTTAAACCACTCGCGCTCTGTGTAACATATATAGTGCTTTGAATATAGTCTGCTGTAGTTCTTTGAATTTCTTATGAACTAACGCAGATCACCACTTAAAATCCAGATGCTTCATTTGATACCTCGGGGGAAAATTTTAACCTCATCTAAACAATCGGTTAACTTGTGATATGATGATATTCACAATCAGTGTTGTAGGTACAGAAGATGCTTTATCATTTGTTTAAACTTAAATAACTGCAAATAAACATCCTTTCCATTTATTACAGTATGTCACAGCATAAGTCCTGCCCAAGCATTGTGATTTCCCAAAATTCTGCCCAAGTCAGAATTTTAAACGATATCCGAAAATGGATATCTTCCATTTCTTATGTAAAATATTCCTTAAATGCTCTTTCTGTTCAGTTAATATTTATTCCCAAAATACCTTTTAAGAAGTTGGTCTCATAAGGTTAATTTATCAATAGGGTAGAGTTATGTGCTGGGGTTTTGGATTTTTTTTTCTTGGACATTTATTTAATCTTTGGGTGTTTTTATCACATGGCACATTTCAAGCAGCCGAAACAAAAATGCACAAATTCAAGAGAATATTTAAATAGGCTTAATTCTGTGATTCTAATTTAATTCAATCTGGTCAATGTGATTGCTGTCTTACATGCATCTACATTATATTTTAAAAGTGGCATAAATTCTGGAAGTTTAATCTAAGGTTTTGAAAACTGCACACAGTTGTTATATCTAAGTTTTACAATTTTGCTTTATACTGTATATATACCAAGACGGTAATGAGCACCATTACATTCAGCAAGAACTACATTATGCTATATTAGAGGCTGTAACTGTTATGCTTTTCAAGTATATTGTTTTTTCCACCCTCTCTTCTATCCTCATAACAATTCAGAAAAATAGATTGGACTGAAAAAAAAATGGATGAATCTGTAATTTATTATTTTTTAAAGAAAAATATTGGAATAACATTTATCTGCTGATAAATACGTACGTAGAGGAGAATTGTCTGCTGCAGAGCCTATCCAGGTAGTCCTTAACTTATGACCACTGTTGAGCCCAAAATGTACGTTGTTAAGCGAGATGATTTGTTAAGTTAATTTTGTCCCGTTTTATGACCTTCCTTGCCTTCCAAGTCACTAAATGAACTGTTGTAAGTCAAGGACTATCTGTATGATTTTTCAGCTTCTTTTAAATCTTTTAAATCTTTTGGAAGTTCATTTTAATAAGGCTGGCCCTTTGCTTTAAACCAGGGGTGTCAAACTCAAGGTTGTCGATAGTATATGAATATTCATAGACTGGAATAGGTTAGCCAATGAATGGCATAGCAATAGCCAA
Source organism: Coluber constrictor foxii (assembly GCA_038048745.1). Classification (NCBI taxonomy): domain Eukaryota; kingdom Metazoa; phylum Chordata; class Lepidosauria; order Squamata; family Colubridae; genus Coluber; species Coluber constrictor. The sequence continues at coordinate 10,686,586 of CM075964.1, forward strand.
TGAGGGCTGTTTTGGAAACAGAAACTTAAGAAGTCTGGGCGTGGCTTAGCCCTGCAGCTTCTGAGTCTGTGCAGAGAAACTGAAACTACTCTGCTCTGCTGAAATGAAACTAACTGTTCTCTCCTGCCTTGTGTTTTGCTTGTAACCGCTACTATGTTGAAGAAGAATCTATATTGGGATTGTACATTTATCCTCATGTATTATATGTATATAAAGAAGTTAATGAACCCTGCTGCATCAGTTATCTGTGTGCTTTTCTGGATTTGATTTCTACTGCAAACTCTGATAAAAGCTTGTGCCCATATTTGGCCCACAGGGTGCTTAGATCTAGCCTGCAAGGCCGCCTTAGAAACAGCGAAGTAACGGCCCGCAGTGCCTCTGCCAGTGAAAACGGAGTTTGGGACAGCCGCATGCACCCCTCCCAAACTCCTGCAGAGGGTTGCAGGAGGCTGTCCCGGGCAAAAACGGAGCTCGGGAATTCCATTTTGACTGGCCCGAGTGCTCGGACCATCACAGGCACCCACAACACAAGTGACGTCAAGTTGACCACGCCCACCCTGGCCATCCCCTCATTCTTCCCCCCCCAGGTCAAACACAATCCTCCTGTGGCCCTCAATGAAATCGAGTTTGACACACCTGCTTTAAACAGTTTCCAACTTGATAATTCATAATACCTTCTCATTGGTTCCTCTCTTACGAATGCTTCTTGTCTATGTGTTTCTGTTGTGTTGTCATCTGTCTCTCTCTCTAATATATTCCTTTCGGCTGCTTCCTACGAGAGAGAATTTCATTAGTAATTCAGTTGGCTCCTCTATAGACCGCGCAGGATACTAGGCCCATCTTTCCAATCGTATTGATTTGATTTCAGATTTGATTTATCTCCCTCCGTCCATTCGTTTCTATTAGAACGGGAAGCTGGGGTGGAACAAAACTGAGGGAACTTTTTAACTGCCATTTTGCGTGTGACATTTTCATTTTGAGTGACGATCCATTATTAATGAAGGCTTCCATTTGTTCTGCTCAGAACAACCCGTCAATTAGAAAAGTAAATGTTTAAAAAGAGTCTGAACAATTTTTTGCTTCTATAATATGTACTCTGGCCAGCTTTGCTCAAAATCTTTTGGAAACTGAAGGCGGCTTGGTGAATGACCTATATGAGGAAGGAATAGAACTGGAGTTGTAGGAGTATCTTCAAGTCCAATCACGATACGTGAAAGATAAAAAAGAATGGGACATAAAGACAGGATCCACGGAACTAGATAAAATTTTACTAGGAACAGATGAGAAGGTAATAAGAAAAATATACCAATACCTACTGGAACGTGCCATGGTGGAAGAACAGGTGAAAGAAACCATGTTAGCTTGGAGTAAAACTTTGGTTACAGTATCGATTTAGATAATTGGCAGGGATTATGGGAAAGAAATAGAGAAGTAACTTAAGCCACCACATATAAAGAAAACCTATACAAGATGTTCTACAAGTGACACCTCCCACCCACAAGATTAGCTAAAATGAACAAAAACCTCTCATCGGTGTGTTGAAAATGTAAGGCAACGCTAGGAACTTTTTATCATAGGTGGTGGGAATGCCCGAAAGCAAGAGATTTTTGGCACCAGATAAAACGATGGCTGGAAGAGATGTTAAATCAAAACACAGACTCAACAACAAAACTTTTTCTATTGGGTATTACAAAGGACAAATATAATAAAGGAACAATATATTTAACGTTGCATATACTAACGGCAGCTAGATTGGTCTTCATGCAAAATTGGAAAAGAAAAGAGACCCCCCCCCCCCCCAAGATGAGATAATAAATAAGATACTGACTTGTGCTGAAATGGACAGACTAACTTTAGAACTCAAAGACAAGGGTGATACGGAATATTATGAAATCTGGAATAAAATGTTATCAATGGTTGGAGAGGAGGAGAAATGTTGGGATAAAGGAATAATGATAAGTTGAGAGTTTGAAAATTTTTATGCTAGTATTCTCTGATAGGTAGGAATGATATTGGTATTGAAGTAATCTTCACAGACAAATTTATGTGTTTGAATTGTGATAGACTCTACATATATTGAAGATGAATTGTATTTGCTGTAAGGTAAAACTTGATGGAAATGTATAAGCCAGAAAAGTTGCACCATGTCCAATGTTTTTAATGAATAAAAAACTTTTAAAAAACCAAATTAAGAGGCGTGGCAACTGGCATGTACTTATTACGGTTATCCCGGGGTTAGGTGATCCCGTTTTGCGACCCTCTGACTAGCAAAATCATGGAGAAAACTGAATTCCCTTAACAACCATGTTACTAACTTAAGAAGCGAGGAGATTCACTTAACAACTCTAGTAGCAAGAAAGGCTGTAGACAGGGACAAAACTCACTTTAACAACTGTCTTGTTTAGCGATGGAAATTCTGGATTTAGACGTCGTAAATCGAGGTCTCTCTGTATTGTCTCATAGCCACGTTAATGTTAAGGACTCTGTTAAATAACAAGGTGTTAAGTTAATATCAAATTGCCCATGGAGGCAGAAGATACATCTTTATTAAACAATTTCAGGACTTTTCAACACAGTGAATATTCTCTCTGAATATTTATTTCTGTAGAAACGATCATTAAGTTGGAATAGGGCTGGAATGAATCATAGACAAGCCAAGAAAAATTGGCAAACTCTAATTTAGTAGAGTTCAGGCAGCTTATTAATTTTTTTTTAAAAAATCACAATTTGTTTGCTTTAAGATAGGAGTCGGCAACCTGTGGCTCTGGAGCCGAATGTGGCTCTTTCATCCCTCTGCTGCGGCTCTCTGTCCCTAGTCAGCTCCACAATTGATAGAGCTTTCGGTTAGGACAGGTAGAGGATAAAGGATGCTGCGCTAGGAGGAGTCTCTGTGGTGGGGAAACAGGACTTCTGGTCAGCTCCAGAATTGAACGGGGGGCTTCCTGTTAGGACTTGTGCGGCTCTCTGAGTGTTTAAGGTTGCCGACTCCTGCTCTAAGAATTAGTTAGATTTGATCTGTCAAAACTGGGATTGTAGCATCTGTCTACAATAAGTTGAAACTTCAGTTGATAGGAATACACTGTACAACAGAAACCTCACATATACTCATTTGTTGTTATTCTATACAGGTAGTCCTCAACTTATGGCCCCGATTGATCCCAATTGCTAAGCAAGACAGTGACGCGAGTTTTGGCCCATTTTACGACCATTCTTCCCACAGTTGTTAAGTGAATCCCTGCAGTTGTTAAGCTAGTAATAAGGTTGTTAAGTGATTCTGGCTTCCCCATTGAGTTTGCTGGTCAGATGGTCGCAAGAGGGGATCACGTGACCCTGTGTTGTGGCCCGTCAGCGGCCTGCGCAGCCGCTGGGACACTGCAACCATCGTAAATACATGTCAGTTTACAAGCGTCTGAATTTTGATTACGTGACCAGGGGGATGCAGCAACGGTCATAAGTGTGAAAATTGATCATAGGTCACTATTTCAGTGTCATGGTAACTTCTAACGGGTCACTAAACAAAAAGTTGTAAGTCGACGACTATCTGTAGTACAACTCTAATGTAGGTGGCTGTTTTATCAGAAGTAAGATACTTCCAGGTGAATATTAGTAGCTCCCTGAATTTGGAGATGGAGAGTGGTGCAGTGGCCTAGAGGTGTATCAGGAGGCTGTGAGTTCGATCCTAGGTAAAGGCAGATATTTTTCTCTCGGCACAATGAGAATATATCTGCTGAATAAAACTCCGCATTGGTGACAGGAAGAGCATCCGGCCAGTAAACACTCAGCTCCATTCAGTTGCCCAGACTTCACCCCGCAAGGGATTATGGAGTCGTTAAAAGAAGATGATGATGACTGAATTTGGAGATGGAGGGATAAAGGATTACTTTTTTATGCTCTGCATATTTATTACTTGTCAAGAACGATCAATCTATGCTTACGTGTACCTGAAATCCGTGGGATAAATTAGTCATGATGGAAATGAAACACCATCAATTTATTTTTTATTGAAGCGGCTCAGCAATTAACAAGTTTAATCTACATTTACAGTACCAGGTAGTCCTCGACTTACGACCACATTTGGGCCCAAAATTTATGTTGTTAAGTGAGAAATTTGTTAAGAGGGTCTTCCCCCAATATTCTTGCCACATTCGCTAAGTGAGTCACTGGGGTTGTTAAATTAGTAACATGGTTGTTAAGTGAATCTGGCTTCCCCACTGAGTTTGCTTGTCGGAAAGTCCTAGGTCAGGTTTTTTCAGTGCCTTTCTGTCCTCAAACGGTCATTAAACGAACCGATGTCATTTGAGGCCTACCTGTGGTAAAAATTCAAAATTCTGTGACACCGTTGTCCATCGGTAAGCTGTTTCTAACAGTGCTAAAAGAAATGAGATGGAAATGGAGAAAATAACATTTATTAAATAAGGGTTTAACACGGACATGACAAGATAATGGGGGTTGGCACGCCAAATTCTGAGAAATTCAAATGCGGATGAAAACGGATTAGAGAGACAGAATGAACAGAAGGAGGAGAGAAGTCTTCATAATTTTGTTTTAGAGAGAAGAAAAAAAATGAGAACTTCATATTTTGGTTGGTTATTGATCCCTGGGGAAAACAGCACAGTCCCCAATCCGACATTACTCATCTAGTTGTTAATTGCAATGTCAAAATACTTTATAAACTTGACAATCTGACGGGCAGCGGACAGCCAATGCAGAAGATAGCGGATATCCAAAGCAAGAAACCGAGAGGGGAAGCCAACTGGTTTTTTTTAAAAAAAATCAATATATAATGCTGAATTAAAATGACATGGCTGTCTTGCAAATTACCCAGCTTCCTACCAGCTACCGAAATTGGAAAGGCGACTAACGTTAGTTATGTAAGATGAAAAACAAAGGATTTGGATTCAGCTGTATTTTGCCAAGTTTTTTTCCCCCCCACCTTTCTTGACGTAGTAGAAGACAATTTACATCTTTGTACAAATGAGTCACAGGAACCTTCAAGCAAAATAAAGAAATAAATAAATACAGAGAATTCTGATTTTGGAAACCAAAGCTTTGTGCTAGGGTTATTAAGCCAGGTAGCAAGAAATTTAATTTGGAAGGAATCTCGTGCTAAATCTTTGGGTAGAGCTAAGAGCCATAAAACATCAAACTGGTGTCAACTATAGTTATGCAGAAGGAAAAAAATATAATGGCGCTTCAACTATTTTTTAGGATGGGAACCAGACACAACCAAGCAGTTTGCTGGTTTTCCTTGCAGAAAAGTTTCTACAAGGGTTATTTTATCGTCTACTATGAAATAAGAAACATTTTGGTATTGGCTCACTGTTTGCTAAAGCTGTGCGGTTCCAGGTTAACAGCTGGCAAGTGTGGTTACGTGGCACTGTGTGCCCAGAGAAATATCTGCCTCTACCTAGGATTGAACTCACAGCCTCCTGATTGTGAGGCGACAGCTCCACCTCTAGGCCACCACATCTCTCTCATTCTCTCTCCTCTCTCTCCTCCCTCTTCTCTCTCTCCTTTCTCTCTCTCTCTGTCTGACTCTCTTCTCTTTCTCTCTCTCTCTTTTCTCTTTCCTCTCTCTTTTTCTCTTCTCTCTCCTCTTTCTCTTCTCTATGTCTCTTTCTCTCATCTCTCTCTTCTGTTTCCACCTTCTCTTCTTCCTTCACTCTCTCTCTGTCTCCTCCATCTTCTTCTCTTTCTCCTCTTTCTCTCTCTCCTCTCTTTTCCCTCTCTCTCTCCTCTCTTTTCTCTTTCTCTTCTCTCCTCTTTCTCTTCTCTCTATGTCTCTTCTTTCTCTCTTCTCTCTCTCTTCTATCTCCACCCTCTCCTCTTTCTTCTCTGTCTCCTCCGTCTTCTCCCTCTTCTCTCTCTCTCTCTTCTTTCACTGTCTCTCTCTCCTCTGTGTCTTCTCTCTCTCTCTCTCTTTTCTTTCTCTTCTCTCTGTCTCTGTCTCTCTCTCTCCATGCATACATACATCTTGTTTTCTTTTATGTACACTGAGAGCATATGCACCAAAGACAAATTCCTCGTGTGTCCAATCACACTTGGCCAGTAAAGAATTCTATTCTATATGAACAACTTTAAACCGCGAGGAAATGGATAAAAATTTTATGCTTTGTGCCTCTGGAAATACCTGGGGAAGACCGTTATCTTTTCACTGCCTCTTTCTCGATTTTAGATCTCCAAATCTGGTTTATAGCTCTGGAATTTCATAGCATTTGCCCAGTCAAATATTAACCAGCTATTACCTTGGTTACCCTTTCCCCCCCCCTCCAAATCAGCCAAGGTTGGCTTGACGTTGCAGACTTCTGATTCTCAAAACATCACGCTAAGCCTCACTGTGTTTGATGGACCAAAAAAGTTAATCAGACATAAACTGCCAATCAAAAAACAGGTCATCTTGATTATTCCTTTCACGGATTACAATTTGATTTCACCTTGCTTATGTGGCAATTCTAGAAGCTGAAGACGGCTGAGTTAACTAGATTGCAATTACAAGTAGTCCTTGAGTTACGGCGGTTCATTTAGTGACCGTTTGAATTTACCACCGCACTCTAAAATAAAGTGACTTAGAACCTCTTTTTTTCACACTTAATGACCATTGCAACATCCCCCGTGGTTATGTGATTTACATTCGGGTGCATGACAACTGACTCACATTTATGACGGTCGTAGCGTCCCGGGGTCATGCGATCTCCTTTTGCGACTTCCGACAAGCAAAATCAATGGGGAAGGCCATTGATTCATTTAACGACTGTGTTACTAATTTGAGAACTGTGGTGATTCACTTAACAAATGCGCCGAGAAAAGTAAAATGGGGCAAAACTCAAATTTCTCATTTAACAACATCAATTTTGGGCTCAATTTGCCATCATAGGTTGAGGATTAACTGCATTAATAGGAAGTGGGAATTGCTGGTACTCAAAGGTAATTAATGTTGTCATTTAGCAACTCAGAATATTAGTACAGAAATAATATATAACATCATTTTTTTTTTCCTTTTGGATTTGAAAATGCTGGTATTTCCTTATGGATTTTTTTTTTTTGCCAATAGGAAAAAAAACACACTAATTAATCTTTTTAAAAGTTCAGTATACAGTCATATTTATTGTCATCCATCAGAGGGCGCTAAGGAGCTTAGCTAACGCATCATAAATAAATATACAGATCAACTGTACTGTTTTAAGTTCAAATTAAAATAACGCTAAAAAGCAGTAAGAAGAAAAATAACACATTTGTGTACGTGTGTGAGAGATGGCAGATTAGTAAACTAATAGTTCTTTGTTTTTCTCCCTAATGTTCTGATTAAGATTTAGTTTGAATTTTGCTTTATTAACAGAGACTTAAATGTCCTAGAAAAAAAATTAGGGCTGCCGTAGAGTCAGAATTATGAAACTGACGTAATCAATATGGATAGAGATGGTTGGTAATGTTGAATTTATTTCGTCTGTAATAATGATACTTAATTGTATTTATCGATAGCCTTTTTTCCCCCCAAAGGGAGATTAATATACTGCATAATTGTCTAGCAGAATAGCCCTCCAATTAAATTCATTAAGCTTACTCGTCTATACAGTGGATGAAAACAAAAAAAGGCAGAAAGAAAGAAAGGAATATTTCATTCGCAAATAAAACGTTATCAGGCCTTGCCAGGCCAAAGACAATCATTTTGAATGGAAGGTGTACATAAATTAATGCCAATTTTACACTCCCGGGTTCTAAATGGACCAACATCTGGTGGTAGATAGAGATAGATGGATAGATTGAAGCAAGCAATGTCTGTTATGTGTAAATAATCCATAATCTACCTATCTATTGTAGGGACTTTAAAGTAACGTCCTGCCACCGGATTTTAGTTTATAATCCTGGTTTCTGCCGCCAGATCCAGAGATAAATTTTAGCTCCTGCACAAATGAATTGCTCTCACCCCAGGTAGCCTAACGAATTTTCGAGTACATTTTTATATAGTCCCTTGCTGAATACACATACATTACAACTCAATCTGTAAGTGAGGGAAAAGATATTTGGGTTGCCTTAATTACCTTCCCACAAAATTACGAGCTCTCTGCAGGAATGATTGAAGTTTTAACCTTGCCTTTGCCTCTTAAAAGCTCCTTTGCTAAGAAATGCATTCTGGCAAGACCAATCTGTGGTTGCTGGGTATTGTTGTGGCGTGTCGGCTGCCGGCCCCTCCAGCAGCCAAATCAGAGGAGGAGGAGGAGGCGTGGGAATTAGGGTCAGCATCATGGCAACCTGGGAGCTCCGAGGGGAAGAGGGAATGGAGCTGGGAGAGAGAGAGAGGGAGGGAGGAAGGGAGAAGGAGGGGCGGAGCCTGTCTGTCAGCCCTTAGGTGGAGAGTCAACAGCTCCCAGGTCTGGAGATGGCTGATGAGGATGAGGAGGAACAGCTGGGTCCAGTGCCTGGCGCATGGATGTGCAGAAGGCAGAGGAGAGGAGAGGAGAGCAGTGGAAATCTATGGGCCGGTCCTTGGGACCTAAGAGCCACCGCTGCTAGCGAATCCCCACTCTAGCTCTGGGGATAAAAGGCAGGGGGTGAAGATGAATAGATGTGGCAGACAACTATTCATTTTCCTGTTGGACGGACTTGCTTGCCTGCGTTGAGAGAGAAACTTTTTGTCGGGGTTGCTGGCGCTCCTAATAAAGGAATCTTTAACTTCAGCGGGTTTGTTGTGTTTGGGAGCTGGGTCAGAACAGAAACACCAATGACCACCATTGAGTTGAGACAATGACAGGTAATCCTCGACTTACAACAGCTCATTTAGTGACTGTTCCAAGTTACAAACTTTCATAATGTATGGGGGTATGTGCCTAATTTTGTATTTATTTATTTTGTAATGTTTATGTGGTGTATCTTGGAGGTGGAGACTCTTTGAAAGCTGTATGCAATGAAATTTCATTTTAATGTATGCCGATTCGTGGACATTCAAGGTAGCAATAAAGTAAGTCTAAAGCACACTGAAAAAAGTGACTTATGACCGTTTTTCACACGACCTTTGTAGGATCCCCATGATCACGTGATCAAAATTCACACACTTGGCAACGGACTCAAACTTGTGACCGTTGCTGTGTCCCAAGGTCACGTGATCCGCTTTTGCAACCTCCTGACTGTTGTGGTCTGCCAGCAGCCTGCGGAGCTGACAGCGGAGTCAGACAGTGATGAGGCTGAGGAAGAACAGGGGCCAGTCCTGGAGGCTGGGGAAGGCCCGGATGAGGGCTCTGCGTCAGAGGCAGAGATGGGGCCAGGGCCATCAGGGAGTGATGTGCGGACTCCAGAGCCTCCAGAGGCTGACAGCAGAGAGGCAGAGGAACAGGAGGAGCCTGTTCCTAGTACACACATGAGAAGAGCTGCCAGAAGGCAAGAACAGCTAAAACAAAAAGGATGACTTGGGAGTAAAGCCAAGAGATGATTGGCCCCTCCCATAAGGCTTCAAAGACCAGCAACGGCTCTTGGGCTCTTTGTCAGAAAACAACGTTGATAGATTTCTTGTCTTGCTGCATTTCTTTCTGGTCGGTGTCTTCTGCTTCTGAACTTTTGCCAAGAAAAGCCTTTGGCAAGTTGCCTAATTAGACCAAGGTTGGTGATAAGGTTGAAGAATTGTGTTATGCAGAATTTGTTTTGAATTAGTTTGGACTACGCTGAGAATGAGTTAATTCTCAGCTGTTCTAATAAAGTCTGTTTGTTTCGAACTGTTTGCGTCTGATAATTCCTACTTGGGCCTGGGTCACAACACTGATAAGCAAAATCAATGGGGAAGCCAGATTCACTTAACGACCAGGTTGCTAACTTATCAACTGTGGCGATTCACTTAACAACTGCGGCAAGGAAGATCGTAAAATGCGACCAAACTCACTTAACAAATGGCTCACTTAATAAATGTCTCACTTAATAACAGAAATGTTGGGCTCCATTGTGGTTGTAAGTCGAGGACTACCTGCATGCATGTTCTGAGTTGCCCTTTATACCTTACAGTAGATAGATATGGGCCCGGAGAGCTAATTTTCCTCCTTACTAAGTCTGACTTCATTCAGAAAATACACATTTGTTTTTAATCAAAGGATCAATGTAGAGAAAGAACCAGGAAAGTTGCAAACTTTTCTGCCATTAACTGTTGGAATGAGATGTGTAGATGGTGATTCCTTATATATTAGCACGTGTTAAAAAAAAAAAGGCTTTTTTCTTTAATGGAAAAGGCTGAAGAAAAGAGAATTTATTTTCATCGGTGGGGGCAGAGGTGAAATTCACTTACCTTCCCTACCGGTTCGCAAATGTGCGCGTTCCGCATGCGCAGAGGCTTAAAATTGTCGCAAAAAAGCAACATCATGACGTCCGCGCGGGTGGGCGGAGCCTCCTGCAGTCGCCGCTATCTGTTAGCCCGAGCTGGATAGAACCGGCTGAATTTCACCCCGGGGGGGGGGGGGGGAGGGATCATGTCCCCAAGTCTTTTCCTTCTGGTCTGAAAGACACTTATTATATCAGTACATATGGTAGGTATCCACAACTTGTTTCATTGAGTATATATTTAGAGTCTAACACAAATATTTACTCGAAAGCAAGAGTGCCCAACCTTGGCAACTTTATGTTCTGTGGACTTCAACCCTCAGAATTCCCCAGCCAGCTGAGCTGGGGTTAGACACCTCTACTCAAAAAAAAAAAATATGGTAATTTTTGTAACTCATCAAAGATTGCTATCCCCCTATAATTTAGGCAGATAAATCAATAGTCACATTTATGCTTTACTTTTTTTTAAAAAAGCATAGGTTGAATGGAGAGAGATAATTTGAGAACAATGTTTATAAAATCAAGTGATTATAATCCACTTATTAATACGTTCGCTTCACGACATTATATACGTTCATCTTATTTCTTAGTTGAATATATTCACAGAAATTCTTACGAGACCGTCTTTTGCCACCAATAGCCTCCCACCGACCAGTTCGGTCTCACAGGGAGGGACTACTCAGGTTACCGTCAGTCAAATTGTGCCGACTGGCGACTCCCAGGGGGAGGGCCTTCTCTGTAAGGGCTCCAATCCTTTGGAATGAACTGCCCCCTGATATACGAAACATCCCTAATCTCCGTGCTTTCCACCGTGCCCTCACGACCCTGATGTTCAATCAGGCGGGGCTAAGCATGTTCACTGGGAATGATTAAAATATTATATAATTCTGGGTTTTATTTAATTTGGGTTAAACTTTGCTATAATTTTAATTATCAATTTTATGATGTTTATGTATCTTTTATTTTTTCTTGACTGTACACCGCCTTGAGTCCTGCGGGAGAAAGGCGGTATAGAAATATAATAAAGAAATAAATAAAAAATTCAATATTGTAGAGCAGGGGTGTCAAACTGGATTTCTTCGAGGGGCCAGATCAGCATTGTAGATCTCCTATGTGGGCGGGGGAAGCGGAGGAGCGATGGGTTACGGCAGTGATGGCGAATGTTTTCGGCACCGAGTGCTGAAAAGGTCACACGGAAACATCACGTGTGTATACGTGTGCTTGTTGGGACCGCATTCTGGAAAAGCCAAACTTTCGGGTTCTAGTGTGCAAGCGTAACCAACAATCAGCTAGCTAGCGTGCATGTGCAGGCTGGTTTTCAGCACTGCTGCGCGCGTGAATGGATCGCACTCCAGAAAAGCCAAACTTCCGGGTTCTGGCGTGCACGCAGACCCGATAATCAGCTGTTTGGCGCAAATGCACACTCCAGTTTTCGGCACTGCTGCATGTGCGAAGGACAGCTGATGGTTGCGTGCGCACCAGAAACCCGGAAGACAAACAGGCAAAGCCGTGCGTGCCATCACAGGATTAGCACCCTGTAGCACCCTGCTGGCCAAAACGGGGTATGGGGCACGTGTGCCCCCCGCGTCACATTTTCAGCCTCCTGCAGCACTCTCCTGGCTGAAAACGGGTGACGTGGAGGCCCCTTGAGGCCTCTTTTAGCAGGCAGAGGCATTGTGGGCTGATTCTTTAATATTTCCAGACCAGTCCCGCAGGCCAGATTTAAGCACCGGATCGAACCCGTGGGCCTTGAGTTTGAGACCCCTGTTTTAGAGATTGAACAGAATTGTACCAATTTCGATGCTGGAATACAGAATCTTAATGACTGGTCATTTTAGTTGGTAATTTTAGGTCAAACCACGTTTGAAAATGTAATTATAGATGAAAATAATTTTAACTATAGTTTTTGTTTTGTTTTTTACTGTTTTACCTGTCTGTTACGATTCATTCCTTTTCAGATATAGATTCTTCTCAGCCTACTAAATCTCCCCCCCAAAAAATAAATGCATTTTGTATGCAAAGATTTCAGAGAGCAGGAGAAAGATAGTTTTCTATCTCTATATACTATTTCTTTTTTTAAAAAAGGTCGTTCTACCACAAGACATGCTTATTTGTGGGTTTTCGATCTCTCTGCTTCATGATGCGGAGGAATATAAATATATTCTGTCAAAGCAAATCCTCTCGGCAGCTGAGTTATAAAGTGACACGTGTCATTGACGGGCTAAATTGTAAAGTTGCATTACCGGTCTTGGAAAGGATTGGTTACCATGGCAATGAATGGTATGTCTACCGTCCTGAATGCAGTTACGTTTATATGGGTGTACATTTGTGTGTGTGTGTGTACGTTTGTCCAAAGGTTGCTGCTAGGACAGATAATAGCTGGGCTTTTTTCCCCCACCATAATCATTAAAATCGCAAATAAACTATAAGTGCTGTTGTTTTGATTGCTAGTTCTTACATCTTCTCCAATGATAGGAACAAGCACTGATTTTCTAAGCATTAAAGTTTATTTTCACATATATGACTTACTGGGTACGATAAACTATATATGCAGATTTATATCAATAAAATATTTGATTGTTGGCAGCGTAGCAGTAAAAATAATGAACAGACAGGGAAATCTACTTTTAAAACACAAGTCTAAATGTTAGTTTTGGCTTAACCTGACACTGCTTATTTATCTCTAAGATTTGGGTACTCTTAAAATAAGGGCTCTAAGCTCCTTAATGGCTAGTGTTTGTTTTCATTTTATGGATATCTTAGCTAAGGTAAAATTTGATTTTAATAGCATTAAACCTGACAGTTTTGAAAGGGCTGAAAGGTTAAAGTCTGATGAAAATATCACTACGCTTGTTCTAATTCAGGTTTATTTATTTACTTAGCTGCCCTTCTTTCAGGCATCTCTGGCATACAGTAAAACAAATGAAAATGTAAAAAGCAAAACAAAAATAAAAACACAGAGCAACTGGGCATAATATCCTGCCTTTATTGTTAAGGTGGCTAACGTACTAAATGCTCCTTCCACCTCCTGATTTTCGTACAACAACAACCCTGTGAGGTGGGTTGGGCTGAGAGAGAAGGACTGGTCCAGAGTCACCCATCTGTCTTTAATGGCTAAAGCGGGAGTAGAACTCTCCATTTCCTGGTGATTGGCTCAGAGTCATCCAACTGGCTTTCATGCCTACGGCGGGATTAGAACTCTCTGTGATTGGCTCAGAGTCACCCAACTGGTTTTCATGCCTACGGCGGGATTAGAACTCTCTGTGATTGGCTCAGAGTCATCCAACTGGCTTTCATGCCTACGGCGGGATTAGAACTCTCTGTGATTGGCTCAGAGTCATCCAACTGGTTTTCATGCCTACGGCGGGATTAGAACTCTCCGTCTCCTGGTGATTGACTCAGCTGGCTTTGATGGCTAAGGCAGGACTTGAACTCACACTCTCCTGCTTTCTAGCCTGGTGCCTTAACCGCTAGACCAAACTGGCTTTGTTGTAAATATTATAATACTTACAATTAATTACATATTCTGGTGATAGATGCATCTTAACCGCTACATGTACTTAATGTAGTCTAACTATTTAATTAATTGATACTTGGACAGGTGTCAGTCACACACATTTATAATTTTTAAATGTGAATATATAATTCAGAGTTGGCAGTGAGGAACTAAAAGATCTTGGTTTTTCCTCCTCCTCCTCCTCTTTCTTTTCCAGCAGCTTAGCATACTCAAAATTGGTTTTTCATTATCAAAAGATGATTAAAATTGTATATGATTGAAAACATGAAATGTTTATCTTCCCAGGCAGAAATGAATATTTAGAGCTTTACGCACCAGGTTGAAATTAACAGGCATAGAATTTTAATGCTTTTCTAAAGTACGTCCTCGATTTACGACCACAGTTGAGCCCAACATTTCTGTTGTGAAGCAAGACATCTGTTAAATGAGTTTTGTCCCGTTTGACAGCCGTTCTTGCCACCGTTGTTAAGGGAATCACTGCAGCTGATAAGTGAGTGACTTGGCTGTTAAGTGAATCTGGTTTCCCCATTGACTTTGCTTGTCAGAAGGTAGCAAAAGGGAATCACATCATCTTGGGACACAGCAATGGTCATAAATATGAACCAATTGTCAAGCATCTGAATTCTGATCCCATGATCCTCGGGATGTTGCAAAGGCTGTAACTCTGAAAAACAGTCATAAGTCACATTTTTCAGTGCGTCTGTGCGTCTTATACAGCGAATGTTACTGAAGCCCTGCTCACCCACTGGCCCCCACTGTTCAGCCATTTTTGGCCTCCGCAAAATTGCGTTTTCGGCCTCCGCACACCCCGTTTTAGACCTGTTCCAGGCTGCAGAGATCACCACGGCACATTGCTGCCTCCATGCGTCATGTTTTTGGCCCGTTCCAGGCAGGGGGGGATTGGGGGCGACCCCCCCGCTGCCGTCTGGAACGGGCCAGAAACGTGACGCGCAGAGGTCAAAAATGCAATGCGCGGAGGCCGAAAACCCAACACGCAGAGGCAACAATCAGCAGCGATGTGCCGTGGCAATCTTGACAGCCTGGAACGGGCCTAAAATGGAATGTGCGGAGGCCAAAAACGCAATGCGCAGAGGCCACAAATGTGATGCGTGGAGGTGGCAATGGGCTGTGGTGATCTCCGCAGCCTGGAATAGCTGTTGGCGGTATTCCGAGAGGCTGATCCAACCGCCAATCAGCTGTTTATGCTGAATCAGGCTGTGATAACGTGCTGAAGCTGACCAGGCTGTTAGCGGCAAGGATGCTAGCCAGATGAATACCGATGGATGCTGGGAGGCAGAGGCGAATTTTTTTTTCTTGTTTTTCTCCCCAAAAACTAATGTGCATCTTATACTCCGGAGCGTCTTATACTCTGAAAAATACGGTAAATTTCATTTTAATTTTTACAAATCAAATAGTTGACAATAATTTTCATTATTATGGTTTATCTCTTGCAGGCATTGCTTCGATGACGGTCCCTGTCTACATAGCAGAAGTGGCCCCACCTCACCTGAGAGGCCGTTTAGTGACTATAAATACACTTTTCATCACAGGTGGGCAGTTCTTTGCCAGTGTTATAGATGGCGCCTTCAGCTACCTTCCCAAGGGCGGATGGAGGTTGGTATAATTTAAAAAAAAAAAATTTTAAATGAAATCACAACCCTCCTTTTCATTGTAGATAGAGCCAAGTCACGCTCCCGAAATGAGTTTTGTTACAACACCTGTATGTCGTAAAATGGGACAAAATTCACTTTAACAACCGTCTCGCTTAACCACAGAAGTTTTGGGTTCAATTGTGGTTGTAAGTTGAAATCTACTGTGTTTTCCCAAAAATAAGACTAGGTCTTATATTAATTTTTGCTCCAAAAGACACATTAGGGCTTATTGTCTGGTTAGGTCTTATTTTTGGGAAAATACGGTACTAAATGCATCCAACCGGCTGACAATCTTAGCTGGGGCTTATTTTGGGGCGTAGGGCTTATATTACGAGCATCCTGAAAAATCATGCTAGGACTTATTTTCCAGTTGGGTCCTATTTTCGGGGGAACGGTACCCATAGGGCCGTGATGGCGAACCTATGGCACGTGTGTCACAGGTGGCACTTAGAGCCATATCTGTGGGCATGCGAGCATTGCCCTAGCTCAGCTCCAGCACGCATGCATGTACCAGCCAGCTGATTTTCGGGCCTTCCGGGCCCACCGGAAATTGGGAAACTAGCCGTTTCTGGCATCCGGAGAGCCTCTGGTGGGTGGGGAAGGCTGTTTTCGTCCTCCCCAGGTTCCAAGAAACCTCTTGAATTATGGGTGTGGGCACATGTGTGTGCGACCCTTCCACACTCCCCCTGCTTTTGGCACGCAACAGAAAAAAGGCTAGCCATCATTGCCATAGGGACTCCCTTGAAAAAATATCCAAAACTTTAAACTCTTGCTGTTCTTCTAGGACAGGGGTATTAAACTCAATTTCATTGAGGGCCGCATCAGGATTGTGGTTGATCTCGTGTGTGTGTGTGTGTGTGTGTGTGTGTGTGTGTGTGTGTGACTGACTGGACTGGCATGGCTGGCTGGGTGGGCGTTGCCAGTTTGATGCCACTCCCCAAACTGCTCACACGGTTCCTCTTCGCATTGGGTAGACCAGGATGGCCC
This sequence comes from Coluber constrictor foxii, assembly GCA_038048745.1. NCBI lineage: Eukaryota > Metazoa > Chordata > Lepidosauria > Squamata > Colubridae > Coluber > Coluber constrictor. Next base: position 10,703,038 of record CM075964.1, read on the forward strand.
CACGGGCCGGATCCGACCACATCGCGGGCCAAATTCGGCCCACGGGCCTTGAGTTTGACACCGCTATTCTAGGAAGAGAACGTTAATAAGCCCCTGTTTAAAAACATCTGTAATTTTATGTCTCTCCCTGCAGGTATATGCTTGGTCTCTCAGCAGTTCCAGCTATCATACAATTCGTCGGTTTCCTTTTTCTTCCCGAAAGCCCCCGCTGGCTTATTCAGAAAGGACAGACTCAAAAAGCACGGCGAATCCTCTCACGGATGCGGGGCAATCAAACGATAGACGACGAATACGACAGCATCAAGAATAACATTGACGAGGAAGAAAAGGAAGTTGGGTCAGGTAGGCTGAATTTTTAACCGTCCTTTTGCATATTCGTTAGCCACAGGCCGTGACTTACTTAGAAGAGAATTTTAATAAGTTGCTTTGGCACAAAATTTTAAGTGGAATTGCGCCCGCTTAATTTGCCTTTAAAAACTATTGTTTTCTTAAATGTCTGTGGAGAGATTCTCAGTCATCCGGATTACGGTTGTCCAAAAGGTGCTTTTTTTTTTTTTCAAGAAACAACTGGATTTTCTGATTTTTCTTTAAAGATGTTTCACTTCTCATCCAAGAAGTTTCGTCAGCTCTATCTGGAAGCCATCTTTTGCATTGGATCTTCATGCCTGCTCCTGACTGGAGGGTGGGGAACGGAAGGATTTATACTCCTTGTGGACAGCTGGTCATTTGCATCTTTTTAGAGACTCCTTGAGGTCCCCCCAGACCAGGGATCGGCAACCTTAAACACTCAAAGAGCCACAAAGGTCCTAACTAGAAACCTCTGTTCAATTCTGGAGACAACCGGAAGTCCGGTTCCCCCATCATAGGCTCGTAACATGCCATCCTTTTTCCTTTGCTGACTGGAAGTCTGGTTCCCCCACGATAGAGTCTCCTCCTCACGTGGCATCCTTTTTCCTCTACCTATCTTAACCGTAAGCCTTATCAATTGGTGGAGCCGACCAAAAACAGGGAGCCACAACAGAGGGATGAAAGAGCCACATACGGCTCCAGAGCCGCAGATTGCTGACCCCTGCCCCAGACCAAATCATAATTATATATATATATATATATATATATTTGTTTTCTGAGGTTTTCGCGGGTGTTTGTATGTAGGTCTTTGGTTATTCGGGTCTTCTCCCGCGTAGAATTGGAAGTATCTTGGCGACGTTTCGACGAAGTCTCATTCGTCATCTTCAGGCTGGTGTTCTCGGCTTCGTTCTTCCAGTTTGCTCCTGGAAGAACGAAGCCGAGAACACCAGCCTGAAGATGACGAATGAGACTTCGTCGAAACGTCGCCAAGATACTTCCAATTCTACGCGGGAGAAGACCCGAATAACCAAAGACATATATATATATATATATATATATATATATATATATATATATATATATATATATATATATATATATATATATATATATATATATATATATATATGAATGCGCAGAAATGGACAGGTTATCCATGGAAATTAAGGGAAGGGAAGACACCGAGTATTATTTAATTTGGAATAGATGGCATTCCTGGCTGGAGAGTAAAGCTAAAATGTAAGCAATATTAGGTTACGAAACCGAATTGTGAATAGAAGTTAGTACAACTTAGATAAGGTTGTGAATTAAGCTAGTGATAGATAGAAGTAGAATTTGTGTATGGAAGTTAACTAGGATTGAGATACCAATGTAGGAAAGCTATTATTAGTGTTTAAGATTCTATGTGTTTTTGTCTGTTTTTCTTGTGTGCTATAGTTTTCTATTTTTTGCTGCTTTCTTTTTTTTTATATTGCGTATTTTAATGTTTGAAAATTCAATAAATATATATATTTTAAAAAAAATAAGAGTGTCCTTGAGGCTACCTGGACTTTCTTTGTTTTTCCTTGAAGACATTTTGCTTCTCATCCAAGAAGCTTCTTCAGCTCTGACTGGATGGTTAGGAATGGAAGGATTTATACTCCTTGCAGACAGCTGGTCATTTTAGAGAGCCCTTGAGGCCACTTGGAGGTCTGTCTGTGTCCTCAGGATCACCTGAGTGGTGCAAGTGGGTGTGGAGCCTTCTTGGCTGCAGGATGTTTTCTGCCCTGTGTCCCTTCACTGTTGAAGACCCACACAGGCTGTTGGAGATGAGTTTGTGTGTTGTCTGCATCTCAAACTGAAGTGCACATGGTTCTTGTAGTCTGTGTTTTTTCTGGAAATCCATTCGTACTCCCGCACCATTTGTAGGGTGTTCCCCAGTGGCGAAATGTAAAATTTGTTACTACCGGTTCTGTGGGCGTGGCTTGGTGGGGAGGGGGTAATATGACTGAGTGGGCGTGGCCAACTTTTTTTTTTTAATTTTTAAAACCTTTTTTTTCTATCTCTGCTGAAGAGGTTGTAAAAAAATGCTTTTAAAAGCTTCTGACGATCCCGGCTGACTTGCCTGATCGGCAGAGGCTTTTTTTTTAACTTTTAAAAGCATTTTCTCTGCCTCTTTTTATTTATTTATTTTTTTTTAAATTTGATTTATATGCCGCCCTTCTCCGGAGACTCAGGGCGGCTTACAAGGCGTTAAGCAATAGCCTTCATACTTTTTGTATATTTATACAAAGTCAGCTTATTGCCCCCACAAACTGGGTCCTCAATTTACCCACCTTAGAAAGGATGGAAGGCTGAGTCGACCTTGAGCCTGGCTGGGATTGAACTCAGAGAAATTACAGGCAGCTGGTGTTATTTGCTGCCTTTAGTAGGAGGCATTAGCCCCCTACGCTACACAGGCTCTATTGGTTACGCGGCTCAGCTTGGCATGGGGGTGGGGAGGAATTTTTGCTACCGATTCTCCGAACCACCCGCCTCCATCGCTACCGGATCAGGCGATCCGGTCCGAACCGGGAGCATTTCACCCCCTGGTGTTCACCTCAAAGTGCATAGCTTAAAGTCTGTGGAGATTCTCAATTACAGTTGTCCCAAAGGTGCTTTTTCAAGTGGCTACTGGACTTTCTCGTTTCTCTTTGAAGACGTTTCGCTTCTCATCCAAGGAGCTTCTTCAGCTCTGAGTGGATGGTGGGGAACGGAAGGATTTGTGTTCCTTGCAGACAGCTGGTCATTTGCGTCCTTTTAGAGAGTTCTTGAGGCCACTTGGAGGTTTGTCTGTGTCCTCAGGGTCAGCTGAGTAGTGGAGTGTGGAGCCTTTTTGGAACTGCTGAAAGGATTGTGTTGTAGATTGGAGATAGATTGGAGATAGACGATTCTGTTGAGAGTGGGCTGTTCAATTTGGACACAGGTGGCCTCTTGGGCCCTTCTTTCAAATCAAAAGAATGCAAATGACCAGCTTGTGATTTAGAAATTTTAATTATTTCTAAAGTTGTGCATTTTTCATAATCTTCAAAAAGGTTAACAAAGACTTAAATATTTTGCATCCAGCCAGCCAGGCAGCCGTGTTGTTTATTTAAAATTAGGATTCACTGCATGTCCATATTCATGCAAATTATGTATCAGTTTTTAGCATCCCTGCTCACCTTTTTCTCAATAACCAAATCATTGTTCTTGCTCGCAGAGTTCTTTCCCTCTGTTACTCTAGGTATGTAAAACAGCTTAAGAAGTGCATAAATCTTAGAACAGCTGCAGAGTTGACGGTACCCAGATGAGGAATAACGTCTGAGTAGCAACAGAGCAGTCTTTAGGAATTCAAAATTCTCAAAGCTGTGTGTACTTTTTGCTCGCAGTTTACGTCTACCGGTGAACATTAAATTACCGGCGACATAAAGCTGTGTGGTAGCATTTGCCATTTTGCAGTTCACCTTGGAAAAACTTCTGCCGTAAAGATGTAGCTTTTAAAATTAGAGGTTGTATTTGGAGATCAGTTATTAGTGAATAATTAGATAATGCTCATATAGAATCATAGAAGGGCAGAGTTTGAAGGCATTAGTCCCAACCCCCTGCTTAATCGACGTCTCTCAGTTGTGTTTCGATGGTGATTTTTATTTTTGGGGGCATGTGCCTGTTGTCGACTTGTCATTGTTGTGGTGTGGTTCCATTCTTTTGGATCTTGTCATATATTCGAATATTTGTGGAGAGTCTCAGTTATCCAGGTCATGCTTGTCCCAAAGATTTTTTTTTTTTTTTGTCAAAAGGCAACTGGATTATTTCCATCTGAAGACTCTTCAGAATCTTTTTATAATCTCGAGCTACATCTAAGCTATAAAGTTACCCGCAATATTTGTTTATTATTTTATTAATTGCACTTTTATACCGCCCTTCTCCCAAAGGACTCAGGGCGGTGTGCAGCCCATATTAAAAACAATAGAGATACAAAAGTTAAAAAAACAATTAAAATGATCCAATAATTAGGCCATATTATTAAAAACCCCAAAGCTAAAATACCCGTTAAAACTCATCCTTTCATCAGACCAGCTTGATGAAATAGCAGGGTCTTAAGAGCATGACGGAAGGCGCGGAGGTCGGCGATCCTTCGTATCTCCGGGGGGCAGTTCGTTCCATAAGGCAGAGGCCCCCACCGAGAAGGCCCTCCCCCTGGGGGTCGCCAGTCGACATAGTTTGACCGACGGCACCCTGAGGAGGCCCTCTCTGTGGGAGCGTACCGGCCGGTGGAAGGCAATCAGTGGCAGAAGGCAGTCTTATAGCTATCCAGGTCCTAAGCCATGGAGCGTTTTAAAAGTGGTGACCAACACCTTGAAACGCACCCGGAAGACTACCGGGAGTCAGTGCAGCTCGCGCAGGAGAGGTACCACAATATAAAAAAACAACAACTCATAAAGCACATACGTCTACGGAGATGCTCAATCAGAACGGAAGAAGCTTCTTGGATGAGAAGCGAAACGTCTTCAAGGAAAAACGCAAGAAAAAAGCCAGTTGCCTTTTGAAAAAAAAAAGCAATCTTGGGGTTTATATATTCGCCTTTTTTTTTTCCCCACAAGAGCAAATAATTCCTACAAAAGGACTTCGATGTGCTAGCCAAACAAATTCAGTCAGCAGTAATAATACATGCTTTTACAGATTCCTGGGTAAAATAGTTTTCTTCACATTTTGCTTCAAAGGTGCTATGGCTTCCTCGTATTTATCTTCCGTTGCTATGACAACAGGATTCTGTTTTCCCTACTGGCCTTAACATTTGTAACACTTGCAAAAGGAAAAGAAGTCAGAAAATATTGATATCCAAGTACGGTCTTAGAAAGAGGACAGCTAATTAAAATAGTAAAAATGACCTCCCCACCCCCACCCCAGGCATTTATCTGTTTCAAAGGTTAAAAAAAAAGAAAGCCCCTAATTTGTAACGTACCCTAAGCAGACATTTTGAACTTTCATTAGAAAAAGAGATTCGGTAATGAGCTCAAATATGGCAATATAATGCTGGCAAATTTTAACATACATAATTATGTTCCGGATAAATTTCCTGACAGGGAGAGCAATTAATCAACTCTCCTTCAAAAGTTGTGGATGCATCACTGGAGGTTTTAAAGAAGAGATCTGGACATCCACTTGTCTGAAATGGCATAAGGTTTCCAACTCTGTTATTCTATATTCTATACTTTATATATAAAACCATGCAGGTTTAGGAGTTGGAAACTGAAGCTTTATCAAGTGAGGTCTTTGATTGACTTGTGAATGCAGCAGGAATTATCAGAATCTGCTGGTTTTTATATGCAACTAGCTTATAACCCGGCGTTCCTAAAATTGCTCAAGGCATTCTAAAGTTATGCTGGAACATACACCCCCCCAGGTGTTTCTCTCCCCCCCCCCCCCCCAGTATTTGTTTCCAGAGGGTAAGTCATCTGTGTACCAAGTTTGGTTGAATTTGCTCGAGGCATTCCAGAGTTATGCTGGAACATACATACATACAGCCGAGAGAGAGAGGGAGGGAGGGGAGATCCCAGCCATTTTGGGAGGTGAGGCTTTCCCACCCCAGTGCTCTTTTGGGATGTGAGACCAAAAGAGTGGGTCGCACATGCATGCATGGGGGGGTGGGGAGCGGGAAGGTCGCGTACACAGGCATGGGGATAACGCATGCATGTGCAGGGGCGGGGTGTGCAGGAGGGGCATTGCATTATGGGTGTGGGCACGCACATGCTCTCAATAGCATGTGCAATAGCGCCCACGTGCACTTTTGGCACCCAAGGGGAAAAAAAGGTTAGCCATCACTGGTATAGGGTCTCCTGCCTAAGCAGGGGTTGGACTAGAAGACCTCCAAGATCCCTCCCAATCCTGTTATTCCGCTGCTCCCTGACTCCTGCTAATTTACTAGTTCTTCTGGAAAATATATTCTTTTAAAACCAAGCCAACCAAGATGTATAAAATAATGAGGCAACGCAGGGCTTAAGACGTACGGAGCTTTTGGAACAATGCTGCTTTAAGTGTGTCCCTGTGTTATGTGTGAAACTTGGAACAAAGCCAGTGTGTTTTGTTTCAAGTCCTTTCTTGAGATTGGAGCAATTTGCACAGCTCAAAAATAGATTTGTTTCCTTTGACAGTCCCTTTGTCCTGTCTTCTCCTCCTTTCCTTCCCTCCCTCCCTCCCTCCCTCTCCTGCCTTCCCTCTTTCCTGACTATCGGCTGAAGAAAGGAAGGTGGCTTTCATATTTCTGAATTGCTTGCAGAAAGCTTTTTAAGTTTTGAAAACAGCAGGCTGCCCACCCTGATCTAATACAGTTGGTCCTTGACTTACAACCATTTGTTTAGTGGCCGTTCAAAGTTACAACGGTACTTTAAAAAAATGCACTTGCGACCATTTTTTCACGCTTACGACCATTGCAGCATCCCCGTGGAAACGCGATCAAAATTCAGACGCGCTTGGCAAGTGACTCGGGACGGCTGCGGGGTCCCAAGGTCACGCGATCCCCTTTTGAGCCCTTCTGAGGAGCAAAGTCCACGGGGGAAGCCGGATTCACTTCACAACCGTGTTACTAACTCAGGGGTGGGCAAATAGTTTAATTATTTTATTAGTTTTAATTTTTATACGTGATTGTTTTAATATGGCTGTAAACCGCCCTGAGTTCCCTCGGGGAGAAGGGCGGTATATAAATGCAATAAAACTAAACTAAACTAAACTAAACTAAACTAAACTAAATGTGTCCCTTTTACAACCTGTGGACTTCAACTCCCAGAATTCCTGAGACAGCCAAGCTCATGAAAATTTAGAACTTGGATCTAGATTTTAAAATGAGATTTAAAAAAAAAAATTATTCCAGGAGAAAGCATAGACTGTGTGGGCCGCTGAATTACAAGTCAGAAATACGAGGCAGTTGGCCAATCATCCAAATTTTGATCCCATGAGCATGGGAATGCTATAAGAAGTGAAAAATGGTCATAAGTCACTTGGTTACGGCCTGTCGGCCGCCGGTCCCTCAAGCGGCCAAATCAGATGAGGAGGAGGTGTGGTAGTCAGGGTCAGCATCAAGGCAAACTGAGAGCTCTGAGGGGGAAGAGGGAAGGGAGCTGGCAGAGAGGCGGAGGCAGAGCTTGGACCGTCCTTCAGCCCTCAGATGGAGAGTCAACAGCTCCCAGGTCTGGAGGTAGCTGATGAAGAAGGGGAGGAAGAGCTGGGTCCAGTGCTTGATGTGCGGATGCACAGAAGGCAGAGGAGAGGAGAGCAATGGAAATCTATGGGCCGATCCTTGGGACGGAAGAGCCACCACTGCTAGCTCTGGGGATAAGAGGCAGGGGACAGAGATGAGTAGATGTGGCAGACAACTATTCATCTCCCTGCCAGATGGACTTGTTAGCCTGTGTTGAGAGAGAATTTTATTTTTTGCCAGGGCTGCTGGCGCTCCTAATAAAGGAATCATTGATTTAAATACAGAGGGTTTGTTGTGTTTGGGGAACTGGGTCATAACACACTTATTTTTCTGCGCCATTGTAACTTTGGGTCACTAAGCGAATAAACTGAGAACTGCCTGCACGCTGAACTATGGCTCAGATATCTCAGCTGGAGTTAAATAGATGATGATTTAGTAATTCCAGCATCGAAGGATGTTGGATATGCAAAGGGTCCTTGGTTGTTAAGTTGTAGAGTTCCTGTGACGATTTTTCTGAAGAGGTTCAACCTGTCCTGATGGGAAGGACAGGCTAAGATTGGAAATCTGTTAATAAAAAGAAGTAATTCTGGGAGTCTGGCAGTGTTAGCGTGACGTTAAACTTTAGTGAACATATCACTTAGCAATAAAATTCCTGCCTTTGCCATCATTAACCAAGGACTACTTATATCGTAAATAAGATATAAATAGATGGGTTTGAACTCTTTCAGGAGAAAGAAATGACTTTACGGAGGCCCACCTGAGCTCCAGAGAAGACTTGAGCTCAGATCTTAGCTGAGAAAACTTTAATCACTTTTTCTTTATATCATCTATCTATCTATCTATCTATCTATCTATCTATCTATCTATCTATCTATCTATCTATCTATCTATCTATCTATCTATCATCTATCTATCTATCTATCTATCTATCTATCATCTATCTATCTATCTATCTATCTATCTATCTATCTATCTATCTATCTATCTATCTATCTATCTATCTATCTATCTATCTCTATCACACTCTGTTTGGTACCTTTCCCATTTTTTGGCCCTGTCAGGGTCTTTTTTTGGCCTTTTCCAAAATCTTTTTTTGGCCCGTTTTGGGGGCTTTCCTCGGCCCATTTTGGAGGTTTTTCTCGGCCCATTTTCTCGGCGTTTTTGGCTTGTTTTTGAGGGGGTTTTTTTGGCCTGTTTTCAAAAAAAATTCAGCCCGTTTTCAAGGCTTTTTTTGGCCCATTTTTGGGTTTTTTTCAGCCTGTTTTCAGGGCCTTTTTGGCCCTTTCGGGGTTTTTTTAGCCTTTTTCAAGACCTTTTTTTGGCCCATTTTGGGGGCTTTCCTGGGCCCATTTTTGAGAGTTTTTTGGCTCGTTTTTGAGGTTTTTCTCGGCCCGTTTTCTCGGCTTTTTTGACTCGTTTTTGAGGCTTTTTTCAGCCCATTTTCAAAAAAAAATCAGCGCATTTTTGAGGATTTTTTCGGCCTGTTTTTTTCAAAAACGATGATATTTTTAAAGTTTTTAGATCTAGAGGTTCATTGAGTCAACAGAAGATATAAAATCGAACATTGTCAGATGAGTTTTTAAATCTTTGAACCTTATAGCCAGATTGATAATTGTTAAGGCAACGATTTTAAAGGTAGATTAAGCCACTTCATTTTATTTAGAAAGTGATGTTAGTGGACCTGTTACTTTTCCTGTAATTGGTTTAAAATCAAGGTTTAGGTGGAGTATCTGGGTGAAATAAGTTGAACCCTCACTACCTAAGTACATGTGAACATTAATGGTAATTCTTTTATTTAATACAGGTAGTCTTCAACTTACGACTGCAGTTGAGCCCAAAATCTAAGCGAGACATTTGTGAAGCGAGTTTTGTCCAATTTTACGACCTTTCTTACCACATTTGTTAAGTACAGGTTTAGTTTAGTTTAGTTTTATTGGATTTATATGCCGCCCTACTCCCGAAGGACTCAGGGCGGTGTACAGCCAACAATAAAAATACATAAGTACAAAATTTAAAACCAACTAAAAACAGATTAAATGAATTTGGCCCAGACAGAATTAAAACACCCCAATTAATTTTAAAAAATTTAAAATTTAACACTAAAAACGGAGAGTGGTTAGGCTAGGCCCGCCTGGCGAAATAGAAAAGTCTTAAGAGCGCGGCGGAAGGTGGGCAGATCCGGGATCCTCCGTATCTCCGGGGGGAGCTCGTTCCAGATAGTAGGTGCCCCCACAGAGAAAGCTCTCCCCCTGGGGGCCGCCAGCCGACATTGTTTGGCTGACGGCACCCGGAGGAGCCCCTCTCTATGAGAGCGTACTGGCCGGTGGGAGGCTATTGGTGGTAGTAGGCGGTCCTGCAAGTACCCAGGTCCTAAGCACCTAAGCCAGGTGCTAAGTTAGTAACAAGGTTGTTATGTGAATCTGGGTTCCCCAAGGTTGCAAAAGAGGATCACATGCCCCCGGGACACTGCGCCCGTCATAAATAGGAGTCAGTTGCCAAGCATCTGATTTTTGATTGCATGGCCAGGAAGATGCAGCAATGGTAATTTTTTTTTGAACAAGTTTTATTAATTTTTTCTTTTACATACATATTTTATGAACAGAATTTGTAGCTATGGCCAAGAGGTTTTTTTTATTTTTTTCAGGTACACATTTAACAGCGATAAGAATACGACCGGACGTATATGAATAAACCGATTTAATTATCCGAAACATGTTTTGGATTTTTTTTTTTTTTTGACAGGGTTTGCTTTTAGCTGTGAGGAAAGTGGAGGCTATTGTGGAGCAGCAGAAAAATTTTGCTCCCGAGCTCCTCACAGTCCACACTTTTTCACAAAATCCCTTTCCAACGTATCTTAGCAACAAGAACGGCAATCTGCGCACCAGGGCATCGGGGAGTTAGTTTGTTCTTTTTTCTCTTTCTTTTTTTTAATTATTATTATTATTTTTTTTTTTGAAAGAAAGCGATGAACTTAAAATCACGCAGTTCGCGGTAATTGAAAAGTTAAAAAAGCGAGGTTGCTTAAGGACTTCAAACATCTCCAGTTTTATGCCTCCTAAACGCAGCCTGCGTTCTAAATGCGAAGAACAAACAAACAAACAAAAAAAGAGGTAACCAATTGCGTGCTTTAATAGGCTGTTTTTTTTAAAAAAAATAATAATTTGGGAAAGATACCGTCTTTACAATAACATCTGGTAAATGGGTTGGGCTTGAGTCCTCTAATGAATTAATCAACTCTGAAAACCGCAATATTTGCTCCGCTGATGAGGCATTAATATTTCCGCCCCCTCCTTCGTTAGTTAATGATTATGTCTCTTCTGCTCATCACTTAAAATAAAATAGCACTGGGAGAGTAACAGGATAACGAACTTGGAAGGGACCTCAGAGATCTTCTAGTCCAACCCCATGCTGAAGCAGTACACCCTATACTAGTGATGAGGAACCTTTTCTCCACTGAGTGCCCAAACTGGAATGCACATATACGCCGGAGCAACAGAAACCCGAAGACTAGCTGGCTGGTGGGCATGCGCCAGGGGTGAAATCCAGCGGGTTCTGGATTCTGGAGAACTGGTAGCGGAAATTTTGAGTAGCTCGGAGAACCGGCAAATAGCACCTCTGGCTGGCCCCAGAGTGGGGAGGGAATGGGGATTTTGCAGTATCTTTCCACTGGAGTGCGGTGGGAATGGAGATTTTGCAGTATCCTTCCCCTGCCACCCCCACCAAGCCACACCACGCCCACCAAGCCACACCCACAGAATCAGTAGTAAAAAAATTTGGATTTCAACACAGGCATGGGCCTACCAGCCAGATGGTCTTGGGTTTCTGGAGTGCATGTTTACGCCGGCCAGCTGGTCTTTGTGTTTCCTGCGCACGCATGCACACCGGCCACACGTTGGAAACCCAAAGACCAGCTGGTCGGCGTGCATATGTGCACCAGCCAGCTGGTCTTTGGATTTCCGGTGCATGCAAAGGCTGGCTGGTGAGCATGCGCGTGCCAGAAACCAAAAGAGCAGCTGCCGACAGCGTATGTGCCCATAGAGAGGGCTCTGCATGCCACCTCTGGCACTCATGCCCCAGGTTCCCCATCACGGCCCTATACCATTTCAGACCAGTGCCTGTCCAATCTCTTCCTAAAAATGTCCAGCGTTGTCGGTAAATAGTATCCCTTTATTTCTCTGTCAGTAAATATAAATTGAACACAAAGCTAGTTTGTTGTGAAAACGACGGCCTGCGAAGGCTCCTGGATTGGGCCTGAAAGGCAAAAGCAGAAGCACTATGTTCCGTCACATATTTGGGTAGACCAGGTTTCCCTAATTTAAAAAAAAAAAAAAACCTTAATCTGTCCCCTGGTAGAGCCGACAAAGGGAGGAGAGCCGTGGCTTAGAGGTTAATACATTTACCTAATATGTAAGTAGCTCAAGTTTATTTATTTATTTATTTATTACATGTATTTATATGCCGCCCTTCTCCCGAAGGACTCAGGGCAGCGAACACAAGTTAAGAAACATGTACAATAAAATCGTATTTTAAATCAAATAACTAATTAATGATAAATAATAAACCCAGAATCAGAGTCAGCCTATTTGCTTGAACAGCCAAGTCTTCAGCTCCTGACGAAAGGAGCAGAGATCAGGAGCCGTCCAGAGCTTGGTAGGTAATTCATTCCAGAGGGTGGGAGCACCCACAGAGAATGCCCTACCCCTGGGCACCGCTAGATGACATTGGCTCGCCGTCGGGACCCTGAAGAGAGCAGCCCTATGTGAGCGAACAGGACGGTGGGAAGCAGGCAGGAGAAGGTCCTGTAAATATCCTGGACCTAAATCATGTATGGCCTTATAGGTGAGAACTAGTACCTTGAAGCGGACCCGGAGAACCACTGGTAACCAGTGCAGCTGACGCAGGAGGGGTGTTATATGGGAGTAACGAGGGGCTCCCGTAACAGCCCGTGTGGCTTGGAATCCCATAAAGCGTATGGCTAGCTTGACTAGGGCTAAATAGCTTGAAATAGATCTATACTAGTCTCCCTTTAGTTCTTTGGTGGTAAAATATAAATTTAACACTAAACTACCCTGTTTCCCCGAAAATAAGACATCCCCTGATAATAAGCCCAATTGGGCTTTTGAGCGCAGGCGCTAAAATACCCCCCCCCCGAAAATAAGTCGTCCTTGAAAATATTTAAACACATGTGCAGCCGGTCCCCACCATTTCCTCTGGTTTCCTCCACGTGCCCCAAAATAATAAGACCCCCCCAAAAATAAGGCCAAGGTTCAAAAAAATATAAGACAGGGTCTTATTTTTGGGAAAACACCGTAGTTTGTCGCAACAATGACTGTCTGCGAAGGTGTCTGGATTGGCGCTGAAAGGCAAAAGCGGAAGCAATATGCTCCATCCCATATTTGGGTAGCCCAGGTTGCCCTGGTAACAAAGACTTTTTTCCAGTGTTGGAGCATCCACAAGTTCTGAAGACAAGTCGTTCCATTGGTTAATTGTTCCCACTTTCAGGAAAGCTGTCCTAATTTCAAAGTTGGATCTCTCCTTGGTAAGTTTCCATCCATTGCTTCTTGTCTTGCCTTCTAGTGCTTTGGACAGTAGATCGACCCCTTCTTTTTTTGTGACAGCTCCTCAAATATTGGAACTTTGCTATCATGTCACCCCAGTCCCAGTCATTTCACTAGACTAGACATACCCAATTCCTGCCACCCTTCTTCGTATGTTTTAGCCTCTAGCCCAGGGGTGTCAAACTCAATTTCATTGAGGGCTGCATCAGGGTTGTGTTTGACCTCGGGGGGGCCGACACGGGTGCGGCCAAGGTGGGTGTGGCCAGCTCAATGTCACTCATGTTGGTGCTGTTGGGGCCCCGAGTGCTTTTCCAGCCAAAATGGGCTCCCAAGCTTCGTTTTCAGCTGCGACGGCCTCCTGCAACCCTCTGCCAGTGAAAACAGAGCTTGGGAGGGCCACACACTCCATTTTTGCTGGTGGAGGCACCGCGGGCTGGTCCTTCACTGTTTCCAGGGCGATTGTGTGGGCTGGATATGACCCCTGGGCCTTGGGTTTGACACCCCAGCTCTGGCCCCCTAAAGATTAGTGCTTCACTTTCTTCAGCTAGATATTTCTGAATCATGGAGAAGGAGGACAGTACGAGAATATGGGAACCCCTCTTTTACCATTCTCTTCCCTGAATGGTTAAGGAGGCTATTATTTATGTAATGGAGTGCATTAGAATGATAGAACTGGATGGGACCACGGAGTCCAACCCACTGCTCAAAATATGTTAGAGTTTGCAGCAATCCAACCAGCACACAAGTAGGATTCAATAGAATTCATGTATAGAAGAAACTTCTTTATATACAGTAATATAAAGCATGATGCATGTATACAATACCCATGCAGCAGAAGCCAGAACCAGGACTCAGAATCCAGAAATACAGAATCAGTATAATCACAGAAGCAAGATAGTGCCAGTATACTCAAACTCTTATATACAGAACAGTTATGCTAAGCCATGCCCGGGCTCCAACAGTCCCCATTGGTTGACTTGTTGTCCTGTCTATTCGAATTCATGAACTCTTATACACTGACAAGGCAAGCAACCTTAAACCATCCGGGTCAAAGGGTTGTCCAATCTATTTTTGAAAACCTCCAGTGATGGAGCACTCACAATCTCAGGAGGCAAGCTTATTCCATTGATTAATTGTTCTCAGTGTCAAGAAAATTTCTCCTTGCTTCTAAGTTGGATCTCTCTCTGTAATGAGCTTTGGTAATTATTTTTGTGATTAAATAATTGCAAAGAAACAAAGAGATAAGCATGATACTCTTCTCCCATAGCTGTCCCCCCCCCCCCAAACCGATGTTCAAGCTCTTGTTTGCATCAATCTCACCGATGCCAGAAGCCCTACAGAACCATTGTGGAATAATTTAGTTATTATATTTACAAAATTTAATCCCACACTTGACAGTACTTGACAGAATTACAGTGCATTAGAACGTCAGCACAGCCAATCGTGGAAATAAAACTCTCTATATTTTAATGAAACAGAGAAGAAAACGGCAAATTGTATGAACCATTAAATGTGTAGGAAAAAAATGATATTTTTCTTAGGGGACCAGAGGCCAAAACATATGAAGAACGGTTGCAGGAATTGGGTATGTCTAGTTTAGTGAAAAGAAGGACTGGGGCAGAGGTAGTATTCAGCCGGTTCGGACTGGTTCAGACCGGTTCGGGTGAACCAGTAGTTCTGACGATCAGTTGGCCCCGCCCCCTCTCCTGTCCTTTATTTCCTGCTTTGTAGCTCATCTCAGTCGCGCTGATTTCCCTCCACCTCACTGTTCTACTTACCGTTGCTGACTTGGAAGGTAAGCAGCTGAGCTTCTAAACGTTCCATTTTCAGCATCCTAGGTGCACATGCGTGCAAAATGCGTGCTCATCAAACCAGTTGTTAAACGGGCAGCATCCCACCACTGGACTGGGGTGACATAATAGCAATGTTCCAATATCTGAGGGGCTGCCACAAAGAAGAGGGGGTCAACCTATTGCCCAAAGCACCTGAAGACAGGATAAGAAGCAATGGATGGAAACTAATCTACAGGATCGCCTTCTGCCACCGATTGCTTCCCACTGACCGATACGCTCCCACAGAGAGGGCCTCCTCAGGGTGCCGTCAGCCAAACAATGTCGGCTGGCGACCCCCCAGGGGGAGAGCCTTCTCTGTGGGGGCTCCTGCCCTATGGAATGACCTTCCTCCAGAGTTGCGAACGATCTCTGACCTCCGGACTTTTCGTCGGGCCTTAAAAACGTACTTTTTTCAACTTGACCTCCGCGCCTTCCGTCGTGCTCTGAAGACCCTATTATTCCAGCAAGCCGGTCTGATGGGACAATGATTTCATTTGGGTTTTAAATGGTTTTAAAATTGGTTTCTAGTTGGGAGTTTTAAATTCGGCCAAAAATGATTCAATTATTTTAAATGATTTTTAAATTTTGTCTTATTATTGTTTTAACATGGCTGTGCACCGCCCTGAGTCCTTCGGGAGAAGGGCGGTATAAAAATATAATAAAGTAAATGAATAAATAAATAAATAATCAAGGGGAGAACTCATCTAAGATATAGAGCAATTTCTTGATAGTGAGAACAATTAATCAGTGGGACGGCTTGCCTTCAGATAGTGGCATGGACTTTGAGCGTATAGGAAGAACATTCTTTGCTATGTACCCTCTCCAGGTTTTTAAATATACACGTATATACACGATAATACTTTTAAAACAATGAAATCTGCAGTCCTTTTTCTCCTGTACAGTGGCATCCATAAATACAGGTGACATAGTAGAATGTACCGTATTTTCCGGCGTATAAGACGACTGGGCGTATAAGACGACCCTCCTCAGAGCCATTTAAGGCTCGTCAGAGCCTTATGGGCTGATCTGCCTGGTTACAGGAGAATGAGACCTGGCGTATAAGACGACCCCCGACTTTTGAGAAGATTTTTGTGTGTTAGAAAGTAGTCTTATACGCAGGAAAATACAGTAATACATGGTATTTTGTATAGTAAAGATCCAGGTACAAAAGAATTTGCCCATGTTCTCTTCCGAGACCTTAATTGTCAGAAGTGGTACTTAAGCAGGAAGTATTTCAGAGTATATTGGTTAGTAAGAGATGGATAGATAGCTCTATTTTCAGTTTTCTGCTTCTTGAGATTGTGGTTTGAAATACTTTAGGCATAAAAAGCCAGGTCCACCTGTGAAGTTCCAATTAAACAGCTTCTTTGCTAAAAGCCTACGCACAGGAATCTTCTAAAATAACAGTGCAACATCTGCTTAGAGTTAGACAAGGGTCAATGGAATTCAAGGGAGGTTGGACTTACCATATTTTTCAGAGTATAAGACGCACCTGCCTTTTTTGGTGAGATAAACAAGAAAAAGAAATCTGCCTCTGCCTCCCAGCAATTTTGCCTCGTTGCACCAAACAGCAAATAGCCTGCTTTACGTTCATTTTCTTTTCTTTTTTAAATATTTTATTTGTTTTTAAACATCTTAAAGATAAAATACATCTTTTAAGAGCTAAGGTTTGGTCCGGTATTAGATAATTACAATTGCCTACACTTCTTTAACCAGTTTGATTCCAAATTTCATCCATTTACCTCTTTAAAAAGAAAAAGAAAAAAACATCAAATCACTCATTTTTTATCATACAATCTAACATCTTATTCTAAACATTTGGCATTCTATTGTATCACCATAAATCTTAAATCACAAATAAACACAGCTCCTTATCTTTCATTTCCAAATAAACATTCTAAATTTTTTCCATTTTATCAATCAGAATTCCATATATATTTCTTAATCTTAAAACCCATTTCATCAAATCTATATTTTAACCTCTATTGATTTAAGTCTAATTTCCTTAATCTTGTCATGGAATACACTTCTCATTTTACATAAAATCACTTCAGAATCGTTTCACATTATCATTCATTCCATGTTTTCATCCATAATTTTATCTAATCCTCAATCTATTTTATTTTGCCTGATTTCCAGCGTATTCTCCATTACTCCTAAATCTATTATTTAGCTGGTTCACAACTAAATTAATTATTTTCCAGCATATTCTCCTTGACTCCTCTCGCTGATTCCCAGCATATTCTCCTCCACTCCTGAATCTATTATTTAGCTGGTTCATAGCAAGCTGTTTACCAGCATTATCTCCTCCATTTCTCCCGCTGATTACCAGCATAATCTCCTCCACTCCTAAATCTATTGTCGCTGATTACCAGCATGCTTTCCTCCACTCCTAACTCTACTTATTTGGCTGGTTCACAGCATTTTATTTTAGCTGTTCTCCAGCACTTTCATTTTTATTTTCAGCATAGCTTGATTAGCACAAGGAAAAAAAAAATCTGCTCCCAGCAATTTACCTCCTTGCAGCAAGCAGCAGAGGCCCACGCAAAACAGCTGAGAGTCGGAAGCCTGATCCAACAGACGATCAACTTGTGCTAATTAGGCTGTGCTGAAGCTGAAATGACCTGTTTCTTTTTTTTAAAAAATTTGATTTATATGCCGCCCTTCTCCGGAGACTCAGGGTGGCTTACAGTGCGTTAAACAATAGCCTGCATACTTTTGTATATTTATATTTTATACAAAGTCAGCTTATTGCCCCCAACAAACTGGGTCCTCAATTTACCCACCTTATAAAGGATGGAAGGCTGAGTCGACCTTGAACCTGCCTGGGATTGAACTCGCAAGTAATTGCAGCAGCTGGATCTTAAATGTTGCCTTTGTAGGAGGCATTACTCCCCTACGTTACTCAGGCTCCTTCTTGCTGCTTTCCGCAAGGAGGTAAACTGCTGGGAGGCAGAGGCCAAAGGGTGGGGGCCCGTGGACGGGCGGCGCTATATTCGGTGTATAAGACGCACCTAAATTTTCACCCCCTTTTAGAGGGAAAAAGGTGCGTACTATACTCTGAAAAATATGGTAATTCAGCTTGTGACCACATAAGAGATTCTAGGCTAATCCCTCTCTTAACTCCTCCCCTAGGTTCTTCCCTCCCTTTTCCTGCGAATACTTGCAAAATGTCTTGTACGTCGCCTTGAAAGTCGGCCTACCGAACACTGTTAGAAATACTTTAATATATTTGTAATGCAATAGCTGGAAGGCAGAGAACTGTGTAAGCGGAGTTATGCTTGCTATCTAGTATGTCCAGACTAAGAGTTGCTGAGCACAAGGGAAGCATTTATAGAAGAATTTGGTTCCCCTGCCTTGCCGTGCTGAACGTAGAGCAGCAACAAACACTTGTAATTTGCACCATCAGCTATGTTAACAGTCCGAGTTAATAGTCTTACTATTTTTAAAGTGGCAATAATGTTTATTTTCATTACAGTAAAATGAGAGGCTGAATCCGTTTGAACGTTCTGTATCAGAGGGCTGCAAATAAACATCACAATTTCATTTTTATTAGTGGTCAGCTCCTCTTCTAATACCTTTTTCACAGTTCATGTTTGTCTTTTCGATTGGGAATCAGCCAACTCAACGTTGCTTACTCATGTATGACTTAAGAGCCATTGTAATGCACCGGAGACTGCTTTCGTTTTTTTGCTTTTGATTCTTTAACTTCAATAAATGGCTTAGTATTACCTACAGTCGTGGCCAAAATTGTGGGAACCTTTTGGGAAAAGTATATTTTTGAGATTTGATGGCTAATAACACCACTTTTTGGGGGGGAGTTTCAAGAGAATCCTATTCCACTGCTGGAATGGCCTGGGAATAGCCCAGACCTTCACCCAATGGAAAATCTATGGAGCCGACTAAAGAAACTGGTTAGTCAGAAGCGACCCAGCAATAAAACCCAGTTAATAGAAGCCATCATTCAATCTTGGTTTCACATGAGAACAGCTGCAGAACTCAAAGACTTGGTTCACTCCGTGGGAAGATGTTGTAAGGCCGTTATTCATGCTAAAGGTTACCCAACAAAGTATTAACTGACATGGTGACAATTTTTGCATATCTCATTTTTTTCTACGTGTGTCCCTTCTCTTCTTTATACTGTACCTGCTATTCTAATAGCAAATCCTTTCTAAAAGTTATTGCATGACATTCTTAATTAAATTATCTTTCCCTTGATATATCATTTTATGGTACTACTCCCCCCAAAAAGTGGTGTTATTAGCTAGTTTTAGAAAATACACTTTTCCCAAAAGGTTTCCACAATTTTAGCCACTATTGTATTTTTTATTGGTTTTGAAAAGTCAGAAAGAAATTATGCATCAAACCCACGGCCTTTATTGTCACAGTTGTTAGGTGAATTAAGTGCAGTTGTTAGTTGAGTAATCCGGTTGTTGTGTGAATCAGGCTTCTCCGTTGACTTGGCTTGTCCGAAGGGCGCAAAAGGGGAACATATTACCCCCGGAACGCTGCAACGCTCATAAGTACGAGGCAGTTGCCAAATATCTGAATTTGGATCACATGAATCGTGGAGAGGCTGCAAATTGTGAAAAATCCATCTTAAGTCACTTTTCTCAGTGCTGGGTTTTTTTTTTTTTAATTTGATTTATATGCCGCCCTTCTCCGGAGACTCAGGGCGGCTTACAATGCGTTAAGCAATAGCCTTCATACTTTTGTATATTTATACAAAGTCAGCTTATTGCCCCCACAAACTAGGTCCTCAGTTTACCCACCTTAGAAAGGATGGAGGGCTGAGTCGATTTTCGGCCTGGTGAGAATTGAACTCGCAGTAATTGCAGGCAGCTGGATGTTAAATGCCTTAGTAGGAGGCATTAGCCTCCTATGCCACTCAGGTTGTAATTTCCGCCACTAAATGAACTGTTGTAAGGCGAGGATGCAGTGGCTCAGTGGCTAAGACTCTGAGCTTGTCGATTGAAAGATCGGCAGTTCAGCAGTTCGAATCCCTAGTGCCGCGTAACGGGCTGAGCTCCTGTGACTTGTCCCAGCTTCTGCCAACCTAGCAGTTCGAAAGCAGGTAAAAAATGCAAGTAGAAAAATAGGGACCACCTTTGGTGGGAAGATAACAGCGTTCCGTGCGCCTTTGGTGTTGAGTCATGCCGGCCACATGACCACGGAGACATCTTCGAACAGCGCTGGCTCTTCGGCTTTGAAACGGAGATGAGCACCGCCCCCTAGAGTCGGGAACAACTAGCACATAGGTGTGAGGGGAACCTTTACTTTTAAGGCGAGGACTACCTGAGGTAGATAAATGGAAGATTTCCTGGAATTTCACCCTGGAAAGTATAAAAAATAATGCATTTTTTCACTGCAACGGAACCAAGAGTTGTGATTTAAGCTTCATTTGGAGCAAAATATCTTGAGGTTTTCTTGTGTAACCAGAAAAACCAGCAAGGTTAGATGTTACAAAGACTCTCCGGCCACTGAGTAATAACATCAGAGGTTTTGTTGTCCTCTTAAGAATACTTTTCATTCTGAAGTCAATATTGGAGGTGTTGTGTTTCAAAACAACACAGGTTATAACAGTATAAACATTTTGGGAACACAAGATGCTGCCCTTTTAATTTAAAAAGAGAGGGCCACCTAGTTCCTTTAGGATATAATACACAAAGTTAATTCCAAACTTTCGAAGTATTAATAGTCCTTTGCCAACAAAGTACGTTGAGGTGAGCAAAACTTTAAAACACCCCTTTTCCTAAAAAAAAAGCTTGGTGGTGTGACTTTAGGGTTCTCCCCCCTTTTTGTTTTATATTTTAATTTTATTTTATTATTATTATTTATTATGTTATATTATATTAATAGATTGTATTACCGTATTTTTTGGATGATAAGACGCACCTAAATTTACAGGAGGAAAACAAGAAAAAAAATAGTTTTTGGCCTCCGCCCATCGGATTTTCGCCCTCCCAGGCCCCCAGAAGAATTCTGCAGTGCTCTGCTTGGCTGGTTTTCGCCAAAAACAGGCCCATTTTTGCTTCTGTGGGCCAGTGAGGGCAAAAATGACGCGCGGAAGGTTCGGGAGGTGAAAAACGCCTTATTCAGTCTATAATACGCACCTAAATTTTCCCCCTCTTTTTGGGGGATAAAAGGTGCGTCTTATACTGCGAAAAATACGGTATATTATACTTTTCATTTTTTTATTTTCTATTTTCTATTTTATTTTATTTTTTCTTTTCTATTTTTTCTTTTATGTTTTCTTTTCTTTTGTTTTCTTATTTTATATTTTCTTTTTTTTTCATTTTATTTTACCTTACTTTCCTATTTTATTTTCTATTTTCTATTTTGTTTTGTTTTCTTATTTTATTTTTTATTTTGTTATTTCATTTTCTTATTTTCTTACTTCGCTCCATTTTATTTGTATCTATATAAAATATAGCTATATCTAGATAAACGGATATATAGGTAGTCCTCGACTTACAACAGTTCATTTCGTGACCGTTCAGTGACACGATACAGCAGCACTACAACAGAGACTTACGACTTATCCTCTTTGGCGACCTTCTGACGAGCAAAGTCCACGGGGAAGTCAGATTCACTTAACAACTAGGTTACTAAGCTAACAACTGCAGTGATTCACTTAACAACTGTGGCCAGGAAGGTCGCAAAGCGGGATCACATGACCTGGGACGGAGCAGCGGTCATAAACATGAACCAGTCGCCAAGCGTCTGAATTTTGATCACATGATCATGGGGAGGCTGCAGATGTCCTTAACTGTGAAGAACTGTGCTGTTGTGACTTCGAACGGTCACTGTGAACTGCTGTAAGTCAAGGACTTACCTGTGTTACCATTTCAACATGCCTTCTCAACCTCCTGCGATAATGCCAAGGCGTTAGGCGACGTTACGCGCTTGCGATTTTAATTTTTATAAACGAGGATTAGCTGCATGTCAAGAAGAGTTGAAAAGCCATAGGTTGAAACCGTAAATGAATTAAAGCATTTTTCCCTTTGTTTCTTTTGAAGCTGGACCGGTGATCTACCGAATGCTGACCTATCCTCCGACTCGAAGGCAGCTGATTGTGGGCTGTGGTTTACAGATGTTCCAACAGCTGGCAGGTATTAACACAGTCATGTATGTATCATTCAACTTTTTAAAGAGAATTCCGCCCTTTATTTTCAGTTTTAAGAGACGGAAAACATCGTTAAAACGGTTTAACAATGCTAAAGTACTAAAGCTAATTTTCGATGTAATGCCTATATATGACTATTTACGTTCATTTTTTGGCTTTGCTCTGGGAACATTTGGGCTTCAACCTTTTCGATGATTTGTTCCAAATCGGTTGAAGGACTTTATAGCCGGTGGGGAAGGAAAACTGTCTGAACATGAATGAGCACGAATGTTTCTAAATAAAAGCAACATATAATGTAAAGCCCAAGGCCAGGTATGCCTTTTACCTCAACAAAAATGCTCTTTCCAGCTCTTTGCAGCAGGGTGGATTTGATTTACTGTATTTTTCAGACTATAAGTCGCACCGGACTATAAAATACACCTAAATTTAGAAGAGGGAAAGCAACAAAAAAAAGTTTTTGCCCTACACATGCCCTTTTTTCGGGCCTTTTTTGGGTCATTTTCCAGCCTTTTTTCGGCCTGTTTTCGAGGCTTTTTTCAGCCTGTTTTTTTTCTGGAAAAAAAAACTGCCCAAAAAAGCCTCAAAAATGGGCTGAACAAAGCCTTAAAAACGGGCCCAACAAAGCCTCAAAAACAGGCTGAAGAAAGCCCCCAAACAGGCCAGAAAAAGCTTCAAAAACGGGCTGCAAAAAGCTTCAAAAACAGGCTGAAATAAGCTCCAAAAATGGGCCCGAAAAAGGCCTGAAAACGGGGTGTGCGGAGGCCAAAAAATGATGGGTGGGCGGGGCTTCAGCAATATTCGATCTATAAGGCGCGCAGACATTTTCACCCCCTTTTGGGAGACAAAAAAGTGTGTCTTATAGTCCGAAAAATACGGTAAATCAATTTTAATCACTAGTAAAAAGGCTCGATTTAAATCAACTCGATTTAAATCATAATTCCTAAAGAGCAGCTGTCGTCTCTGTTCCGCAGCGGCTCCTCCTCTGACCCACTGTCGACTCACCGACAGTCCCAATATTGCAGAATACACAGCCTCATCTGCTACATATCTAAGCTCCCATTTCATGCTGAATAAACTAAATTATTAAAGTTTGTGCTCACCCCGTTTACTAGGAGTTCACCAGGGGGTGCTTTTGCTGAATAAACTAAATTATTAATGTATCTTAAATAGAAAACTATCTTTAGATAGATTTTTACTCCGAAATCATTTTATTAAAATAAATTTGATTTTTAAAAAAATCCGATTTAGAGGACTGAGCCCTGATTTCTTAGTTGTTCTTCTCTTCTGGCAGCTTTGCTCATGCGCATACTGGGAACAGGATCCAGCTGTTCCTCTGCCTCGCTGCTGTCTAGCTCCCTCTCTGCCTCCGATGCAGAGCCCTCGTCCGAGCTTTCCTCAGCCCCCAGGAACTGGCCCAAGTTCCTCCCCAACCTCCTTATTGTCCGACTGCTGCCAGCTCTGCTGGCCGTCGGCGAGCCACAACAGTCTTATCCCATTCGATCGTTCCCAAAGCCGCGTACAACAGCAAGGTGATTTCTCTCCCCCACGTCATTTTTGTTTCCCTATTAATAGATTTCAAATTGGGCAGAGAAACTGGATTTGATAGCATTAGTTATTACCAAGGCAACCGCGTGAAATCAAATGGGACTACGATTTCCTGACAGTCGGCGAAGGAGAAAAAGCTTTAATTATGAAAGAGCTTTAAAATATAAATGGCTATCAATCCCAGCCCAGGCTTTCACTGATGTAAGGCATCTCCGTGGTCATGTGATCAAAATTCAAAAAGCTTGGCAACTGGCATGTACTTATGACGGTTGTAGTGTCTGCGGGGTCACAGGATCCTCTTTTGCGACCTTCTGACGAGCATAGTCAATGGGGAAGCCACATTCACTTAACCGCCATGTTACTAACTTAACATCTACGGTGATTCACTTAACAACAGTGGCAAGCGAAGTCGTAAAACTGAATTTTCTAGTATTTATGCAACAACATCTTGGTGACCCTCAGTATATCTTCAGTGAAGTCAGTTCGCTTATTAAATGATCAGTTATCAGTTATTGTACAATATGCCATAATATTTCCTCTCATTCTTTTTAGATCTTTTAGAGCTATTAAATTAATTGAAATTAAAACATGTAAAAAATTGTTGTAGGAAGTAGATAATGTCTAGTTTAATGAACAGAAGGACTAGGAGTGAAATGATAAAGGTAAAGGTTCCCCTTGCACATATGGGCTAGTTGTTCCCAACTCTAGGGGGCAGTGCTCATCTGTGTTTCAAAGCCGAAGAGCCAGCATGGTCCGAAGACGTCTCCGTGGTCATGTGATCGGCATGACTCAATTCCAAAGGTGCACGGAACGCTGTTCCCTTCCCACCAAAGCTGGTCCCTATTTTTCTACTTGCCTTTTTTATGTGCTTTCGAACTGCTAGGTTGGCAGAAGCTGGGAGAAGTAACGGGAACTCACCCCGTTACGCGGCACTCGGGATTCGAACCGCTGAGCTGCCGACCTTTCGATCGACAAGCTCCGTGTCTTAGCCACTGAATCACTGCGTCCCTATGGTGATATGATAGCAGTGTTCCAATATCTAAGGCAGGGGTGTCAAATTCAAGGCCCGGGGGCTGGATCCGTCCCATGGGGTGCTTAGATCTAGCCCACGCGGCCATCTTGGAAACAGCCAAGGACCGGCACACAGTGTCTCTGCAAGCAAAAACGGAGCTCAGGAAGGCTGTGTGCTGCCCTCTCGAGTGCCGTTTTCACTGGCCGAGGGTTGCAGGAGGCTGTCGTAGCCGAAACGGAGCTTGGGAGTCCATTTTCGCTGGCAGAGCGTTCAGGCCACCACAGGCGCCCCCGACCCATGTAACGTCGAGTTGGCCATACCAACACTGGCCATGCCCATCCCAGCCCCCCAAGGTCAAACACAACCCTGATGCAGCCCTCCATGAAATCGAGTTTGATGCCCCTCCACGTGAGTGACATCGAGTTGGCCACGCCCACCCAGTCACATGACCACCTGGCCACGCCCACCCAGCCAGTCATTAGGCAGATCATATTAGTGGTCCGCGGGATTTAAAATTATGAATTTAATGGTCCCTGAGGTCCGAAAGGTTGGTGACCCCTACACTAGAAGACTTCCAAGTTCCAACTTTGTTCTTCTGTTACTTCATTGTAATTTTTTTGGGGGTAGGGGGTTATCTACTGGCCTAAGACTGAATAAAGATGGATGGATGGATGGATTGAATGCAGTTCTTTCTCTGAAAAACCAGCCTCAAATTACTGGAAATTATAGCTAAAGTTGGAATGCTTGTGAGAGAGGCCGATGTTTGAGATGAAAAGCTTGGGACAGAAGCTTTGGAAAAAAATACTCTCTTTACCCTCTCAAACAAGGCAGAACGAAGCTTCCAGAATTTTCTCCGGTTTCGGCTAAGGACCGTTTAATTACTAAATATATATTATACAAGCTCAATAAATCCTAGGTTCACCGGGTTTGATGAAGGTGGAAAATGGGTTTTTTCCAGTTGTTGCTTCCAGTTATTTCTTTCCTGGAAATGAAATTGTTGAAGGAGAAAAGCTGCACAGTATATCTGATTGGCCAGGAGGCGTCTTATCGCGACTGTCAGTTTAAACCTTCCGTGATTTTTTTAACTCCAGATATTGCGGTAGAGGAAAATCATGCAAAATTGTAAATTTAAACCACCTTGGAATTACTGAAATGACGGCTTTATAAAAGGGGGTCAGTCATCTGTTTTTCGCTTCTAAGTTGTAATGTAGGTTCTTAGCCATATGTGCCATTTATAAAATAACTTCAAGAGGTACACAACAATTGTTCGTTTTGGCGGGTTTTAAATACTGTATTTTGAATAAACCTGTTGTGACCCAGCTCTCTAAATATGACCAATCTTCTGAAGTTAACTCAAACGTTTCCTTTATTTGGAGCGCCAGCAGCCCCAGCAAAAAGTCTCTCTCACCGCAGGCTAACAAGTCCGTCTGTCTGTCCGGGAGATAAATAGTTGTCTGCCACATCTAGTCATTTCCGCCTCCTGCCTTTTATCCCCAGGACTAGGATGGGGATTTGCTAGCAGCGGTGGCTCTTCCGTCCCAAGGACCGGCCCATAGATTTCCACTGCTCTCCTCTCCTCTGCCTTCTGTGCATCTGCGCGTCAGGCACTGGACCCAGCTGTTCCTCCTCTTCCTCGTCAGCTAGCTCCAGGCCTGGGGGCTGACGGATGGCCCAGGCTTTGCCTCTGTCTCTCTCTCTCTCTCTCTCTCTCTCTCTCTCTGCCACCTCCATTCGGTCGAAAGGTTGGCAGTTCAGCGGTTCGAATCCTGAGTGCCGCGGAACAGGGTGAGCTCCCATGACTTTTCCCAGCTTCTACCAACCTAGCAGTTCGAAAGCACGTAAAAAATGCAAGTAGAAAAATAGGGACCACCTTTGGTGGGAAGGGAACAGCGTTTTGTGCGCCTTTGGCGTTGAATCATGCTGGCCACATGACCACGGAGACGTCTTTGGACAGCGCTCACTCTTCTTCTGCTTTGAAACGGAGATGAACACTGCCCCCTAGAGTCGGCAATGACTAGCACATATATATGAGGGAAACCTTTACTTTTACTGTATATGAGGTAAAAGGGATGCTGTGGCTCAGTGGCTAAGACGCTGAGCTTGTCGATTGAAAGGTCGGCAGTTCAGTGGTTCGAATCCCGAGTGCCGCGTAACGGGGTGAGCTCCCGTTCCTTGTCTCAGTTTCTGCCAACCTAGCAGTTCGAAAAACATGCAAGTAGAAGAAATAGGGACCACCTTTGGTGGGAAGGGAACAGCGTTCCGTGTGCCTTTGGCATTGAGTCATGCCGGCCACAGGACCACGGAGACGTCTTCGGACAGCGCTGGTTCTTCGGCTTTGAAATGGAGATGAGCACTGCCCCCTAGAGTCGGGAATGGCTAGCACATATGTGCGAGGGGAACCTTTACCTTTTATTAGTTCCTCGCTTGATCTTGATTCATTCTTGATTAATTCACCTTAGGACTACATTGGCTTTTTTGGATGCTCCACAGGGCAGAACGACATGGAGACATATAATGAGTTGTGTTACTAAACCAGATTTAAGCTTCCTCTCCTTCTCTCTTATCTCCTGTGTTCAATTACTTTTGCCTCCGTACTTCTCATTCTTTTTCTGCGTTTCTCATAATGTTGCTTATCCCAAAGGGGAATAGCTCAGCGAATCTCTATGCGTGTAATCTTCCATCTATAAAACAAGAAAAATTACACTAGATGTTAAGAGGTTAGGAGCCTGGATAGCTCAGCAGACTAAAAGCATTGTGTTTAACACCAGCTGTCTGCAATTACTGTGAGTTCGAATCTCCCCAGGCTCAAGGATGACTCAGCCTTCCATCCTTTCTAAGGTAGGTCAAATGAAGACCCAGTTTGTGGGGGCAATAAGCTGACTTTGTATAAATATACAAAAGTATGAAGGCTATTGCTTAATGCATTGTAAGCTGCCCTGAGTCCCCGGAGAAGGGCGGCATATAAATCAAATTAAAAAAAAAAAGTTGTACTTTTCAGTATAGAGCCTAGTATTGAGGGGTACATAATATTATGATATACTGTTCAGAATCATGAATTTCTGGTATTTTGTTTTAATTTATTGCCGTTGTCCTCTTTTCCTGAAAGCAATGGGAGATTTGCATAGCTGCTGCTGTGTCATCTGGTTGTTGGGAAAATGTTTTGGAATATATGCTTTGAAATCTGTTGGGCTTTCTTTTTTTTCCCCATGTCTTCGTCTTATGAGTCTGCAGATGAGATCAGGGGTGAAATCCAGCAGGTTCTGACAGGTTCTGGAGAACCGGCAGTGGAAATTTTGAGTCGTTTGGAGAACCGACAAATACCACCTCTGGCTGGGCCCAGAGTGGGGTGGGAAGGGAGATTTTGCAATATCCTTCCCCCAGGAGTGGGGAGGGAATGGGGATTTTGCAGCATCCTTCCCCTGGAGTAGGGAAGGAGTGGAGATTTTGCAGTATCCTTCCCCCAGGAGTAAGGAGGGAATGGGGATTTTGTATCCTTCCTGCAGGAGTGGAGAGGGAATGGGGATTTTGCAATATTCTTCCCCCAGGAGTGGGGAGGGATGGGGATTTTGCAATATCCTTCCCCCAGGAGTGGGGAGGGAATGGGGATTTTTTATCCTTCCCCCAGGAGTGGGGAGGGAATGGGGATTTTGCAATATCCTTCCCCCAGGAGCGGGGTGGGAAAAGGGATTTTGTAATATCCTTCCCCCAGGAGTGGAGAGGGAATGGGGATTTTGCAATATCCTTTCCCCAGGAGTGGGGAGGGAATGGGGATTTTGCAATATCCTTCCCCCAGGAGTGGAGAGGGAATGGGGATTTTGCAATATCCTTTCCCCAGGAGTGGGGAGGGAATGGGGATTTTGCAATATCCTTCCCCCAGGAGTGGAGAGGAAATGGGGATTTTGCAATATGCTTCCCCCGGGAGTGGGGAGGGAATGGGGATTTTGCAATATCCTTCCTCCAGGAGAGGGGAGGGAATGGAGATTTTGTATCCTTCCCCCAGGAGTGGGGAGGGAATGTGGATTTTGCAATATCCTTCCCCTGCCATGCCTACCAAGCCACGCCCACCGATCCGGTAGTAAAAAAAAATTGAATTTCATCACTGGACAAGATATTCTTAAAAAAAAAAAAATCTCCATGGAACAATTTGGGGAAAAAAACCCAGGCTTTATTTAAAAAAAGCAAGGAGGAAAAGCATGAACTGAAACCAACAAACCTAAGAAATTGTATGTTCAGGTTATAAATCTTATCGCCAGGTTGATCATTCCATTAAGCGTTGGTCGAAGGAACAGTGAGGTCTCTAAGGTGCTTCCAACTATTTATTCAATCTCTCAATAGTTTTTCCTCTTTTGTTCGTTTTTTCCAACACTCATTTTCTACTTTTGTTGAGCTGTTTTTTTTTTTCTCCTCCCTTTTGGGAATAATTCCAATTGTATTTCAATCCCGGCTGTTAATAATCATGGATCTTTGTCAGTGATTTCTTTTCTGAGACTCCCATAAAAAGAAGATTTTCTTGTACTCTTCATCTATGAAGCAGGAGAATATTACCACTTTGGATAGCACTTTGTGTTTGTGTGTGTGTGTGTGTGTGTGTGTGTGTGTGTGTGTATACACATACATACATACATACATACATACATACATACATATATATATATATATTTACATTGCACTTTTCTTTGGTCATTTTCTAACTCTTCCTGTATACATTCATTTATATTATAAATATAATATGGATAGCTCAGCAGACTAAAAGCATTGTGATTAACACCAGCTGTCTGCAATTACTGCAAGTTCGAATCTCACCAGGCTCAAGGTTGACTCAGCCTTCCATCCTTTGTAAGGTAGGTAAATTGAGGACCCAGTTTGTGGGGGCAGTAAGCTGACTTTGTATTTAAAAAATATACAAAAATATGAAAGCTATTGCTTAAGGCATTGTAAGCCGCCCTGAGTCTCTGGAGAAGGGCGGCATATAAATCAAATTAAAACAACAACAACAAAAAACATAGCCACAGGTTCTTAGGTAACTGTTGCATTTATCTATCATCTGTCCATGCATCCATCCATCCGTTATCTAACATTTATTTTTTAACATTTATTATCTAACATTTATCTATATTATCTATCGTCCATTGGTGAAATCCAATTTTTTTAAACTACCGGTTCTGTGGGCATAGCTTGGTGAGCGTGGCAGGGGAAGGTTACTGCAAAAGCTCCATTCCCACTCCACTGCAGGGGAGAATACTGCAAAAGCTCCATTCCCACCCCACTCTGGGGCCCGCCAGAGTTGGTATTTGCTGGTTCTATGAACTACTCAAAATTTCCACTACCGGTTCTCCAGAACCTGTCAGAACCTGCTGGATTTCACCCATGCTATCATCTTTATTATCAATGTTATCTATCTGTCCAACCATCCATCTATTATTCATGTATCTATCATTTACCTATATTTATCATCTATCTTCTCTACCCATCTATGCTATATGTCATCCATCCATCCATCCATCCATTATTTACCATTTATATTCATTATCTATCGTTTCTACTATCAATATTATCTATCTGTCCAACCATCCATCCATTATTTATGTATCTATCATTATTATTATTTATCTATATTATCTATCTTCTCTACCCACCTGTGCTATTTAGCTGTCCTCCATCCACTCATGCATTATTTATCATTTATCTGTATTTATTATCTACCATTTCTACTATCAATGTTATCTATCTGTCCAACCATCTCTCCATTATTTATGTATTGCCATTGATTTATCATTTATCTGTTCTTTATCCATCTATGCTATCTATTTATTTGTCCTCCATCCATCCATTATTTATGATTTATCTACATTTATTACCTATCATCTTTATTTAGCTATCCTGCTGACTGAGGAATTCTGGGCTGGCTGGGGTTTTAATGGGAATTTTAGTTTTTAGTGTCTGAATTTTAATCTGGGCTGTTTTTATTGTTGTGAGCCGCCCTGAATCCTCGCGGAGAAAGGGTGGCATATAAATCCGATTATAAATAAATAAATAAATAAATTCTGGAAGTCCACAAATCGAAAAGGTTGACCACCCCTGACTTGAGATATTTCTAAACACAAGAGGGGGGTATTTTTCGTACTGGATCCCTTCTTAAATGCCACAAGCATTGTCTTGGTCCCTTAGTTGCTGTCATGGAGGATGCTTCAATCTCTATTTTTAAACTCTTCCTTTAGTTTAGTCCGCTATTAAGACATACCATCCAATCAACGTGGTATGTAAACAGTGGAGGGCATTTGAAGTATCATCATAGATTCATAATACCTGTTATTTTTAGCTTTACATCTCAAAAGAGAAAACATCTTTAGCAGACATGTTAACTCTTCAGGGACCGGTAGTGGCTAATAATAACTCCAAACATATTATTATGTTTGGACAGAACTGGAGACAATTAAAGGTGACTCTGTTTCCACATATAGAAACATTTACTGGCGTTTTACATTTTGCAAATGCTCCTGGTTGCATTTTGGACTGTGCAGAGTAATTGGATAGCCACCATCAAGCCATCTTCAATCGATCAGAAATGCTAAATCTGTGAACGACAATCCCCCAGGTTCAATATTTTTTCAGTTTTTTTCAGTGTAACTACTACAGTAAGCTTAAACCAGCATAGGGAGTCTTGTGACAGAAGGTGTACATTTAGCAAATGGACTAAAAAAATGGATGGGTGTTTATTTATTTATTTATTTATTGGTTCAATTTATATGCCGCCCTTCTCCGGAGACTCAGGACGGCTTACAATGCGTTAAGCAATAGCCTTTTGTATATACCTGCTTAATAGGGCTTTCGGCACCCCCTAAGCAGTGTTCTTTTTTATACAAAGTCAGCTTATTGCCCCCACAATCCAGGTCCTTGTTTTACCTACCTCGGAAGGATGGAAGGCTGAGTCAACCTTGAGCCTGGTGAGATTTGAACTCGCAGTAATTGCAGGCAGCTGACAACTAAGTGCTACTTTAACAGCACTTTAGTCCCTGCACCACCAAGGCTATATATTCAGGAGCTCAGGAGAACTTTCATGGGTGGTGTAAGACAGTGAGAATTATTGGTAGATGGATGGGTGGGTAGGTGGGTGGGTGAATGGATGGATGGATGACAGATAGAGAGGTGGATGGATGGGTGGATGGATGGATGGATGGATGGATGAATGGATAGATGGATAGATGGATAGAGAGATAATGGATGGATAGAGAGATAGATGGATGGATGGATGGATGGATGGATGGATAGATAGATAGATAGATAGATAGATAGATAGATAGATAGATAGATACCGTGTTTTCCTGAAAATAAGACCCTGTCATATTTTTTTGAACCCTGAAATAAGCACTTGGCCTTATTGCCATGTACTCAAAAGCCCGATTGGGCTTATTATCAGGGGATGTCTTATTTTGGGGGAAACAGGGTAGGTAGGTAGGTAGGTAGGTAGGTAGGTAGGTAGGTAGGTAATAGGATGGATGGAAGGATAGACAGATGGATCGATGGATAGCCATAAATTTGAAACAAACAAATAAAACCCCTACTTCAGAGGTTATTGCCACCTAAATAAGAACTCGTTCCATTTCTCTCTTAATACTTCAGACCAGTTCATTTGATTTGCCACAGTGAAGAATTTGCCACAGATAACCAGAATACAGTTTCAGAAATGCCTTCAAATCCGGGGAAGGCAAGAAATCACATTTTGCATGATTACAGTATGCCTTTTTTCCCCCCTCATGTCTCTTCCCTGAAGATCTATTTCCGGTGTTATGCTCACTAATTGCTTGAAATAATAACAGTAGAATGGATGCTGAGAGAGAAACATTGATTTGCTCGAGTGCCAGAATCTTCCA
This sequence comes from Coluber constrictor foxii, assembly GCA_038048745.1. NCBI lineage: Eukaryota > Metazoa > Chordata > Lepidosauria > Squamata > Colubridae > Coluber > Coluber constrictor. Next base: position 10,735,522 of record CM075964.1, read on the forward strand.
AGGATCCAATTTCTTGTGTCTTGATGGATTGAGCGTAATATTAGCTTCGCTCGAAAAAAACCGTTTCGTCTATCACTATCCATGACAAAGACCGATCTGTCGCTTCTCTGTTGTCCGAATCGATGAATGTACTTCACATATAAGATTATTTGTCTTTCAGGTACTACAGTGCCACCATCATGCAGATGTCGGGTGTCCGAGATGACCGCCTGGCTATCTGGCTTGCCGCTCTGACCGCCTTCACTAATTTCATTTTCACGCTTGTGGGAGTCTGGCTTGTAGAAAAAGTCGGCCGGCGCAAACTTACCCTCGGGAGTTTAGCGGGTATGTAAGAATGGACGGGAACAAATGGAAGCGCATTTGAAAACGGACCGTAGAGATTTGGTCTTGAGGTTAACGCATTAGGTTAGAAATTAGGAGACGGGGAGTTCTAGTCCCGCCTTAGGCAGGAAAGTCAGCTGGGTGACCTTGGGCCAATCACCAGAAGATAGGGAGTTCTAGTTCTGCCTTATCCATGAAAACTGGATGGATGACTCTGGGCCAGTCACCAGAGACAGGGAGTTCTGGTCTCGCCTTAGCCAAGAAAGCTGACTGGGTGATTTTGGACTACTCACCAGGAGACGGGGAATTCTAGTCCTGCCTTAGCCATGAAAGCCAGCTGGATGTCCTTGGATCAATCACCAGGAGATGGGGAGTTCTAGTCCCATTTTAGCCATGAAAGCCGGTGCCCCCTCAGGCTCCGTTTTTGCTGGTAGAGAGGAGGCCGTCATGGCCAAAAACGCAGCCTCGACAAGTGACATGGAGGTGGGCACACGCCCCTCCCCGGCCCTTAGGACAAACACAACCCCGATGCGACCCTCAATGAAATCGAGTTTGACACCCCTGAACTAAGTTATTCACTTAACAATTGGGGAGGGGGAGGGAAACAAATTCATTTCACACATGTTTCACTTCGCCCCGGGAACGTTGGGCTCGATTATGGTCATAAGTCAAGGACTACCTACATACGTGTATGTGTGAATTGAATTTTGTACAATATTCTGAAATCAAGCTGCTTTTTTGTGTGTGTGTGTGTTTTTTTTAATAGGCACTACTGTGGCCCTGGTTGTTTTAGCTTTGGGTTTTTTGCTGTCGGCTCAAGCTTCCCCACAAGTCACTCTTAACCCCGAAAGCCACTCGGGCCAAAATTCCACCTGCACAAAATACAGGTAAGTAGTTTTGATTCGCTCATTAAACCTTTGAAGCTTCTGCGGTGGTTCTAAGACGAAAGGCGGTAGGACGAACGTTCGCCTTCGTTAAGAATTTACAATTAGTCAAGCGTTTTGGGTGCAGAACTCCCGAATCCAGGAGCGGTCTTGATATCTCTTTGAATATTTTAATTGGCACTATTCAAATATTAGAAAAAACATACCCTAATTATTTTTTCCCACAGTGAAGGGTAACCACAGCACAAGAATGTAAAACAAATATTTTAACCTAATATTCAAAACTGCAGTTTTTGATTGAATAGTTCCAAGGTTGTTTTAATAGAATGTTTTTTTTTTGTAGATGAGTCCTAAATAGTTCCAGATAACAGCAATTCTTTAACTATGTACATCTTTTGCCTTAGCTTAATTTCTCTTCTCATGTTATTGCTGTTTCAGTAAGTTTTTTTTTCCCAACGTACAGAGAATATTCTTTGATTCTCTCTGCTAGTTCTTCAGTATTTTAGGAATCAATCCAGCTATGATCCTGATAAATTATCTTTGATCCTTCTTGACTACTAGAATAGAATAGAATAGAATAGAATAGAATAGAATAGAATAGAATAGAATAGAATAGAATAGAATAGAATAGAATAGAATAGAATAGAATAGAATAGAATAGAATAGAATAGAATTCCAAAATTTGCCAAAATTTTCATTGCGAAGGAAATTAAATGAGTTTTTCCCCTTTTTACAAACTTGCTTTCAGAAGTCATTGGTCTGTGGTTAACTTTAAGCAGCCACTAAACAATGGTTGTAAATTGATAGCTACCTGTCATAGAATCTCTTTTCTAGTAAAACCTGTTTACCACGAGAGGTCTTGGGTCCCTCTTTGCTAAATCTTTTTAGGCCAAAGCTGGATTTCTGAAGGACGTTTTAACTTAGATTCCTGCGTTTTACGATTCATATCGTCAGATGGGAGTAACAATACATACCTATTTCTATAGGCAGGCTAACTGGCAAGTTGATACAAGCAGTATTGATTTAATGTGTTAAATCAGGAGGGTGTGAGTTTGATCCTAGGTAGAGGCTCATATTTCTCTCTCTGGGCATGATGAGAATATATCTGCTGAATATAGCTCTGCATTGGCGACAGGAAGGGCATCTGGCCAGTAAACACTCAGTTCCATTCAGTTGCCCAGACTCCACCCCGCAACAGATTATGGGGTCCGGAGGTAGGCTTCACATACCTACGCACAGTCACTCAGGGGCTTGTCACTTCTCGCCTGGACTACTATAATGCTCTCTACATGGGGCTCCCCTTGGGGTGCACCCGGAGGCTCCAACTGGTGCAGAATGCAGCCGCGCGGGGGATTATGGGAGCGACAGGGCGCTCCCACGTGACACCTCTCCTGCGTGAGCTGCATTGGCTGCCTGTGGACTTCCGGGTGCGTTTCAAGGTGTTGGTAATCACCTTTAAAGCGCTCCATGGCTTAGGACCAGGGTACTTACGGGACCGCCTTCTGCCACCAATTGCCTCCCACCAGCCGGTTCGCTCCCACAGAGAGGGCCTCCTCAGGGTGCCATCAGCCAGACAATGCCGGCTGGCGACCCCCAGGGGGAGAGCCTTCTCTGGGGCAGCCCCCACCCTCTGGAACGATCTTCCTCCAGAGTTGAGAACGATCTCCGACCTCCGGACTTTTCGTCGGGCCTTGAAAACGTATTTTTTTCAGCTTGCTGGCTTAGCCTGATCCCTGCTAAATTTTTTAGAATCTTTTAGAGTTTGATATCTGTTTTAATTTTAATTTGTTTTAATTATCAGCTAAATTTATATTTGTTTTTATAATATTTTAACTTTTGTGTACTGGTTTTTAATTTGGCTGTTCACCGCCCTGAGTCCGCAAGGAGAAGGGCGGTATATAAGTCTAAATAAATAAATAAATAAATAATTTAACAACTGGTTCGTCCAGCATTGAAAAATGTGTGTGAGTGCACACGCTCACTTTGCCCCACACGCGCCTTCCACCCATGGACGTGGCCTTTCGCATGCATGCGCTTTCCTTGCGTGCACGGCTTGCATGCATGCATGCAGCTTAGAAAACGTGGCTGAATAGGACAATATAGCACCGGGGCAGGTGGGAGGGGGCGGGCCGGGCCAGCTCCCCCCCCCATAGGTTACAACTACCGGTTTTCCCAAACTGGTCCGAACCGACTGAATCCCACCATTGATGGGTCATTAAAAGATTATGATGATGATAAACGAATGTAGTCTACAAAATTCCGTGATATTTCTTTAAAGGAAGCTTTTTTTATGATTCTCACGTCCTGCATCTTGTGTCCCGGCGGTACGTGATTGCTCTCCAGTATTACTAAATTAAGCTCAAAAACAGAATCAACAATCAGGTGATAAGTTGGTCGCACAATTTAGGAAAGCAATTTCATGCCCGCATTTTGTTCCAAGGTAGGCTGTTTTAAGGGCAAATGGCAGGAATCTCGGTAGATGTGAACTGTTTAATTACAAACATCGTCTGCAGATGATTAAAAGTTGCTTTAACTCCAATTATGGAGTAAATCAACACAGAAATTAAGCCTGGGAAACTTAATGGGTGAGCAAGAATTGTTGAAATTACATCCATAACATCAGCTGGCAACATAACGTAAATATGATTTTAGTTTGCCATCCATTAATGACATTGAAAGGAGCAAAAATAATATTTGAATTCGCAACTATGCCTGGCTCATTATTCTTCATTGCTTAGAATTATGTCTTGATATTACTAGTAGGGCTGTACAATTTATTGATAATTTAACACATTATAGGAAAAATTGGTATGTACCAGTGGTGAAATCCTCAGAGGTGACACCAGTTTGTTGCGCACGCATGCGCAGTATTTGCTAAATGCAGGCTTCATGCGCATGTGGAGCGCTGAAAAAGGAGGCTTAAGGTAAGTAGAACAGTGAGGGGGGTGGAACAGCTGTGCCACATAATTTAGATTAGCTAGAAATAGCAGGAAATAGCACAGCTGATTGTTGGAAATACCAGTTCAGACAAACTGATAGCATTTTTTTTACTACCGGTTCTCCTGAACTGGTGCGAACCGGTAGCATTTCACCCCTGTTCCATATGCAGATGGTAGTTAAAATGTGCTGAAATTAGCTTGAGCTGTATGCAGTTTTATAAACATTCTGGATTGGCATGAATACAAGCCTGTAAAGACTTATGAATTGCTGTCTAACTAAATTCTTTTAATCACCCATATTTTTTTCCCCCTGGGTTGTTTTTCTGCTGCTTTTTGACCGTTTCATTATGAGACGCTCTTGAATTTGATATAAGAATTTTGATATTGCATCTCCATGATATAAAAGAATTGTCGTTAAATCAACGCGGTCTTACTAAGGAATTTCTCACAGAAGGAGAGAAACATGCGGTGCTTCTGAGTACCTTACTTTATTTATTTTTATTTTATATAAGATTCGTCCAATTAATAAAGGAGAATATAGGTTTGAGTGTCAAACTCAAGGGCCAAAGGCCCAGATCCGGCTTGTGGGGTGCTTAGATCCGGCCCGCAGGAGCTCTGCCGGTGAAAATGGAGCTTGGGGGGGGCTGCGTGCAACTCTGTTTTCACTCACAAATGGTTGCAGGAGGCTGTCACACCCTAAAATGGAACTTGGGAGCCCATTTTTGCTGGCAGAGTGCTCGGGCCACCACAGGCTCCCCTGACATGAGTGACATCGAGCAGGCAACTCAGCTGGGATCGTCAGAGGCATTTAAAAGAAAAAAAAAGCCTCTGCTGATCAGGCAACTCAGCTTGGATCGCCAGAGGCTCTTAATAGCATTTTTTCTACAACCTCAGAAGAGGTAGAAAAAAATGCTTTTAAAAGCCTTTGACGATCCCAGCTGAGCCACGCAATTATCAGAGGCTTTTTTTTTCCCTTTTACTTTTAAAAGCATTTTTCGGCCGAAGAGGTTGTAGAAAAAATGCTTTTAAAAACTAAACTAAAAAAAAAAAAGCCTCTGATGATTGCGCGGCTCAGCTGGGCATGGAGGGGGGGGGGGGCAGGGATTTTTGCCGGGATCTCCGAACCACCTGCCTCCATTGCTACTGGATCGGGCGATCCAGTCCGAACCGGGAGCATTTCATCCTTGACCAAAAGGCAAGACAAAAAATAATGGATAGAAACGAATCAAGGAGAGAAATAATCTAGAACTAAGGAGAAATTTCCTAACGGTGAGAGCAATTCATTAGTGGAATGACTTGCTTCCAGAAGTTATAAATACTCCATCACTGGAGGCTTTCAAAAAGAGGCAGGACAACCATTTGTCTCAAATGTTATAGGATTCCTGCTTGTAGAGGGGGTTGGACGAGAAGACCTCTGAGGTGCCTTTGATGAAAAGGACTAGGGGTGACATAATGGCGGCAGTCCAGGACAAGGAGAGAAGCAGGGGTGAAATCCATCAGGTTCTGTAGAACCTGTAGCGGAATTTTTGAGTAGTTTGGAGAACCGGCAAATACCACTTCTGGCTGACCCCAGAGTGGGGTGGAAATGGAGATTTTGCAGTATCCTTCCCCCAGGAGAGGAGGGAATGGAGATTTTGCAGCATCCTTCCCCTGCCACGCCCACCAAGCCACGCCCACAGAACCGGTAAGGAAAAATGTTGGATTTCACCCCTGGAGAGAAGCAACCCTAGAAATAAGGAGAAATGTCCTGACAGGAACAATTAATCAGGGAAACAACTTGCCTCCAGAAGTTGTGAACGCTCCAACACTGGATGTTTTTAAGAGAGATTGGGCAACCGTTTATCTAAAAATGATACCGTTTATCCCTTCCGATTCTGTGGTTCTGAGTTCTAAAAACATATTTTATAATGAAAAGATTGTGGTTGAAACACCCCCCCCCCCCCCCGAAGGATTTGATCCAGAGATGTTCGGAAGAAACCTTAAAATGCCTGCTCAAGCCATTTTCCCTCGCTCTAATCAACGTGTAATTAAAATTTGATTGGGAAGTTCATGCCGAAGAGCTGAAGGATGACTAGGTAATAAATCCTGAAATTAGCTAAGCAGTAAAAAGCCATTTTGGGGTTGTTGCACTTAACTTAGCTTTTAGCACATTTCTCTTTATTAAATCTCTGATTTATTTTAAAACGCCAGAGGGTAGCAGGCCAAAAAGAGTTTACGCGTCTGCTATTTTAAAAATAAATATTGATATTCCTTTCCGGACAGCTGGTCATTTGCATCCTTTTAGAGGGTCATTGAGGCCACTTGAAGGTTTATCTGTGCCCTCAGAGTCTCCAGACTTTTAGCTATACAATTTGGGATGAACACCCTTTGAACGGTGTGGGAGTAGGAACAGATTTCCAGAGGAAAAAATTGCAGATTACAGGAACCATTTGCACCGCTCATGTGACCCTGAGGACACAGATGTTTTCATTTTCATTTTCATTTTATTGGATTTATATACCTACCTCCCGAAGGACTCAGGGCGGTGAACAGCCACAGAATAAAACCCATAAATACAACAATTTAAAATAGGATAAAAACGAATTAAATAATTTGGCTGAAACACATTTAAAACCCCAATAATTTAAGAACACATTAAAATTTCCATTTGAAAAGGGGAGAGACTTAGGTCTGGCCAACTTGATGAAATAAGGAAGTCTTGAGCACGCGATGGAAGGTGCGCAGATCCGGGATCCTCCGTATCTCCGGGGGGAGCTCGTTCCGGATAGTAGGTGCCCCCACAGAGAAGGCTCTCACCCTGGGGGCCGCCAGTCGACATTATTTGGCTGACGGCACCCGGAGGAGCCCCTCTCTATGGGAGTGTACTGGCCGGTGGGAGGCTATTGGTGGTAGCAGGCGGTCCTGTAGATAACCAGGTCCTAAGCCATGGAGCTCTCTAAAGGTGATAACCAAAACCTTGAAGCGCACTCGGAAGACCACCGGGAGCCAGTGCAGCTCGCGCAGGAGAGGTGTTACATGGGAGCGCCATGTCGCTCCCATAACCACCCGCACGGCCGTACTCTGCACCAGTTGGAGCCTCCGAGTGCTCCTCAAGGGGAGCCCCATGTAGAAAGTGTTACAATAGTCCAGACAGGAGGTGATGAGGGCATGGGTGACTGTGCGTAAGGATAAACCTCCAAGTGGCCTCAACGACCCTCTAAAAGGATGCAAATGACCAGCTGTCTGCAAGGAATATCAATCCTTCCATTCTCCGCCATCCAGTCAGAGTTGAAGAAGCTTCTTGGATGAGAATCAAAACGTCTTCAAAAGAAAAAAAAATAAGGAAGTCCAGTTGCCTCCTGAAAAAGCATCTTTGGGATTGCAATAGTTGTTTTCTAAAAAAAAACTGGATGTATTCCCGTAACTTCCCATCCCATTCCCGTATTATTCCCTTCTTGGTTTTCTCTGCTTCTGTCTGCTTGGAGACGATAGCCAGAAATATTTGCTTAAATATTTGTTATTAATGAGAGCAAGCAGGTTTTACCATCCAGAACTCCCATACCTCATTATATATAGAGAGAGATATCGCTTGGAAGATTCAGCTGGTGCACTTTATGCTTGAAATATTAAATATTATTTTACAAGCAGCGGGAAACTATTATTTGGCATCTGCTTTTCGATATTTGTTAAAGATTTGGGAGAAAATCCCGTTCAGGCACCATTGCTTCAATTAGTTTTAATTGCATTCTACCAGTTCCTTCTTTCATTAATGTTTATTTAGTACAAGTGTTGTTTTCATAATTGGAATATCAATTTTCTTGAGATTTTTCCCCCCCCCCTTTTCCACAGCATGCTTTCTGAAAAATCTTTAAAACTTGTCTCTGTCATGGAAGGCTTCTCTCTGTAATTTTTTCTATATTTATGGGAAGTAACATTTGGATTTGCTTTTTATATGTGATTTTTTCCCCTCTGGCAATTATCTTTATCCACTTATCAAATAAGCTAAAAGAACTTTGAAGCAATCCATTATTTAATATATTAATTAGAATAAAGTTGTTCTTTGTTTTGATTCAGCGTTTTTGATGTAATATCAAAGATTCATTTAAATCTAAATGTAGTATGATTTTAGGAAGAATACAAGTAGCATCCTAATTTTATTTATTTATATTGCATTCTTCATTATTTTTACAAATAGCTTAAGGCAATAAACTTAGCCAACACACTTTCCTCCTTCTGTTTTTCCCCATAACAACAACCCTGTGAGGTAGGAAGAGAGAAAGAATGATCAGCTCAAAGTCACCCAGCTGACTTTCAAAGTTAAGGCGGGACTAGAACTCAAAGTCTCCTATTGATTGACCCAAAGTCAGTCACCTGGTTTTCATGACTAAGGTAGGACTTGAACTCAGTGTCTCTTGCATTGTAGCCCGGTGCCTTAACCACTATGCCAGGGGTGTCAAACTCAAGGCCCGGGGGCCGGATCTGGCCCAGGGGGTGCTTAGATCTGGCCTGCGGGGCTGCCCTGCAAACAGCAAAGGACCGGCCCGCAGTGCCTCTGCCAGTGAAAACGGAGCTCGGGAGGGCCACATGCGGCCTTCCCGAGCTCCATTTTCACTGGCAGAGGGTTGCAGGAGGCCGCCGCAATCGAAAACCGAGTTCAGGAGCCTGTTTTCTCTGGCAGAGTGCTTGGGCCACCAGAGACGCTGCGGACACAAGTGACGTCAAACTGGCCACACCCGCCACAGCCACCCCAGCCCCCCCCAGGTCTAACATAACCCTGATGCGGCCCTGAATGAAATTGAGTTTGACATCCCTGCACTAGACCAAACTGGCTCTCTTAAAATATAGATCTACTGTCAACTCACAAATCATCCCTGGCCTGCTCTCGAGTTGCCATAAGCAAGGAGAGATGGGAAACTAACAAAACGGCACGGCAGCCAAAGGCAGATGCACATTCCAGATTTATCTCTTTCAAGGCTGCATCCCAGGGTTTCCCACAGCGGCCGGAGGGGATTGGTCTCTATAACCTGCAAAATTGCTTCGTTGGAGAATGTGATTGATGACACACCTTGGGGGGAAGGAGGGAAACAGGGTCATGATTGGGGCGTAAATTACATAGGGTCAGAGCTGGCTTCACTTGGGAACATGCCGACATGAAGCTCCTAATAAACAACTGGATTTCGTTTAAAGTTTGGCTCGAGGCTCATGTTGTGGCCTGCCAGTGGCCTGCGCAGATTGTGGCTGATCCCGACGACGAGGATGCTGGTGTGGTGTTGCGCCAGCAGCCTGTGCAGCCAGTGCTCAAGTCGGACAGCGAGGAGGCTGAAGAGGATGTGGTGCCAGAGGCAGAGACTCAGCCAGGGCCTTCAGAATCTCCAGAGGCTCCTTCAAGTGAAGGGAGTGAAGTGGAGGAGCCTCTTCTCAATGCTCGAGCACGCAGGGCTGCCAAAAGGCAGGAGTGGCTCCTCAGGAGGAGGTCTCCTCGAGAGTAAAGCTTGGGGCTAATTGGCCACTCCCTTAGCCTATTTAAGTTTGCACACAGCTGGCAAATTTTGAGAGTGAGTTTTTTTGTTACAACTTGGTTTCTGGGCTGATTGCCAACCCTTGTCGGACTTTGTTTAATCTCTGTAATTCATAGCAGACTGATAAGGACATTTGTGGTTAAAGCCTGCATTTTGAAAGGGGCCTGTTTGTATTAATTTGGAGCTGTGTGTGTGTGTGTGCTACACTTCTTGGGACCCGTAACTGGGGCAGAGCAGCTCATGATTTAATTAGGGCATCCATTGGAACCCCGACCCCTGCTGTTTTCAGCGAGAGGATCTCGTCTTCTGTCACTCCCATTTTGCAATATGATTCCTCAGGACTTCCTCTTTAGCCAGGCCGTTATATTTTCATTCACTAATTAATGGTTTTCCAAAAAAAAAAAAATCAGAAAGTCCAGTTGCCTCCTGAAAAAAAGCATCTTTGGCACGTCTTACGATTCTAGCTTGTCATTTTGAGAAACCAGCTAACTCCCAGTTTCCTTTAATTAACCCTTTTTAAAAAAAGGCTTATTTATTTATTCTGATGACTTTTCGTTCTTCGTTTCAGCAATTGTAACGGCTGCATGCTGGATCCAATGTGTGGGTTTTGCTACAAACTGAACAAGTCAAGTGTCATCGAATCGTCTTGCGCTCCGGTTAGCAAGAAATCGACAATGGAAGCTGCTTGGGGCAGGTAAGTTATTTTTGGTGCGGCTTAATTTTGTAATTGTAGAAATGCTTTTCGGTGTTGGCTGCTGTTTCTTCATTCGTTTTCAGGATGGTACTTAACAGTGTTTTTATGAGAAAAGGAATTCTCAGAAAAACACTTTAAGATAAAATCAAGAGCCGTGATGGCGCAGTGATTAGAGTGCTGTACTGCAGCTACTTCAGCTGACTTGCTAGTTCAGCAGATCAGCGGATCAAATCTCACCAAGGGCTCAAGGTTGACTCAGCCTTCCATCCTTCCGAGGTGGGTAAAATGAGGACCCAGATTGTTGGGGGCAAGATGCTATTTAGTATACTGTCGATTGTTGTAAGCTGCCCAGAGTCCTCAGGAGAGTGGGCGGCATAGAAATATGATTAATAAAATAAAAATAAATAAATAGAAAATACGTGCAAAATATAATAGAATGCTGAATAGAAAATAGAATAGAGTAGAGTAGAGTAGAGTAGAGTAGAGTAGAGTAGAGTAGAATAGAATAGAATAGAATAGAATAGAATAGAATAGAATAGAATAGAATAGAATAGAATAGAATAGAATAGAATAGAATAGAATAGAATAGAATAGAATAGAATATGGGATGCAGTGGCTCAATGGCTAAAACGCTGAGTTTGTCGATCGAAAGGTCGGCAGTTCAGCGGTTCGAATCCCTAGCGCCGCATAACGGGGTAAGCTCCGGTGACTTGTCCCAGCTTCTGCCAACCTAGCAGTTCGAAAGCACGTAAAAAATGCAAGTAGAAAAATAGGGACCACCTTTGATGGGAAGGAAACAGCGTTCCGTGCGCCTTTGGCATTTAGACATGCCGGCCACATGACCACAGAGACGTCTTCAGACAGCGCTGGCTCTTCGGCTTTGAAACAGAGTCGGCAACGACAAGCACATATGTGCGAGGGGAACCTTTACCCTTTATAGAATAGAACGCCGAATAGCATAGAATGCTGAATAGAATAGAATAGAATGTAAAACAGAATCAAACTTTATTGTCACTTTAAATACACACTAATCAGCATCCATTAAAATAAAATTTCATTGCATTCAGCTCTTAAAAGATAACCCCAGTTCGAATGCACACATACACGCGGCCCCCCCAAAAAAAGAATCCTGTGAGTTTACAAGACGGATGTCATAAGCAACAAAACTGTTCCAGAATCTAATCATTCTTCTATAGATCCTTCAAAACCTCCTCCCAGAGGGGAGCAACCGAGGGTGCAAAGAAGGATCGTAAGCCACCTTTTCCGGGGCTATTGTACCTTTTGAACAGTCGCTAAACCGACGTTTGTAAGTCGAGAACTACCCGCGTTATTGACCTGAGATTAAATTTGCTCTCTTGACTCGCGTAGCCGATCGAATGCTTCTCCGTGCCTCAATTAGTATTCTGAAAAGCGTTGCATGGCTACATCTAGGCCTAATGTGAACTTTAAAAAAAAAAGAAATTATTCTCTTTTCCAAACGCTCGGGCCCGGGAATGTGAAAAGCTACTCTCCGCTTCATTAAAACCCCTGGCAATTTTGCTTCCCCCTTTCGCTTCCTTAATAAACCATTGTGCTGCATTATAATTTTCTTTATAATTTCCTTAAAAGCTAATTAAAGCAAGGAGCTATGGCAGAGGGTTGCAGCAGATGGTCGCACGGAGCTCGGGAGCCCCTTTTCACTGGCAAAGCATTCAGGCCACCTCCCCGATTCAGGTGACATTGAGCTGGCCACGCCCCCGTTGACCCCCCCAAGGTCAAGCACAGCCCTGTTGCAGCCCTCCAGGAAATCGAGTATGACACCTCTGATTTAGTGGAAGTTCAAAGTTACGATGCCACCGAAAAAGGGGGACTTAACGACTATTTTTCGCACGTATTGACCGTTGCAGAAACCCCCAGGGGAGGGGGTCTGATCAAAATTCGGACGCTTGGCAACTCATCTTTGTGACGGTTGTGGTGTCCTGGGTCATGTGATCCCTTTTTGTGACCGTCCGACGAGCAAAACCAATGGGGGTAGCCAGGTTCACTTCACCGTGCTACTAACTTCACAATTTTAGGGAGTCATTTAACAACGGTGGGAAGAAAGCAGGGGTGAAATCCAGCAGGTTTTGACAGGTTCTGGAGAACCCGTAGCGGAAATTTTGAGCAATTCGGAGAACCGGTAGCGGAAATTTTGAGGAGTTCGGAGAACCGGCAAATACCACCTCTGACTGCCCCAGAGTGTGGTGGGAGTGGGGATTTTGCAGTATCCTTCCCTCAGGAGTGGGGAGGGAATGGAGATTTTGCAGTATCCTTCCCCTGCCATGCTCACCAAGCCACACCACACCCAACAAGCCACACCCAGAGAACTGGCAGTAAAAAAAATTTGGATTTCATCATTGGAAGACAGGTCATAAAATGGGGGATAAACTCACTTAAGGACGGTTTTGTTTAGCAAGAGAAATTTTGGGCTCCATTGTTGTGGTCCTAAGTCAAGGACCACCTGTGGTTAACCTAATTAAGCCCCTCCCCAAACTTCTCTGAGCGCCATGTAAATTTTGTCATAATTATCAAAAGTAACAGACTGCTTCTTAAATGAATGCCATCTCGTTTTCGGACCCTTGCACATCAATTAAGTCAAATTTCCTTCAACATAGATTTATCGATCCTTATTAAAGCAGCTGCTGTGTAGTCCACAAAAATAGAACGCACCTGTTTCACCTCTTTTCAAAAAAGAGCAAAAAAACCCCTCAAAGGCTTTTCTGAGACTAGAGCGGGGTCGGAAAATCAACTCAGCTCTCTCAATTTGTAAAAATGAGGAAGTATTCAAGGAAGAGAAGTTCGGTTCATTAAAGGAGCTGAAAGTGCTTCATCTATGCAGATGGTCCTTGATTTATAGCCAGAGATGGTATTCAGCCAGTTGGGATCAGTTCGGGCGAACTGGTAGTAGCCCGGATGCAATCCCATCCTATATCACTGTGTTTTTGATGCTGCATGCGTGTACGGATGGCGTGCACAAGTGAATTGCCGTGTTTTGTGACGTCGCGCTCATACACGGATGTACTCACATTTCCGGTGCTGGGTGAACAGATGGTAACAGTATGTAAAACCCACTTCTGCTTACGACCGCAATTGAGTCCAAGATTTCTGTCGTTAAGTGAGTTTTGTCCCGTTTTGCGACCTTTCCTGCCGTAGTTGTTAAGTGAATTGCGGCAGTTGTTAAGTTAGCCCCTTGGTTGTTAATTGAATCTGGCTTTGCCCAGGACTATCACTACACAGGATGTCAGCCAATGCTATCAATATAATGGCGTACAGCCATCTGTATTTGTTTGGATCTATATACCATATTTTTTGGAGTATAAGACGCACCTACTTTTTTTGGCGAGGAAAAGAAGAAAAAGAAATCTCCCTCTGCCTCTGAGCAATTTTGCCTCCTTGCAGCAAACAGCCTGCTCTACTTTCATTTTCGTTTTCAGCATAGCTTGATTAGCACAAGGGGGGAAAAAACAAATCTGCTCCAGCAATTTACCTCTTTGCAGCAAGCAGCAGAGCCCTGCGAAAAACAGCTGAGAGCAAATCAGCTGAGAGTCGGGAGGCCGATCCAATCAACTTGTGCTAATTAGGCTGTGCTGAAGCTGAAAGGAGCTGCTTTTTCTTGCTGTTTGCTTGCAAGGAGGTAACTGCTGTGAGGCAGGGGCCAGTGGGTGGGCAGGGCTACATTCGGTGTATAAGACACACCTAAACTTTCACTCCCCTTTTAGGGGAAAAAAAGTGTGTGTCTTATACTCAGAAAAATACAATAGCTTTCCCATCATTATGTGGGCTGTGTATCTCATGAAGGTTGCAAGTGGGTATTTCATTGACTTTTTTTTCAGGTTCAGTTTAAGACAATTTTCAAATTCCTAATTAGATCGAATTACTACTGTCAATCTATCAACATATAGGTAACACTATCGATTGTGGGTTCTCTGTGTGCTTTTGTATTACAGGTGAGATGTTTTGTAAAATAAATTATTGTTAACTTCCAGCAAATATTTGCCCTCATGCTACTTTTCTCCTTCACTTGATCAAACCCGGCTTTAATACAGGCAAGTCCTCGACTTACAAAGCGCATCGGAGCCCAACATTTATGCGGCTAAGTGAGACATTTGTTAAGTGAGCTTTGTCCCATTTTACTACCGTTTGTGCCACAGTGGCTAAGGGAATCAATGAAATTGTTAAGTCTGTAACATGATTATTAAGTGAAACCGGTTTCCCCATTTAATTGGCTTGTCAGGTCTCAAAGCACACACCCACCCACACCGAGAGACACTGCAACTGTCATAAATACGAATCAGTTGCCAAGCAGCCAGATTTGGATCACCTTCCGAAGAGTTGAAATAATTCAAGGAAGGAAGGAAGGAAAGGAAGGAGGGAGGGAGGGAGGGAGGGAAGGGAAGGGAAGGGAAGGGAAGGGAAGGGAAGGGAAGGGAAGGGAAGGGAAGGGAAGGGAAGGAAAGGGAAGAAGGAAGAGGAGGAAAGAAAGAAAGGGATGAGGAGGAAAGAAAGAAAGAAAGAAAGGGAGGAGGAGAAGGAAGGAAGGAAGGAAGAAAGGGAGGAGGAGAAGGAAGAAAGAGGAAGGAGGGAAGGAAGGGAAGGGAAGGGGAAAGGAAGGAAAGAAGGAAGGAGAGGAAAGAAAGAGACGGAGGAGGAGGAAGAAAGAAAGAGAGGAGAAGGAAGGAAGAAAGAGGAAGGAAGGAAGGGAGGAGGAAAGAAAGAAAGGGAGAAGGAGAAGGAAGCAAGAAAGAAAGAAAGAAAGAAAGAGGAGGAGGAAAGAAAGAAAGAAGGAAAGGGAGGAGGAGAAGGAAGAAATAAAGAGGAAGGAAGGAAGGGGAAGGGAAGGGAATGGGGGAAGGAAGGAAGGAGAGGAAAGAAAGAAAGGGAGGAGGAGAAGGAAGAAAGAGAGCAAGGAAGAAGAAAGGGAGGAGGAGAAGGAAGAAAGAAAGAGGAAGGAAGAAGAAAGGGAGGAGGAGGAAGAAAAAGAAAGGAAGGAGGAGAAGGAAGAAAGGAGGAAAAAAGAAATAAAGAGGAAAAGGAAGAAATAAAGAGGAAGGAAGGAAGAAAGGGAGGAGGAAAGAAAGAAAGAAAGGAAGGAGGAGAAGGAAGGAAGGAAGAAAGAGGGAGGAGGAGAAGGAAGAAAGGAAGAGGAAGGAAGAAAGAAAGAAAGGAGGAGGAAAGAAAGAAGGAAAGGGAGGAGGAGAAGGAAGAAAGGAAGGGAGGAAGGAAGGAAGGAAGAAAGGGAGGAGGAGGAAGAATTGAAAGGGAGGAGGAGAAGGAAGAAAAGAAAGAAAGGAAAAAAGAAAAAGGGAGGAGGAAAAGGAAGAAATAAAGGGGAAGGAAGGAAGAAAGAGAGGAGGAAAGAAAGAAAGGGAGGAGGAGAAGGAAGAAAGAGGAAAGAAGAAAGAAAGAAAGAAAGAAAGGAGGAGGAAAGAAAGAAAGGGAGGAGGAGAAGGAAGAAAGAAAGAGGAAGGAAGGAAACCATCTCCATCAAGGGTGATTAATATAAATCGTCATCCTTTTGACAAACATCTCTCTTCTATATTTGGAGCGGTTGATTGCAGCTGCCATAATTGTGTTTAATGACAGCTAACAACTGAAATAACTTTTTACCACAATGGAAGGTTTAAAACAAGCATACGTGAAACTTCCTTCCGTCGGGATCCTTCCCTGATGGCCATTGAATAAAAGACTAAAATAATCAAATAAAAAGAATGAAAAGAATAAAAGATAAATCGTGCCTTTTTTTAAAAAATTCAAAAAAAAAAGCATAGCCTGAAGAAACAACAGTAAGGGGCATATCGTTTTGACGAATGGAATATAATCCCGGAAAATTGGGACTCTAAAAGGAAGAAAATCCAGAATAAATACAGGGAGTCCTTGGCGTACGACTACAGTGGAGCTCCAGATTTCCGTCGCTAAGCAAGACAGTTATTAAGTGAGTTTTTCCCCATTTTACTGGGTTTTTTTGCCAAAGTTTCTAAGTGAATCACTGCAGTTCTTAAGTTGTTAAGTGAATTTGGCTTTCCCATTGACTTTGCCTGTGAAAAGATTGCAAAAGAATAACAACAGTATAACAAGAGTTGGGAGGGACCTCAGAGGTCTTCTAGTCCAACCCCTTGCTTAAGCAGGAGACCCTAGACTGGTGATGGCGAATCTGTGGCACACCAGAGCCCTCTCTGTGGGCGCACGCACCATCGCCAGCTGCTCTTCTGGTCTTCCAGGTGCTGGAGTGCCAGAAAATGGCCGGAAAACTGCCCAAAAAACTGCCAAAAAAATCAGACCGTTTTCTGGGCTCTTTTCAGGCAGTTTTTCGGGCTGTTTTCAGGCCATTTTGGGGGCCGTTTTTGGCTGTTTTTTTGGGCCGTTTTCAGACCATTTTTCAGGCCGTTTTTGACTTTTTTGGGCCATTTTCTGGGCCGTTTTGAAACTGTTTTTTGAATCATTTTCAAGCTATTTTTGGGGTGTTTCAGGCCATTTTTCAGGCTGCTTTTGGCAGGTTTTTAGGCCGTTTTCTGGGCTGTTTTCTGGGCCATTTTCAAACTGTTTTCTGATCCATTTTCAAGCCATTTTTGGGGCCGTTTTCAAGCCATTTTTCAGGCTGTTTTGGGCTGTTTTTTGGGCTGTTTTCTGGGCCATTTTCCAATTGTTTTTTGAATCATTTTTGGAGCCGTTTTTGGGCCATTTGTGGCTGTTTTTTGGACCGTTTTCTGGGCTGTTTTCTGGGCCATTTTCAAACTGTTTTTTTGAACCATTTTTGGGGCCATTTTTGAGCCATTTTCCGGACCATTTTTGGCTGTTTTTTGGGCCGTTTTGTACAAATACGATTCTCAACCGCTGTTAAAACAATGTAATATCAAATATACATTCCCTTGATCATATTTTTCTGGTATTTACGCCTAACAGAAATAGTTCTGACTTAAAATCGATATGCTTCCTTAACATTTTTTTCTAACCCCATGTGCATTTTCGCCCTTTTTTTTTTTTCCGCTTTTGGGCATGTCCACCACAGGTGATAGTATGTGCCTGGTTTTCTGATTACATTTCCAACACCGCTTATGGGGGGGGGCCAAAAGCCCTGATAAGCAGGTATATACAAAAGAGTGAAGGGTATTGCTGTAAGTGCATTGTAAGCCTTCGGAGGAAGGCGGCATATAAATTGAACTAATAAATAAATTTGGTGGACATACTTTTAAACATTTTTGCTAAGTCTAAGTGCCGCCTATAGAACATTTCAGATAAGTTTTCTTGATAAGCGGTTGCCACCGTCAATTTATAGTTTCTTTCCCAGAGTTTTTAACAGTTATCTAGGATGCTATTTTTATTTAGGGGGTCTATCAACACTTTCCGCGCGCTGCTGTCAGATCAATTTGAGATAAATGTTCTGAACGGTCTTAAACAGCCCAGCTCTTTATCGTGTTTATCACATCGATAAAGCAAAGCTAATGAAAACGACACCGTTGTGACCGCAATCGCACTTCAGTTGCCTAGCAAGTTTAAGTTGTCATGATAAATTGCGCGCAAGCCGGAGATTGTTATTCCTTGCTGGCTTTCTGTTCGTTTGACGATGCCGTCCTCTGGACCGCGTCAGTACAGGTACTCCTCAGCTTACGACCGCAATTGAGCCCAGAGTTTACGTTGCTAAATGAAGAAATTTGCCAATTGAATTTTGGGCCGTTTTACGGCTTTTCCTCACCACGTTTGTTAAGCGGTTCGCTGTGGTTTTTTTGAATTAGTAACCCAGTTGTTAAGTGAATTGGGTTCACCCGTTGTTGGTCAGAAGGTCACAAAATGGGATTATGTGACCTCTAGGACGCTGGTCAGAAATATGAACCTGTTGCCAAGCATATGAATTGTCAGCATTTCACGCTGCACTTACTCTAATGCTGACATAAGAAGGAGAAGCGGAGGCATCTCTTCACCTACTTATTTTCTCCTATCCCCTAGGAGATGGGATGGGAGGGGGGAAATTCCTTCGAGTGGGAGCAGTAGATTAGGGGCAGAGTGACGGGGAAGATGGCCAATGAGTGCAGAGGAGTGGGGAGAGGAAAAGGAGGGCTTTGGCTGAGGAAGCCAGAGTTGGCTGCGATGAGTCGGAGTTAGAATGTTCGTGCTTAATAAATAAGAGTTTTTTTTCATCAAAGACTTTGTTCGAAATGCAATTTATTCGAGACGACTTCGAAACCTGACATGAATTTTACCATAATTTCATGTAACTGTGGGGACTCTGCCACAGTCAAAGGTGTGAAAAACTATCAAAAGTAACTTCTTTCCCTACCGTTTTAACTTCAAATGGTCACAAAGTGACTGTTGTAAATTGAGGACCACTTGTATGCAGACTAGAGAAAAATGTAATGTTTTTATTTATTTATTTTTTTGTCTTTTAATGACCTAGTAATCCCTTGTGGGGTGGAGTCTGGGCAACTGAATGGAGCTAGCAGAATGTTTACTGGCCGGATGCCTTTCCTGTTGCCAATGAGGAGTTTTGTTCCTCAGATATATTCACATTGTGCCCAGAGAGAGAAATATCTGCCTCTACCTAGGATCGAACTCCCAGCCTCCTGATTGTGAGGCGAGAGCTCCACCTCTAGGCCACCGAACCACTGAATCATTTTCTCTTCGAGAAAAATCTAATATACCCCGTTTTATCCATGAAATCCAAGAATGAACCCTATCTGGGCGACGTGAATAAAATTAAACATCAAAGACTCCTTAGTCAATTGGCAGCTTTATAAACAGGTGGCAGCCTACTGAACCGCATCATCACAACACAATTTGAAGGGCACTACAAAATACCCGCAACGGTTTGCCGTGTGTGTAATGAATGTGTCACGTCTTGTTAAAGGACAAATGATCCGCGCTGCGTGCCAGAGGAGAGCTTACACAATCGGGTAAGAAATATTTATTCGCCAAAAAAGAAAAGGGACCTCCTCTCTCATGCAGGTAATCCTCAAATTTACAAGTGCTCACTTAGTGGCCGTTTAAAATTAGAACGGCACTGGGAAAAGTGACCGATGGCCGTTTTTCACACCCCCGTGGTCTCGTGATCCAAAATTCAGACGCTTGGTACCTGGCTAGTGTTTGCAAGTTCTGCGGTCCATTTTTGCGGCCTGCTGACCAGCAACGTCCACCTTCATCACTGCAGGGATTCACTTAACAACTGTGGCATGAAAAGTCGTAAAATGGGGCAAAATTCATTTAAGAAGTATCTCGCTTAGTGACATAAATTTTGGGCTCGGTTACGGTCGTTCAGTCGAGGACTGCCTGCGCAGCCTCAGGCTAAATATTGCTTTGCTTACGTGATCGGATTATTTTCATCCATTGGTAATGTGTGGGTGGGAGCAGCTGTTATTTAAAAATACAGCTTAGTCCTCGCTTTACAACAGTCCCGTATAATGACCATTCAACAGCACTGAAAAAAAGTGACTTTGGACCGTTTTTCATGCCACCATTGTGGCATCCCCATGGTCGTGTGATCAAAAGTTGGAAGCTTGCCAAGTGGCTCATATTTATGACGGTTGCAGTGTCCCCGTGTGGGCGGGGGGGGGTGACCTTTTGACATGCAAAGTCAATGGAGGATGCCAGATTCGCTTAACAACCCTGTGACTCACTTAACAATAATGGTAGTGATTCACTTAAGAACTCTAGCAAGAAAGGTGGTAAAATAGGTGGTCAAAACTCACTTAACTGTCTCGTTTAGCAACAGAGATAGCTCAGCTGCCGTCGTAGGTCGAGGACTAGCTGTAATGGGGGAGGAATTGAGGCCTTTTGGGTTTCAGATGTGGCTTGACAAGGTTTAGCTTCCATGACTTGCCTTGGTATCTTCTACATCTACCTCCTTTTCGGTGCGGAGTTCCCAAAGCGCACACGCAAAGGCTTGTGCGCGTGCCCGAACTGCAATGCGAGCGCCCCCTGCGCATGCACCCTGCCGATATGCATGCGCATCCCCACACATGCGCACCCGCCCCCCACACATGGGCCCCGTGCCCCATTTTGACTTCCAGGTTGGTGCAGGAGGCTTTCCAGGCCCAAAACGGGGCGCGGAGGGTGCCCTCATGCCAGGGGTGAAATCCAGCAGGTTCTGACAGGTTCTGAAGAACTGGTAGCGGAAATTTTGAGCAGTTCGGAGAACCGGTAACGGAAATTTTGAGCAGTTCTGAGAATCGGTAGCGGAAATTTTGAGTAGTTCTGAGAACCGGTAGCGGAAATTTTGAGCAGTTCAGAGAATCGGTAGCGGAAATTTTGACAAATTCGGAGAACCGGTAGCGGAAATTTTGAGCAGTTCGGAGAACTGGCAAATAACCACCTCTGGCTGGCCCCAGAGTGGGGTGGGAATGGAGATTTTGCAATAACCTTCCCCCGGAGTGGGGTGGGAATGGAGATTTTGCAGTATCCTTCCCCTGCCACGCCCACTAAGCCACATCATGCCCACCAAATCACGCCCACAGAACCGGTAGTGTAAAAAAAAATTGGATTTCATCACTGCCTCATGCCCCGTTTTGGGCTTGGAAAGCCTCCTGCACCAAGCTGGAAGCCAAAACGTGGCGCGTGGGCACCTCGCGCGGGCAAAGAGACTGTGGCAGGCCAGTGTCTTGTGTGTGTGTGTGTGTATTCCTTTTTTCTGCAAAGAAGACTTTTAATATCAAAAGATTTATAATTCAGTATTCCAAAATAATAATTATTCCCAAAAATAAAAAAGAGTGAGAGAGAGAGCGAGCGATTTGGGTCAGCTTTTGCAACAACTACACTGATTTAAAACTAAAATATCTTCTTATTGATATTTCTCCAGAGGGTTTTTGGCTTTGTTTTGTTTTTAAATATAAATTGGGAGGGAAATAGCTAAAATTCTGACCTGTCAGTTTTCTGTCAGCTCTAACAAGTATGCTCAGAAGCTCTGAACTTTAGGGAGGGATTGCAGCAGCTCTGGGAATTACATTAGAGGGAGAAGCTAATTAAATGTGACAAGTTTGGAAAACAACTGCCTGCTATTTTGACTTTTCGATCCTGGGAGACAGGAAGCTGGGAATTGATCTTGGAAACAAGATCAGCAAAGCAATTAAAAACCGAGAAGGATCGAGGCACCAGTTTAAAGTTAGAGAACGTTTGTCGATGGGTTATTTATTTTTTTCCCCTCTTTTCAAAGCATCTTATTTTAGGGGCAATTGAAAGGGGGTTAATTCCTTAGGGGAAATAACTTTCATTCACTTGCACGGGGTTTTTTTTTGACAAGGAATTAAGAAACAGGAGTGCATTTTGTATATATAAAGGTAAAGGTTCCCCTCGTACATACGTGTTAATCGTTCCCGACTCTAGGGGACGGTGCTCATTTCAGTTTAAAGCCGAAGAGCCAGCGCTGTCTGAAGACGTCTCTGTGGTCGTGTGGCCGGCATGACTCAACGCCAAAGACACACGGAACGCTGTTCCCTTCCCACCAAAAGTGGTCCCTGTTTTTCTACTTGCATTTTTTACCTGCTTTCGAACTACTAGGTTGGCAGAAGCTGGGACAAGTAACGGAAGCTCCCCAACGTTCCGCGGCGCTAGGGATTCGAACCGCTGAACTGCCGACCTTTCGATCGACAAGCTCAGCGTCTTAGCCACTGAGCTACCGCGTCCCTCTATATTTGTATTTATGCGCCCTATTTTTGTGTAATAAAAGGTCTGCCAACAAACAGCCAAGTGCAGAAAGGACTCCATGTTTCATAAAATGTCTGCTACTCTTGCCACCACCTTGTCACTCAATAGAAGAGACGATAGCAATAGCACTTAGACTTACACAGTGTTTTACAGCCCTCCCTAAGCAGTTTACAGAGCCAACATCTTGCCCTGAACAATCTGTGTCCTCATTTGGGAGGATGGAAGACTGAGTCAACCTTGGGCCAGTGAGGATCGAACTGCTGGCAGTCGACAGAATTAGCCTGCAATACTGAATTCTAACCACCGCGCCACCAGGGCGGAGATAGCAATAGCACTTTGACTTATATACCCACTTCACAGTGCTTTAAAGCCCTCTCTAAGTGGTTTACAGAGTCATCCTATTGCCCCCAACAATCTGGGTCCTCATTTTATCGACCTCTGAAGGATGGAAGGCTGAGTCAGTCTTAAGCCAGTGAGAATCGAACTGCTGGCAGTCGGCAGAATTAGCCTGCAGTATCGAATTCTAACCACTGTGCCACCATGGCTCTTAGGTTAACTTGATTTGTAACAGGGTTAAAGAGGGATAGCAATTTTGATTATACTTCTTGGCTGCATATACAGATAGTCCTTGATTTACAACAGTTCATTTAGTGACCGAAGTTACAACGGCACTGAAAAAAGGGACTTATGACCATTTTATTGTTGCAACTTCCCCACGGTCCCATAATCAAAATTCAGGCACTCGACAGCCGACTCACATTTATGATGATTGCAGTGTCCCAAAGTCATGTGATTCACTTAACAGCTGGGCTACTAACTTATCCACTCCAGTGATTCACTTAACAATAGAGGCAAGAAAGGTCGCAGAATGGGACAAAACTTGATTAATAAATGTTTCCACACCAGAAAAGTTGGGCTCAGTTGCGTTCATAAGTTAAGGACTTTAAGGACTACTGTTGTGGTCCACTGGCAGCCAGCAGAGCTGGCTGCAGAGTCGGACAGTGAGGAGGTTGGGGAGGAATATGGGCCAGTCCTGGGGGCTGGGGAAAGCTCGTACGACGGCTCTGTGTTGGAGGCAGAGAGGGAGCTAGACAGCGAGGCAGAGGAACAGCTGGAGCCTGTTCCCAGTGTTTGCATCCTCAGAGCTACCAGAAGACAAGAACAACTCAGAAAGTAGGGTCGACTTGGGAGTAAAGCCACACTTTGGAGGTGATTGGCTCCTCCCATAGGAAACAAAAGAGGAGCGAACGGGGAGCGGGCTTTTGCAGGAAACAATTTGTTCGTTCCTTGACTTTGAGAGACTCTATGCCAAGTTTTGCCTTGTACTGCGCTTGGAAATTAGCTACCTGGCAGCCTTCCAAGCGAGATAAGTTCTGTGTTGATAAATATTCCTTTGAAAAACTGTTCGGACGGGCCTTGCTGACTGTGAAAGAAAGGAATTCACAGTCGTGTAAACAAAAGAGGTTTTGCCAGGACCAAGACTCTGCTTCCTGCTTTTTAAGGGAGCCTAGGTCAGAACATGGTGGCTCAGGGGCTAAGATGCTGAGCTTGTCGATCGAAAGGTTGGCAGTTCAGCGGTTCGAATCCCTAGTGCCGCATAACAAGGTGAGCTCCCGTTACTTGTCCCAGCTTCTGCCAACCTAGCAATTCGAAAGCAGGTAAAAACATGCAAGTAGAAAAATAGGGGCCACCTTTGGTGGGAAGGGAACAGTGTTCCGTGTGCCTTTGGCGTTGAGTCATGCCGGCCACATGACCACGGAGAGGTCTTCGGACAGCGCTGGCTCTTCGGCTTTGAAACGGAGATGAGCACTGTCCCCTAGAGTCGGAAACGACTAGCATAGATGTGCGAGGGGAACCTTTACCTTTACCTTTAGGTCAGAACAGCTACAGTTTAGAAAGGGTGATAGAAATAAACAGATTGCTGTGTTTCCTTCCAACCTGCTCTTATCCACAATTTACATTAATGACCTGAATGAAGTTTCGATTTACATAAAGTCGTCGGTACACCAAGTTCTGAGCTTCAGAGGAATATCAATGTGGGATTTTACAAACACTTTTTCACAAGTACCTACGAGCTCTCTCAGGTACCGACCCAGCTCCTGCAGAGGGATTTTGCTGGTCGCCACGCATCCCACTGCTTTCCTCATACCCATATTTAACGCTGTCATATAGGTTCGATTTTCTGTCTAAATTATTTCCCAGCTGCCTGGTGCTGCTGTGACCCGTGTAGTGTGTGTGTGTGTGTGTGTGTGTGTGTATCGCCTTGGGACCCAAGTTGCATCCCTCGACATCATCGAACGGCCGACACTATACCAACATTGGATCATATTCAAACGATGCTGCCTCTTTCAGAACTGGGGTGAGGGGGAATCATTTTTATATGCAAGCATGAATATTAACTCTACAAGGACCAAAGAGAAGAGTGTGTGTGTGTGAGTCTGTGTGTGTGTGTGTGTGTGTGTGTTTTCTGAGGTTTTCGCGGGTGTTTGTATGTAAGTCTTTGGTTATTCGGGTTTTCTCCCGCGTAAAACTGGAAGTGTCTTGGCGACGTTTCGACGGAGTCTCATTCATCATTTTCAGGCTGAAGATGACAAATGAGACTTCGTCGAAACGTCGTCAAGACACTTCCAATTTTACTCGGGAGAAAACCCGAATAACCAAAGACCTACATATATGTTTTCTGAAGTTTTCGTGGGTGTTTGTACGTAGGTCTTTGGTTATTCGGGTTTTCTCCTGCGTAAAATTATGGGAGAACATGGGAGAAAACCCGAATAACCAAAGGGTTATTTATATTTCGGGAGAAAACCCGAATAACCGAAGACCTACACCATTTCAGACAAATGGTTATCCAATCTCTTCTAAAAATTTCCAGTGTTGGAGCATTCACAACTTCTGGAGGCAAGTTGTTCCACTGATTAATTGTTCTAACTGTCAGGAAATTTCTCTTTAGTTCTAAGTTGCTTCTCTCGATTGGTTTCCATCCATTGCTTCTTCTCCTGCCTTCAGGGGCTTTGGCGAGTAAATTTATTTATTGATTGATTGATTGATTGGATTTATATGCCGCCCTTCTCCGGAGTCTCAGGGCGGCTTACAATGCATTAAGCAATAGCCTTCATACTTTTGTATATACCTGCTTAGTAGGGCTTTCGGCCCCCGTAAGCAGTGTTCTTTTTTATACAAAGTCAGCTTATTGCCCCCACAATCCGGGTCCTCATTTTACCTACCTCGGAAGGATGGAAGGATGAGTCAACCTTTACCTGGTGAGATTCAAACTCGCAGTAATTGCAGGCAGCTGGCAGCTAAGTGCAACTTAAGAGCACTTTAGTCCACTGCACCACCAAGGCTCCAAGTTGACCCCCTCTTCTCCGCGGCAGCCCAGCATCTTCACAAGTTTTGAGCTTACGGTGCCATTGCGTTTTGCCCACTGTCCGTTTTAATGAGGGATGTTTGGCTTAGTCCAGATTGTCAGCTGTTCGGTGCCTTCGATCCCTACGGGAACCGCGAGACGATAAACCGAGGAGCAATTCCCAAGAATACCTTACATTGAGCGGGCAGCTGAAGGCACTTTCCAAAACGTACTAGGCCAATTATGGTATCCTTTTTGCTTCCTTCAAGACGCTTGAGTGGGGATAATCAGCCTGCATTCATCACGGCACACCTGCAGGGAGGGAAAAAAAATTCTAAAAAAGCCACCCTGAATTTAACTCCTGTGCCGCGAAGTCGCTTTCCTATTGTCCGTACTTTAAACTGATTGAAGGTGAAAATTTGACTGTCCGTGATGATCGGGAAAGGAACTGGGCCTTTTTAAATGTGCTATTATTTGTGGCAGTTTACAACAATGGCTGTAGGATATAGCCCTCAATGGCAGAAGAATAACAGAGCTGGAAGGGGCCTTGGAGGTCTTCTAGTCCAACCCCTTGTTTAAGCAGAAGACCCTATACCGCGAACCTTTTTGCGGGGGGAGTGTGGGGGGTTGTGTGTCCACACCCATAATTCAATGCGCCACACACCCCCTGCGCAAACCCTCCTTTTAACACAAGATCGAATGGTGGGCCCGGTAGGCCCATTTTTCGCCCTCCCCAGGCTCCAGAGGCTTTCTAGGAGCCTGGGGAGGGCAAAAACAGCCTTCCCCACCCCCTTGGAGGCCAGGAATGGCCCGTTTGCCAACTTCCAGTGGGACCTAGAAAGGCTCTGAAGCCTGGGGAGAGTGAAAAACGGGCCTCCCCCACTTCCTCCTGAGGCCCTTCGGAGGCCGGAAACAGCCTGTTTCCCGACTTCCGGTGGGCCCGGAAGGCTTGAAAATCAACTGGCCAGCACACGCATACGCACCAGAGCTAAACTAGGGCAATGCTCACATGCCCACCAATATAGCTCCGTGTGCCATAGGTTCACCATTACTGCGCTATACCATTTCAGCGGCTGTCCAGTCTCTTCCTAAAAACCTCAAGTGATGGAGCAGCCACAACTTCTGGAGGCAAATTGTTTCGCTGATGAATTGTTCTAATTAAGAATTAATTTCTCCTTAATTCTAGGTTGCTTCTCGGCCTGATTAGTTTCCATGCGTTGATTTTTGTCCTGCCTTGTGAGGCTTTCGAGAATAGCGTCTCTGGCAGCCCCTTAGATATTGGAAGAGTTACAATCCCAAATTGTAGATCCCAGAATTACATGTACCTTAAAGGTAAAGGTTCCCCTTGCACATCTGTGCTAGTCGTTCCCGACTCTAGGGGGCGGTGGTTATCTCCGTTTCGAAGCCGAAGAGCCAGCGCTGTCCGAAGACGTCTCCGTGGTCATGTGGCCGGCATGACTCAATGCCAAAGGCGCACGGAACGCTGTTCCCTTCCCACGAAAGGTGGTCCCTATTTTTCTCCTTGCATTTTTTACGGGCTTTCGAACTGCTAGGTTGGCAGAAGCTGGGACAAGTCACGGGAGCTCACCCCATTATGCAGCACTAGGGATTCGAACCGCTGAACTGCCAACCTTTCGATTGACAAGCTCAGCATCTCAGCCACTGAGCTACCACGTCCCTGACATTTTGCCTTAAGGTTCTTCCATTTAAACGAGTTGCAGAATTCAGCGATAATCTCCCTATCGATTGAGAAAGGAAATAAACGTTTTAAAAACAACATAATTGCATTGGGAATTATGTAGTGGGAATATGATATTTAACCATCCGAGTAATTTCACAATAAAGTACATTTCCGATATTGTTCCAGGGATTTTACACTGAACATGCCCAGTGATCCATTATTTACTTTTAAGCGGAAGCCACTCAATTTATTTCAGGACAAGAGTGGGGCTTAATAATCATGAGTTAAATCTGTTCTAATGTTGGGTTCTTGCAAATAAGCATTGAATTTATCTTCAAACATTGATCTCGTTATAGTGATCTTGCGAGACCTGGCCACAAATTGGAGTGTATGTGTTTTAACGTTTTAATATTTTAATGTTTTAATGTCTTCTTCTAACTTTTGTATGGGATATTGTTGCATTGTTTTATTCTCTGTTGTAAGACGCCCAGAGTGTCTTTGGGAGTGGAGCGGCATAGAAATGCAACAAAATAAATATTTTTTTTTCTTTCCTTCCTCCCTCCCTCCCTTTCTTTCTCTCTCTCGCTTTCTTTTTCATTTCTCTCTCCCTCCCTCTCCCTTCCTTCCTTCCTTCCTTTTCTTTCCTTTCTCTTTTCTTATTTCCTTCCTCTTTCTTTTTCCTTCCTTCCTTCCTCCCTCTCTCCCTTTCTCTCTCTTTCTTTCTTTTCTCTCTTCCTCTCCCTTCCTTCCTTTCTTTCCTTTCTCTTTTCTTTCTTCCTTCCTCTTTTTCCTTCCTTCCTCCCTTCCTTTCTCTCTCTCTCTCTCTCTCTCTTTTCTCTTTTCCTCCCCCTTCCTTCCTTCCTTCCTTCCTCTTTCTTTTTCCTTCCTCCCCCCCTCCCTCCCTTTCTCTCTCTATCTTTTTCTTTTCTCTCTTCCTCTCCCTTCCTTCCTTCCTTTCCTTTTGCTTTTCTTTCTTCCTTCCTCCTCCTTTTTCCTCCCTTCCTCCCTTTCTCTCTCTTTCTTTTTCTTTTCTCTCTTCCTCCCCCTTCCTTCCTTCCTTTCCTTTCACTTTTCTTTCTTTCTTCCTTCCTCTTTCTTTTTCCTTCCTCCCTCCCTTTCTCTCTCTTCCTTTTTCTTTTCTCTCTTCCTCCCCCTTCCTTCCTTCCTTTCCTTTCACTTTTCTTTCTTCCTTCCTCTTTTTTCTTCCTCCCTCCCTCCCTTTCTCTCTCTTCCTTTTTCTTTTCTCTCTTCCTCCCCCTTCCTTCCTTCCTTCCTTTCCTTTCGCTTTTCTTTCTTCCTTCCTCTTTCTTTTTCCTTCCTCCCTCCCTCCCTCCTACCCTTTCTCTCTCTTTCTTTTTCTTTTCTCTCTTCCTCCCCCTTCCTTCCTTCTTCCTTCTTTCCTTCCTTCTTTCCTTCCTTCCATCCAGATGCTCCAATGAAACCAAACTCAAAACCGAAGATCTCTTTTGGGCTTATAACTTCTGTCCAACGCCCTATTCATGGACCGCACTGCTGGGACTCATATTGTACCTGGTTTTCTTCGCACCAGGTAAGCCAATGTGACGAATTTAACTTTCCGTGACCAAAAGGAAATTGGTTGTTATCAGCTGGGAAAATTCAGTAACCCTGGTCAAAAATCTTAGATGCCCGAATTTTTATTTTTCTGTGTAAAATAAAATTGAAAGCATTGGTTGCCCTGTTTGAACATCCCATCTAAATATCCCATCATAAAAATAAGGTTCTACATTTAGGGAAGAAAACCAAAATGCACAGGTACAGTATATGTGGTACCTCGCTCAATAGTAGCAACTGTGAGAGGGATTTTGGAGTCCTAGTGGACAACCATTTAAATATGAGCCAGCAGCGGCCAAAAAGGCCAACACAGTTCTAGGCTGCATAAACAGAGGGATAGAATCAAGATCAGGTGAAGTGTTAAGACCACTTTATAAGGCCTTGGTAAGGCCACACTTGGAATACGGCATCCAGTTTTGGTTGCCATGATGTAAAAAAGATGTGGAGACTCTGGAAAGAGTGCAGAGAAGAGCAACAAAGAGGATGAGGGGACTGGAGGATAAAACATATGAAGAGCGGTTGCAGGGACTGGGTACGTCTAGTTTGATAAAAAGAAGGACTAGGGGAGACATGATAACAGCGTTCCGATATCTCAGGGGCTGCCACAAAGAAGAGGAAGTCAAGCTCTTCTCCAAAGCACCTGAAGGCAGGATAAGAAGTAGCGGGTGGAAACTCATCAAGGAGAGAAGCAGCTTAGAACTAAGGAGAAAATTCCTGACAGTTAGAACAATTAATCAGTGGAACAACCTGACTCCAGAAGTTGTAAATGCTCCAACACTGGAAGTTTTGAAGAAGATGTTGGATAACCATTTGTCAGAAGTGGTGTAGGGTTTCCTGCCTAAGCAGGGGGTTGGACTAGATGACCTCCAAGGTCCCTTCCAACTCTGTTATTCTGTTTTCTGTTACTATATCTCCTTGAACCATCTAGCCTTGTAATTATATAGGGTAAGGAAGGAGATTCTGCTTTCACCTGGGTAAAATCAATTCCAGGGTGGATAAAAACCAGTGAATTGAACGAAGAAAAAAACCATGTACACTTTCCTCTAGACGACGAATCTTACTTTGAACTGAACAGTAGACATAACGGCAATGGGATGGGGTAGGGGGGACTGGATTCATTTAACGACCGCATGATTCGCTTAACAGCTGCATTTTGGGCTCAACTGCGATCGCGAGTCGAGAACCACCGATATTAGGGTGAATATTCTTCACATCGTGCATTTATATTGAAGGCAAATATTATTTAGGACATCTTCCACCCACGTTAATCATTTAAGGAGCAGGAGCTGACGTCGTGATGGGACGGTCGGAGGATTCCTGGGCTCCAGGATCGCTGCCGAAAACCCCGCCGCTGGACGATCCTTTTTGGACCTCACAGTCTCGTTTTGACTGTGATAGTGGAGGGCACATCCTGATGATCTCAGGGACACCGCAAAGTCCCTAGTTCACCCATGTTAATCATTTCTTAACTTTCTATCTTGGTAGATCATTTAAGAATACTGAAGTTAAATTACTTTAACTGGTTATTTTTCAATTACTTTCAAAAGGAATGGGGCCAATGCCATGGACCATCAATTCCGAAATTTATCCCCTTTGGGCGAGAAGTACAGGAAACGCGTGCTCTTCTGGCGTCAACTGGATTTTCAACGTTCTGGTATCACTTACTTTCCTGCACACAGCTGAATATCTGACCTATTATGGTAAGAGTTTTATTTTTATTTTTCCTCTTAAAACAAGACCCAGAACAATTTAATTTCAGATACGTTGGGGTTTTCGTTTTTCATTTTCAATTATTTGCCTTGGCATCCTAAGTTGCTTTATTGTTTCGAAATGTTTTTAACACGTTTTAAAATGTTCTTAATATTTTTTTAACTGTCATATACAGTAGTCCTTGAATTACAGTCGTTCATTGAGGGGCCCTTTGACATTACAACACCAGTGAAAAGAGTGACTTATGATCCTCCCTGACTTACGATCCTCCCACACTCCCTGTGATGACACTGTGCCCTCACCCTCTTCCAGGGATCCATGGACCACAGATTGAGACCAACAGCCTTAGAAACTTCCTTTAAAAAAAAAAAAATTCGCAACCTATATATTAACTCTATGTGGGGTAACGTGTTTCTTTGTTTTTTTTGTTTTTAAACTCCAGGAGCGTTCTTCCTTTATGCCGGATTTGCATTCGTGGGACTCCTTTTTCTGTACGGCTGCCTTCCAGAAACCAAAGGCAAAAAACTGGAGGAAATTGAATGCTTGTTTGACACCTCGCTATGTACATGTGGCATTCCCCAATCGGAGGACGGGAGGTATATCGAGTACATCCGGGTGAAGGGAAGTAATTACCATCTCTCCGACAACGATGCCTCTGACGTGGAATAAATCTCAGCTGCCGATTGGTTAGATCTTTCGAAAGTCTTGGTTGAGGGATGCTGAAGGAGCTGCGCTGAATGACCTCACTGGCCTGTTTCTGGTCTGCTTCTCCTTCCTACTGCCTCTGTGGAAATTGTTCCCTGTTTTTAAACCATACCCTTCAGGGGAGGGGGGGTGGAAATAGAAATAAAAATCCTACATCCTCTTACCTGCTAGCCAAGAGGCGATCGCCGAGAAGAATTGGCAAGAAGGAAAGAGCTTGCAGAGTGGAAGTGATTCTCCTGAGGTCTCTTAAGAGTTCCTGTTCTGGACGCTTGCTGAACTTCAGGATGAGAGTCGAGGGATGAGGTGGAGTCTTAGTTGACCGGCTCGAAAAATTAAAATGCTTAAAAAAGAACAACGAAGTCAGAAACCAGGCGATTCGTAAAAGCAGTTAACCTGGAACCCCAAGACTTGGGGAACAAACGTAACCCCGCCTCTTAGGAGTAAAACAGAAGGAAGGAAAGAATCAGGTGTATGGGGGGAGGATTGTAAACTGATTGTAACATTAATACTCCACTGACATTGTGTGCAGTGAGAGAAAGTGGCTTCCTCTGGGGCTTGCTTTCTGTGGTTGCTCTTATCTTTAGAAATCTTTCTTTCCCACCAACAGTCCTTTGCACAAGGAAAGCTGAGATTTTAGAATTGCAACATTTTAAATGATTTGTGGTCTGTGGGCTCTGGGGTTCTACCAGGCCCGTGGAGAAGATTTTGCTTCATTTGGGGGGAGGGGGGGTCTTCCCTGTCTAGGTTGCCAGAAATTCATATTTACTTATTTTTTGACCCTGCAAATCTCAAAAAAAACCAATGTGAGAACCTCATCAGAATGACTTCTAAGCAAACGATTTGGCTTTGAATTAACCAAATTTGATTCGGTTTAGAGTGGAAGCAAAGCGAGGGAACGGAGAAGGGTGAACTGGAATGTGATGGCTTCCATTTTTTCTTAAGAAGGATAGGATTGACCTCCTTCCGTGGAGATAATTTTGTCATCAGATTCTTGCAGTTCAGCTTTGTCGTCCGTCTTGAGTTTTCAGATTTGACTCGTGGTGATTTATTTATTTATTTATTTTGCAGAATGAAAGGCATTTGTTAAGCAGAATTACAGAATAACAGAGTTGGAAAAGAACCTTGGAGGTCTTTTAGTCCAATCTCCTGCTCAGGTAGGAAAACCTTACAGTATTCCAGACAAATGGCTCTCCAATCGCTTCTTGAAAAGCTCAAGTGATGGAGCATTACCAACTTCTGGAGGCAACTTGTTCCACTGTCCGTGGAGATTCTCGGTCACCCAGATCATGGTTGTCCCAAAGGTGCATTTTTCAAGAGACAACTGGACTTTCTGGTTTTTCTTTGAAGACATTTCGCTTCTCATCCAAGAAGCTTCTTCAGCTCTGACTGGATGGTGGAGGATGGAAGGATTTATATTCCTTGGAGACAGCTGGTCATTTGCATCCTTTTAGAGAGTTGTTGAGGCGACCTGGAGATTTATCTATGTCATTAGAGTCACCTGAGTGGTGCTAAACCTCTAGATCCATAATGGCTTTGGTTACTACCTTCAAAGCGCTCCATGGTTTAGGACCTGGGTACTTGCAGGACCGCCTATTACCACCAATAGCCTCCCACCGGCCAGTACGCTCTCATAGAGAGGGGCTCTTCTGGGTGCCGTCAGCCAAACAATGTCGGCTGGCGGCCCCCAGGGGGAGAGCTTTCTCTGTGGGGGCACCTACTATCTGGAATGAGCTCCCCCGAAGATACGGAGGATCCCGGATCTGCCCACCTTCCGCCGCGCTCTTAAGACTTTTTTATTTCACCAGGCGGGCCTGGCCTAACCATTCTCCATTTTTAGTGTTAAATTTTAATCTGTTTTAAATTATTTGGGGTGTTTTAATTCTGTCTGGGCCAAATTTATTTAATCTGTTTTTAGTTGGGTTTTAAATTTTGTATTTATGTATTTTTTATTGTTGGCTGTACACCGCCCTGAGTCCTTCGGGAGTAGGGCGGTATATAAATCCAATAAAATCAAATCAAATCAAATGGTGAACCTATGGCACGCGTGCCACAGGTGGCCCACGGAGCCATATCTGTGGGCACGCGAGCCGTTGCCCTAACTCGGCTCCCATGCGCGTGCTGCCGCCCACGCTGCCTCTCCCCTCACAGGAGTCTCCACACAGCCCGTTTTGGATGCCAGGTAAGTACAGGGCCCACACGGAGGCTCTGGGAGGGCATTTTCAGCCTCCGGGGGGATAGGGCCATGGGGAAGGCCGTTTTTGCTCTCCCCAGCCTCCAGGAAAGCTTCTGGAGCCTGGGGAGGGTGAAAAACAGGCCTGCCAGGCCTACCGGAAGTCAGGAAACTGACTTCCACGGGGGCTGGAGAAGCCATTTTCTCCCTCCTCAAGAAAGCCTCTGGAGCCTTGGAAGGGCGAAAAACGGGCCTACTGAAAGTTTGGAAACGTTTCTGGCCTCCGGAGGCTTCAGCGAGGCCTGCTAGGCCCAAAACAGGGTGTGTGGGGATCGTGCGCGCATGTGCGAGGGAGCGCAGGTGGGGTTGCATGCACAGGGGGCGGGGCGCAGGGGGGGCATTGAATTATGGGTGTGGGCACGCGTGCGCATGACCCACCCACCCCCGCACTCCCCCCGCTTTTGGCATGCGACGGCAAAACGGTTAGCCATCCCTGCTCTCGACAAACCTCCAGGTGGCCTCAACGACTCTCTAAAAGGATGCAAACGACCAGCGGTCTGCAAGGAATATAAACCCTTCCATTCCCCACTATCCTGTCAGAGCTGAAGAAACTTCTTGGATGAGAAGTGAAACATCTTCAAAGGAAAAAACCAGTTGCCTCTTGAAAAAGCATTTTTGGGACAAGTTGTCCCACTGATTAATTGAATTAAGTAAACCTGTTTAGGCCTTGTAGTTAAGGGCAGACATTCTTCCAGTATTTAGGCACTCTGGGGCACGAGATAGAAGGAAGTGAATTTTCAGGGAAGCGGCCCAGTTTATCATGGTTTTATGTCAAACCTAGAAAGAAGCTTCGCCAAACGAAAGTAATTTTAAAAAAAAAAACTGATCAGAAGCAATTCAGTTTTGCTTCTGGGCAGGACGTTATTTGACTCTTGTTAGCAAAATTTCTCAAGTTTTGGGGAGCTGCCCAAGATGGGTTAAAGTATACCTGTGGGTCCTTCAGTGTGAAGATTTCATTTCAAGATTTGTGATGAACAGTCTCTCACAACAACGCCAGTGTTTCCTTAGAGGTGACAGGGAGCAAAGAAAAGGTGTTTCCATCCATCGTAGACCAAACAAAATTATTATTATTTTGCTATTTTTTTAAAAAAAGGAACTAATGTTCCCCTGTGGATTACAAGAGAAGTAAAAAGAAAGTTATAACTATCATATATAACAGTCAATTTTAAACTCTCCCAAACGGGGGAGAAATCCTATAACTTTCTTCACTAAAAGTATTTTAAAAAAGTAATTTTGGGGACGTCAATTAGTAGATGACGAATTCAAGATTAAAACACCGTCTTATTTTTTTTTTCCCCTTCCGTTTCGTGGATTAAAATTCAGTCCATTAAATCCAAGGATAAATGAAAGATCGTATTAATACAAGATGTAAAGCTTGCCACCGATCCCATCTATTGTACAGTAGTGGCCAAAATTGTGGAAACCTTTTGGGGAAAGTATATTTTCTAAAACTAGCTAATAACACCACTTTTTTTTTTGAGTAGTACCATAAAATTATATATCAATGGAGAGATAATTTGATCAAGAATGTAATGCAATAACTTTTAGGAAGGCTTTGCTATTAGAATAGCAGTGACAGTATAAAGAAGAAAAGTGAAGCCAGTAGAAAAAAATGTGATATACAAAAATAATCACTATACAGAAAATGAGATGTACAAAAATTATCACCATGTCAGTTAATCCTTAGTTGGGTAACCTTTAGCATGAATGACGGCCTTACAGTGTCTTCCCATAGAATGAACCAAATCTTTGAGTTCTTATAATGTGAAACCAAGATTGAATGATGGCTTCTATTAACTGGGTTTTATTGCTGGGTCGCTTCTGACTAAGAAGTTTCTTTAGTTGACTCCATAGATTTTCAATTGGATGAAGGTCTGGGCTATTCCCAGGTCATTCCAGCAGTGGAATAGGATTATCTTGAAACTCCAAAAAAAGAAAAAAGTGGTGTTATTATCTATCAAACCTCAAAAATATACTTTTCTCGAACAGTTTCCACAATTTTGGCCACTTCCATGTAATTAAGAATTTGATAATAATCATGCACTCCTTAAATGATGTTCTTCATTATAGCTAATCAAATCAAAACAACGGCACCGAAAAAATGACTTTAAGATCATTTCCCACACTTAACGACCGTCGCAGCATCCCTAGGGTCATGTGATTTACATTCAGATGGATGCTTGGCAACTGGCCTGTACTTATGACAGTTGCGGCATCCCAAGGTCATATGATCACCTTTTGCACCCTTCTGACAAGCCAAGTCTATGAGGAAGCCAGATTCACTTAACAACCGTGTGCCTGATTTGGCAATTGCAGCAATTCACTTAACAACGGTGGCCAGAAGTGTCGTAAAACGGGGCAAAACTCCCTGAACCAATCTCTCACTTAGCAACATACATTTTGGGCTCCGTTGTGGTCGTAAATCAACGACTACCCGTATGAGAAAACGTGGGTCTGTATGTAAGTAGCTATAAGTTAGCTAAATAGAATCTCTGGGATTAACACGTGGAATAAAGTCATTTATTTTTGTCTTCTTACATGAGATTACATTCCTAGTTTTGGTGGGCCTGAGAACAATGAGTAGGGTTAAATATGCCTAGGAGAGAAATATAAAATGAGGGAATTGTTATAATAATCAAGTTCTTTGCCAGAAGGAGGTATACAGTTGCTTTTAATTTCCCCTATTTGCCTCTTTAAAATGCTACAGGACAGTGATCGCTAACCTTTTTGCCGTCACATGCCAAAAGCGGGGGGAGTGCGGAGAGGTCACCCATGTGTGTGCCCACACCCATAATTCAATGCGCCCCACTCATGCCCCATGCCCGCCACTTTTAGCACACGATGGCTCAGTGAGCCCAGTAGGCCCGTTTTTCACCCTCCACAGGCTCCACTGGCTTTCTAGGTGCCTGGGGAGGGTAAAAACGGCCTTCCCCGCTGGAGGTCCTCTGGAGGCCGGAAACAGCCCATTTCCAACTTCCGGTGGAACCGGAAGGCCCAAAAATCAGCTAGCCGGCACACGCATGCGCGCTGGAGCTGAGCTACGGCAACACTCGAGTGCCCACCGATATGGCTCCATGTGCCACCAGTCGCACTCGTGCCATAGGTTCACCATCACGGTGCTATAGGAGCTGGATTGCCTTCAGAAGTTGTGCGTGCATCACGGGGAGTTTTCAAGAAGAGATTGGTCAGCCGTTTGTCAGGAATGGTATAGCGGTTCCTCCTTGAGCAGGGGGTTGGACTAGAAGACCTCCAAAGTCCCTTCCAACGCTCTTATTCTGTTTCGACAGCCGGACTATATATTTTTTTAGCCTTCTGGAAGCTCAGCCGAGGAGTTACTGGCTGTACCTTATTTGTTTAATTTCATATGTTCTTTTACTGGGCGCAAAACTGCAAAAATTGAAAGGGGCGCGGGCATGCCGACGTACGATTCACAGTTCTCCTTGTGTCAAAGCTAACTCTGATATTTCAGAAAGTGTTTCTGTTCCAGTTCCAATAAAGAGACAAGTGTTGCCTTAAAGTAACCTTAGTAACCTAAGGCAACAAGTGTCGCCTTAAAGTAAAGTAGAAGCAGCTGATCTTCTGTCAAGATCAGCTGCTTCTACGAACGGAAAAGATGAAAGCCCAAGCTCCGCCCCCTTTGGGCTGGAGAAAAGAGGCGGGGCTTGCATCCCGATGCCGCTTAATCCCAACTCGCCAGCCGCCTTCCTCCTACCTAAATGACACCAGGTTTTGCTTTTAGGATGAAACTGGTTTCTGCCTTGGTCCCGGTCGTGTTTCGCGGCGTCGACACGGAATTTGGAAGCCTGGTGTTACCACTAACTTAAGAAGTCGTTACAAAATGCTGCCCTTAAATATATGCCTTTTACTGGTTTCCCTGCCTAAAGCCTTAAACTGGGGGGTGGGGGGGAATAGGACATCCAGCACGTGGGAAACAGATCCGTGGAAATCGGCCGCTATGAAAAATTTGAGTGCAAAGCCAAATGGGATAAATTCAGTGTTCTCTTCCTTATTTTACTTTGGGGCATCGAGTTGGGCATGGCTTCCTTCATTTATTGAAATGATTCAGTATTTTCAGAAAGCCGCATGCTGCACTTTGCAAATTACTTTCCCCGTTTAGATTTAACCACCTTATTTTTTTTTCCAGACTCTGCTGAAGCTTCTGTCCATCGAAAAGTATTCATCGTCGTTTTAATTATAGATATCTCAGTGGTGAAATCCAATTTTTTTTTTACTACCAGTTCTGCGGGTGTGGCTTGGTGGGCGTGGCAAGGGAAGGATACTGCAAAATCCCCATTCCCACCCCACTCCTGGGGGGAAGGATATTGCAAAATCTCCATTCCCACCCCACTCCTGGGGAAGGATATTGCAAAATCTCCATTCCCACCCCACTCGGGGGCCAGCCAGAGGTGGTATTTGCCAGTTCTCTGAACTGCTCACAATTTCCACTACTGGTTCTCCAGAACCTGTCAGAACCTCCGGGATTTCACCCCTGATATATATTGGTTGGATTAGATGACCTCCAAGGTCCTTTCCAATTATGTTGTGTTGTTATTATTACTTTCCCCCTGTTAGAAGTTGGAAGCAAGTGCATTTCAACTCACTAACAAGAGCACAAAGTTCTTTGCCCCCGCGTATTCTAACCAGGATTACTGGTTTATGTCTTCCTTTGGATATCTCTTTATCGTTTAGTCCTTCCTGCCTTAGTCATTTACGCTAAGAATTATCCTTCATGGCAAAGAGTTTATTTATAATACTGCTGAATTAAATGAATACTTGAAATAAGCCCTCTACAAATTGGGTGTTTTATTTTTTTGGAATCTATGTTTATACACAAATGAGTAAAGGTGGAATACTTCTATTTAGCAAGGGGTTTCTTTATATTTTGCAAGCGATACTTTTTAAGTTCAAAAAGCTACGTTACAGATCTCAGATTCTAAATAGAGTAGACTTAGAGGCTGTTGAATGAATTCCGTCGACCGAAAATGTCTATTTTTAATAATGTTACGAACAACAAACTGAAGCACAACACATTCCAATGTTTAATTATTTTTAGATGTCTGTTGGATTTAGAAGTCTGTTTTTAAAAGACACGATAGCTTCAAGTGATGTGCTAGTAGAGAACATTTAAATATTTCTGCTGCTGCTTCTATTTATCAGTTGTCTCGATCTGTCAAAAACAATCTACTAATGGGAAGATCTGCTTGATGAATCAAATTCTTAAATTGCCTGCAGCCATCATGTTTTACCATATAGGACTGAATATTGTTATATCTAGAATGTTACAGAAGTCCAGTTTAGATAGTTGAATTCTACTCTTCCATTTAATTTATCAAAATCCTTTGATTTGTTTCAGTGTTCCAACAGCTTTTTGAGTGATCCATGTGCATTATTATTTTCTCGAGTATTTTCCTCAGGCTGTAAAATGTGATTAAAAATAAATTTACCAAAAATAGATATATATATATATCGGGAAATCCTTAAAACCGGTTGGGTTAATGCTTATAACTGACACCCACCATCCAATGGTCATGGCGAAGATGTTCTGAGCTATTTTAAAAGTGAAGAGTACTAAATTTGGAAATCCATTCAGTAAACTCAGAGAAATAAGCTATTTTGGATATATTTAATAATAATGCCCAGAGGGATTCAGCCGGTTCGGATTGGTTCAAGCAAATCGGTGGTAGTGACCTGTGAGTGGGCCCACATACCTGCCTGGGCACAATCCCCATCCTATATCGCTGTGGTTTTGACACCACACGCATGTGTGGACGGCACGCACACGTGAATTTGGTGTTCGATGCCGCACACATGCGTGAATTCCCATGTTCGATGTTGCACGAATGCATGGAAGGCATGCGTGCACATTTCTGTTGCTGGGCGAACCGCTGGTGACAAATGTGAAACCCACTTCTGATCACGTCAAATGGAAGCTATCTTCTTAAGCAGAGAAATGTAAGAATTTTTTTTTTAGAAGCACCGGAGTTTTTCAACCTCAACAATTTTAAGATGTGTGGACGTCAATTCCCAGAATTCAGCCCCACCATGCTGGCTGGTGAATCCTCAGAGTTGAAGTCCATGATTGTAAAATTGCCAAGCCTGAAAAATCACTGGTCCAGCCAGTAATAAGAGAAGATATCTGTCGTTCCTAAACCTTTGATTTTCTATCTTCTACCCCCGTGATGGCGAATCTGTGGTACCTGTGCCAGATGTGGCAGGCAGAGCCCTCTCTGTGGGCACACGCACCGTCGCCAGATGTTCTGGTTTCCGGCGTGCACATCCGCGCCAGCCAGCCAGTCTTTGTGGACACTGGAGCGCTAGAAAACGGCCTGAAAACAGCCCAAAAATTAGGCCGGTTTTTGGGCCATTTTCAGGCCTTTTCCAGGCCATTTTTGGCTTGAAAAACATCCCAAAATATAGCTGGAAAACAGCCAAAAAATTAGCATGCACACATTGACCAGCTGATCTTCGGATTTGTGGTGCACACGAAGACCAGCTGGCCAGCGCAACTGCGCATGCTGGAAATCTGAAGACCAAGTAGTCTTCGGATCTCCAGTGCTGTGGCACACGGAAATGCACATGCGTTCCGGTTTGGGCACTCCTTGCCGAAAAGGTTCGCCATCACTAACACTTCTACCCTTTCCTTCCAAAAGGAAGTAAGAAAGAGCTGATAGGCCGGATTCAGTTCTTAATTCTGGGCAGCGGAGAGTTAAAAGATCCAATGCTAACCAGGGGATCTTTGGATGTAAATGAACTTTTGCAGATGCCATTAGATATTTTTTTTTTCCTACAGCTTCTGTGACTTTCAGTGGAACTGCTAAATGTGCCAATTTGCTCCTATCCCTGATCGTCCTTCTTATTCCACCCTTGTTTGGAAAATCTAAAGCAAGTTTATTTTTCCAGTATGGTGTTAATTCCCAAATTCTGCCTATAACTGAAAGACTCCCGAGCTTATGTAACAGGAAGCCAAGAGAGAAAACAAAACCAGTGTTTTAAGACGTCGGAAAGAATGTATTAAAAGTTTTATTTTGATATGAAGATTTACAGACCTGAGAAGCACTTTAACAAATCATTTTGATCTGTGGAGTTGTTGTTGTTGTTGTTTTTTACTCAATATGTGTTTTTTTTTCAATCTGCAACCGGATTTTGTTTTTCCTTGAAGACGTTTCACTTCTCATCCAAGAAGCTGTTGTGACCCAGGAGCACGCAGTTAATATTAAATGCAAAACAGTTCCAAAAACCAACAGATTTTATTAAAACAACTGAGAACTAACTCATTCTCAGTTTATTCCAAATTAAATGAAAGCAAAATCCTCAAAACACCATTCTTCAGTTTATCTCTGACCTTGGGATAATTAGGCAAACTGCCAAAGGCTTTTCTGGGCCTTCTGTTCAGGAACAGGAGACGCTAACAAGAAAGAAATATATCCAAACACAATGAGCAAATTAACTCATTCTCAATTTAGTCCAAATTAAATGAAAGCAAAGTCCTCAAAACACCATTCTTCAGTTTATCTCTGACCTTGGGATAATTAGGCAAACTGCCAAAGGCTTTTCTTGGCCTTCTGTTCAGGAACAGGAGACGCTGACAAGAAAGAAATATATCCAAACACAATGAGCAAATTAACTCATTCTCAGTTTATTCCAAATTAAATGAAAGCAAAGTCCTCAAAACATCATTCTTCAGTTTATCTCTGACCTTGGGATAATTAGGCAAACTGCCAAGGGCTTTTCTTGGCCTTCTGTTCAGGAGCAGAAGACGCTAACAAGAAAGAAATACATCCAAACACAAAGCAAATCTCTCAACGGTTGTTTTCTGGCAAAGAGGCCAAGAGCCTTTGCTGGTCTTTTAAGCCTCATCTCTTGGCCCTACTCCCAAGTTGTCCTCTCTGCTTTAGCTGCTCTTGCCTTCTGGCAGCTCTTCTCATGCGTGCACTAGGAACAGGTTCCTCCTGTTCTTCTGCCTCTCTGCTGTCAGCCTCTGGAGGCTCTGAAGTCCGCACATCACTCCCCAATGGCCCTGGCCCCATCTCTGTCTCCGACGCAGAGCCCTCATCCGGGCCTTCCCCAGCCTCCAGGACTGGCCCCTGCTCTTCCTCAGCCTCATCGCTGTCCGACTCCGCTGCCAGCTCCACAGGCTGCTGGCGGACCACAACAGAAGCTTCTTCAGTTCTGGCTCACTATTTCTGAGTCTGACTTCAGTCAGAACTGAAGAAGCTTCCTGGGTGAGAAGCGAAACAACTTCAAGAAAAAACAAAAGTCCAGTTGCCTTTTGAAAAAGCACTTTTGGGACAACCATAACCTGGATGATTTGAGAATCTCCATAGACATACAATACGTGCTTTATGAGTTTTGTTTTGTTTTTTTTTAAAGTGTGGTATTGCGGGTAACTTTACAGCTTAAATGTAGCCTACAGATTATAAGGAGATCCTGAAGGGTCTTCGGATTTAAACAAGTCACATTTTGCCGTTTTGAAAATGTGATTTCCTAACACTTTTCGTCGCCTTGTGTACAGTTTTCGTGCGGCTTGGTCTACGGGAATGGCTTGAATCGCAACAAGTGTCGAAAATGGACAAACGGTCCATGGTTTTGTTTCTGTAAAATGGTGTAGATTTAACATAGGAATCTCTTAGGCAGTTCTTCGTTTTGGTTATTTTCACATCCACAAAAGGTTTTCTTTTCTTTTCTTTTTAATGTGCCAATAATCCTCACCGTGGTGTTTTTGTAACCAAGTGCTATTTGTTCAAAAGTACTGTATATGAAAATATTTTAGCCACCAGGTTTGTTAGTATATATTTCCTAATCTTAACTCCTATCAAGGCGGTAAAAATCGATGTAAGAAACTAGTTTATATCAAACCTTTTTTTTTTTTTTTGTATGTGCTAAATATCTAATTATCAAGAACTGGGCATGTGTGCTGAGCATTTCTTTTTGGATTCCTTCCCTCCAAAAATAATAAAAATAAAAATGAGTATATAGACATTTTGGGGGGGTTAATTTCGTGTAACGTACCGGGGAAGATTAGAAGGCTGCATATGACTGTTCATGATTAAATACAATTTAAAAAAAAATCATTTTATGTAAAAGAATAGATACCAAGACATTACAGAGGGTTTTTTTTTCCTTTCCTCACTGGGAACCAAACGATTCTCAACTTTCCATCACCATGACCCCCTTTAAATAACTTTTGTGGCCAAGGAACATGGCCACGGACCCCCAAGACTTAACTCAAGATTTAAATCATAACATTTCTTCAAGTCTGAATGGAACTCTCCCCCCTCCCCCCAATGATGACAACAGGCCCCTCCACTGGGGTCCGTGGACCAGGGGTGAAATGCTACCGATTCGCACCAGTTCGGGCAAACCGGTAGTAATAAAAGCTACTACTACTAGTAGTAAAAGCTACTACTAGTAGTAGTAAAAGCTACTAGTAGTAAAAAAAAAAGCTAGCAGTTCATTTGAACCGGTATTTCCGACGATCAGCTGAAATTACAGTGTCCAGAAGCTGTTTTATCATGTCATGAAATCTTGTTTTCTACGTAAGTGTAATTTTAGACAGAGACCTTGACCGATGAGACAGAGATGGCAAAAGTATAAGTAACGTCTTACTTGCCATTTTGGGAAGACCTTAGATTTCCGCGTTGCCATGGGTTTCCTTTTTTGACATTTAACACATGCCATTTTGTTTTTCCAGCAACCAAGCCTATAATGTATATAAAAAAAAAAGTGGTGTATTTTATTTTATTTTTATTTGGAAAATGTAGTGATCTGAAGTTGACTGTTTTTATGTTCAAACTGCTTTTCGGACCACTGGGTCTCCCTCTCTCTCTCTCTCTCTCTCTCTCTCTGTATGTATGTAAAGCTAAATATCTTTTAAAAACGGTCTGACGATAGTAAAACGAACAAAATAAAAGATAAATTGATTACAGAATCTTTTGTGGCGTTTTGTTTGTACGCCAGGGCAAGTTTAATTTTGGAGCTGCACAAAAGGCGTTTGACAACATAAATTGGCAATTTATGATAAAACAGTTGAAAATGATGGATTTTGGAGATAGATTTATAAATATGATCCAAACTATATACAGAGACCAAGCGGTAAAGGTGACGGTAAATGGTGAAATGACAGAGAAAATACATATTAAAAAAGGAACAAGACGAGGATGCCCTTTATCGCCATTATGATTTATATTAACATTAGAGGTTTTAAATAGAAAAGTGAGGCAGGAAAAGGAAATAAAAGGAATGAGAATTTAAAAAGAAGAATACAAATCACAAGCATTTGCGAATGATTTGGTGTTTAACATGGAAGATCCAATAGAGGCAGCGCCAAAACTATTAGAACAAGTAGAAGAATATGGGAAAGTAGCAGGTCTGAAAATCAATAAAGATAAGACAAAAATATTAGTTAAAATATGAGAGAAAAGCAAAAGAAGGAGATGATGGAGAAACTGGACATTCAAATTGTGAAGGAAGTGAGATATTTGGGAATCTATCTGACATCAAGATGTGCAACGCTCAAGGAAGACATTTATCACAAACTGAAAAAAACAAATTGAAATAGACCTGGAGAAATGGAGAAACTTGCAATTATCACTAATGGAAAGAATAGCATTCATAAAAATGAATATATTCCCAAAAATATTATTTTTATTTCAAACTATACCAATAAAACTGGAGAAAAAAAATATTT
The DNA here is from genome assembly GCA_038048745.1 of Coluber constrictor foxii. Taxonomy (NCBI): domain Eukaryota; kingdom Metazoa; phylum Chordata; class Lepidosauria; order Squamata; family Colubridae; genus Coluber; species Coluber constrictor. Next base: position 10,779,435 of record CM075964.1, read on the forward strand.
TGAAGAGTTGAAGAAAATAACATGGAAATACGTGTGGCAAGGAAAGAGAGCTGGTCTTTTAAGCCTTATGGGCGGGGCCAATCATCTCTTGGCCTTACTCCTGAGTCGTCCCTTTTGCTTTAGCTGCTCTTGCCTTCTGGCAGCTCTTCTCATGCGTGCACTTGGAACAGGCTCCTCCTGTTCCTCTGCCTGTCTACTGTCAGCATCACTCCCCGATGGCCCTGGCCCCATCTCTGCCTCCGATGCAGAGCCCTCATCCGGGCCTTCCCCAGCCTCCAGGACTGGCCCCTGTTCTTCCTGAGCCTCCTCACTGTCTGACTCCACTGCCAGCTCTTCAGGCTGTTGATGGACCTTAATACTTTTCTTTTTGCTGGCAGAGGTGCCGCGGGCCGGTCCTTCACTTTAGTAGCAGTGGCCACTAAATGAACTGTTGAGGACTCCCTGTACTGTGATATTAATACAATGCAGAAAGGAGAAGCTCTTAGAAGTATTACTGAATAATAGGCTTCCCAGTTCTAAAATAATGCTAATTAGACTAATAAACTCATTAGATTCCCACAGCCGCTAGCAGTAAGAAACCAGCAAGAGCAAAAGGTTTAAAATTAATGACCCAAATTACGGCATGTTGCTTTTGGAAAGAAAATAAAAAAAAGATGATGTTTATTATCTGATGTTCACGGATTCTACTTCAAACCTAACGTAAAAACAAGTTTATGATGTGGTAGGAATAACCCGTTTGAAAAAAAAAACACATTTAAACTAAGCAAACAAAACAGGTAAATAATAAAGGAGAATATTTGTAGTTCAGGACTGACATGAGGGATCCCTGGTACTCTCTGAGCTTGCTTGTTTTCTTGCAAACGTTTCATTACCATACTAGGTAACATCATCAGTGGTAGATAGTAGATCATAATAGATAGTAGAGATAGATAGGTAGTGGATAGATGATACATGGATGGAGAGAGAGAGAGAGATACATGGGTGGATAGGTAGGTAGGTAGATACAGACAGACAGAAATATGGATGGGTAGTAGGTAGGGATGGATGGATGGATGGATGGATGGATGGATGGATGGATGGATGGATGGATGGATGGATGGGTAGGTAGGTAGGTAGGTAGGTAGAAAGATAGGTAGGTAGGTAGGTAGGTAGGTAGGTAGATAGATAGATAGATAGATAGATAGATAGATAGATAGATAGATAGATAGATAGATGATAGATAGATAGATAGATAGATAGATAGATAGATAGATAGATAGATAGATAGATAGATAGATAGATATTTGATTGCACTTTTATACCGCCCCTCTCTCGAAGGACTCAGGGCTGTGTACAGCCATAATAAAAACAGTAAAGACATAAAAGTTAAGAAAATTAAAACAATTAAATCATTAGGCCATAATTAAAACCCCGAAACTCAAATGCCCATTAAAACCCATTCTCCTCGTCTGCTGTAAATTCTGATAGTTCCATTATTTCCTGAACGTTACAGAGGGCCAGTGGTGGGATTGAAATAATTTAACAAAAGGTTCTCTGCCCTAAGGACTGGCTGGGTGGGCGTGGCCATGGCGGGTGTGGCCAGGGGGTGTGACAGACAGCACTCGGCCTCCTGCACTGCCCTGGGAACAAAAACAGGTTGTGGGGGGTGGGGCGGGATGCACCGCCTCCCCACATCCCGTTTTGGGCAGGGGTGAAATGCTCCCGGATCGGATCAGACCGGATCATCCGATCCTGTAGTGATCTTTGCCGTTGTTTTGGTGATCCGGTAGCCATGGCGGAATAAAGCTCCACCCACTCACCCGCCCGGGTGTCATTACTTCCTGGTTTTAACCAGGAAGTAATGTGTTTTTTTTTACCTTCTGCTCATGCGCATAAGGTTTTGCGCTTGTGCAGAAGGTCTGCGCGCACCTGTGATGCGCGTGGGGGGGGGGGTGCACTTCCAAAGCAGTAAGGAAGGTAAGTAGATTTCACCCCTGGTTTTGGGTCTAATAGGCCTCCCTTCAGCCTCCTGGGAGCAAAAACAGGCCGCATGGGGGGGCACACACCCCCACACCATGTTTTGGGCAGTGTAGGCCTCCCTGCACTTACCTGGGAGCCAAAATGGGGGCCGTGGGGACTTCTGGGAGGGGTGGGGAGGGTATGGGCCAGCCAGCAATTTACCGGCTTGACCGAACCGTCCCAAACCGGGCTGTATCCCACCGCTGCAGAGGGCACACAAATGGCTAAATTTTCTGCCTGGAAGATAATGCCCATCATTATTCTTATTATTCTGTTGTCGCTCTCAGTAGGACTGCGCCATCATCACTTAATGAGTTTTCAGGCAAGAATTAGCTGGAAGTGGAGAGCGACCCACTGCTTTGCGTGCAAGCCGGAAAGATTTTATAATTAAAGGTAATGCAAACATAACCACAGCGGTGCAAGCAATTTTCTTCGGAGTCTGACACAGACCTCTCCAGTCTGCTGGTTTTCGAATATCTCCCTGGGTAAGAGTCCTCCGTGTGAAAAATTGTTACCGTCTGCTGAGGTCCTTGCAAGAAATGATGGAATCCGTCTCGAAAAGCAGTCAATGTGTTTGTTTTTTCATTCTGTCATTTGCATACCTTTAATGAAGGCAAACCAGTCCCTGAATCGTTGAGGAAAGGTGTTGCTTGCAAAAACGAAATAAAAAGAAAAATCCAATTTAGTAACTAGCTGGATGAAGAAAGGAGAGCCAGTAGGCCCAAGTCTCCTAGGAAACAGCCTCTGGATTTGCTGTTATCTTCAAACAGGCTTGTAAAATTGGTCTCTCCTGCTGGTGCATAAAGAGAGAGAGAGAGGTTGATGGGAGATAGAAGCCTGTGGCTGCAAATGTTGGATGATCGAATTATGAAGATAAATCTTCCGTCGGAAAGCGTCGGAACAAAAATAGTTTCTTCTCTTGATTTTCTGCCTCCCACCCCCATTACTGAATGTTATCACATATACAATAGAAAGATGCAGATCTATTCGTACGGATAGTCACGTTTTCCAATATTGTAAAATATTTAGGAAACAATCGGCAGCACGGCTGCTGCTGAGCAAGCCTATAGGGTTCCCACGGGCCATTTCCACAGATAGGGACACGGCCACTGCTACCACACACCAACTTGCAGGCAGCTGATGTGGTCTGTCAGTAGCCTGCGGAGCTGGCAGCAGAGTTGGACAGTGAGGAGGCTGGGGAGGAACATGGGCCAGTCCTGGAGTCTGGGAAGGCTCGAATGAGGGCTCTGCGTTGGAGGCAGAGATGGGGCCAGGGCCATCTGGGAGTTATGTGCGGACTCTGGAGTCTCCAGAGTCTGACATCAGTGAGGCAGAGGAACAGGGGGAGCCTGTTCCCAGTGCGCGCATGCGCAGAGCTGCCAGAAGGCAAGAACAGTTAAGACAAAAGGGACGACTCGGGAGTAAGGCTTGGAGGTGATTGGCCGCTCCCATAAGACATAAAGGTGGAGCAAAGGGACATGAGCCTTTGCAGGAAGCAACTTTGTTCGTTCTGGTTGGTTTAAATTCTGAAGCTCCGTTTCGACTCTGTGCTCCGTGTGGCCTTGCAAAGCTAATTGGCAATTAGGTCTTTGGCAGCGTGTCATGGGAGATAAAGGTGGGTGCTTATTAGCCTTATCCTGAAGGACTGTGGCAGACTTCTGTTGGACTCTCTACAAACTATTTGTGACTCATTACGGGCTGTGAATGAACATAATTCTCTTCCATCGGGTTAATCATTGTCGATCAAATAGTTTTGGCAGAATTTTCAACCGTGAATTAAGCTGTAAGTAAAAGACATTCACGCATTCAATTTCACAGCTATTAAGATTGTTGGACGAGCAGGTACAAAAATAGCCAGGGAAATGATGGAAGGCAGGGAAACTGGCCCCTTGTCAATTAACAGGAGTGCTGAATTACCGCCAGCCTATCAAATACTTAGGAGCCAAGAGCTTGGCAGCACAAGGAAGCGACAGCCAATCGCCAGCCATCAGCATACCAATCAGCCAATAGGAAGGCACCACTTAAACACAACTCACGAAACAGCCCAAAACATGTATTTCAGTAAAGAGAAATTCCCTGAGGATGGGCTCCAGCACAAGTCTGAAAGCTCAGAAGAGTAAATCTCCGGTCCCGGTGACTGACCCAAATTCGATCTCGCATGATTATCCTGGGACACATATATTTGCCCCAAATTTCTGTTGCTAAATGAGACAGTTAGGTAAGGTTTGGCCCATTTTACAACTTTTCTTCAGTTAGGGGAACAACTGCAGTTGTTAAGTTAGGAAGTGAAGATGGCTTCCCCACTGACTCTGCTTGTCAGAAGGTCGCGAAAATCTTCAGAAAAGCAGTTTTGGGTTATTCGTTCTAAATTCTGCGTCTGCCAAGGAGCTGCTAAGACCTGTGAATTCTACGAGAGGGGATTGCAATAGGTTGGCTTTCTGCTGGAGAAAGTCTTAAAAAGAGCCACAGTACAATCAAGAATATACTCTGTATGCGGATTGAATGCTTCGTCTGGCAGACTAGCATAACTAACATTTTCAATAAGAAACAACTCAGCTTATGACCACAATTGAGCCCAACATTTCTGTTGCTCCGTGAGACATTTATTAAGTGAGCTTTGCACCCATTTTACGACCTTTCATGCCATCGTGGCTAAGTGAATCACCGCGGTTGTTAAGTTAATAACACTTCGTTGTTAAGCGAATCTGACTTCCCTGTTGACTTTGCTTGTGAGAAAGTCACAAAATGGGATCACACACACACACACACACACACACACACACACACACGGGACACTGCAACCATCATAAATGTGAACCAGTTGTGTTAGGAAATGATAATTACCTAACTTGTTGGGTTGGCAATATATAAACCTCAATATACCTTTAAGACTGTATTGGTGTAGTGCATCATACTGTGTCCTGATTGGTTAGCTCTGTAGCCAGTGGCCTTAAGAGGGAGCTTGAAACATGGTTTGTCTCTCTCTGCTGATCATGACTGCTCTTTGCTGTGTTTGCTGCTGTTTGCAACTGTTTATTGTGAATGACTACGACGACGGGTAAGAAGACTTTGTTACTGGAATATCCCTGGACTATTGTTTTATTATCTATTGCTTTATCTGTGTATGACCTGGACTGTTTATTGGACTGTGCCTTGTTACTATTTCCTAAAAGTAAACACAACTCAGCGTATCTGTGTGTTGGCTGTGATTATTCGCAACTGCTCTCAGTCGCTTTTATGTGCACACTCTTGCTACTCAAGGGTTGCTCTGCGAATTCCTTAACAAGTTGCCAAGCCTCTGAATTTTGACAAGGTGTCCATGGAGATGCTGCAACTGTCATATGTGTAAGCAGTCGTTAGTCATGTTTTTCAGTGCTGCTGTAACTTTGGACGGTCACTAAACGAACTTGTTAAGTCGAAGACTTTTACTTTAAAATCGATGTTTATTTTAGTGAGATGTTGGTACTTTAGAACACAATTTGAAAAACACAATTCTTGAAGGCATGTTTTCCTTTAATAGGTATCTCTCTCTTTCTATAGCCAATGGGGTGATATCGACAACTCTAAGACTCTTCTTTAAAATTAGGAAGGAAGCTTCTTTCAACCACGGCTAGTCCAGGTTGACCCACAAGGAACATAGCAAACCAAAGGAAGGGATGGCTTAAAAAGGGCCTATCAGCCCATTTGTTCCAACAGTAGAAATAAAACAAGCTGTCAATCCTGAGTTTGCAGGCAACATGCCGTAACTACAAAGAAAACGACAGCAAATTTCAAAATCTCTTAAACCAGAAGATGCTCGATATAAAAATAAGAACTGGTGAATTAATAATCCCTGTTTAAAAGGAAGGCTGAAATATAACTAATCAAGAGCATTCTTAACGCTCCCAATTTCCAAAATATTCTTCATTTCTAATATAGCTTCTGATAGTATTGGGGTTTATGAGAAGATGAAAATCTATGGATCCAATCCATCAATCTTTGACCCAAATGGGAAACCTGCTTCTTGACCTATGAATAAATAACAGGATGACGTGTGCCTTCTTCTCTTTCTTCTTGTACACTTATTCATAGATTAACCAGGAAACTACGGTTTAAAGATGGTTTAAAAACAAAATAGCAAATGGGGCTCTGGGCGGGACTCTTCATCCCTAATTTTCTGATGCAGACGTCATGTTAAAATGAGGATTCCTTTCCTTCTGTTCCGAGCTCAGCTGAAGAGGACAAAATGAGCTTGCCAACAAATTCTGGCCGGCAGGACTCATTATGACAGAACTGGGCCACCGTACATTGGCTTTAGGAAAGGAAGGAGAAAATGCAAATGTAGTTATGTGCTGTTTTCACAGAGACATTTACATTAAACTGCGTTAACAAAAATGGAAGGCACAGGAAGAGATATTTAGTCAAGGGACGGAGAAACGAGTTACCGAGAAGATGAAGTTCGTAAACCACTAGAGTAATATTATATATATATTTATATATCTATATAATAATATCTATATAATATGATATATATACATATATATACATATATACATATATATATATGTAGGTCTTTGGTTATTCGGGTCTTCTCCCGCGTAGAATTGGAAGTATCTTGGCGACGTTTCGACGAAGTCTCATTCGTCATCTTCAGGCTGCTGTTCTCGGCTTTGTTCTTCCAGGAGCAAATATATATATGTTTTCATTTATATATATATGTTTTATATATATATGTTTTCTGAGGTTTTCGTGGGTGTTTGTATGTAGGTCTTTGGTTATTTCCAGGAGCTTCCAGGAGCTCCTGGAAGAACGAAGCCGAGAACACCAGCCTGAAGATGACGAATGAGACTTCGTCGAAACGTCGCCAAGATACTTCCAATTCTACGCGGGAGAAGACCCGAATAACCAAAGACCTATATATATATATATATATATATATATATTGTTTTAATCGCTGAAACAGAGCTGGAAAATATATATATGTCGGAAGGAACACATGAATTTAAGATCCTTGACTGCCTTGCCAATAAATATGTACGTTCAGGTGCAATTCTCCCCCCTCCTCCCTTTTCTTTTTTATTTGTTAGGCCGAGCTAGGCTGACCTTGCCACTATGAAACCATCTGTTTTGGAAAACAAATTCTCATTAGTCGACAAAGAATTGCTATTTGGAGGCTGAAGGGCTGTGCTATCTGCTGGAATGGTCTGCCCTCCAGTGGCATCGACCTTGCTAGTCGAAGTCACCATTTCAGCACTGTGGGCGAAGGACAGCTCCTTTTTACACGGGCAGCTCTGGATGATGTCACACTGCACAGCTGCGTTGGATTTTTCTACTGGCACAGCACGGGCCTCCGTTTGACATGAAGCCTCGTGCTTCCCCTTGCCTGACAACGGCAGTCCACCTCTGTGCAATGTATTCTTTCTCCGAGTTACGGCGGATTTTGCCTGGGGTTGAATATTAGCTGTATTCCGGTGCCTCCCATCGGATTGGCAAACATACTCTGAACTCCGACATCCGGATCCTGAGCAGGGATGGCTGGAAGTCCTTGAAAAGGAGCCTTCAGAATCCGATGACCCTCCTTCATTGTCCTCCTCTGGTTCAGACTGTTGAAATAAATCGGAATCGGTCAGTGGTGACATTCAATTTTTTTCCCTACCGGTTCTGTGGGCGTGGCTTGGTGAGGGAGGTCCTGTGACTGCATGCGAGTGGCCGACGCGATGTCACTCACGCCCACGCCCAGTCACATGATCCACCACCACCAAGCCGCGCCCACAGAACCCGGTAGGAAAAAAATGTGTGTATGAGCACCAGAAGGGCTCATGGTGAATGCTGTGGCGGAGAGAAGCTGAACTTTTCTTCCTTCATTCATAGTGGAGCTACTGCTCCCTTTATGGTCCTCCCCCTGGGCCCCTCCCTCCCGGGGGTCGAAGTACCTTAAAGGGACAGGCTGCAGCAGCTCCGCTGTGAATGAAGGGAGAAAAGTTTGGATTCTCTCTGCTGCATTTAACGTTGAATTCTGTGGAATATGAAGCGGCCGGAAGGGCCGAGCGAGCGGCCGGAAGAGGTGAGTGGCGATTGGGCGACCATGGGTAGGGCCAACCAGGGGTGATTTTTACTGGTTCGGTGAACTGATTCAAATCGTCCGTACCGGTTCGCCCAATTCAGTCCAATCCGGTTGAATTTCACCCCTGGAGTCAGTGTAATTCTTTGACGGTAGCCAATAAATCACTCTGGTTGTTAAGGAGTCCTTTTTATTGTTCGTATGACCCTTTCAAATATATATAAATGATGATATAATGGAAGAGAACTGTATAATGGAATAAAACTGGTAATATAATGGAAGAGAACCGATTCCAGCTTCAAAGCCCAGCCAATATTTTTTGTTTTCCATTACCTCATTAAGTTAGCTGGAAGTGATGTCAACAATGCTATTAGCTATTCTATTTTGAGCCACGGTGGCGCAGAGGTTAGAGTGCAGTACTGCAGGCTACTTCTGCTAAGTGGCAGCTGCCTGCAATTTGGCAGTTCAAATCCCACCAGGCTCAAGGTTGACTCAGCCTTCCGTCCTTCCGAGGTGGGTAAAATGAGGACCCGGATTGTTGGGGGCAATAGGCTGATTCTGTAAAACCGCTTAGAGAAAGCTGTAAAGCACTGAAAAGCGGTATATAAGTCTAAGTGCTTTTGCTATTGCTATTTTCATGTGTATTATAGAGAGGGCTTCTATGCATTAAAATAATTTGCAGGAGGATTCAAAATCCGCAGTGTGCAAGGACTTAAACAACTTCAAGGAAATCTTGTCCTCACCTCATCGGAGGAAGAATTGGTATGTTGATCTTCTTGCTCTGGAGAATAAGTGGGTGACTGGCTACTTAACTGGGAATCATCATCTGAAGAACAACAACAAAATTCCTGAGTTTGTTTTGAGAAACTCTGAACAGTAATACAGGTAGTCCTCGACTTAGAACCACAATTGAGCCAAAATGTCCATAGCTAAGCAAGGCAGTTGTGAAGTAAATCATGCCCCATTTTGCAACTTTTTTCCATGGTGGTTAAGAAATCACTACAGTTGTTAAGTGAATCATGCGGGTATTGAGTGAATCAGGCTTCATCCCCTTGATTTTGCTTCTCAGAAGCTCCTTAGGAAGGTTGCAAAGGGTAACTCCAGATGGAATGGGACAACTCGCTGCGGCCAACTCACCAGGACCAACACACCAGGGCCAACTCACTACAGCCAACTCACCAACGGTCAATTCACCAGGACCAACTCACCAGGGCCAACCCACCCACCAGGGCTAACTCACCAGGGCCAATTCACCAGGGCCAACTCACTACAGCCAACCCTCCAGGGCCAACTCACCAGGGCCAACCCACCTACCAGGGCCAACTCACAGTGGCCAACTAACCAGGGCTAACTCACTATGGCCAACCCACCAGGGCCAACTCATCGCAGCCAACTCGCCATGGCCAACTCACTGCGGAACAATTTAAAACTTTTGGTAGGCCCATTTTTCACCCTCTCAGAGCCTCTACATGGACTCTGCACTTACCTGGCATCCAAAGCGGGCCATGTGGAGACTCCTGGGAGGGGTGGGGCAGGCGGGGTCAGCCAGTCCTTGTTAACTACCGTTTTCGTGAACCAGATTAAAATTAACATCCGGTTTGCCTAAACTAGTCTGAACCGGCTGAATCCCATCCCTATAATCGTTATCCAAAAACCAGTGATCAGAAAGTTATTTTTATCCAATGTAACATGGCCATCCCTATTGCGATTGGGTAATGGGTTTGGATGTCGTGACCTCTTCACAAAAAATCACTTTTACCCAATTTTGGATAATTCACCCAAGTTTGGAAGACATTCTTTAAGATATCTTATTGATCCAGTTAGATTTTTCTATTCTTAAAAGAGGATATTTAAGTCAAAAGAACAGAAGGACTCTTTTTTTCCTTCATTATTAAATTTAAGACAGCTAAGATATCTCAATGAGAAGACAGCTATTCATAGATTTCAAATTAAAACTAACCGTTTGGCCTGCTTTGCTTCCAATGCTGATCAAAGTCACTGTAAACTTCCTTATCCAGCTTAAAAAAAAATTTTAAAAAATGATATTAGTATAATTTTTGCCACAGCTGCTTTTATTTAGCTTCTCTTTCAGAACTTGACATCACGGTATAAATAATTTGCTCAAAAATGTTCTATTGTTTACAACATAACATGGAAATAATTTTTCCCTTACAGGAAGGAAATGCTGTTTCTCGGTGAGTTAGTTCCGCTACAGGTAGTCCTCGATTTACGACCACAAACGAGCCCAAAATTTCTATTGCTAAGTGAGGCAATTTTGCACCATTTTACCACCTTTCTTGACACGGTTGTTAAGTGAATCACTGCAGCCGTTAAGTTGTTAAGTGAATCTGGCTTCTCCGTTGACTTTGCTTGTCAGGAGGCCGCAAAAGGGAATCACGTGTCACCAGGACACTGCAACCGTCACAAATATGAATCGGTTGCTAAGAGTCTGGATTTTGACCATGGGAACGCTCCAATGGTCGTAAGCGTGAAAAACAGTCCTAAGTCGCTTTTTTCAGCGCCGTTGTAACTTTGAAACGGTCAGTAAATGAGCACTATCTGTATGTACATTTTCTGAAGTCTTCACTAATGCAATTACACAATCATTCCAATTAAGGGAACCCAGGTTTCTTTCCTATTTGGTTTAGGATTAAAATCTTAGGAAGAAAATGGGTGCCCCATCTGGTTAGCAAGAAGCAGCAAAATGTGTCTCCTCTGCTGATTGTATCAGCATCTGCTGTGCAGCTGCTGACTGCTCATATGCTCTGCACGCCAATCGGCTCGAGAGGTTACTTGTTTTATATAACTCAGCCTTGCTCCCGTGGCAAGCTGACAGAATGTAAAACCAAAAAAAAACCAGAACGTAAAAGAGGTGTTGAAAAAGTACAGAGAAGAGCAACGAAGATGATAAAGGGTTTCTTTTAAAAACACTCTTATAAATAAATAAGAATAATGGTTTTAGAAATAATCACAAGCAGCAGGGGAAAATGTACCAGGCAGTTTTCTTTGAACGATCGCTTCTCCTCCAAGAAGCTTCTTCGGTTCTGACTGGATTCTGGAGAATGGAAGGATTTATTTTCCTTGCAGACGGCAGCTGGTCATTTGCATCCTTTTAGAGAGTCGTTGAGGCCACTTGGAGGCTCGTCTGTGTCTTCAGGATCACCTGAATAGTGTAAATGAATGTGGACCAGTGGTGAAATTCAGCCGGATCGCGCGATCCGGTAGGGCCGGCGGCAGGAGACTCCGCCCACCCGCCTGTGCGTCATCGTGTTCTGTTTTTTTTACTCTCTGCGCATGCGCAGAAGGCTCTGTGCATGTGTGGAAGAGGTGTGCACGCTCACGTTTGTGTTCCACTAGCCAAGGTAGGTGAATTTTAACCCTGGTGTGAGAACATAGACCAGTGATGGCTAACCTTTTTGCCGTCGCGTGCCAAGAGCGGGAAGAGCATGGGGGGTCGCGGGTGCCTGTGCCCACATCCATAATTCAATGCACCCCACCCTCTCACGCATGCATAGGTGACCCCCCCCCACACTTCCCCCTGCTTTTGGCACGTGATAGCACAGTGGGCCTGGTAGGCCCATTTTCCCCCCTCCCCAGGCTCCAGAGGCTTTCCCAAAAACAGCTTTCCCCATCCCTCCCCCGGAGGTCTTCCGGAGGCCAGAAACAGCCAGTTTCCCAACTTCTGGTCGGACTGGAAGGCATGAAAATCAGTTGACTGGTACACGCATGCACGCTGGAGCTGAGCTAGGGCAACACTTGCGTGCCCACCAATATGGCCCCACGTGCCACCTGTGGCACCCGTGCCATTGGTTCGCCATCGCAGACATAGACAAACCTCCAAGTGGCCTCAATGATTCCTTACAAAGAATGCAAATGACCAGCGGTCTGCAAGGAATATAAATCCTTCCATTCCCCCACCATCCAGTCAGAACTGAAGAAGCTTCTTGGATGAGAAGCAGAAACGCCTTCAAAGAAAAAAAAAATCAGAAAGTCCAGTCGCCTCTTGAAAAAGCAGCTTTGGGACAACCGTGACTTGAATGGTTGAGAATCTCCATAGACATTTCTTTGAACAACTTATATCAAATGTTACCGTTTCGTGGTCGAAAATCTTCAAATAATCCATATCGGGATCTGAATGGCCTTTCTTCCTGCTGGAAAATAAGCCAGATTTATTCCGCAAGCCAAACAGTGTCGGCTGGTGACCCCCAGGGGGAGAGCTTTCTCTGTGGGGGCACCTACTATCTGGAATGAGCTCCCCCCGGAGATACGGAGGATCCTGGATCTGCGCACCTTCCGCCACGCTCTTAAGACCTTTCTATTTCACCAGGTGGGCCTGGCCTAACCTCTCTTCTTTTAGTGTTGAATTTTAATCTGTTTTAAATTGTGTGGGGTGTTTTAATTCTGTCTGGGCCAAATTTATTTAATTTGATTTTATTTGGGTTTTTAAATTTTGTATATATGTATTTTTATTGTTGGCTGTTCACCGCCCTGAGCCCTTCGGGAGTAGGGCGGTATATAAATCTAATAAATCCTAAATCCTAAAAATATCAATGTTAGGGTACAATATAGTTTAGGAAACTTAAGTAAATTAGGTAAACTATCATTCAATCCTTGTTCTTAGCAAGTTCATCTCATAAGCATTCAGTAAGTATCTGACACCTTTTAGAACTAGGAAAATCTAACAATAGGGACTAACTATTCTAATATGTTCAACGAATACAACCCCCGGGCCACGGATTGATACTGGCCCGTGGCCTGTTAGGAACCGGGTTGCAGGTAAGCGAGAACACTTCATCTGCATATCTGTGTGATCTATGTCAGGGGTGAAATGCTCCCGGATTGGACCGGATCGCCTGATCCGGTAACGATTTGTCCCTGTGGTTCGGCAATCCGGTAGCGATCGCCACCCGGGAGTCATTACTTCCTGGTTTTAACCAGGAGGTAAATTTTTTTGCATGCACAGAAGGTGTGTGTGCGTATGTGACACACACGCACACGAGAGAGAAGCGAGCACTTCCGAACTAGTAAGGAAGGTAAGTAGATTTCACCCCAATCTATGTTGTGTGTGAAATCATCCCTCCCCGCCTCCAGTCTGTGTAAAAATTGTCTTCAATGAAACTCTGGTGCCAAAAAGTTTGAGGACTGCCCCTTTACAGTTTAAATATAACACAACAAACACAACAGTAATGCTGAAATAAATACTTAGGCCCTGACCTAATACATAAAAAATGTATTTGCTAGCAATTGTCAAATCTATTTTCATTTCTTATATTTAAAGCGTTGCTATTTTCATCCTGGGTGAAAGAAGAGTGGAGAAATGTTGTTGCAATAGAAGACCCAGTGTTGTCCTAAATACAGCATATTAATGGATATCATTCACGTCCTCTTAACTTTTTGTGGTTCAGGGCACATCATCCAGGCCAACTGCACAATGACTGCAAAGTTGGCTTGGAAAACTAAATCAGCACTGAAGAATAGTTTTCTTGCATAATAGGTGCCGCTGCCAGTAATTGCTATCATAGATATGTCTTCTCAGACATATGTGCCTTCCTTCCTTCCTTTCTCTTTCTTCCTTCCTTCTTCCTTCCTTCTCTTTCTTTCTCTTTTCCTTCTTTCCTTCCTTCCTTCCTTCCCCTTCCTTTCCTTTCCTTTCCTTTCCTTTCCTTTTTCTCCTTTCCTTTCCTTTCTTCGAATCCTGCCTTTATGATTTTTACAAATAATTCAAAGCGGCAAACACATTCAATACACTCCCTCCACTTTTCCCCAACAACAATCCTGTGAGGTGGATTGGGCTGAGAGACGGTGCCCGGCCCAAAATCACTCAGCTGGCTTTTGTGTCTGAGGCAGAACTAGAACTCATTGTCTCCTGGTGATTGGCGCAAAGTCATCCAGCCGGCTTTCCTGCCTAAAGCAGGACTAGAACTCAGAATCTCCCAATCATTAGGCCAGAACCTTCACCACTAAACTGGATCTCTTTATAATAAGATACATTAAAATACACTTCGACTTAAGTAATCAAAGCTAGTCGTTTAGTCTAGAAAATAAACATTAAGCTGTAATAGTTCAGCATCATTTTGAAGTAATTTTGGAACAATAATTTTGGAAGGCAGAAATTCTGTGCAAGTGAGTATATTAGAGCTGCTTTCCTGTAATCAGTCTTTGATCATGCTTCCCTCATATCCATCTTTCTCATGAACTATGTGAAAAATCCTCATTCTGTAATACCATTCTTTACATGAAGGAAACTTTTTTTTAAAAAAACACCTCACCTGTTCTTTAAGTAACTCTTTATAGGTTTTGGTGCCTTAGTATATTTCTTTTGGTTTTTAAAACCTCCTGCAAAACAAAACAAAACAAAACAAAAATCTTAAAAATACGTCCCCTAATTTCTACAGAAACATTCATTTTTATGATCATTTATAGATCGAAATATATTTCAGTCATTCAATTGAACATGACACTAATTAATCAGTTGGGCCCTCCATATTATAAGGCATGTTTTTAATTCTGCTTTCAAATCTGTCAAATGCTATACGTACACCAATATTATTAGAGAGGAACTGTCCCAGACAAGGAGGAGGGATCAAACGGGGAATTAGCATGGACTCATTATGTAAACACAAAAGAGCAAGATCTGCCGTAAATGCCTTTGAGCCTTATAGGGTCTCTCTCAGGTGAATCTGCCAGTTTGGGAACATTCCTGTATTATAGGCAGAGAACAATAAAGTAGCTACTTTGAACTCTACGCTGATTTGATTGTTTGTGCCTGACAGATAGTCAAAACATTTTAAAGATAAGGTCCTCCAACATCACATGGAAAAGAATGAGAACCAATGTCATAAAAGGAGTGGTTTGGTTTTCATCTCATTCAGGTTTCATAGAACAAACAGGCCGATTTTTGGGATACAGAAAGAGATTCATTTCTCTAGGCTGAATCTTCAGGATCCAAGCACAACTGCATTCTCTCTTTTCCCTGGTTAATCATGGTTGCCGTTTAGATGCTTGGAAATCATATACAATATTGCTCCTATGGCTAGTGGTATTATTTGAACGCAATATATTGCAAATGAGTTAAATGATGCACCATCTGGAATCCGTTAAATGGCTGGTATGAATGTGTATTCTCGTCAGGGTGGAGCTTATTGTTTTATTATTTTTATTTTTTATTCTTTTTATTTTTTATTTTTACTTTTATTTCTTTTATATTGTGCTTCTATGTTTGAGAGTAGGCAGCAATATACATTTTCTAAATAAATAAATACTTAAAATATAGCCCAGCAAGGCATCTCTGCAATCTGTGACTTTTTTCCCACCCACATTAAATGCCTGCCTTAATAAAATTTAAAAAAAATATTAATCAAATGTTAATCAACCTCTTAAACATAAACCCTCCTCGTTACATTTGCCACTTGCACTGTGGATATTTACCTATATTATCAAAGAACGTAGTAAGTTTTTGCTGATCGGATAACTGTACAGGATTTTTTTTCTGGATACTGCAGTGTTTGAATTGATTCCAGTTTGGATTCTGGTTTATTGAATTTAAGCTTCGGTTGTTAAGGGAGCAAATCATCTCTGGAGCCGTGAGGATGCTTGTGAGGTCCCTCTCAGCTGCACAGTGAGCAGGACCTATCATCTGATGCATTTCTTCACCGTCATACAGGCTGGGTTTACCGAATATTTCTTTTGCATCTCCAAAATCTGTGAATAGCTGGTCAATATGGCTTTTGTTAGCAAAAGAGCAATAAGATTGAGAAGGAGGAAATGTCAGAAATGGATGTTCTTCTTCAAACAAACTTGCAATTGGCTGGAAGTTTGCATCTTGGTTAGTCTTTATCTGGTCGTTTATAGTAGCAAACAATGATTCTTCCCCGTTTTCTTGACTCTTTCCAGAATCCTTATCAATGGAGTGACCATATCCTGGACTTCGGGGGATGGGGGGGAAGGTAAAATGTGAATCGCTGGTATGTCACAGACAGTATCAACATGTAAGGTTTTAAAATTTATTTTTTACTTAATATGAAAGATGGACTTCTTGCTCACATGACATTGTGTTGGGTTTTAGAATTCTGCAATAATTATAGATTTTTATTCTTAAACAAAACTGGAAACCTGAGTGTCCTATATTTCATTTGAAATATTGCTCAATAACTGTGATTACCCAGTCTAACCACTGTATGTCACTGTGGCTCCATTAATGTCAGGAAAAGAGGAGTAATAAAAGTCACAGGAAATGATGTCAGAGCATTAAACACTTAATGAAACATCTAAGAGTTTGGAAATGTTTTGATTTGGACCATCACTGGTGTTATACCTAATATTTTAAAGAAATCAAACAGAACCAACAATACTGTATTTAACCATCCATTCATTTATCTGAATGTGTATATTTCACATTTGATAGTATCCTCCTTTAATTTAGACATTACTTAGGTAGTGCTCAAATACGTTTAGCTTTAGGTATTTAAGCTCATTTGTAAATACAATAGTCCAGCGAAATGAGCAAGATAGCACAATTCTGATTTCTACATCAGACATGGCTGGAAGTGTCTGTTTATTTTCAGTAAAACAGGTCACTTTTTGGGGACTGAGGAAAGTTTGATATATAGCTTGATCTGTTTCCTGCACATAATCTCAAACAACAGCATAAGATTTCAACAATACAATTGTATATTTACGTGAAATAAAATGAAATAATAAGTGATTAACCCCCACTTTTCATAAGAAACTGTAACTTTATTAAAAAATAATATAAGAAATACTAATGCTCTGATGGTCATTTCGAAAAATCCTTTCTTAGTGAGCACCTAGAAGCCAAGAGGAACATACCTGGCAAATTTCAAGTTTGTAGGCTTTGCAGTTCTGGAGATTTTGTGATGATGTGGTATTTCGCTTATATATATATATAGATTCACATGGAAAAATCACTATTACAAAGCAAGGGGTTTCCCCCACAGATGATGCATTTAAAAGTACGGTAATGCAATTGATAAATAATCTATTTTTACCTAGTCAGTTGCTGGAAATATAGACCAACGGGTGTTTCTGAATCTGGTGCAGAGAATTCTTCTGGCCTGTATGCTGTCATAGAAAGCCAGAAGTCTTCATCTTTATTATTATTTACTGGCCAAGAAGATCCTAACTCCTGTCAATACATTAGAAAAAGGCTTCAAGACCGATTAGACATCTTCTAAGAAATGTGTTCATTTTATAAACTTACTGTAACTTTAATGATAGGAATACCTTTTTTTCTTTAGAGAAGAACTGGCGACCTGAAACAGTCTATTCTTTTACTTCATGGAATTGTCTAGTAATATGCACGAAGGAATTTATATACTGTATTTTATTGGGAGTTTTTTTTTAAAAAAATTAATTTATATGCCGCCGTTCTCCGGAGACTCAGGGCGGCTTACAATGCGTTAAGCAATGGGTGGGGGGGGGGGTCTTTTATTTTACTGATGGATTTATATATCATTTTAGTATTGTTTTGGGAAGGGTGATTGACTAGAGCTATACAGTGAAGATGAGGCTTATATTAAAAGTCTTCTGTTCTACAAGCTGACATTAGAAGTGCTCTAAAGTTCATGCCATAAATACAAACCATTGTGTTATGTCTGACACAGAGATACAAGTGATCAATCTTTACTGAAAAGACCTTACTTCAGAATGAACGCTGGCTTTTTCATAGAGGTATTTCCTTCTACTATCCAAGATTTCTTCTTGTATTCTATGAAGAAAATAATTTAAAAAGTAAAGTAAGTCATTGGTGTATTTTAAAAAAAAAACATACGATTTATGCATTTTCAGGTAGAGGCAAATTTGTTTTGGAAACAAATTTAAAACATTTACTTCTGCAGGATAATCCTATTCAGCTCTACTTAGATTTAAAATCCTGTTGTCTCCAGTTTTAAATAAATGTGTGCATAAAATTCTGTTTCCCACCAAAGGTGGTCCCTATTTTTCTACTTGCATTTTTTACATGCTTTCGAACTGCTAGATTGGCAGAAGCTGGAACAAGGAACGGGAGCTCACCCCATTACGCGGCACTAGGGATTCGAACCGCTGAACTGCCAGCCTTTCGATTGAGAAGCTCAGTGTCTTAGCCACTGAGCCAATACATCCCCTAAAATTCTGCTAATAGTTAACAAATTTAATGCTCCTTTAGATCAGATACAATAGGAAGAGTCTGGGAGTAACTTCCAGACTAACAACCATGTTGTAGGTTCAAAATCCATTTTGTGAGAGGATTACCTAAAATAAATACCCCATACTTGAACAAAAGTGAGCAAGTTATCTTTTTATTATATTATGTAAATAAATGTAGTCCTTGACTTACAACCTTTCATTTAGTGATTGTTTGAAGTTACGACGGCACTGAAAAAAGTGACTTATGACCATACTTATGACTGTTGCAGCATCCCTATGGTCCTACGATCAAAATTCAGACACTTGCCAACTGACTCATATTTATGACGGTTGCAGTGTCCCAGGGTCATGTGATCACTTTCTGCAACTTTCTGACAAGCAGAGTCAATAGGGGAAGCTGGATTCACTTTACAAGCATGATACTAACTTAACAAGTGCAGCAATTCATTTAACAACTGTGGCAAGAAAGGTTGTAATACGGAGCAAAAGCTCACTTAACTTGCTTAGCAATAGAAATTGCTACAGGACTATCTGTAGTCTAAATCTGGGATCGTTGAGGAAGATAATCAGCAAATTAAATGCAAGTTATTAATTAAGAATGTATAGCTAGTTGCTTCTAACTTTCCATAAAGAGAAATGAGGTTGAAAATTCTGAACTAGCAAGTTTTCATTTATCAGTTGATAGTAACTTGATGTCCTGTAATCTACTTTCTCATGAGTTTAGGACAGGGATCTGCAACCTTAAACACTCAAAGACCCATTTGGACCTGTTTTCCCACAGAAAAGAAAACACTGGAAGCCACAAAACCTGGGTAGGTGTGGCCAACTCAGTGTCACACCCACCCAGTCCCATGAACCCCCTCCCAACCACCCCTACCCGGGTTTTGTGGCTCAGCCGCAGCCGGGCTGGGCCACTGCTCTAAACTTGCAACTTGCTCTCACCGTCTCGATGGCCTGCTCGCGCAGCATCAACTTAAATTTAGTGTGCTTAACAATGGGGGAGATGGGGGTCCCTTCCTCCTCCTTGAGCTCATTACGATGCAAAACATCAGCCGCAGCCGGGCCAGGCCAATGTCTCGGGGCGGAGAGGAAGACGTGTGTCTCCCCAAGTGACCGAGATGCGTGCAGCACCAAGAAGCGCCAGAAGAAGTGTCCATGAGATGAGAGGCAAGTACAGGGGTGCTTTCCTCCTGCTCTGGAATATGAAGCGAGTCTCCATCCCCGCCATCATCCTTACCTTCTCAGGCCATGTGAGGAGTGATTGGGAGGGCGAGGGGCGGGGTCAGCTGGCAGGGAGCCACAGACGAACAAATCGCATGCAGCTCAGGAGCTGCACATGGCTGACACCCGGATTAGGAACATGGAAATGTTTGAGATTTTTAATGAAGACTACAGTATATCTTATGGCTATTAACAGCCCTAAGATTTCATTACATTTCATCCTTCTTTATAGGTTCACATCAATTATAATGCAAGGCAATATCTGGAAAAAGGAAATGATCTGTAAATCCTAGTACTTTAAGCATATGATGGGAAAATAGTTGGCAGTGACAGTTATCTGGGGGGAAAAAATTGCACTTGAAAAGGCAGCCCATGAAAGAAATGAAAGCATTTTACTAAAATGTGAAAAGATAATTGACATTTTATGTACCTGTGCTGGATGTCATCAAGGGACAGCTTAACTGGTCTGCATTCTGGTGACTTGGGGAAATCTACATTTTGCTTTCTCAAAGGAATTTGAGTTTCTCTGTTAATATCTACATGAATTGGCTTTCGAATATTCTCTGTAATTAAAATGAAGATTATTAGCAAGATTACAATGAGTTAAAGAGGAACACAGTATCTATCTATCTATCTCTATCCCTCTATCTCTCTATCTCTAATCTTTATATCTCTGTATTTCTATATTTATATTAAAGGTGCAGAACCTGGCCAGTTTTTCAGGTTCAGATCTAAATAGGTACTAAGGGCTACCTGGAAATGCAAACGTAGCATCTGTCCCCAACCTTTAAGAGCAACTGTACAGCTCTATAATTGTAATTGTACAGCTCTAATTCCCACTAGCAATTGTCAAATACTATATTATGGGTTACAGTTTTTTGTGCCCAATTTCTACTTCTAATTACAGCAGCCAACTTGCAATTTGGATGAAAAATACAGTTGAAATTTGATGAAATGAATATTGAGGTTACAGGGCAGCTAGGACTTGGTGATGCCCTAACAAAGAAGAGGGGGGGTCAAATTATTCTCCGAAACACCAGAGGACAGGACAAGAAATAATGGTTGGAAACTGATCAAAGA
The DNA here is from genome assembly GCA_038048745.1 of Coluber constrictor foxii. NCBI lineage: Eukaryota > Metazoa > Chordata > Lepidosauria > Squamata > Colubridae > Coluber > Coluber constrictor. The sequence continues at coordinate 10,799,920 of CM075964.1, forward strand.
GAGAAGCAACCTGGAATTAAGGAGAAATTTCCTAACAGTAAGGAGAATTAACCAGTGGAATGACTTGTCTCCAGAAGTTGTGGGTGTTCCATCACTGGAGATTTTTAAGAAGAGATTGGAAAACCATTTGTCTGAGATATTATAGGTTCTTCTGCTTGAGCAGGGGGCTGGACTAGAAGACCTCCAAGGTCCCCTCCAGCTCTTTTCTGTTTTATTCTATCTAGTCTTTGAAAATTAAACTGTGTCTGTGAAATTCGTACTTAACTTACCAGCATTTTCTTTCTTTGTAGAGATCTGATTAACAACGTAGAGATTGAGAAGGTCCAAACTGACAGCTGAGCTTTTCAAAGGAGATACTCCCAGTAACTTCATCTTTGACTTAAGTTTTTCCTTTTCAAAAAAATCCTATTGAGAAGAGGTAGCAGTTATCACATATATGTTCATATAGGACATTTTTCGACCTTCTAACAAATAAAGTCAATATATTTAACTAGCAGTTAAAAGGAAGAAACAGCTGCGATCTTACATTGCTCCTAGAAGCACGAAGCTGAAAACACCAGCCTGAAGATGACGAATGAGACTTCGTCAAAACGTCGCCAAGACACTTCCAATTTTATGTGGGAGAAAACCCGAATAACCAAAGACAGACCTACCTACCTACTTACCTACATACATACATGTTTTTCTTTAAGCCAGGTTTTTCCTACGTAACCAAGATGTTTCTGCAACCCTGGTTGAGTGAAATCACATTCACTACTTTCTGGGTTTTTTTTCCTTCTTTTCATTCTGGCAGCCAGCAGATTTTGTGGTTGCCCATTTGGAGATTTATATAGCTATTTCTGGCTCCATCGTTATAGAATATGGAAACTTCTGCATTTGGTTCATAAGTTTTTTATTATAAAATTATGACAACAATGAGGATGATGAAGATTTCTAGCTGACTCACATACATTTTTAAAGTGTAATCATTAGTTACCTTCTGTTTTCTTCTCTCTTTGGTAAGCATGATTCTTCGACTAGAAGTTGGAAGAGAGAAAAGAAGAAGCATTTTTAGAACAGTTTATAAAATTCAACTACTAAATCAGAAATAATTATTAATGGTGTGTTTTTCCTTTGATTAAATTTCTTGCCCACTTAATTCAAAATTCTGAAGACTTGAAATTTGTGGGGTGGAAGGGAGGGTTTCAAAGAAGTGAGAATATTTGAATAATATTGTTAAATGTTTTTGGAGCTGTTTTGTTTACAGCATCATTTTTTCAGGCCTTTTCTTTCCTTATTGCTATTGCTGTTATTATTAGATTTTTATGCCATCTTTCTCTCTTTCCCATCTCTATATTCAAAGTAGCAAACATACTTAATACTCCTACCTCCCATTTTTGACAGAACAACCCTGCAAAGTAGGTTCTTTTGAGAGAGTGACTGGGCCAAAGTCACTCAGCCAGCTTTCACGATCACAAACTCCTCTGCCAATATCTTAACTACTATACCAACTAGCTTCTATTATTATCATCACAGATTTTCATCATGTATAATTTATGATAACAATTCATACCAACAATTAGCATAGTAAATATTGCATATTATATTATTGCATTCAACATAATGTATTAATTTAGAATTAATTCCTGCATGGTATTATTATAAAATATCTCAATTTACGATGATTGTTTAGCATGATTAGCATAATAAATGAATATTGCATATTTATTTATTATGCATATTGCATATTATCTTGCTGTAGTAATTTGCTATTAATGTATGCATGGCATAATTCATTATGATTCATTTATTCATTATAAATTCATAAATTTATTTATTCAGTTTGTACAGCCACCTATCTCAACCAATGAACCTGAGGCTTGCAACTGAAAATGCATATAATTAAAACAATGAAAACATTTAAAAAACAATAACCATTTTAAAACAATAAAAAACCTAAATAAAAATATGAAATAAAAGTATTATTTATCCAAAATAAACAGACATATGCATCCTATGTTTATTGATTGGCATGATTAGCATAATAAATATTGCATATTACCCTATTATTTTAATCATCATTTGTTATTAATGCATACATGGCATCATAAAAATTCACGATGATATATGCATGCATGCATGCATGCATGCAAGCAAGCAAGCATGCATGCATGTATGTATTTATTTATTTATTTATTTATTTATTTATTTATTTATTTATTCTATGTCTATAACTGCCCATTTCACTCAATGACCCTGGCCAGCATACAATTTTTAAAAAATGCACACTACAATTAAAACAATTTTAAAAAAATAATTTAAAAATATAATTGTCTGAAATAGGCATATGTATCTCAATTATAGCTACCGATTTGCATCACAAACAGAGCTTATTACCATCAAATATATTTACGCATTAATAAATACATCATTTTTAGATTTTAAATCTCTGAGACAAAGTTTCCATTACTTTTTGGGTTGGGAAGATAATATTTTAAAAAAAAGAAGGAAGGAAGGAAGGAGGACTACTAAAAGAATGGCTGTATCATCTCTAACATTTTAGTTTCCTATTTCTACATTTCCTTGTTGTGATACCGAGAGATGCTTGGTTGTTTTGGGAAAATTAGCATTTTAGAAAAATGAGTCTAAGAACAGGAGATATTGTGGATTTGGGACAGAGATGAATATCCCCATAAAATAGACCATAATGGAGGCCATGAGGTGTTGATCTGACTTCAAAATGGAGAAGTCTGAGGGTTGTTTTTTTTTCCTAGATGCCTTGTTCCCTCACGCCAATATTTTTAAATATTTATGGACTGCATTTCCCCGCCTGGCAAAAAAAGAGAGAATATAATGAACAGGGAGGTCAATAAAACAGGGGAATTTATCCAGCCCAAACAGAGCTGACTTTAATAATAATAATAATAATCCTGAAGAGCAGGCAGAAGTTCAAAAGGGAAAGATCTACCACGGCTTTGAAAATCCAAAGGAAATTATTCCTTTTTTTTTCCTCTATGCTTGTCATAGAGAAAAAAGGCCTTGAAGTGTAATAATTGGAATATTTTTAAAAAAATCGTTTTATTTTGTATGGATGCTGTGGGGGAAACCCAATATAAAAGAAATAAACCTAATTTAAAAAGACAAATAATAAAATAATATCATAACCCTCCACCCATCGCCGGGATGGGGTGGGGTTATGATATTATTTTATTATTTGCCTTTTTAAATTATTTTCATTTCTTTTATATCAGGTTTTTGTGTCCTTGTCAGCCGCCTTGAGTCGGCAATATAAATTTTTCTAAATCAAACAAAATAAATAAATAAATCAGAAGAGGAAGGAAGGCGTATTGGATACATTCGCGGCCTTAGGATGGTTTGTGAAATCCTGGATACAAATTTAAAATAAAAATAAAAATAAAAATAAAATAATAAAATAAATAAAATAAATAAAATAAAATAAAATAAAATAAAATAAAATAAAATAAAATAAAATAAAATAAAATAAAATAAAATAAAATAAAATAATAAAATAAAATAAAATAAATAAAATAAAATAAAATAAAATAAAATAAAATAAAATAAAATAACCCAGTGTCAACTTTAAAAGCAGACAATATTGTCCCCTCACAACAAAAAGTTGTGCCATTGTGAGGCCTTTTTGGCTTCACTCACCGGGATCCCCCAACCCAGTTCATTTTTCCTTCGTCCTGCCAACGCCACCCCTGACAGGCAGGCCACCCAGACGGCCACCAGCCTGAAAAGAAAGAAAAGGAAAGAAAGAAGAAAAAGAGGCAGCCCCTGAGGGGAAATGTCAGCCCCCAGAAATCCAGTGGGGATCACAAGAATGGCTGAGGGAAAGGCTGTCAGCCTCTTCCTGAACTCGGAGCCTCAGGAAACAACTCGGGAATGAAAAATTTAAAATAAATAAATAGAGGCAAATAAATAGAGCAAAATGGGTGGTGGGAAGAGAAGAGAAACAAAGAATTGGGGAAGGGCTTGCAAAAACGAGGTGCACGAGCCAAATTTTCCAGGTTCCCCCTTTGGCATTTGCAAGCAAAATCACTTGCAATCAAACTCCCTCCATGCACAGGCATAGAATTGCAACCCCTTGCAAGGGAAGGGGCTGAATTCGAATCCCTGGTTAATATCCTTTCCTCCCTTTGGGGTCCTTATGGAGAGGCTGAGCCCCCACCACCCCAGAGAAAATCCAGGGTCCCTTAAAGCCCCCCACCCTTTTAAAAAAAATATATATAAGATCTAGGTGGATTCCTCCCCAGGGGCAGGGAGATCGGTCAGATTTCCTAAATGCCAACACAACTCAGGTTGATCTCACCTACAGAGGGGAAATGGTATTTTATTTTATTTTATTTTATTTTTTGGTATCCCGCCTTTTATTATTTTTACAAATAACTCAAGCCGTTACGTATTTTTTTAATTTTTAATTTTTAATTTGATTTATATGCCACCCTTCTCCGGAGACTCAGGGCAGCTTACAATGCGTTAAGCAATAGCCTTCATACTTTTGTATATTTATACAAAGTCAGCTTATTGCCCCCACAAACTGGGTCCTCAATTTACCCACCTTAGAAAGGATGGAAGGCTGAGTCAACCTTGAGCCTGGCTAGGATTGAACTCACAGTATCAACACAACTTCTTCCATATGTGTGTGTGTTATGGTAGATTATTGTATTACATACGTTATTGTATTATATATTATTGTATTATATATATTATATTGTTATGTTACGTTGCTATGCCATTCTATATCGTATTATTATATTATGCTATATTGTATTATATTGTGCTATAATATATTGTTGTATCTATTATATCTATTATGTTATATTACAGAATGCTATATTATGCTACAGTATATTAATTGTACTATTCTATTCTATGCTATATTGGGATGCGGTGGCTCAGTGGTTAAGACGCTGAGCTTGTCGATCGAAAGGTCGGCAGTTCAGAGGTTCGAATCCCTAATGCCGCCTAACGGGGTGAGCTCTCGTGACTTGTCCCAGCTTCTGCCAACCTAGCAGTTCGAAAGCACATAAAAAATGCAAGTAGAAAAATAGGGACCACTTTTGGTGGGAAGGGAATAGCGTTCCGTGCGCCTTTGGCGTTGGGTCATGCCAGTCACACGGAGATGTCTTCGGACAGCGCTGGCTCTTCAGCTTTGAAACGGAGATGAGCACTGCCCCCTAGAGTCGGGAACGACTAGCACATATGTGCAAGGGGAACCTTTACCTTTACCTTCACTTCACCTTTCTATGCTGTTCTATGCTATGCTATGCTATGCTATAGATGCGGAAGGCTCCTCCTGGAATAGGCTGGTCTGATTGCTGTCTCTCAAATCAATGGCACTTGCTAGATGTATTTCACATCGCTGGAGTCCTCACATAAAAATTCCCAGTTGAGTAAGCCAAATGAATCCATTGCAAAAGAAGTACAGGTAGTTCTTGACTTATGACCATTCATTTAGCGATTTGTCAAAGTTACAACTGTTGAAAAAAAAAATGGCGTATGACCAATCCTTGCATTTATAACTGTCGGAGTGTTCCCACAGTGATTGCAACCCTCCCAGAGGGCTTCTGACAAGCAAAATTAATGGGATGAGATGGATTTTCTTAATGACCACGGCATTCACTTAGTGACTATGGCAATGTTGGCCATGGTCGCATGATGACTCACTTAACAACTGCATTGCTTAGTGACAAAGGTTGCAATTTGTGGTGGTAAAATCAAGGACTCTCTGTAAATTAAGTATGTACATTGCTAAATCTGCCCCTATCCGTATCTGCATCAGGATTATTCAAAAGAATGGGAAAAACAGGAATAAAAACTGTATTGTTTAATTGGATTTTTAAAAATGTATGGACAGTACTTTATTAATGCACTCTCTCCTTTCTTTCCTCCCATAGTTTGGACCGGCCTGTAAAAAAATGAAATATTCTGTTCTTCTTGATGCTCCTGACTCTTCCCAAACCAATTACCCTTACCAATTGTAAGTTTTTTAACATTTTTCTTTAAATGCTGCTTCTTTCCCAGAGTTTAATATTTAAACAGGAGGAAACTAAAGGTCTCACTTAGCTTGCATCAATCTTTTTTTTTTATTTTCGATGGATGCCCATTAGTCGTAATTCTATTCCAAATATAGGAGGAGTTATTGATTATTCAATAAAACAGGAAAGACAACCAAGTAAAACATGCTTACACGGCTGATTTAATAAACAGATGGAATAAGGAGGGCCTTATCTTTTATATCGTTTTAAACAGAAATGCAGATGAAAAGGTAAAAAAATATGAGACAGTATCTACAGTAAATAGGATCAGGATGTATTAATTTAGGCACTTATTCTGTAAATTAATATATTGCTCATCCCTAAATGATTTTGCATAGATAAAAAATTAGATAGATAGATGATAGATAGATAGATAGATAGATAGATAGATAGATAGATAGAGATACCGTAGATAGATAGATAGATAGATAGATAGATAGATAGATAGATAGATAGATAGATAAATGATAGATAGTAAATAGATACTGTAGATGATAGAGAGAGAGAGATGGGTAGATAGATAGAGATACTGTAGAGATTTATTTATTATTTAGCATATGGCTGGTCACACACAGTATTAAAACACTTCATTTTTACAGGTTAAAAACAATTTAAACAATAAAAAAGCAGTAAGAAAACCTAAAAGGAAAACATAACTAATTTCAAAGTTTAATGTCAAGTTTGGAGATCCAGTCAGTAGATGTAGAGAGATATAGATATAGATACGATAGATGATAGATAGATAGATAGATAGATAGATAGATAGATAGATAGATAGATAGATAGATAGATAGATAGATATGGGAGGGTGGGTAGCTAGATAAATGATAGATACTGTAGATGATAGAGAGAGGGATAGATAGATATAGATACTGTGGATGATCTATATCTATATCTATATCTATATCTATATCTATATCTATATCTATATCTATATCTATATCTATATCTATATCTATATCTATATCTATATCTATATATATATATAGAGAGAGAGAGAGAGAGAGAGAGATACTGTAGAGAGATAGATATAGATACGATAGATAGATAGATAGATAGATAGATAGATAGATAGATAGATAGATAGATAGATAATAGATAGATAGATAGATAGATACTGTAGATGATATCTATACAGCTCAAAAAAATAAAGGGAACACAAGCCAAAGACATCCGAGATCTGAATGAATGAAATAGCCTTATTAAATACTTTGTTTGTTACATACAGTAGTTTATACACTGCTCAAACAACTAAAGGGAACACAAAACTACTGTATGTAACGAACAAAGTATTTAATAAGGCTATTTCATTCATTCAGACCTCGGATGTCTTCTGCTTGTGTTCCCTTTATTTTTTTGATCAGAGATACTGTAGAGAGAGATATAGATACTGTAGAGATAGATGATAGATAGATAGATAGATAGATAGATAGATAGATAGATAGATAGATAGATAGATAGATAGATAGATAGATAGATAGATATAGAGAGAGATACTGGAGAGAGAGAGAGAGAGAGAGAGAGAGAGAGAGAGAGAGAGAGAGAGAGAGAGAGCCACTTAGACTTACATACTGCTTCATTGTGGTTTACAGTACACTTTAATGATTCAGAGAGTCAGCATATAGATATAGATATTTGGGTAGAACTAAAAGTCTTAGATTGAAAACAGAATAACACTTGTAAAATTTAAAGACACAGCATAACTGAAGAGACCAGGCCTTTATTCTGAAAAAGACCAGGAATTTATTCTTCAGTCAATAAAGTACGTAGTTGCTAGCCAAGCTGTGGAACCTGTATAATATATTTTATTTGCATGTTATTTGTATATGTGTGTGGTGTGCGCACAAATGCTTCTTTAAGTCAGTCTTGACTCTTGACGATGGCCTGTAGAAGTCGCTTGAATTTTCTTGGCAACACTTTTAGAAATGGCTTGCCATTGCTTTCCTTCCAGGGCTCAGAGAGAGTGACTGGCACAAACTCACCGAACTGGCTTCCTGCCTAAGGCAAGACAAACTATTTTAGTCCAGTGCCCTTGACCGTTGCAGCAAAATAGCTCTCCTTGTATCTTTAGCATATTTTTATTTTTTAATACAGAGATAAAGCAGCTTAATAGAAAATACTGCAAGGTTACATTTCCAGCCAGGTTTTTTGCTGTGTCAAAGATGCTATGTGGTCTGATCTGATCCTGATCTAGTTTGAGATTTCAGAATCTCGTTATAGAAGAACAAATATATAACCATCTAAATAAATCAACCAAACAGACAACTGCCCTCTATTCTTATCTAAGTCCATATCTAGAAAATACATCTTTCATTCCAAACTGTACAATTTGCATAAAGGGAAAATAAAACAGTCACAATTAAAAGCTTCCAACTATCCAAATACAACCAGATTAAAATGAACCAACCAACCCATGCACCCACCCCCTGCTCTTATTTTACTGTTGGTGATCTGGTTTGTTAAGAGTGCTTTTTTTCCCCCCCATGTCAAAGCTGAGTCAAAATGAGCAGGCCTCCAAATGAAATGGAACCTTTATTGCGGTATATACATATCTACCTACCTATTGCGGTATTTATATCTACCTACCTACCTATGGTATCTCTCTCTCTCTCTCGTCTATCATCTCTCTCTCTCTCTCTGGTATTTATCTATCTACCTACCTACCTACCTACCTACCTACCTACCTACCTACCTATCTATCTATCTATCTATCTATCTATCTATCTATCTATCTATCTATCTATCTATCTATCGTATCTATCTATATGTCTACGGTGTCTGTCTATCTATCTATCTATCTATCTATCTATCTATCTATCTATCTATCTATCTATCTATTTATCTATCTATCATCTATATGTATTATCTATCTATTATCATCATCTATCTATCATTTATTTATCTATTATCGACTATCTATCTATCTATCTATCTATCTATCTATCTATCTATCTATCTATCTATCTATCATCTATCTCATCTCTCATCTCTCTCATCTCTCATCTTTAATCTATCATGTATCTTTATCTCTATCTATCTATCTATCTATCTATCTATCTATCTATCTATCTATCTATCTATCTATCTATCTCTACCTACCTACCTACCTACCTACCTACCTACCTACCTACCTACCTACTACTTACCTACCTATCTTTTCTATCTTTCTATCTTTCTTTCTATCTATCTATCTATCTATCTATCTATCTATCTATCTATCTATCTATCTATCTATCTATCTATCTATCTATCATCTATATGTATCATCTATCTATTATCATCTATCTATCATTTATTTATCTATTATCGACAGTATCTATCTATCTATCTATCTATCTATCTATCTATCTATCTATCTATCTATCTATCTATCTATCATCTATTCATCTATTTATCGACAGTATCTATTTATCTATCATCTACAGTATAACTATCTATCTATCCTATCATCTACAATATCTATCTATCTATCTATCTATCTATCTATCTATCTATCTATCTATCTATCTATCTATCATCTATTCATCTATTTATCGACAGTATCTATTTATCTATCATCTACAGTATAACTATCTATCTATCCTATCATCTACAATATCTATCTATCTATCTATCTATCTATCTATCTATCTATCTATCTATCTATCTATCTATCTATCTATCTATCTATCGTATCTATCTATGGTATCTATCTATCATCTACATTATCTATCTATCTATCTATCTATCTAGTTTACAGCAGAAAATAAAAAGCACGTTTCTCATCTCTCAACACTTCTGAGTCCTGAGCAGGATAATCTCTTGTAGCTTCTGAATACAAGGCTCCTAATCCCAGGCCGGAAATAAGCAGCTCAAGGGATCAGAAACCCATTTTATGATCAGGAAGTGGAAATTTTTATGAAAGACGGAGAAGGGAGGTTGGGTTGGTAGCACTGGCAGATTTATCAGCTTTGGAGGTATCCCAGAATCAAAACGGTGGGTGATGACCCCTCTCTGTTTTATAAAATCCATCATATGATTTTTAGTCTTTCTGTAAGTCTGCATTTTTAATTTATTGCATTTAGAAGCCGCTGAGCCACCAAGATTCTATTGAGGCAGGTAAAAATCTGATTAAAAATAAGTAAAAAATAAATAAGCTAAACACACTTTCTCGTAACAAACAAGAGGAGAAAAATATTTTTATGAAGAATAATCAGAGGAAACAATCTTGAGAGCTAACTTTTGAGATGTACAGGAAGTCCTCGATTTAGGATTACAAGGAAGCCCAAAATTTCAGTTGTTAAACGTGAACAGTTGTTTAGCGAGTTTTGTCCCCGTTTTATGACCGTTCTTGCCACAGTTGCCATGCGAATCACTGCCATCGTTAAGTTGGCTTCCCCGTTGATTTTGCCGGTCGGAAGGTCGCAACAGGGATCACGTAACCCTGGGACACTGTGACCGTCATAAATGCAAGCCGGTTGCCCAAATTTTGATCACATGACCACGGGGATGTTTCAATCAGTAAGAAAAACGGTCATAAATCCCCTTTTTTTTCCAGCGCTGCTGTAACTTCAAATGGTCATTAAGCAAATGATCGTAAGTCGAGGACTAACTGCAAAAAAATGTCACTTTTTTGTATTGTGTTGATCAGTCTTCAAATGATAAACTTACAAAAGGAGGCAGAGTTAAGCTTTGACATGGATTCTTATTTAGCTGATAAACCAGAACAGACGTTTATATGTCTCCATCGTTCGTGAATGGAAATATACAGATATATATCTCTTTTTTTTCCCCCTGATGATAATTAGCCCTCTGGGGTATTGTTAACACCTGAGCCTACACTGAACTATTTAATGCAAGTCAGAAGTTCCAGGTAGGTAAATGCCACGCTGTATTAATGTCAGAAATAATTGCTTTGTCTCATTTTGTTTGGAAAATATATATATATCTTGATTTCTAAAATTGTTTCTTCCAGCCCCAACTTCTTTGATTGTAGCTGAACCAAAAGCACAGGGAGTCCTCGACTTACGGCACTTCATTTAGTGGCCATTCAAAGTTACAACGTCACCGAAAAAAGGGACTAATTACTATTATTTTATTGTTTGAAACATGTTGTTAGGTTATAAGATAAGATACAAAAGTCAAAAAATAGGAAAGCGGGGGGAAAGGACGGGGGAAGAGACATGAAGGATTTTTTAAAATTATTATTATTATTTTATTGTTTTAAACATTTGATTAGGTTATAAGGTAAGATACGAAATACAAAAAGTCAATAGGAAAACTGGAAAAAGTGACCGTTTTTCACACTTAACGACCACTGTAGGATCCCCATGGTCACATGATCAAAATTCGGACACTTGGCCACGGACTCATATTTATGACGGTGACGGCCATGTTCCAGGGATTCCTTTTTGCCACCTTCTGACAAGCTAAGTTAATGGGGAAACCAGTTTCACTTCACGACCATGAACCGCAGCGATTCGCTTTTAACAAGTGTGGCAAGAAAAGTCGTCAAAGGGGGCCAAAGTAGGGGTGAAATCCAGCAGGTTCTGGCGAACTGGTAGCGGAACTTTTGAGCAGTTCGGAGAACCGGCAAATACCACCTCTGGCTGGCCCCAGGTGTGGGGTGAGAATGGGGATCTTGTAGTATCCTTCCCCTGGAGTGGGGTGGGAATGGGGATTTTGCAGTATCCTTCCCCTGGAGTGGAGTGGGAATGGAGATTTTGCAGTATCCTTCCCCTGGATTGAGGAGGGAATGGGGATTTTACAGTATCCTTCCCCGAGGAGTGGGGTGAGAATGGGGATTTTGCAGTATCCTTCCCCTGGAGTGGGGTGAGAATGGGGATTTTGCAGTATTCTTCCCCCGGATTGAGGAGGGAATGGGGATTTTACAGTATCCTTCCCCCAGGAGTGGGGTGGGAATGGAGATTTTGCAGTATCCTTCCCCTGGATTGAGGAGGGAATGGGGATTTTACAGTATCCTTCGCCCAGGAGTGGGGTGGGAATGGGGATTTTGCAGTATCCTTCCCCAGGAGTGAGGAGTCTGGATTTCACTATTGGAGAACCCCCAAATCTTACTCCTGGCTGGCCCTGTCCATCCTGCCCCTCCCAGGAGTCTACACGCGGCCCATTTTAGATGCAAGTGTGTGCAAGGTGTGTACGGAGGCTCAGGGAGGGCAAAAAAACGGGCCTATTGGACATTCGGGAAGAAACGGGCTCATTTCCCGCCTCCAGAGGGCCTCCAGAGTCTGGGGAGGCTGTTTTTGCCCTCCTGGAGGCTTGAGAAAAGCCTCCAGAGCCTGGGGAGGGTAAAAAAAGCTATGGTGCAGGAAGTCAACTAGGCCACGCCCACCATGGCCACACCCACCCAGCAACCGGGTAGAGAACCCCTTGCTAAAAATTTTAAAACCCACCCCTGCCCAGAATGACTTGCTGGTTGGAAATACCTCTGCCATTAATGTGGCCCAGTACTGGGCTAAAGCGATATAAATCTATATTTTATTTATTTATTTATTTATTAGTTTGATTTTATATGCCGCCCTTCTCCGGAGACTCAGGGCGGCTTACAATGCATTAAGCATTTTATTCAAGCTTTTAAAATTTTACTTCATAATTTCCCCTTTCCTAGTTCCTGCATTTCTGACACGGGACAAGACAGGGAAAAAGATTACGGTGAGAAGAAAAACTATCCAAAGAAAAGGAACTTTTGAGGAGCCACCACTAAGTTGGCCTTGCACTCACCGCTCAAGTCTTCTTAACCTTCAGACAGGTGAGTCACCTAAGCCGCCTAGGTGCACGCTATGACTCAGGAGCCACCTGCCAGGGAACGCAGAGGTCTTCCCTTGAGGGATCCTTGGTGCTCTCTGAGCTTGGTTGTTGTTTCCGCAGACGTTTCATTACCCAACTAGGTAACTTCATCAGGGCTTCCTCTGCCAACGTCCTCTGCAGCTGCTGCTGTTGTTACAGAGTTACTTTGCAGCCAGGATGGATAGACAGATCAGCACCCGAGCCCAGCTACACGGAGCACAATTAACCCAGGCTGCCATCCAGTCTTTCTCGACCTTGAAGATGAGTGGCCTTCAACTCCCAGAATTCCCCAGCCGGTGTAATTTAAGATATCTGGACTTCAATTTCCAGAATTCCCCAGCTAGTGTAATTTACAATGTCTGGACTTCAACTCCCAGAATTCCTCAGCCAGTGTAATTTAAGATGGGTGGACTTCAACTTCCAGAATCACTCAAGTCAGCATGCTTTCAGATGGGTCGATTTCAACTCACAGAATTCCCCAACAAGCATGTTTTCAGATGGGTGGCCTTCAACTCCCAGAATTCTCCAGCCAGTGCAATTGCAAAATGCCTGGACTTCAACTCCCAGAATCCCCCAGCCAGCATACTTTTCAGATGGTTGAACTTCAACTCCCAGAATTCCCCAGCCAGTGTAATTTAAATTATCTGGACTTCAACTCCCAGAATTGCTCAGCCAGTGTAATTTATGATGTCTGGACTTCAACTCCCAGAATTCCTCAGCCAGTGTAACTTAAGATGGGTGGACTTCAACTTCCAGAATTCCCCAGTCAGTGTAATTTAAGATATCTGGACTTCAATCCCCAGAATTCCCCAACAAGCATGCTTTCAGTTGGGTGGCCTTCAACTCCCAGAATTCTCCAGCCAGTGCCATTGCAAAATGCCTGGACTTCAACTCCCAGAATCCCCCAGCCAGCATACTTTTCAGATGGTTGAACTTCAACTCCCAGAATTCTCCAGCCAGTGCCATTGCAAAATGCCTGGACTTCAACTCCCAGAATCCCCCAGCATGCTGACTGAGGAATTCTGGGATTTGAAGTCCTCAGGTTACCCAGGCTGAGAAAAACCCCGCTGCAAGCCGAGTGCACATTCCCACGCTCTGACCCTTCTGTCCCCCCCACCCCACCCCACCTTGCACGGGCCAATCCCCCCCGGGGGACTCTCCCTCCCCCTCCCCCGGGAGGAGACCCCCCCCCCCCCCGCATTCTGGCCAGGGGCAGAAGAAGCCCCGCGCAGCTCCGCACCTCCGTCCCCCAAGCTCTGCTTTTCCCACGGACAGGCCGGCCACATCTGCCGCTCGCGGGGAACTGGGGCGACCTTGCCGGCTGCAGGCGCGGCCAATGAACGGCGGAGGTGGAGCTTGGCGGCGATCGCACCGGAGCGGGATCTTCTTTGCGAGCCGGAGGTCCCCCCCCGGCGGCCCCCCAACCCCGTTGCATCTGCCTCCTTTCCCCGCCTTTGCGGGTCTCTCCGGACCGCGGGGGACGATGAGCGTCCCCGGGCGCTGGAGCCGGGCGAGCGCCGCCAAGAGAGCGGCCGCTTTGCTGGCTGCGGCTTACGGGCTGAAAATCCTCTGGCCGTTGCTTTGCAAGCGGCTGCGGCGGGTGGATGCCGGGCAACGGACCGTCGGGCCATCGGAAGACGCCGCCAAGCGAAAGGAAGCGGAGGAGAAAGAAGCAGCCGGCTCGTTGCAAGGGGCCGGCTCGGCTGTAAGCAGCCCAGCCTCGCCGGCAGCCAATGCGCAATTCCTCCGGCAGCTCTTGGCTCTGCGCAAGATCTTCTTCCCGCGGCTGGTCAGCCCGGAAAGCGGCTGGCTTTGCCTTCACTCGGTGGCTCTGGTCTCCCGGACCTTCCTCTCCATCTACGTGGCCGGGCTGGACGGGCAGATCGTCAAGAGCATCGTGGAGAAGCGCCCGCGCAGCTTCGCTTGCAAGTTGCTCAAGTGGCTGCTGGTCGCCATCCCGGCCACCTTCGTCAACAGCGCCATCCGTTACCTGGAATGCAAGCTGGCTTTGGCTTGCCGCACCCGCCTGGTGGATCACGCCTACCTGACCTACTTCGACCACCAGACCTACTACAAGGTGACCAACATGGACGGCAGGCTGGCCAACCCCGACCAGTCGCTGACCGAGGACATCATGATGTTCTCCCAGTCGGTGGCTCACCTCTACTCCAACTTGACCAAGCCCATCCTGGATGTGGGGCTCACCTCCTACACCCTCATCCGGACGGCCCAAGCTAGGGGGGCCAGTCCCGTGGGACCCACGCTGCTGGCCGGCTTGGTGGTCTACACCACGGCCAAAGTGCTGAGAGCCTGCTCCCCCAAATTTGGAAAGTTGGTAGCGGAGGAGGCCCACCGGAAAGGCTACCTGCGGTACCTCCACTCGCGGATCATTGCCAACGGAGAAGAGATCGCCTTCTATAGAGGGCACAAGGTAAGAGGATGGAAGAGGACCCAGTCTGTGGGGGCAATAAGCTGACTTTGTATAAATATACAAAAGTATGAAGGCTATTGCTTAACGCATTGTAAGCCGCCCTGAGTCTCCGGAGAAGGGCGGCATATAAATCAATTTTTTTTAAAAAAAAAAGAGGGATGGATGGAGAGAAAGAGAGGGACCTAAGGCGGGGGGGGGGGTTCTACTTACCTTTACTACCGGTTCGCAACAGGATCGCGCGCTTCTCCGCATGTGCACATAGCCGATGATGACATCCGGAGTAGTGGGCGGGGCCTCCCACCAGTTTTACTACCGGTTCGTACGAATCAGGGGCAACCCACCACTGATCTAAGGTAGTTCTGTAGCTGCTGCTATAGTTCTTGGTAGGTTTTTCCCCCCAGGAACATCTGCTGGAGTGGTGCGGTAGCCTAGAGGTGGAGGTGGAGCTCTCGCCTCACCATCAGGAGACTGTGAGTTCGATCCTAGGTAGAGGCAGATATTTCTCTCTCTGGTCACGATGAGAATATATCTGCTGAACAAAACTCCGCATTGGCGACAGGAAGGGCATCTGGCCAGTAAAACACTCAGCTCCTTTCAGTTGCTCTAATTCCAACTTGCAAGGGATTATGAGGTCGTTAAACAAAGAGGATGATCTGGAACATCTGCTCAGGGCAAAAAAAAAAAAAACCTCCAAAAAGACCCACGGCACTGAATTAATGAGGTATCCAAGATCTAAAGCAATGCTATAAAACTTGGCAACTTCGAAGATGTATGGATATGGAGATTCTCAGTCATGGCTGACTGAAAAGGTGCTTTTTCAAGAGACAACTGGACTTTCTGGTGACATTTCAAAGAAAAACCAGAAAGTCCAATTGCCTCTTGAAAAAGCACCTTTTGCGGGGGGGGGGGGGGGGGCGGGGGGGGGGCTTTCAAGATGTATGGACTTCCACTCCCAGAATTCCTCAGCCCAGCGTGTTGAAGGGCGCACAACTTAAAAGTTGCCAAGTTTGAGAAACGCTGATCTAGAGGTTGCCAGATTGGCTCTTTTCTCTCTGCTTGGTTAGCAATATTAATTGTGTGGGTTTTTTTAAAAAAAATTCCTAGCAGAGCTCTTTGGAAGAGGGCAGGAGAAGGCAATCGTAGATTAGAATTTCTTAGGTAAACCCTTCTTCGCCCCCAAATGTATTTCAGTATTTTCTTTACAGAAATTAAATTTACTAGCAGGATATCGGTTCTCTCAGCAGTTGTGGCTATAAACCAGCTGTGTGGACTTTGAGTGAAGAAGAATGTACTGTAATCTGTTATCTTCCCTACTAAATATTCTTCCTCCACCCATCTCTGTAATTTGCACATTAATCTTTTAATGTAGATATTTAGTTGATTACAGAGGCCCTTTAAATATTCTCCCAACCAGTCTGTTTAAATCCTGTACCTTTTCATTTCAGGATAAACACTTCACTGAGTTGACTGCAGTGAGAATTTTTGTTTAAATGCAATAATATTTTATGTCGTGTGATTTTTAAACAGGGAAATTCTATTATTTACAAAGTATTGAAAATAAGAGGAAAAGAGTAAAAATTCTATCAATACTGGACATCCCTAATGCAAGCAGAGCACTATTTAACCTTATCCAATGATTGTAACATTAAAACAGCCTCTGCGTAACATATCAAAACAGTAGCTATGTGACAATATTTTCATTAATACTAAATACTTAGCATTAAGATCTCCATTGTATTATTTGGTAGCATATATATTTTTTGTGATTATATAATATGATGATGAAATAAAAGATAGACGAAGCAAATTTAACAAAAGTAAAATACCTTATCCTACATTTTGAAAGTATTCCTTCCATCCCTAAAAATAATGGGTTTATTTGCTATTATTCTTACACAATGCTCATTAAGAGTAATGGATTTCAAGTCCCTTAGGATTATAATATGTATTTTTTTAAAGTTTTTTTTAAAAAATTTTTTACAAACATATCAAATCAATGTGTGAGCAGTATGGCACCTGAGTGTCATATATTCTAATACAAATAAAACTAGTAATCATAGTTATTACATTCAGTCAACTTATATATTTCTAATAATGATACACAATTATAGCAAGTCGCAATCTGTCATTGTTCAATTATTCCATGTTTTCTCTTATTGTTGCTTTATTTTATTATATAAAAGTGTCTACACTAACCTTCCCACTTTTCTTATTTATTTATTTATTATTTAAATTTTTACACCGCCCTTGTCCCGAGGGACTCAGGGCGGTGCACAGCCACAGTCAAAAAACATATATCACAAAATTTAAAAAAAAACAGTTTAAAACATATTAAATAATTTGGCCCTATATTAAAAAAACTCAAAAACTAAAACACCCATTAAAATTCGTTATTTAGCCAGCCCAGCCTATTGAAACAGTAAGGTCTTAAGGGCACGGCGAAAGGTACGTAAGTCGGGGATCATACATATCTCCGGGGGCAATTCATTCCAGAGGGCGGGAGCCCCCACAGAGAAGGCTCTCCCTCTGGGAGTCGCTAGTCGACATTGTTTGACCAACGGCACCCTGAAGGAGTCCCTCTCCGTGGGAGCATATTGGCCGGTGGGAGGTCATCGGTGGCAGAAGGCGATCTCGTACATTTCTATGATTTATTCTGACTTTTGGTCATATCACCTTTTACATTTTCTTTCTATCCTACCTAACTTCTAATCATGTCACCTACCTTAAAAAAAAAAAAAGGAAAGGAAAAAAAAAAAGACAAGAGAGAGAGAAAAGGAAAAGCAAATCAGAACAACAACAGCAACAAAAGAGATCATCTATCCATCGTCTCTTGCCCGCTTCAATACTTTAGTTGCTATGCTTTTTATAGTTTGCCTCCCACCTTCTCTGGAATCTTTATCTATCTGCAACTGCTTCTTGACTATTGTAATACGTATTGATACCTAGAATGTCTGGATCAGATATCCCAAAAGTGCTTTTTTTCTCAAGAGGCAACTGGACTTTCTGCTTTTTCTTTAGTTTAGTTTCTCATCAGTGGTGGGAGTCAAACTTTTTTACTACCGGTTCTGTGAGTGTGGCTTGGTGGGTGTGGCAGGGGAAGGTTACTGCGAAATCCCCATTTCCTCCCGATCAGCTGAGACTCGGGAGGCAGAGAATAGACGGGGGCAGGGCCAGTCAGAGGTGGTATTTACCGGTTCTCCGAACTACTCAAAATTTCCACTACCGGTTCTCCAGAACTGGTCAGAACCTGCTGAAACCCACCTCTCATCCAAGAAGTTTATTCATCTCATAGAGCTGGGTGAGAAGCGAAACATTTTCAAAGAAAAACCCGAAAGTCCAGTTGCCTCTTGGAAGAAAAAAGAAAACCCCACCTTCGGGACAACCATGATTTGGATGACCGATAATCTCCATAGACATCAGATATCAAGGTGTCTTGGATTCAAATGGAAAAAAATCTATTGGCGCATACAAATCGCAGCGCTCGATTTTATTGCTGGCTTTGTGTGAGTGATGCGCTTCTCGTATGAAGCTCCTTCCAAGAAGGGATGTCTTTTAAGGTTAAGATCCACACTTTTTAGCTGATTCAGCTGTTTGGAAATCGACCAGAAAAAGCCTCTGCCTTGCAGACTTAGAAGGAAGAGTCAGTATTCCACACCAAAGGATGAAATATCATCACACAAATACAGTAGTGGCCAAAATTGTGGAAAACTTTCAGGAAAAAGTGCATTTTCTAAAACTAGCTAATAACACCACTTTTTTGGGAGGAATAGTACCATAAAATTATATATCAATGGAAAGATAATTGAATCAAGAATGTCATGCAATAATTTTTATGAAGGATTTGCTATTAGAATAGCAGTTACAGTATAAAGAAGAAAAGTGAAACAGATAGAAAAGACGAGATATACAAAAATGATCACCGTAGAAAAAACGAGATACACAAAAATTGTCACCATGTCAGTTAATACTTTGTTGGGTCACCTTTAGCATGAATGACGGCCTTACAATGTCTTCCCATGGAGGGAATCAAGTCTTTTAGTTCTGCAGCTGTTCTCGTGTGAAACCAAGATTGAATGATGGCTTCTATTAACTGGGTTTTATTGCTGGGTCACTTCTGACTAACCAGTTTCTTTTGTCAGCTCCATAGATTTTCAATTGGGTGAAAGTCTGGGCTATTCCCAGGCCATTCCAGCAGTGGAATAGGATTATCTTGAAACTACCCCCCAAAAAGTTAGGCATCAAGCCTCAAAAATGCGCTTTTTCCAAAAGGTTTCCACAATTTTGCCCACTACTTTATAAACACATTAAAACACACGTACAGATAGTCCTTGACTCACAACCACATTTCTCCTGCTAAGTGAAACCCTTGCTAAGTGAATTTTTCTCTTCCTTTTACGATCTTTCTTGCCACAGCTGCTAAACGAATCACTGCCGTTGTTAACTTAGTCACACGGTTGTTAAGTGAATCGGGCCTCCCCCGTCGACTTTGCTTGGGAGGAGGCCGCGAAAAGGGGATCGTGTGACCCCCCTTGCAGCTGTCATAAAAACAAGCCTGGTTTAGCTCTGCAGACTAAAGCACCGTAATTAACACCCAGCTGTCTGCAATTACACCAGTTCGAATCTCCCCAGGCTCAAGGTCGACTCAACCTTCCATCCTTTCTAAGTTGGGTAAATTGAGGACCCAGTTTGTGGGGGCAATAAGCTGACTTTGTATAAATATACCAAAGTATGAAGGCTATTGCTTAACGCATTGTAAGCCGCCCTGAGTCTCCGGAGAAGGGCGGCATATAAATCAAATTAAAAATAAATGAATAAATAAATAAATACGAGTCGATTGCCAAGCGCCTGACTTTGGATCGCATGCCACAGCAGTCGTAATTGTGAGAAACGGTCCTAATTCCCTTTTCCCGGTGCCGTTGTAACTTTGAGCGGTCCCTAAATGAACTGTTGTAAGTCGAGGACTTCCTGCAGGGGCACATCTGATCAACTTTTACGGGGTGCCCTGATTTTATTTATTTATTTATTTATTTATTTATTAATCAAATTTGTATACCGCCCTACTCCCCGAAGGGACTCAGGGCGGTGAACAGCCGATTAAAATACAACATCATATAAAAGTTAAAAAAATTAACATAAATTAAATAATTTGGCTGAAGCAAATTAAAATCCCATTATATAAGACGTTTAAAAACCCAGTATAAAACCCATTATAAAGGGGAGGTTTAAGCCAGACCAGCCTGATGAAATGACAGACGACGTCCGTGTAGAATTTGGATGATTTATTTTTGTTTAAATTTGCAGGTGGAAATGTCCCAACTTCTGAAAAGTTACAAAGCTCTGGAAGAGCAAACGAACATCATTTTGTCCAAGCGCTTATGGTACATCATGCTCGAGCAGTTCCTGATGAAATACGTCTGGAGTAGCAGCGGGTTGGTTATGGTGGCGATTCCCATCATCACAGCAACGGCTTTTGCGGACGGCGGTAAAAACGCTTGGGTTTGAATTTTTGCGAAACCGGGAAGAAAAGGCATAAAAGAAAGAGATCCCTTCTAGGCCCTTAACAGGCAGTCCTCGACTTACGACCACAACGGAGCCCAAAATTTCCGTTGTTGAGTGAGTTTCTCCCTGTGTTACGAACTTTCTTTGCCTCGGTTGCTAAGTAAATCGCTGCAGCTGATAAGTCAGTAACCGGGCCGTTCAGTGAAACTGGCTCCCCCATTGGCTTCGCTCGTCCGAAGGTCGCAAAAAACGGGATCATGTGATCTTGGGACACAACGGTCATAAGCGTGAACCAGTTGCCAAGCGTCCAAATTTTGATCACATGACCATGGGGACGTTGCAGCGGTTGCGAGTGTAAAAAAATGATCATAAGTCACTTTTTTTCCCAGTGCTGTTGTAACTTTGGCCACTAAATGAACAGTTGTAAGTCGAGGACTACCTGTAGTTACTATGCCCATAAATGTAATACTACTGCTGTGTAAATGACTTGAGTTTTAAACCAGTGATGATGATTATTGCCTGATATCTTGGTAAGAGTGAAGGATCATTATTGTTTATTGTAAGATTAATTCATGCCCCTCGCCTAACTTCCCTGGTGAACAAGACCAGGAAGTCAAAAAAAATCTGAGAAATAAAAATATGGCAAATCACACTGACATTAGAAGTGCCTTGCCATTTTTAACCTAGTATGCATTTTTTTTTTAAAAAAAATCCCAAATTTTCCTTTTTTTGGATTAGGATGATATACTGTATTTTCCTGCGTATAAGACTACTTTCTAACACACCAAAATCTTCTCAAAAGTCGGGGGTCGTCTTATACGCCGGGTCTCATTCTCCTGTAACCAGGCAGACCAGCCCATAAGGCTCTGATGAGCCTTAAATGGCTCTGAGGAGGGTCGTCTTATACGCCCAGTTGTCTTATACGCCGGAAAATACGGTATATTGTTATCCCATTCGATTACTTCTGATGGTGCATAGCTGTTTTTCACTAAACTGGACAGGCGGTATAATCCATTGTGAAAATAAGAAACGGGACAGTCATTCGATTCATAGATAAGAACCATGATAATAACCATGGTGACACACTGGTTAAAATGCAGTACAGCATTGCAGGCAAACACCGCCTGCAGTTCAATTCTGATCAGCTCGAGGTTGACTCAGCATTCCGTCCTTCCGAGATCAGTAAAATGAGGACTCAGATTGGCGGGGGCCAAAGGAGACAGAGGGCTTAGAGAGGGCTCTAAGCGATATACAGCTTAGAAGCGGTATATCAGTCTAAGGGCTATTGCTGTATAAACGGCCTTTGCTTCCATTGACTGTTTCTCTCTTCGATAGATTTGGACAACGGCCAGAAACAAGCCATGGTCAGCGAGCGAACGGAAACCTTCACTACCTCACGGAATTTATTAGTTTCTGGAGCAGATGCCATTGAACGGATTATGTCTTCCTACAAAGAGGTACTCCATGATTTTAGTCTTGATTAGCAGAAATAGATTGTAAACATCGTAAGACACTCGTAAATATAAAGTTCGTATGCTGGGCGAAAATGAAAACCAAACGACGTTTAAGTTATGCTGTCAATCTTCTTCTTTTAACAACCCCATAATCCCTTGCAAGGTCGAGTTCATTTACTGGCCAGATGCCCTTCCTGTCACCAATGCGGAGTTTTGTTCAGCATATATATTCTCAGTGTACGCAGAGAGAGAAATATCTGCCTCTACCTAGGATTGAACTCACAGCCTCCTGATTGTGAGACGAGAGCTCCACCTCTAAGCCACCACACCACTCCTAAATTATGCTGTCAATGCTTGGATGCATTCTAGAGTTAAATTCGGGGGAAAATAAAGGTCTTTTTAGGATCCTCTGCTGTGACTAATTTGGATACTAATGGCTCCTATGTAGCTATAAAGCAAGGATAAATAATGTGAAGCTAACAGAAATCAGGGAGTCCCAAGAACAGGCAGTCCTCGACTTAAGACCACAATTGAGCACAACATTTCTGATGTTAAGCAAGACAATTGTTAAGTCCCATCTTATGACCTTCCTTGCCACAGCCGTTAAGCGAAATCCTGCAGTCGTTAAGCCAGTAACACGGTTATTAACTGAACCTAGCTTTTCTTGTGAGGTGGCCGCAAAAAAAAAATGATCACATGACCCCGGGATACGGCAACTGTCATAAGTATGAATCAGTTGCCAAGCATCCACATTTCGATCACGTGACCATTGAGAGGCTGCAACAGTCGTAAGTGGAAACAATGGTCGTAAGTCACTTTTTTCAGTGAGGTTGCAACTTCAAGCAGTCACTAAAGAAACTGTTGTAAATTGAGGACTGCCTTGATCTCTCTTGGACCACAAAAAAGGAAAGACTATCATATCTGGCCTGCAAAAATCCCAGAGGACTATTAGGGATACCTACACTGTTGACAAATAAATATATATTTATACCTGAGGGTTGACGTGAGGGGTCCTTGGTGGTCTCTGAGCTTGCTTGCTTTTTTGCAGATATTTCACGACCATCCTAGAATAGAATCACAGAGTTGGAAGGGACCTTGGAGGTCTTCTAGTCCAACCCCCTGCTTAGGCAGGAAACCCTATACCACTTCAGACAAAGGGTTATCCAACCTCTTCTTAAAAACTTCCAGTGTTGGAGCATTCATAACTTCTGGAGGCAAGTTGTTCCACTGATAAATTGTTCTAACTGTCAGGAAATTTCTCCTTAGTTCTAAGTTGCTTTTCTCCTTGATGAGTTTCCATCTGTTGCTTCTTGTCCTGCCTTCAGGTGCTTTGGAGAATAGCTTGACTTCCTCTTTTTTGGGGCAGCCCCTGAGATACTGGGACACTGCTGTCATGTCATACCTAGTCCTTCTTTTCATCAAACTAGATCTACCCAATTCCAACAAGCGTTCTTTATATATTTTAGCCTCCCATCATCCCCTAATCATCTTTGCTGCCCTTCTCTGCACTCTTTCTAGAGTCTCAACATTTTTTTATATCGTAGCGACCCAAACTGGATGCAATATTCCAAGTGTGGCCTTACCAAGGCCTTATAAAGTGGTATTTAACACTTCATGTGATCTTGATTCTACCTCTCTGTTTATGCAGCCTAGAACTGTGTTGGCTTTTTCAGCAGCTGCTGCTGCACACTAGGTAATATCATCCGTGCTAGGAGCCTTTGTAGGAAGCAACTTTGTTTGTGCTGGTCAGTTTAAATACTGAAGCTCCGTTTTGACTCTACGCTCTGGGTGGCCTTGCAAAGCTAATTGCCAATTAGGCCTTTGGCAGCGTGTCAAGGGAAATAAAGGTGGGTGCTTATCAGCCTTATCCTGGGGTGCTTCGTGGCAGCCATTTTGTTATCAATCATAAGTCGCCAATGACGGTGATTTTTCGATTCTCAAAATAAATCCTGGCTCGTTACTCTTTGCACAGTGTGAAAATTTCCACCAATTCAACTTGTACCATATTGCGTACTACGTGTAGTCCTTGATCCTTTAGTGACTGTTCATAAGTTACAGCGGCACTGAGAAAAGTAAATGATGACCGTTTTTCATCCTTACTGTCGTGTTATCCCCGTGGTTACGTGATCGAAATTTGGACGCTTGGCAACTGGCGTGTGTTTATGACGGTTGCAGTGTCCTCCGGGTCAATGAGGAAGGTAGGCTCACTTAACAACTGTCTTACTAACTGAACAACTGCAGCGGTTCACTTAACAACCGTGGCAGGACAGATTTTAAAACGGGACATAACCAGTGATGGGATTTAGCCGGTTCGGGCGAATTGGTAGTTAAATTTCTGGCTTGCCCTGCCCCTTCCTGCCCCAATCCTTCCAGGGATCCCCACATGCCCCATTTTGGCTCCCAGGTAAATTCAGGGAGGCCTACTAGGCCCAAAATGGGGTGCAGGGGGGAGCGGCACCCCCCCCGCGGCCCATTTTTGCTCCCATGGGGGTACAGGAGGCTGAGCGCTGCCTGTCACACACCATGGCCACGCCCACCATGGCCACGCCCACCCAGTCATTAGGGCAGAGAACTGGTTGTTAAATTATTTGAATCCCACCCCTGGACATAACTCACAACCAACGTTTCACATAGCAACGGAAATTTGGGGCTCCGTTGCGGTTCTAAGTCGAGGACTGCCTGGATTTCAAAAGATTTGAAAGTCTGCAGAAAAAGTTGCAGGCTGCAAGAAGAATTGAAAAAGGATTTCTTTTTAAGAAAAAAAGGCTCCTTAAACTTTCAAAGCTGATCACCGGGCATTGGTTGACCTTGCTTCCTCTTTCTAAGGTCAGTTTGCCAAAGTGAGAACGGTTAGTCTTCATTTGAGATGATTCTATGGGAGCCTGATCCCTTCCCGAAGAAACGGTGCTATTTCCTGTAGAAAGCCAGGCCGGTGCACTCAAGCTAGATAAAAAGGTTCACTGATCACTTATGGTGCTCTTCATTCAATTGAAGCCGGGTGCCACGGCATCGGGATTAAGTGAAGATAAGACAGTCCAATTGTTCAGATGGCCAATCTCCAGGTTTTCCGGGGGCATTTTTGTGCAGTATTTGCAAAATAAGAACAGGCACAGCAAAACTTTCTCAAACGTTTTTGGAATTGTGGTGCGTCCAGGGATCAATTAGGATAAATATAATGACCACTGAATTAAACAAACAATGTTTTCTTAATTTCCTGTAGGAGCATGAACATTTACATTTTTACAATTCTCTCTCTCTCTCCCTCTCCCTCTCCTTTTCCCTCTCCTTCTCCTTCTCCTTCTCCCTCTCCCTCTCCCTCTCCCTCTCCCTCTCCCTCTCCCTCCCTCCCTCTCTTTCTTCCCCCCATTCCATTCCATTCCATTCCATGGAAGCTCACTAGATAACCTTTGGCCAATCACTGTCTCTCAACCCAACCTGCCTTACAGGGTTGCTCCGGTGAGAGATGGGATGCATGCCACCTTGAGCTTCTGAACAACAGGTAGAATGTTGAATGAAAGAATGGAATGGAATAGAATATATGGAACGGAACAGAACAGAGCAGAAAATACGGAATGGAGTGGAGTGGAGTGGAGTGGAGTGGAGTGGAGTGGAGTGGAGTGGAGTGGAGTGGAGTGGAGTGGAGTGGAGTGGAATGGAATGGAATGGAATAGAATAGAATAGAATAGAATAGAATAGAATAGAATAGAATAGAATAGAATAGAATAGAATAGAATAGAATAGAATAGAATAGAATAGAATAGAATAGAAAAAATGGCATGGCATGGCATGGCATGGAAAGAATAGAATAGAGTAGGGTAGGGTAGGGTAGGGTAGGGGTGGAGTGGAGTGGAACGGAACGGAACGGAACGGAACGGAACAGAACAGAACAGAAAAATGGCATGGCATGGCATGGCATGGCATGGCATGGCATGGCAAGAATAGAACAGAACAGAACAGAACAGAACAGAACAGAACAGAACAGAACAGAACAGAACAGAACAGAATAGAATTCTTCATTGGTCAAGTGTATTTGGACACACAAGGAATTTGTCTTTGGTTCATAAACTCGGTTCATAAACTTTGATGTACTGTTGTACATCAAAGCTATAAGTGATAAATCATGATCATCGTCATCATAAAAATGCATTCATCATAAATCATAAGATACAACACTTCAGTGAAGTCATTCCATCAGATCCTCCGGCTGAGAAATCCGCTGCTGCCGTTTCCAGGAATCCTTCGATTGGAGAGAAGGGCTGAAGATTATTTGTCTGCAAGCAGAATTTATTACCCTCTTGAGACAAGCAGTCAATCCTGATAGAAAGGGAATCCTTAGGATATAATTAGATCCAAAATGTTCTCCTACGTTTCCTGTTCCTTTCTCGCTTTTCCCTACAGCCAGTTAAACTCCACATTTCTTTGTAAAGTCAAGAGTTGAACTGCTACATTTCTGCCGCGAAAGAAAGTGTGGGAATAATTTCAGATTGATATTCTTCCCCAGAACCTGTTGGAATTTTTTTTAAAATGGCCTACCGATTCAGTCATCTAACTTAAGAAAAAACTGTAACGTTGGTTACTTTATTTTTAAACTTGGGATTTCGCGACCTTCTTTTGTGAACAGAAAAATATCTGATGATGTATCAGGACAGGATCCAGAGATCTCGTTCTTCCTCAAAAACCAGATTACAAAATGTAAATTCAACACAAGCCTTTGCGCTCAAATCCGTACCACTTACTGTTGTGGTTTTGAATTGTGATCGTTGTGTTGTTTTGCAGGTGGCAGAATTAGCCGGCTACACTGCCCGGGTTTACAACATGTTCTCAGTCTTCGATGAAGTAAAGAGAGGCGTTTACAAAATGTCAGACCTTACTCCAGAACGGGAAAGCAGCAACAAGAAAAGGAATAAAGCCAAACAATGCATTAATTTCCCTTTAGAAATCAAAGGTAATCAATGCATTTCTACTTTCTTGATTTCTTTTTAATATTTCACATCTGGGTGCAATACAACACCGATATGGTGAGACAGCTTTATATCATCTTAAATATATGTGGGTTTTTTTTTAACTAGCTTTGTGCTGCTTTGATGATTTATTAAGGGATAATAGATAAATTCTATGTCACTGGCAGCAGATCCAACAGAAAAAGATTAATTAATGCCACCACTACTAGCCAGTAAAATTGGCAAAATTAACAGGCAAAGTTCTTTAGTCTAATGTGACTTTGCTTAAAATAGGATCCGAGCCAGAAAGGTACAGTAGTGGCCAAAATTGTGGAAATCTTTTGAGAAAAGTGTATTTTTGAGGTTTGATGGCTAATAACACCACTTTTTGTGGGAGAGTTTCAAGAGAATCCTATTCCACTGCTGGAATGGCCTGGGAATAGCTCAGACCTTCACCCAATTGAAAATCTATGGAGCCGACTAAAGAAACTGGTTAGTCAGAAACGACCCAGCAATAAAACCCAGTTAATAGAAGCCATCATTCAATCTTGGTTTCACATGAGAACAGCTGCAGAACTCAAAGACTTGGTTCCCTCCATGGGAAGACCTTGTAAGGCTGTCATTCATGCTAAAGGTTACCCAATAAGGATTAACTGACGTGATAATTTTTGTATATCTCCTTTTTTCTACGTGTTTCACTTTTCTTCTTTCTACTGTAACTGCTATTCTAATAGCAAATCCTTCCTAAAAGTTATTGCATGACATTCTTGATTAAATTATCTTTCTATTGATATGTAATTTTAAGGTACTACTAAAAAAAATGGTGTTATTAGCTAGTTTTAGAAAATACACTTTTCCCAAAAGATTTCCACAATTTTGGCCACTACCGTAGATGAGTATTTCTTTATTTATGGATTACCAAGGAGAGGTCTTCACAAATACAGGTGAGGAGGAGCCCTCAAAAGGGTAAAGAATATACAATTTTATACAATTCAAACATACTGTTCGAATTGGTTAGCACCATTTGGCTCATTGCTGATGGCTATTACATGAATATTCATGAATATTACATGAATAGAATAGAATAGAATAGAATAGAATAGAATAGAATAGAATAGAATAGAATAGAATAGAATAGAATAGAATAGAATAGAATAGAATAGAATAGAATAGAATAGCAGAGTTGGAAGGGACCTTGGAGGTCATCTAATCCAACCCCCTGCCCAGGCAGGAAACCCTACACTACTTCAGACAAATGGTTATCCAACATCTTCGTAAAAACTTCCGGTGTTTTTAAAAACTTCTGGAGGCAAGTTGTTCCACTGATTAATTGTTCTAACTCTCAGGAAATTTCTCCTTAGTTCTAAGTTGCTTCTCTCCTTGATTAGTTTCCACCCATTGCTTCTTCTCCTTCCCGCAGGTGCTTTGGAGAATAGCTTGACTCCCTCTTCTTTGGGGCAGCCCCTGAGATATTGGAACACTGCTATCGTGTCTCCCCTTGCCCTTCTTTTCATATTACAGGAAATGTAATATTCTTAGCATGATCTTGCTAACGTCTAATTGCATATTCATTGAGCGTGTTTTTTACATTATAATGAGGCATAATGCGTAAATAGCAATTGAATGGGGCTTTAATGCAGCATTACAGCTTGATACTGGGCTAATTTCAGTGTCTGAAATCAGAGAGAGCAACTGTCAATTTTGGGCAACATTGAACAAGGTAGAGTGAAGGTCTTTTCATCCAACGCCATTAAAATAAATGAATGAACAAATGAATGGTTGAAACATATGAAGAATGGTTGCAGGAGTAGAGTATGTCTGGTTTAATGAAAAGGGCAAGGGGTGACATGATCGTAGTCTTCCAATATTTGAGGGGCTGCCACAAAGAAGTGGGAGTCAACCTATTCTCTAAAGCACTTGAAAGGAGGACAAGAAGCCATGGATGGAAACTAATCAAAGAGAGAAACAACTTAGAATTAAGGAGAAATTTCCTGGCAGTGAGGATTATGCTTCAATGCTAGCCACCTGCCTCTAATACAATCCCTGGGCCTTGAGGGTATGAAGATGAAGTCAAGATATACTTTTAAGTGAAAAGGCAAAAGGAAGCAGGCTGTTCCCTTACCTAGTGGATATGTTGAGCTACAGCTACCATCCATTTGAATGCACGCTGGCCACTTAAAAGCATAACGATCGATGTCAAATAGCAATTTGCAGGATCATCAGTATGCTTCCTGCCAAGGTATTTGCAGGGCGGGCAGAGAGAAGAGGAGGAAGAATGGAAATGACAAATATAAAAAAATAAAAATAAA
The DNA here is from genome assembly GCA_038048745.1 of Coluber constrictor foxii. NCBI lineage: Eukaryota > Metazoa > Chordata > Lepidosauria > Squamata > Colubridae > Coluber > Coluber constrictor. The sequence continues at coordinate 10,829,380 of CM075964.1, forward strand.
AATAAAACCGCTGTGCTCTTGTGATGCAAATTTAGCCTCCTTTTGTACATTCATTGTTGTATCATACGCACAACTCAGTATTTCTGTTCCCAAGCAAGGCAGTTGTTTAACGTGTGATACCCCAGGTGCATGGGTTGTGAGTTATGCACGGCTGGCTGGGGAATTCTGAGAGTTGAAGTCCACAGGTTTTAAAGTTGCTAAGATTGGAAACCCTGTCCTAGGGTGAGTAGTTGGGCTTTGGAAATAATGAGATAGATAGGTAGGTAGGTAGGTAGGTAGGTAGGTAGGTAGGTAGGTAGGTAGGTAGGTAGATGATAGATAGATAGATAGATAGATAGATGATAGATAGATAGATAGATAGATAGATAGATAGATAGATAGATAGATAGATAGATAGATAGATAGATGATAAATGATAGATGATAGATGATAGATAGATAGAGATAGATAATGAGATACAGTTAGATAGATGATAGATAGATAGATAGATGATAGATAGATAGATAGATAGATGATAGATAGATAGATAGATAGATAGATAGATAGATAGATAGATAGATAGATGATAGATAGATAGATAGATAGATAGATGAGATAGATAGATAGATAGATAGATAGATAGATAGGCAGGCAGGCAGGCAGGCAGGCAGGCAGGCAGGCAGGCAGGCAGGCAGGCAGGCAGATATAGAGATAGGTAGGTAGGTAAGCAGGCAGGCAGGCAGGCACACAGACAGACAGAGATATAGATAGGTAGGCAGGCAGGCAGACAGACAGACATAGAGATATAGATAGGTAGATAGGTAAGCAGGCAGGCAAGCAGGCAGGCAGGCAGACAGACAGATATAGATAGGTAGATAAGCAGGCAGGCAGGCAGGCAGACAGACATAGAGATATAGATAGGTAGATAGGTAAGCAGGCAGGCAAGCAGGCAGGCAGGCAGACAGACAGACATAGAGATATAGATAGGCAGGCAAGCAGGCAGGCAGGCAGGCAGACAGACATAGAGATATAGATAGGTAGATAGATAGGCAGGCAGGCAGGCAGGCAGGCAGATATAGAGATAGGTAGGTAGGTAAGCAGGCAGGCAGGCAGGCACACAGACAGACAGAGATATAGATAGGTAGGCAGGCAGGCGGGCAGACAGACATAGAGATATAGATAGGTAGATAGGTAAGCAGGCAGGCAAGCAGGCAGGCAGGCAGACAGACAGATATAGATAGGTAGATAAGCAGGCAGGCAGGCAGACAGACATAGAGATATAGATAGGTAGATAGGTAAGCAGGCAGGCAAGCAGGCAGGCAGGCAGACAGACAGATATAGATAGGTAGATAAGCAGGCAGGCAGGCAGGCAGACAGACATAGAGATATAGATAGGTAGATAGGTAAGCAGGCAGGCAAGCAGGCAGGCAGGCAGGCAGACAGACAGACATAGAGATATAGATAGGTAGATAGATAGGCAGGCAGACAGGCAGGCAGGCAGACAGACAGATATAGATAGGTAGATAGGTAGGCAAGCAGGCAGGCAGACAGGCAGGCAGGCAGACAGACAGATATAGATAGGTAGGCAAGCAGGCAGGCAGGCAGGCAGACAGACAGAGATATAGATAGGTAGATAGGCAGTCAAGCAGGCAGGCAGGCAGGCAGGCACGCAGACAGACAGACATACAGATAGGTAGGTAGGCAAGCAGGCAGGCACACAGACAATCAGACAGACAGACATAGAGATATAGATAGGTAGGCAGTCAGTCAGTCAGACAGACAGACAGACAAACATACTGTAGACATAGATATAGATATAGATTAGTAAGGGACATGGGAGCTCAGTGGCTAAGATGCTGAGCTTGTCAACCGAAAGGTCAACAATTCAGTGGTTTGAATCCCGAGTGCCGCATAACAGGGTGAGCGCCCGTGACTTGTCCCAGCTTTTGCCCACTTAGCAGTTCGAAAGCACGTAAAAAATGCAAGTAGAATAATAGGGACCACTTTGGTGGGAAGGTAACAGCGTTCCGTACCCGTTTGGCGTTGAGTCACATGTCATTGACATCTTCGGACAGCGCTGGCTCTTCGGCTTTGAAACGGAGATGAGGACCACTCCCTAGAGTCCGGAACAACTAGCACATATGTGCGAGGGGAACATAGATTAGTATGTAGGAGCATGAACGCAGCCTAGTCTCTGATGTTTTAAAGAAGCTGTGTCTTTTTCACAGGTTTGTACCACTGGCTTTTGAAGTCCTACATGATGCTAGGAAAAGATTTGGCTGCTTGAAGACGTTCCATAAGGGGCCATTTTGGACTGGCTCTCCATTGCTTCAGAATATATTTGTTTATATTCTGAAGCACATGCTTCAAATCGAATCGGGGGTATTGTGTAGCTTTATTAAGAATCAATTCTTTCAAATGTTGAGTAAAACCTAACACAAATATAACGGATTTGTAGTGATTATCCTTCATCTAGGATTGAGCGGCCTAGAAGTAGCGCTCTCGCCTCACAATCCAAGGGCTGTGAGTTCTATCCTAGGTAGCGGCAGATATTTCTCTCTCTGGGCGCAACGAGTTATGGTCTGCTGTGTACACGGCATAGGCGTCAGGAAGGGCATTCGGCCAGTAAACTCTCAGCTCCATTCAGTCACCCCGACTCCACCCCGATGCAAGGGATTACAAGGTCTTTAAAAGAAAAATTCTCGGTCTATGATTGAGACCGGTTTAAGTTCTTAACGTAACAGAAGACTATGAAACAAAGTCCAATCTCTTTCCTAATCCCATCTAGAATTTAGGAAAGCGTTTTCATTTCACCGGGCTACGAAGGTCTGTTTGCAAAACAGCTCTTCAGAAACCAATAATTTTCTTTCTGTGTTTTTGTGTGTCTGCTTGCTCTTAATTAACACACCTTGTGCTTTTTGTCTTTTTTTTTTTATTTATAGGAAAAGTAATAGATATTGATCATGGGATTATCTGTGAAAATGTCCCTATAATTACCCCCAATGGAGATGTGGTGATTTCCAAGCTAAACTTCAAAGTAAGATGCTATTCAGGAATCTTCTGATTGTTGTCATCCCAGTTTAGCACAAAACGAGCAGAGAGTTCATGTACCATATGTTAAATACTTGGACAAGCATATGGAAAATGGGGAGATCAAGCAAGGTAGGCATAGCAGCTGGACGGCAGAGGCAGAAACGGGTGCAGGTAGTCCTCGAGTTACGACCCCCGAGAGTTTAGGTTGCTAAATGAAACATTTGTTAATGTTGAGCTTTGCCTCGCTTTTCTTGCCACGCCTTGTTAAGTGAATCGTTGCCTTTGTTAAATTAGTAACATGGTTGTTAGGCGAATCCGTGGTTCCCCCTTGACTTGTCAGAATGCAACAAAAGGGGATCACTTGACACCCCAGCCCCACCCCCCGGGACACTGCAACCGTCATAAGTACGAGTATGTTGCCGAGCATCTGAATTTTGATCATGTGACCACGGGAATGCTCCCAACGGTTGAAAGTACGGAAAATGGACCTAAGTCACTTTTTCCAGTGCCGTTGCAACCTTGAACAGTCACTAAATGAATTGTTTGTCCCACTACAGGTTAGTCCTCGACTTACGACCCTCAACCGAGCCCAGTGTTTCCGTCGCTAAGCAAGGCAGTTCTTAAGTGAGCTTTGTCCCAATTTCCAACCTTTTTTTCTTTCTTTCTTTTTTTGGCCAGACCTGTTAAGGCATTGCTTAGATTGTTAAATGAATCATGGGGTTGTTAAGTGAATCTGGCATTCCTCCCCCCCTCTCATTGACTTCGCTTGTCGGACGTTGGCTGGGAAGGTCACAAAGGATGATCACATGATCCCCCGGGACAGGGTAACTATCACAAATACATGTCAATTGCCAAGCACCCGAATTTTGACCACGTAACTCTGGGGATGCCACAACGGTCATAAGTGGAAAACCAGTCATAAGTCATCCCAAAGGTCTTTTTTTTTTTTCAAGAGGCAACTGGACTTCCTGGTTCTCCATTGAAGAAGTTTCACTTCTCATCCAAGAAGCTTCTTCCGTTCTGATCTTCAGCTTTGATCAGAGTGGAAAAAGCTTCTTGGATGAGGAGCGAAACGTCTTCAAAGGAAAACCAGAGAATCCAGTCACCTCTTGAAAAAAAAAACCCCACCTTTGGGACAACCGTGAGCTGGATGACTGAGAATTTCCCCAGACATTTAGCGAAACAGTCATAAGTCACATTTTCAATGCCGTTGTAACTTTGAACAGTCACTAAACGAATGGTTGTAAGTTGAGGACTCCCTATGTAGGTCTTCCAGGGCCTGTGTATCTTCTAGTCTCGATGCTCTGGAAGAACATGAGAAATAACTACAGCGACTGAATGGTTTTGAGGTCAGTAGTTACGAAAACTCCCATTTATGTATATGGGTCCTATTGTATAAATACAGCTCTCTCCTTTGTTCACAAAGCGCAGGGACAATCATTAGATGCAACCTGAGACAGGGGCCCATATCTCATCTCCCTCCATGTCCTGAATGGAATATAACAGCGGCCCCCAACCGTTGAGGCTTGGCGGCCCAGCCAGAGGAGAGTGTTGTGGAGAGTCAACAGCCCCCAGGTCTGGAGGTGGTTGATGAGGAAGAGGAGGAACAGCTGGGCCCAGTGCCTGACGCGCTGATGCACAGAAGGCAGAGGAGAGGAGAGCAGTGGAAATCTATGGGCTGGTCCTTGGGACGGAAGAGCCACTGCTGCTAGCAAAGCCCCACCCTAGATCTGGGGATAAAAGGCAGGGGGCGGAGATGAGTAGATGTGGCAGACATCTATTCATCTCCCCGCCGGACGGACTTGTTAGCCTGTGTTGAGAGACAAACTTTTTGCCGGGGCTGCTGGTGCTCCTAATAAAGGAATCTTTGAGTTAACTTCAGAGTGTTTGGGGAGCTGGATCAGAACAGGGAGAAAGGAGGACCAGGCCGCGTGAGTGGTAGGCTGGCACACACAGCTCCACTCACACAAGAGAAAAGAGAAGCCTTTGGGGTGCGGTTTCGCACTCCTTCAGGCTACTCTGTCCCCAAAGCTTTTGCAAAGGGACAAAAGACCTCAAATAGTGTGAGATTGCTTTCCCTCCATTTGCAAAAGCTTTTGGCGCAGAGAAGCCTTTTGGGGCGCGGTCTCGCGCTCCTGCAGAATCGCCGAGGCTGCCTGACGCTTCAAAAGTGCTTCGGGTGTCCTGCCAAGACATCCTCGATGAGTCAGCGAAGCTGAGCAGGGCGCGTTCATCCCATTCAACCGCTGCTCTCATCGTTCTGCTTTTGGAGCAGGCGGCTTGGCGGCCCTGCTTGGGGTGTGTGTGTGAGAGAGAGGAACCGGACCACACGAGCGCTTGCACACACCTGTAGCTCCATTCATGCAAGAGAGAAGAGAAGCCTTCATGGCGCCGCTTGTGCGAGTGGAGCTGTGCGCATGCACCAGTCTACCGCTCGCGTGGCCTGGTTCCAAATAGGCTGTGGCCCGTTAGTGGGCTGCAGCCCCGGGATTGGGGACCTCTGGGATATAATATTAAAAAATGTCTATAGCAGGGGTGAAATATACTTACCTTCCCTACTGGTTCGGAAGTGCATGCGCCATTAAAACCAGGAAGTAATGATGACCGGGCGGGTGGGTGGAGCCTCGAGCCGCCATTGCTATCGGTTCTCCGAACCACCAGCTGTCATCGCTACCAGCTCAGCCAAACCAGTCCGAACCGGTAGCATTTCACCCCCTGGCCTATAGCAATACATAGATTTGATTAACAACAACTAGTTGTAAAATCAGGTCTGGTTACGGGCGAGGTTTTTTTTGACTTACTGTGACTTACAATGAAAATTCTCTGCTCCATTACGGTTGTAAATCAAGGACTACCTACCTCATGGAATATAACGATTCTGAATTCCCTTTTTTTATTCTGTGCCATTTAAGCTAGGAAGTTGTAGCCGCATCTTAAAAAATATCCAGAATTGAGATTTGTCAATACAGCAATGTAATATTTCAGGATGCATTTTTCCCTGCCTTTATAGAGAGAGAGAGAGGTGCCTGTTTTTTTTTAAAAAATAAATGGATTTGTTTGCAAGTAAAATAGGAAACAATAACAATAATGCACAGTCCTGCATCTTAATTTATGTTTCGACAGGCAAGAATAGCTTGGAGGTTGATATTTATGTATAAGCTGATATCCATAACTGATGTCGAAGTAGAATTGGGTACCATTAGAGATGCATTGCAGACAATTACTGTATTTTCCAGAGTATAAGATGCACCTTTTTCCCCCTTAAAAGGGGGTGAAAATTTAGGTGCGTCTTATACACCGAATGTAGCCCTGCCCACCCACTGGCTCCCACCCTTTGGCCTCTGCCTCCCAGCAGTTTCCCTCCTTGCACCAAGCAGCAAGAAGAAACAGCTCGTTTCAGCTTCAGTACAGCCTAATTAGCACAAGTTGATTGGATCGGCCTCCCGACTCTCAGCTGTTTTGCGGGAGCCTCTGCTGTTTGCTGCAAGGAGGTAAATTGCTGGGAGCAGATTTTTTTCTTCTTGTGCTAATCGAGCTATGCTGAAAACGAAAATGAAAGTAAAGCAGGCTGTTTGCTGTTTGCCGCATCGAGGCAAAATTGCTCAGAGGCAGAGGCAGATTTGTTTTTCTTCTTTTCCTCACCAAAAAAGGTCTTATAGTCCGGAGCGTCTTATACTCTGAAAAATACGGTAACTGTTGACAAGTTTTGTGAAAGCTATGATTGGAAAGAATTTGTGGCTTCATTACACTTCTGCTGTGGTTGAATTTCGTACGCAAACTAAGGATCCAGACTGGGAACAGGGACATAAAGCTAACTAAATTTTAGGGTGAATCTTAGTCATTGAATCGGCATGTTCGGGGGTGTGGGGAGAACGTAATGAATGGTGTCAATCATGATGATAAAAAAGGAGCCTGGGGGCCCAGTGGTTAGAATGCAGTATTGCAGGCTAACTTTGCATTCCTATAGTCAGGAGTTCGATCCTGACTGGCTCAAGGTTGACTCAGCCTTCCATCCTTCCGAGGTTGGTAAAATGAGGACTGAGATTGTTGTGGGCAATAGGCTGACTCTGTAAACTGCTCACAGAAGGCTGTAAAGCATGATGGAGTGGTTTATAAATCTAAGTGCTATTGCCCTTCCTTCCTTCCTTCCTTCCTTCCTTCCTTCCTTCCTTCCTTCCTTCCTTCCTTCCTTCCTTCCTTCCTTCCTTCCTTCCTTCTTCCCTTCTTCCCTTTCTCATTCTTCTTCCGGGTGGCGCAGTGCAGAATGATGCACTGCAGGCTGATTCTGCCTACCGCCAGGAGTTCGATTCTGTCCCGCTCAAGGTGGACTCAGCCTTCCATCCTTCTGAGGTTGGTAAAATGAGGACCCAATTGTTGGGGGCAAGAGGCTGCCTCTGTAAACCGCCTAGAGAGGGGCTATAAAAGGCCTGTGAAGTGGGATATAAGTCTAAGTGCTATTGCTATTGCTATTGCTATTCCTTCCTCCCTCCCTCCCTCCCTCCCTCCCTCCCTCCCTCCCTCCCTCCCTCTCTTATTCCTTTCTCATTATCCTTCCTGGTGGCACAGTGGTGAGAATGCTGTATTGCAGCCTAACTCTGCCCATAGTCTGGAGTTCGATCCAGACCAGCTCTTCCTTCCTTCCTTCCTTCCTTCCTTCCTTCCTTCCTTCCTTCCTTCCTTCCTTCCTTCCTTCCTCTCTTATTCCCTTTCTCATTCTTCTTCCGGGTGGCACAGTAGTTAGAATGATGCACTGCAGGCTGATTCTGCCTACCGCCAGGAGTTCGATTCTGTCCCTCTCAAGGTCAGCTCAGCCTTCCATCCTTCTGAGGTTGGTAAAATGAGGACCCAGTTGTTGGAGGCAAGAGGCTGCCTCTGTGAACCGCTTAGAGAGGGGCTGTAAAAGCGCTGTGAAGCGGGATATAAGTCTAAGTACTGTTGCTGTTGCTATCGGCAGCCAGGTGAAAATATCTGCTCTCTCCAAAGTGATTGTATCTCTTACTCCACTTTACAGGTTGAGGAAGGCATGCATCTCCTCATTGCCGGCCCCAATGGTTGTGGGAAGAGCTCTCTGTTTAGGATTTTGAGTGGCTTGTGGCCCGTCTATGAAGGGGTTCTTTACAAACCCCCACCTCAGCACATGTTCTACATTCCACAAAGGTTTGGAATTTTTGTTTCTTACAAATCTGGTTCACACTAAGGGGTCTACGGGCTAAACCTTACGATGAACAATTGAGGGAACTGGGTGTGTCTAAGCTAGCAAAGAGAAGGACTGATCTGATAGCAGTCATCCAGTATTTACAGTCGTGGCCAAAATTACGGAAACCATTTGGGAAAAGGGTATTTTCTAAAACTAAGCTAATAACACCACATTTTTTCTTTTGGAGTAGTACCATAAAATTATATATCACTGGAAAGATAATTGAATCAAGAATGTGATGCAATAACTTTTATGAAGGATTTGCTATTAGAATACCAGTTACCATATAAAGCAGTTTCCTGCCTCCGGAGGGCCTTGTGGGATGGGGCTAAAGGCCCACTTTTTGCTGTCTCCAGTCTCCAGAGCCTCTCTAGGAGTCTGGGAGGGCGAAAATGGTCTTCCCCACTGCAAGTTGGGAAACGGGCCATTTTTGGCTTCCAGAGGGCCCCTGGGGGGGTGGAGAAGACCATTTTTTGCCCTCCCCAGATTCCTAGAGAGGCTCTATGGATGCATCCATGCATCCATCCATCCTCCACCACCACCACCCACCCATCCATCCATCCATCCATCACTCACCCACCATCCATCCACCCATCCCATCCATCCCACCCATCCCATCCATCCATCCATCCATCCATCCATCCATCCATCCATCCATCCATCCCACCCATCCCATCCATCCATCCATCCATCCACCACCCACCATCCATCCATCCATCCATCCACCACCCATCATCCATCCATTCACCCACCCATCCATCCATCTACCATCCATCCATCCACCCACCAATCCCTCTATCCCTCCATCACCCACCTATCCACCCATCTATCCATCCATCCATCCACCCACCATCCATCCATCCATCCATCCACCATCCATCCATCCACCCACCAATCCCTCTATCCCTCCATCACCCACCTATCCACCCATCCATCCATCCATCCACCCACCATCCATCCATCCATCCACCACCCATCAACCATCCATTCACCCACCCATCCATCCACCAATCCCTCTATCCCTCCATCATCCACCTATCCACCCATCCATCCATCCATCCATCCATCCATCCATCCATCCACCACCCATCAACCATTCATTCACCCACCCATCCATCCATCCACCAATCCCTCTATCCCTCCATCATCCACCTATCCACCCATCCATCCATCCATCCATCCATCCATCCACCCATCCATCCATCCATCCATCCATCCATCCATCCACCCATCCATCCATCCATCCATCCATCCATCCATCCATCCATCCATCCATCCATCCATCCATCCAAAGAATAGCAGAATAACAGAGTTGGAACAGACCTTGGAGACTCTGGCCAATTCCTGGTCATATTGGTGGGGTGGTGGAGGTACCCTACAACACCACAAGGCCTAAGTTAGATTTCTACACACACACACACACACACACACACACACACACACACACACACACACCATCATCACGAAGACCTGGAACTGGCCATAGAGCCTTCCCAGAGTTAATATTTCTGCACTTTTCGGAACAATTGTTGGTCATTTTTTTTTCTTCCCATGTCAGTAGGATGACTTCTAATTATAACCTCCTGCTTATGCACACAAAAAAAACCCCACATTAAGCTCTGCACTGGATAAGCTGTGCTAATGGGTGTAAGCTAATTAAACTTAGTTGTAGTAACGGAGCTCTTTGAAATATTTAAGAGACCCTGCTGGGTGCTGGACAGAGAGGCTCACTGACCGTTATTTGAAGCCCATTTCAATTATTTATACCTTAAAAGAATTGTGGAAAATATAGCTTGGCTTGGAATACTCTTGAGCTAATTTCAGCGGAGAAAATAGCATATCACTTAAAAATACAGAACCATTAGTAGTGGCTTTGTGTGTACGTGTGTGTAATACGATTTATGTGTTTGAGGATTAAAAAATATATATGGACTAAGTGAAGATTTGAAGGGATTTATATAAATAAATATAAATATTTATATGACGTTTATATAAATATGAATATAATATAAATATTTATAGAAATATAAAGGGGTGTGGTGGCTCAGTGGCTAAGAGGCTGAGCTTGTCGATCGAAAGGTTGGCAGTTCAGCGGTTTGAATCCCTAGTGCCGCGTAACGGGGTGAGCTCCCAACCTAGCCGTTCGAAAGCAGGTAAAAATGCAAGTAGAAAAATAGGGATCACCTTTGGTGGGAAGGGAACAGCATTCTGTACGCCTTCGACGTTGAGTCATGCCGGCCACATGGCCACGGAGACGTCTTCGGACAGCGCTGGCTCTTCGGCTTTGAAACGGAGATGAGCACCGCCCCCTAGAGTCGGGAATGACTAGCACATATGTGCGAGGGAACCTTTACCTTTATATAAATCTAAGAGAGGCGGAGGATATTGTAACTATTGTAGAGAAAACAGGAAAACATATTTCATCATTTTCCTTTTTCTTGCTTACTTATTTTCCTACTTTATTTCTATCTTTTTCTTTAGATTTGCCTCTCACTGCGTGTAAAATTCTAAATAGAAATTAATAATAATAATAACAATAATAACAATAATAATAATAAATAATAAAAATAAAAATAAAAATAATAAAAAATAAAAAATAAAAAATAATAATAAAACCACAAAATAATAATAAAACTACAAAAAAACACCTTACTTGGAACAGCTTACATCCTCCGACGATATCTTAACAGTTCCTAGGTCCTTGGTTAGGACTCGAGCTGCTAAGCTATTAACCAGCCTTAAAGTCTGTGAATCTCACTACAGATTAACCAATAATAATAATAATAATAATAATGGAAGGTGGGGACTTAAATGAAACTTGGACAGTAGATAATACCAAAGACATATTCCATCTCTATGGAACATAAGTAGCCCTCGACTTACGACCACAACGGAGCCCGAAATTTTGGTTGCCAAGCGAGACAGCTGTTAAGTGAATTTTGTCCCATTTTTGTGACCTTTCTTGCCTCAGTTGTTAAGCGAAACACTGCAGTTGTTGACTGAGTAACCTGGTTGTTAAGTGACTCTGGCTTCCCCCCCCCCCCCTCCGCTCATCAGAAGGTCACAAAAGATAATCACATGACCCCAGGATGCTCCGAACCGTCATAAATATGAGACAGTTGCCAAGCGTCCGAATTTTTGATCATGTGACCCTTGGGGATGCTGCAACGGTCGTAAGTGTGAAAAACCGTCATAAGTCACTTTTTTCCAGTGCCGTCGTAACTTCGAATAGTCACTAAATGAACTGCCGTAAGTCAAGGAGTAACCTGTGACGGTTATAAATCCCGTTGATACATATAAATTAGTAATGCCCATTTTATCACCTGTTCATATTTGCTTTTATGAGAATCTAGGTCAAGATTGAGGCTTTAATCCTCTCTGCAAGGATATTAACAGTGAATTCCAATAATTTTATGCTGGACGGCTTTTGCACATTAATGTGACATGCTTAGAATCACCAAGGAGATTCGCTATTTAATAATTCCAGATTTGTTTTTTTTAAAATGTGCTAGACCAGAGATGGCCTTCATATACTGTTACCACACGTTCACCCAGCACTGGAAATGTGAGCGTGCCTGCCTACACGCTTGCGTGCGGCGTCACAAAACACAGCAATTCGCTCGCGTGCGCCATCCGCGGCGCATTGGTGGGTTTCAAATATTTTTACTACCGGTTCTGTGGGTGTGGCTTGGTGGGCGTGGCATGGCTTGGTGGGCGTGGCTTGGTGGGTGTGGCAAGGAAAGGATACTGTAAAATCTCCATTCCCACTCCACTCCAGGGGAAGGTGACTGCAAAATCCCCATTTCCTGCCGATCAACTGGGACTTGGGAGGCAGAGAATAGATGGGGGCGGGGCCAATCAGAGGTGGTATTTACCGGTTCTCTGAACTACTCAAAATTTCCGCTACCTGTTCTCCAGAACTGGTTGGAATCTGCTGAAACCCATCTCTGGTGCAGCGTCAAAAACACAGCAATATAGGATGAGATTGCGCCCAGGCGGGTGGGCGGGCCCGGGTGAGTGGGGGAGGGGCTAACCTGCAGGTCGCTACTACCGGTTTGCCTGAACTGGTACGAACCAGCTGAATACCCTAGTCCAGTGATGGCTAACCTTTTTGCCGTCGTGTGCCAAAAGCGGGGGGAGCGTGGGGGGTCATGGGTGTGTGTGCCTACATCCATAAGTCAATGCATCCCGCCCTCTCGCGCATGCGCACATGACCCCCCCACACCAGTAGGCCCATTTTTCCCCCTCCCCAGGCTCCAGAGGCTTTGTAGGAGCCTGGGGAGGGCAAAAACAACCTTCCCCATCCCCTCCGGAGGCCGGAAACAGCCAGTTTCCCAACTTTCGGTGGGACCGGAAGGCCTGAAAATCAGTTGGCTGGTGCGCGCATGCGCACTGGAGCTGAGTTAGGGCAACACTTACGTGCCCACCAAAATGGCTCCGCGTGCCATCTGTGGCACCCGTGCCGTAGGTTCGCCATCACAGCCCTAGTCTCTGCCCTAGACAAGTGAAGAGTTATATGGAAATGACTTATACAAATTCTTCATCAAATTTGTGACAGAGTAGACATGGATGTGTTTGTGTGGTCCTTAGTGTTCTTTGAGCTTGTTTTCTTGCAGACATTTCTTGACCTTACTAGGTAACATCATCAGTACTAGTAGGGAGTGCAGTTTGCTCTCATTTTATATACAAGTGGCCACTGTTGGTGGGAGCACCTTTGGTGGTTCTTTGATTAGGCTGTTGTTTATTGTTAGCGTTGTGACCTCAGCTTCCTGAGTCATTAAAACACATGAGTAGTCCCAAAAACCTCTTTTATTGCAACAGCTGTGAATTACGTTCATTCACAGCTAAGTCCCAATTAGTTGCAAAAAGTCCTTCAGGAGAAGTCCTTCGGGATAATCACCAACCTTTATCTCCCTTGACATGCTGCCAAAGACCGACTTGGCAAAGCCACACGGAGTCCAGAATCAAACAGGGATGCCGACTGGGAACAGAATTAACATTGTTGCTTTCCTGCAAAGGGCCCACGTGTCTTTGCTCCTCTTTTAAGCCTTATGGGAGGGGCCAATCATCTCCAGGCCTTACTCCTGAGTCGTCCCTTTTGTTTTAACTGTTCTTGCCTTCTGGCAGCTCTGCGCATGTGTGCACTGGGAACAGGCTCCCCCTGTTCCTCTGACTCGCTGAGGTCTGACTCTGGAGGCTCTGGAGGCAGCACGTATCTTCCAAATGGCCCTTTCTCTGCCTCCGACGCAGAGCCCTCGTCCGAGCCTTCCCCAGACTCCAGGACTGACCCATGTTCCTCCCCAGCTTCCTCACTGTCCAACTCCGTTTCCAGCTCCCCAGGCTGTTGGCGGACCACAATAGTTAGCTTGTTTGTTTGAGTTGATAGTTCCTTGATTGGGGTATTGTTTACTGTTCGATTGTGAGTCTAGTGTTAATCTTGTTGTTCATCCCTGCTCATCTGGATGTTGATTGCTGACGAGGAGGTATAGGTAATCCTCGTCTTACAACAGATCACTTAATGACCATTCAAAGTTAAAACAGCACTGAAAAAAAGAGACTTATGACCCTTTTTCACACCTACGACCGTCGCAGCATCCCCATGGTCACCTGATCAAAATTCGGACACTCGGCGACTGACTCATACTTACGACGGTCACGGTGACCCGGTGTCATGTAATCCCGTTTTGCCACCCTCTGATGAGCAAAGTCAATGGGGAATCGGGTTTCACTTAACAGCCGGGTGACTGACTTAACAACGGCAGTGATTACACTTAACAACTGTGACGAGAAAGGTCATGAAATGGGACGAAATCCACTTAGCAACGATCTCATTTAGCAACACAAATCTTGGGCTCCATTGTGGTTGTAAATTGAGGACTATCTGTGTTCTCTTCTGTGGGGGATGACTTTTCTATGTTTTTCAAGGAGACCGTTCTCAACGATTTAACGAAGAGTGTTACTGCAAGGGTGCAATGGAAGCCCTGTCTGTTTTTTCACGTTCGCAATAAAAAATGGAGCAAAATTGAACATTTTTATTCCACCAACTCTTTCCCTCCCAAAGATATTCCCTTGATTGTCAGAATGGAATCAGGAATGTAAAATGTGTCAGGATTACTATTGGCTAGGTGAATGAGAGGCAACCTTTGACAATTTTTGCTGTCTACCGTATTTTTCAGCGTATAAAACACACTCCCCCCCTATTTTTCAAAAGAGGATGAAAATTTGGGTGTATCTTATACACCGAATGTAGCCGAAAACATGAGGCACGGAGGCGGCGATGGTCTGTGGCAATCCCTGCAGTATGGAACAGCTAATTGGGGGTATTTCACCAGCCAATCAGCTGCTCGTGCTGAATCAGGCTGCGATAATGTGCTGAAGCTGACCTGGCTGTTTGCTATTTGCTGCAAAAACCTGTCAGGGTTTGCAGTAGCAAACACATCCAGAAAGCACACACAAGTAACTGATTCAGCAGGATTCAATAACTTCTCTTTATATATAATATAACACGTGAAGTCGATATACAGTACGAAAAGCATGTTTTCCAACGTGGTAGCAAATACAAGCAAAACTCAAGCAGAGGAGAGGAGTTTCAGTTTCAGTTTTGAGCAGCAGACCAGTTTAGAGCTCAGCACAGAGTCAGAGCTGCAGAGCTAAGCCACACCCAGGCTCCTTGCTGTCTCCTTCCTTGTTGCTCACACAGCAAATACTATATATTTACATGAAGTAAATATATTTCATGTAAAGTACTAAATATAGTACTTCAATATAGTACTTCAAATACTATATATTTACATGAAGTAAATATATAGTAACAAAAGCAGGTTTTCCAACGTGGTAGCAAATACAAGCAAAACACAAGCAGAGGAGAGGAGTTTCAGTTTTAGTTTTGAGCAGCAGACTAGTTTAGAGCTCAGCACAGACTGAGCTGCAGAGCTAAGCCATGCCCAGGCTCCTTGCTGTCTCCTTCTTCGTTGCTCACACAGCAAATACTGTTTCAGTTTCCAAACAGTCTCACACACTGATAGGATGCTGGCCAGATGAATACCGATGGATGCTGGTAGGCAGAGGCAGAATTTTTTTTTCTTATTTCCCTCCCCAAAAACTAAGGTGCGTCTTATACTCTGAAAAATATGGTAATTAGATTTATTGACCAGTTTAACTTATTGCTAGTAAAGCAAACCAACCAACTAACCCACCAACCAACAAAACATATCTAAAACATATTCCCATCTCTACATTCAGGATATAATTCCTGGCAAAAGGTATCCAAATGATCAGATTTGGGAATAACTAGGAATATTTATTAAAAATAAGAGGCAGCGTGAATTTGATGAAAGAACCACTTTCAAGCAGTCCATGAAAATTCTCCTGTTTCTATCCGCTTGGAATGGAAGACAAAAATATATTTGTCTTTATTTTATTTTTTTTTAGACTTGTTTGCTGTCCATCTTGCATAGATATAGTTCCAATTCGACCCGATGTTCTGTGTTGTGTGAATTTTCATTCAAAGGCGTGAGATAAATCCTTTAGTCTTCAGCCAGAGTTATCCCCGCTAATAAACTCTAATTATTTCTTCTGTAAACAGTGCATTGTTTTTTTCCAGCACGTTTCGGGAAACAACCGTCCTCAAATAATTACTGCATTTAGAAACGTGGCATTTAAAGCATTATGTTCTGCTCAGAGAACAGCAGCCGGAAATAGCAGGGTTGAGATGGGACTTTCACACAAGGCAAGAGGGCAAATCCAATTATCTTTTTTTTAAAATTTATTTCTTTTCAGGCCTTACATGTCCCTGGGGACGCTACGGGATCAAGTCATCTATCCCGATTCAGTGGATGACATGCATGAAAAAGGATACCAAGACCGGGATCTGGAATTTATCCTGCAGATAGTTCATCTGAATCATATTATTCAGAGAGAGGGAGGTATGCGCTGTTTTTCGGGAAAATACGGCATGTCGTTAGAAAGTGGGAATTGCAAATGCCAACCAAACCAGGAAGGTGAGCTCACCTTCTGTAAGGGTTCCAAGCAGGGTTGGCCTTCAAAGCTTTTAGCAAGGGTTCCTCTGCCTGGTTGCAGAGTGGGCGTGGCTTAGTTGGCCTCCTGCACCACGGCAGGAGGGTGGTTTTGCCCTCCCCAGGCTCCGGAGGCTTTTCTTGAGCCTCCGGGAGGGCAAAAACAACCTCCCCAGGCTCTGGAGGCCGGAAATAGGCCCGTTTCCAGCCTTCTCGAACTTCCAGTAAGGCCATTTTCACTCTTATTGAGCCCCCACGTGCGCCCTGCACTTACCTTCATCCAAAATGGGACGTATGGGGATTCCTGAGAGGGGCGGGGCCAGCCAGGGGTGGGATTTGGGCGTTCTCCAAACTGCACAGAATCTTAGCTAGAGGTTCTCCCGAACCCCTGCGAACCCCCACCCCTGGTTCTAAGTAACACCCCCAACGAAAGAAGACTCCGTGGCTTGAAGTTCCTCAAAGTTGCATTTTATTAGAGATGTCATATTGGCACATCTGGGAAAACCCGAATCTGAAAGTTTCCAGGGTTTCCCCACCCAAAGGAAAGTCCAAGTTCCTGCCCAGCACCCACATGTCCATCACGTGGTCCAATCCAAGCACTGTCCCAACTGGAGAGGCCCCTCAGCCACACCTCCCCAGGTGCAGAGCAAGATGTCCTTGACTCGCTGAGAAAGGAATGTTATTAGATGGATAGAAGATGGATGGATGGATGGATGGATGGATGGATAGATAGATAGATAGATAGATAGATAGATAGATAGACAGATAGACAGATAGATAGATAGATAGATATAGAGAAAGACAAAGAGACAGAAACAGATAGGTAAGTAGATAGATATAGGTACTGTAGATGCTAGATACAGATAGATTCTAGATAGAAATAGGTCAACAAGGATGATAGATGATAGATAGATAGATAGATAGATAGATAGATAGATAGATAGATAGATATAGAGAAAGATAGAAAGAGAAACACAGACGGACAAATATTAGATAAGGATGGATAGATAGGTAAGTAGGTAGGTGGATGGATGGATAGATATAGAGAAAGACAGAATGAGACAGAGACAGATAGATAGGCAAGTAGATAGATATAGATAGATGCTAGATACAGATAGATTCTAGATAGAAATAGGTCGACAAAGATGAAGATAGATAGATAGATAGATAGATAGATAGATAGATAGATAGATAGATAGATAGATAGATAGATGATAGATAGATAGATAGATAGATAGATAGATAGATAGATCTATCAATAGATCTATTTTCTGTTGATAGATCTTCTATCGATAAATCTATCGATAGGAGATAAAGAGATAGTAGGTAAGAAGATGGATAGATAGGTAGGTAGGTGGATGGATGGATGGATGGATGGATGGATGGATGGATGGATGGATGGATGGATATAGAGAAAGACAAATGAGACAGAGACAGATAGATGGGTAAGTAGATATAGATAGATGCTAAATACAGATAGATTCTAGATAGAAATAGGTCGACAAAGATGATAGATAGATGATTGATAGGTAGGTAGGTAGGTAGGTAGGTAGGTGATAGATAGATAGATAGATAGATGATAGATAGAAGATAGACAGATAGTAGGTAAGAAGATGGATAGATAAGTAGGTAGGTGGGTGGGTGGATGGATGGATGGATGGATGGATAGATATAGAGAAAGACAGAAAGAGACAGGCAGATAGGTAAGTAGATATAGATAGATTCTAGATAGACATAGGTCAACAAAGATGATAGATAGATAGATAGACAGACAGACAGACAATAATTAAAGTTAGATAGATTGTAGTTGTAAGTCAAGGACTATCCATATTTTACTCTCGCAAGAAAGATCTCTCCGTAGCCTGAGCCACTTTTATGGTTTTCATGGAAATCTTCCTTTCAGTTAACAAACGGTGGTCTTACAAAGGATGACTTGAGTTTTCAAAATAAACACCGAGGCTTTGTATCTTTTATGTGACTCCCTGAAGGGTGGGATGCCGTGATCGATTGGAAAGATGTCCTGTCTGGAGGAGAGAAGCAGAGAATGGGGATGGCTCGGATCTTTTACCACCGGTAAGTCTAATCCTTTGGTTTCGGTGCGGATAGAATAGTCAGGAGTTAGTTTAACGCCACTGATAGGCTGAATAGCAACAGCACTTAGACGTATCTACCGCTTCACAGTGCTTTACGGCCCTCTCTAAGCAGTTTACAGAGTCAGCCTATGGCCCCCAAACAATCATTTTACAGACCTTGGAAGGATGGAAGGCTGAGTCTAGCCCATCAGGATCGAACTGCTGGCTGTGGGCAGAGTTGGCCTACAATACTGCACTCTAACCACTGCACCACCAGGAAGGAAAATGAGAAAGACAATAAGAGAGGAAGGAAGAAAGGAAGGGGAGGGGAGAGAGAGGGAGTAAGGAAGGAGTAGCAATAACATTTAGACTTATATACCGCTTCACAGTGCTTTACAGTCCTCTCTAAGCGGTTTACAGAGTCAGCCTATGGCCCCCAAACAATCATTTTACAGACCTTGGAAGGATGGAAGGCTGAGTCTAACCCATCAGGATCGAACTGCTGGCTGTGGGCAGAGTCGGCCTGCAATACTGCATTCTAACCACTGCACCACCAGGAAGGAGAATGAGAAAGACAATAAGAGAGGAAGGAAGAAAGGAAGGGGAGGGGAGAGAGAGGGAGTAAGGAAGGAGTAGCAATAACATTCAGACTTATATACCGCTTCACAGTGCTTTACAGTCCTCTCTAAGCGGTTTACAGAGTCAGCCTATGGCCCCCAAACAATCATTTTACAGACCTTGGAAGGATGGAAGGCTGAGTCTAGCCCATCAGGATCGAACTGCTGGCTGTGGGCAGAGTCGGCCTGCAATACCGCATTCTAACCACTGCACCACCAGGAAAGAGAGTGAGAAAGACAATAAGAGAGGAAGGAAGGAAGGAAGGAAGGAAGGAAGGAAGGAAGGAAGGAAGGAAGGAAGGAAGGAAGGAAGGGGAGAAAGAGGGAGTAACGAAGGAGTAGCAATAGCACTTAGACTTATATACCGCTTCACAGTGCTTTACAGCCCTCTCTAAGCGGTTTACCGAGTCCGACAATTGCCCCCAACAATCCGGGTCCTCATTTTACCGACCTGGGAAGGATTTATGGATTTAGGATTTATTGGATTTATATACTGCCCTACTCCCGAAGGATGGAAGGCTGAGTCAATCTTGAGCCGGTCAGGATCGAACTGCTGGCAGTGGGCCGAGTCAGCCTGCAATACTGCATTCTCACCATCGCCCCACCCCGTCTCTAAAGCAGCGTTTTTCTCCACCTTGGCAAATTGAAGACGGGTGGACTTCAACTCCCAGGATCCTCCAGTCAGGGGGGATTCTGGGAGTTGGAAGTCCACCCGTCTTCAAACTGCCAAGGTTTTAAAGACGCCAATCTAAGCGACTTGATACTGTCGATCCAAGGCCGAGCAAAGAATTGACAACAACTGGATCCAGCAAAGCACAGCGGCATGAGATCTGTTGAGTCGCCTCTTGGTGTTGATTTCATTCAGAAAGACTCTGAAAAAGAAAGAAATGCAACCTGGTGACCTTCGGAAATGGTGGACTCCCTCCAGCAAGGTCTGGCGTTACACCATCGTAATCTGCAACTTTCCAAGGTGCCTCTTGTACACAAGTTGCACTCTCAGGTTCAGTTTATAATCAGTCACTGACACCCTCACAAGCCTGCACAATTCCCACCCTCAGCCCCAGATCAACTGAACACGGAGGCACAAACAGCTCTTTAAAATGCACAGAGACCCCAGTGAGTTTAAAACAACAGCAAACCTTTACTGATATATTTTTGCTCTTAGACACGCACACACATTCTCATCCACACTTAGCCATCGTCCACTACTAGGCTGCCAGGCGCTAGCCGGAGAGATGGAAGCTGCCAATTCTGGAATCCAAAAAAACAAAAACTGGCCAGACTTTAGGACTTCTTTTTATCCTCCAGAGTTGGTGGGGAGGGGCTTCCCATTCAGGCTCAACTCCTTTGTTGCGGAGGCTTAGGGAGAGGCGTCCCATGTGCTCAGGCCCAAATTTTGTCCTTTTGTTCCCTTAAGGACTTGGTTTCCTTTCCCCAAGGGAGCTTTTCCTGGCTTTTGTGGACCCTGTTTTTATGCCTTCGCCACTTTTAGATATGGTGGCTTTGGCCTAGTCTCACAGCTTCCTCTGGGGTGTATGAAGGGGAGTGGGACAACCTGCCATGGCCAACTCACCATGGCCAACTCACCACAGCCAACCCACCATGGCCAACTCACTACAGCCAGCCCACCATGGCCAACTCACCAAGGCCAACTCACCATGGCCAATTCACCAAGGTCAACTCACCAAGGTCAACTCACCAAGGCCAACTCACCATGGCCAATTCACCAAGGTCAACTCACCAAGGTCAACTCACCAAGGATAACTCACTACAGCCAGCCCACCATGACCAACTCACCAAGGCCAATTCACCAAGGTCAACTCTCCAAGGCCAACTCACTACAGCCAGCCCACCATGACCAACTCACCAAGGCCAATTCACCAAGGCCAACTCACCAAGGCCAATTCACCAAGGTCAACTCTCCAAGGCCAACTCACTACAGCCAGCCCACCAGGGTCAACTCACTATGGCCAACTCACCGAGGTCAACTCACCATGGCCAACTCACTATGGCCAATTCACCATGGCAAACTCACCAAGGCCAACTCACCATGGCCAACTCACCATGGCCAACTCACCACGGCCAGCCCACCATGGCCAACTCACTACAGCCAGCCCACCAGGGTCAACTCACTACAGCCAGCCCACCAGGGTCAACTCACCATGGCCAACTCACCGAGGTCAACTCACCATGGCCAACTCACTATGGCCAATTCACCATGGCAAACTCACCAAGGCCAACTCACCAAGGTCAACTCACCAAGGCTAACTCACTACAGCCAGCCCACCATGACCAACTCACCATGGCCAACTCACCACGGCCAACCCACCATGGCCAACTCACTACGGCCAGCCCACCAGGGTCAACTCACTATGGCCAACTCACCAAGGTCAACTCACCAAGGCCAACTCACCATGGCCAGCCCACCAGGACCAACTCACCATGGCCAACTCACCAAGGTCAACTCACCAAGGCCAACTCACCATGGCCAGGCCACCAGGACCAACTCACCATGGCCAACTCACCAAGGTCAACTCACCATGGACAACTCACCATGGACAACTCACCACGGCCAACTCACCACGGCCAACCCACCACGGCCAACTCACTACGGCCAAGTCACCACAACCAGCTCACTGCAGCCAATTCATCATGGCCAACTCACCGAGGGACCACTCCCTGCGGGCCAATTTAACAATTCTATTTGATTATTTAAAACAAATAAAAAATACCGTATTTTCCGGCGTATAAGACGACTGGGCGTATAAGACGACCCTCCTCAGAGCCATTTAAGGCTCGTCAGAGCCTTATGGGCTGGTCTGCCTGGTTACAGGAGAATGAGACCCGGCGTATAAGACGGCCCCCGACTTTTGAGAAGATTTTTGTGTGTTAGAAAGTAGTCTTATACGCAGGAAAATACAGTATTTTAATTTTCGCCATTCACATTTCCTTCTGTCCTTCCTTTTGCATCATTTCTTTAATGATTCCCTTCCGCCATTTCTTTGATATTAGTGAAGCAAGTTGTCCTGCAAGTGAGTTAGCGGTGGTGAGTTGGCCACGGCAAATTGTCCAAGACCCCTATGAAGAGCACTCAGTCAGCTGAAAGGAGGTAGCTGAAAAGAAACATTTTCACCCTATCTTCCTCTGGAGATCTGCCAGGAGGAAAAAGCAGGAGTTTTTAATGAGAAATACGTGGGTTGGATGGAAACTAGTTGGTGCTGATGAAGAGCACATTTATAAATTTAGTGGCATTTCTTTGAGAAGAGGTGAAACAGGACACTCATAGACGCTTACTCTGGCAATCCAGTTGCTTCCATCCTGGCGTCAGGAGAAATGTGAGAAAAATGCAAGTAGTCCTCGACTTACGACCACCGTTGAGCCCAGAGTTTCTGTTCTTAAGGGAGAAGCTCGTTCGGTGAGTTTTGCGCCATTTTATGACTTTTCTTGCCACAGTTGCGAAGCGAATCCCTTCAGTTGATTGATGAGTTAGTAAACGTGGTTGTTAAGTGAATCCAAGCTTCCCCCCATTGACTTCGCAAAAGGGGATCAATTTTGGGATACACAGCAATGGTCGTAAGTGTGAGTCAGATGCCAAGAGTCTGAATTTTGACGGGGATGCTGCCAGAATTGTAAGCGTGAAAGACAATCACAAGTCGCTTCTTCCGTGGCCGTTGTAACTCGTCACTAAACGAATGATTGTAAGTCAAAGACTTACCTGTACAGTATTCAGGGGAACAGCAAAATTTTTTTTAAAAAAAGTATAATCATGTTTCTCTTTTTTGCAAGGCCGAAATACGCACTGCTCGACGAATGTACGAGTGCCGTCAGCATTGACGTGGAAGGAAAAATATTCCAGGCTGCTAAAAGTGCTGGCATCTCCCTGCTTTCCATAACTCACAGGCTATCTCTCTGGTGAGTCTGCGTTTAAAGGGGAATACACGCTCTCCTCTTCCTCGTACTTCAGTGGGGCATCAAATAATGGGGTTGATTAAGCCTCTGCGGCTTAAATCTATATATATAAAAGCAAAATATTTTTACAATTGGCTCTCTCTCTCTCTCTCTCTCTCTCTCTCTCTCTCTCTCTCCTCATTCTTGCAGGAAGTACCACACGCACCTGCTCCAGTTTGACGGGGAAGGCGGTTGGCGCTTCGAAGAGTTGGACACTGCTCTCCGCTTAACTCTGAGCGAGGAAAAGCAGAGACTCGAATCGCAGCTGGCAGGGATGCCAAAAATGCAGCAAAGACTAAATGAACTTTGCAAAACCCTCGGGGAAGATTCCGTGTTTAAAACGGTGGATAAAGGAGAATAAAACCCTTTAGGTTTCCTCTCCCTCGCCCCACAATTTTTTAAAGAAGAAATATATATATATATATAAATATATAAATATAAATATACACATGCACTTTGGATTCTAAGATGCTATGGTTTACATAGAGGATTAATTTAGATTTGCAAGGTTGATTGCCCCAGTTGAATACCCAGTGGTGGTATTCAACCAGTTTGCATCAGTTGAGGCAAACTGGTAGTAATAAAAGTTACCGGTTCGCGCAAACCGGTAGTAAAAAAACGCTACCAGTTCATGAGAACTGGTATTTCCGACGATCAGCTGTGCCGCCTGATTATATTAAATCCTGATTTCTAGCAAATCTAAATCGTGTGGCACAGCTGTTCCCCCCTTACCTTGTTACTTACCTTCTTAAGCCTCCTTTTTCCCTGCTGCGCTGTAGCACCTGTGGTGCGCATATGGACGCAGTGTGCATTCACGCAGCGAACCATTAGCAAACCTCGGAGGATTTCACCATTGGTTTGAACAGCCTTCGGATGGGTTCGGCTTCACCCCTCATAATCCGGTGCTATCAGGAGGGATTTAGGGAGTTGAAATCCAACAGAATTGGCCAGAAATTGTATGCTTCAGAAAATTCTGAAAGAAAAGAAAGAAAAGTACTGTTCATAATTAAACTGAGTGAGGTTTGTTTTGCTCCGTGTGAAAACTGGGGGTCTTAGAGGAGCGTGAAATGTCTCAAACGCATTTTTCCCCCTTCTTTTTATCAAAGGACAACTGGGCTTTCTTTGTATTTCTTTGAAGACGTTCCTTTGAACCTTTGAAGAAAAACATAAAAACTCCAGTTGCCTTTTGTAACCAAAAAAAAAAAAAAGCATCTTTGAGACAAAAATGAAACTGGATGACTGAGAATCTCCATAGATGGAAAAGCTCAATGAAAAAATCTTACGCATTACAGGTAGTCCTCGACTTACAACTGTTAGTTTAGTTGCGACTAAAGTTAGTTTAGTTGCGAAGTTACGACATCACAGAAATATGATTTTTTTAAAAAAAAAATATACATACATAATACACTCACACACAAACACAACCACAGATTTCAAGGGCAATCTTATTTTGAAACATTTTTAAAAAGATAAGCATCCCTTAGTTTATGCATTGATGCTGACAGAGTCCTAGAGATTTTCCCCACTAACAATTTTAGTATTTACTAGACGCTAAAATAATTGTTCTCTGCTTCTATAGTTTTTTTCTCCAAACATCAGTGGTGGTATTCAGCCGGTTCGGACTGGTTTGGGCAAACAGGTCGTGGCAACCTGCAGATGGGCCTGTTCAGTGGTGGTATTCAGCCGGTTCAGACCAGTTTTGGGCGAACCAGTCATGGCAAACTACAGGTGGGCCAGTCCATTGGTGGTATTCAGCTGGTTCGGACCGGTTTGGGCGGACCGGTAGTGATGACCTGTGGATGGGCCCATCCAGGGGTGGTATTCAGCCAGTTCGGACTGGTTCAGGCAGACCAATAGTAACGACCTGTGGATGGGCCCGTCCAGTGGTGGTATTCAGCTGGTTTAGACCAGTTCGGGCGGACCAGTAGTGATGACCTGTGGATGGGCCCGTCCAGTGGTGGTATTCAGCTGGTTTGGACCGGTTCAGGCAGACCGGTAGTAACGACCTGTGGATGGGCCCGTCCAGTGGTGGTATTCAGCCAGTTCGGATTGGTTCGGGTGGACCGGTAGTGACGACCTGTGGATGGGCCCGTCCAGTGGTGGTATTCAGCTGGTTCGGACCAGTTCGGGCGGACCAGTAGTGACGACCTGTGGATGGGCCTGTCCAGTGGTGGTATTCAGCTGGTTCGGACCGGTTCGGGCGGACCAGTAGTAACGACCTGTGGATGGGCCCGTCCAGTGGTGGTATTCAGCCAGTTCGGACCGATTCAGGCGAACTGTTCATGGCAATCTGCCCTGAAGCCCGTCTACTGCCCCGGCGCTATGCTATCCTGTTTAGCCACGTTTTCTAAGACGCGCGGGCTTACATTTTCAGTTAGCGGCAAACCAGTGATAAAATTATGTGAAACCCATCTCTGCCAAACATTGGCACAAATTCTGTGTTTGTATGACCCTGTAGCAATTTTCTTAGTCTGTCCCATTTAGAAGGACGTGTTGTGACATTCTTAAGCTGTCATGGTGTATGCAGGTACTCCTCGACTTACAACCATTCATTTAGAGACGGTTCGAAGGACGGTCAACAGCAGTGAAAAAGCAACTTACGATCTTTTTTTTCACTTACAACCATCGCACCGTCCCCTGTGGTCACGTGATCGAAACCCAGATGCTTGGCAACTGGCTCATATTTATGACGGTCGCAGTGTCCCGGGGTATGTGTGTGTGTCACGCGATCGATCCCCTTTGGCGATCGCTAATTCGGAAGCCGGATTAATTGAACAACCCTGTGACTGAATTAAACAACTGCAATGGTTCGCTTAACAATTGTGGCAGGACAGGTCATAAAAGGGGACAAGACTCCCTGGCCAAATGGTTTTGCTTACCAGCAGAAATCTTGGGCTCAATTGCGGTCATAAGTCGAGGACTACCCATACAGACCCTCCATTCATGTCCGTCTCCTCTTCCTTTCGCTGCTGCTTTGATGCGGGAATTGTTTCTACGCTTTGCGAGATCCCGCCATCAGCTTTGCAATGTCAGAACCGCCTTTCTCGATCACGATGGCATAATTTAACAAGACATTGTAATAATCCTTTACATTTTCTAGTTTAATTGAAAGCTGCGCAGGTCGGGCTCGACTTACGACCACAGCGGAGCGCCACTTTTCTGTCGCTAAGCCAGACTTTTGTTAAGTGAATTTTCTCCCATCTTCCTTGCCGCGGTTGTTACACGGCTCCCTGCAGCTGTTAAGTTAGTAACATGGTCATTAAGTGAATCTGGCTTCCCCCATTGTCAGACAGGCGCAAAAGTGGATCACGTGATACATCCCCTCCCCCCCCCGCCGGGACACTGCAACTGTCGTAAGTTCATGCCAGTTGCCAAGACCCCGGATTTTGATCCCATGACCACGGTCGTAAGCATGAAAAGCGGCCACGAATCACTTTTTTCAGTGGCGTTGTCACTTCGGTCACAAAACTGTTGTAAATCAAGGACTACCTGTATTTCACAGATTCTCAATCCGAGGTTAATTGCGCATTGTCCTTATAGAATTTCATGGTAGATATACAGTACAGTAGACAGCGCATTCAGCAGATGCAAAATGAAATTTTAATCCGGCACCTTGGCATCCCACGTTAATTTGCAAAAATAAAGGATAAATTACAAGTAGTCCTTGACTTACATCAGTTCGTTTAGTGACCGTTTGAAGTTACAACGGCGCTGTACGACCGTTTTTCACACTTTCGGAAATTTAGGATTTTGATATTTTAAATTTGGATGTTTGCACCGTATGATTGTATCTTCTTTTATTCCACGTCTCTTCCTGGCATTAAAGCTTTGTGGCATTCCAAAAACGGTTAACCCAAACAAAAACACTCTTGCCTAACCAAACCAGGATTTAGAAACAAAATTAAACCAGCTTACAAATTTCATCTAAATAATCATAGATCCTACTGTAAGTCAAGCTTAAGCAGTTTTGCCAAGCTGAAAGACAGAACATTCATTAGTTACAAATGTATTTATTTTTAATTAAACATATTTTCCTCCTGGTCATCTGATCTTGTTCAGGTTATTAAATGTACATGTTCTGAGTTTTTTTTTAAATGTTGTTTTCAAATATTATTCTATGTCCCTGTTTCACATTCCCATTAAAATTAGTAAGAAATACATTCTCGTCCGAATCAAGGGATCAAATTGATTTAACAGGAGTTATTTGATCTCATCCCTAATTTGACGAAATGTGCAGAAGAAGTCTGGGTTAGCTTTATAAAATTAAAATGAACCGCTGTGACTTCACAATCAATGATTATATTTATCTATACAGGTTTAATTGCATCAACAAACTTGATTGAATATGCTCTTGGCAAAGTGGCATGTTTGGAAGCAATAAATTTTGCATGCTTTATTAAGGTTATAATTCTGCATTAAATAAATGAAATTATTTTACTTTGTCAAAGTTTCTTAGTTATTTGAGAAAACACAAGGTTAAAACGTTTTGACGATGCTTTTGCTGGCGTGATAATTGAAAATTGTTGGCATATAACCTTGGAGAATACTGGAGGCTTTCAATAAAATGAAGGTAAGCGTAGCAGTGATATGAGTTATGATTGGACAATATTTAGTCAAAGAAAAAAGAATAGATTTTTCTGAACAGATATTTTTTGTGTGTGGAAGAATCAACAAGGAGTCAAAGAAAAATCAACAGATATCGGGGACGGGTGACTCCACCCATTTTAGCCACTGCTTAATCCCACTATAAATTGTATTTTCATGTACACTTGTTATCATACAAGCATCTTGATAGATTTCCTAATATAAGCATTTTTCCAAGCACTTTTCCCATTCAAAATTTTTATCCCTACTTCCCCCCATGGAGATAAACTGATTTTGCGTCCATTTCTTATTAATATGCAGAATTTTTTTAAAAATTGAGATTTACGTAGACAATTTTTTTAAACTGCAGATTTCCTTACTGCTTCAACTATAGCAAATCTGAATTGTTTAGCTAATATTCTGATTGCATTGTCTCGCAAAACACATTTAAGTCACTGAGTTAAATCTTGTAACTTGAGTAGCCTCATTGTCTTTTTCTCTCTTTCTCTCTCTTTCTGTCTTTCTCACTGTCTTTCTGTCTTTCTTTCTCTTTTCTTTCTCTGTCTTTCTTTTTCTTTCTTTCTCTGTCTGTCTTTTTCTTTCTTTATGTCTATCTCTGTCTTTCTCTTTGCCTTTCTCTCTCTCTCTGTATCTCTCAGTCTTTCTGTCTTTTTCTTTATGTCTGTCTCTGTCTTTCTCTGTCTTTGTCTTTCTCGTTTTCTCGTCTTTCTGTCTCTCTTATCTTTCTCTTTCTATGTCTTTCTCTCTGTCTTTCTTTTTCTTTCTTTCTGTCTCTCTATCTCTTTCTCTTTGCCTTTCTCTCTCTCTCTGTCTCTTTCTCTCTGTCTCTCTCTGTCTTTCTATCTTTTTCTTTCCGTCTTTCTATCTCTCTGTCTTTCTCTTTGCCTTTCTGTCTCTCTGCCTCTCTTTCCCTTTGTTTCTCTCTCTCCAACAGATGAAGAAGGGAGTTGAGTCTGCAGAAGGAATGGGACCATGGTAAACAACTCAGAAGGGACCTTCCCTAGTGCCTTGGGCTGTAAAGGTGAGTGACTAGGGAGAGATGGGCTTTCAGACCTGCGAGATTCTCTCCATGTAACCTTACAATGAAGTTAGAATCTTGTACTTCTGGGTAAGCTTCTCCTATGGACTACCTCCCCAAGGTGACCCTAGGATGAGGGGTGGGATGGGATGGGCAGATCTTCCCAGACAGATGACTATGATTCCTTAGTCCCATGTGACTCCCAGCCAGTGGGTTTCACATATTCTTACTATTGGTTTGCCCCACCCATGCACCTTCCACCTGACCTCGAAAACATGTCTAAATAAGACAGCATGATGATGAAGCTACCGGTTCTCCCAAACTGGCACGAACCGGCTGAATACCACCTCTGCCCCCAGTCCTGAAGAGGAATCCGTTCTTCAGAGACCATCTTGACAGAGTTGTTAGATCTCTCCTTATTAATCATGACTACTTTGTTTGGATCGGGAAATGGACATCTTCTTCCATGGGGGTCCTCGGTGCCCTCTGAGCTTGGCGGATTTTCTCTCAGACGTTTACCCAACAAGGTAACATCATCAGTGCTAGGAGGGAGTGGAGTTTGTGGAGAGGAGGAAGAGGAGGAGGATTGTGGGGTCCTTGAACTTTCTGAGCTCGGCAGTTTTCTCACAGACCAACTTTCATTACCCAACTAGGTAACTTCATAACAACGTTTACCCTTATTCTGATTCTGGTGGAGGTCCTTTTGAACATTCCTTGTGTCCAGAAAATAAAGTGTCAGATCCCCAGGAAAAGGCCTACCCCTGCATAGACCTCAGACTGTGGATCAGGACCCTGGAGAGCGACTCTTTGGGTGCAGGGTCAATGCGCATCCCTTCTTCAAACTTCACTTTGAAATTGATTTCCCAGACCTTCATTTTAACTGACTTCAATGGTTGCTTCAATTTTATTTATTTTTAACTTGGCATCATTTTTACCAGGCTAAGCACCGTGGTGATTTAAGAAACCAAAGCATTGGCCTCGCAAGCTATTCTTTAGGGTGAAATTTAGGGCAACATTTACCATTTCAGTGATTTCCAAAGTTTAGGATATCAATGCGTTTATTAGTCGTCTTTACTTTTTCGTACATCGCTCCCACCAATGCTGTACTCTTTGAAAGAGAGGAGGCCAATCACCCCACCTACCCCAACTCTTTCCTGACCACTGGCAGAGTGGCAATCAATCTCCCATTGTATCCTCCCTCCCTGCCATCCAGTCAGAGCTGAAGAAGCTTCTTGGATGAGAAGTGAAATGCCTTCAAAGAAAAAAAAATCCAGGAAGTCCAGTTGCCACCTGAAAAAGCACCTTTGGGAAGATTGGCCTGGAAGATTGAGACTTTTAGCGATCCAATTTGGGATGAGCCCCTGTTGTGGACTGCCAGTCCCAGAGTCTGGGGAATGCTTGGATGAGGGCTCTGTGTCGGAGGCAGAGATGGGGCCAGGGCTATCTGGGAGCAATGTGTGGACTCCGGGGCCTCCAGAGTTGGATATCAGAGAGGCAAAGGAATAGGAGGAGCCTGTTCCTAGTGCGCCCATGTGCAGAGCTGCCAGAAGGCAAGAACAGTTAAAACTAAAGGGACGACTTGGGAGTAAGGCCTGGAGATGATTGGTCCCTCCTATAAGGCTTAAAAGAGGAGCAAAGGCACGTGGGCCCTTTGCAGAAAAGCAACATTGTTAATTCTGTTTCCAGTCGGCATCTCTGTTTGAGTCTGGACTCCGTGTGGCTTTGCCAAGTAGTTCTTTGGCAACGTGCCAAGGGAGATGAAGGTTGGTGATTATCCCGAAGGACTTCTCCCGAAGGACTTTTTTGCAATAATTGGGACTCAGCTGTGAATGAACGTAATTCACAGCTGTTGCAATAAAAGAGGTTTTTGGGACTACTCGTGTGTTTTAATGACTCAGGAAGTCTAGGTCAGAACAACTCCCTTCGAATGGTGTGGGAGTATGAATGGATTTCCAGAAAAAATTGCAGGCTACAGGAATTCTCTGCATTACTCAGGTGACCTTGAGGACACAGAGAAACCTCCAAGTGGCCTCAACGACTCTCTACGAAGGATGAAAATGACCAGCTGTCTGCAAGGAATATAAATCTTTCCATTCCCCACCATCCAGTCAGAGCTGAAGAAGCTTCTTGGATGAGAAGCGAAACGTCTTCAAGCAGACATAAACCAAGTCCAGTTGCCTTTTGAAAAAGCACTTTTGGGAAGCCACGACCTGGATGACTGAGAATCTCCATAGACATTGAGCAATCTATTAGTATAATTGGTGGGGAAACAAAACAACCACTTCACAAACGCATGGCACAACATAGGAGAACAAACCCATGAGGACTATGAATCTAGCGTTTGTGAAGTGGTTGTTTTGTTTCCCCACCAATTATATTCAGCAGTTCATCTGCATTTAAAAGACAAAGGCCACTCTTTTGAAGACAGCAAAGTTTACATTTTGGACAGAGAGGACCGCTGGTTGAAAGAGGGGGTCAAAGAGGCCATCTAGGTCAAAATTGAACAGCCGTCTCTCAACATAGGAGGAGGGATACAACATCATCTATCTCCAGTCTACAACACAGCTCCTTTCAGCAGTTCCAAGAAGGCTCCACACCCATTTGCACCACTCAGGTGACCCTGAAGACACAAATAAAACCTCCAAGTGGCCTCAACGACCCTCTAAATTAAAAACATGCAAATGACCAGCTGCTTGCAAGGAATCATAAATCCTTCGATTCCCCACCATCCAGTCAGAGCCGAAGAAGCTTCTTGGATGAGAAGTGAAACATCTTCAAAGAAAAAAAAACCAGGAAATCCAGTTGCCTCTTGAAAAAGCACCTTTGGGACAACCATTGTATCTCCAACTTTCCAACTCATCAAAAACGCACTTAACCAATGTCTCACAGAAATGTGGGGCTCCATTGTGGTCGTGCATCCTGCTACGATCCAGAAACTTAAGCTGGGTCAACAAGGGACTCGTGGCAGAAAGTGAAGAGGAACTAAAGAGCCTCTTGATGCGGGTGAAGAAGGCGAGTGCAAAAGTTGGCTTGAAACTCAACATTAAGAAAACTAAGATCGTGGCATCCGGCCCGCTCAATTCCTGGCAAATAGATGGGGAAGAAACGGAGGTAGTGACAGATTTTATTTTCCTGGGCTCCAAGATCACCGCAGGTGGGGACTGCGGCCAAGAAATTAAAAGGCGCTTGCTCCTGAGAAGAAAAGCTATAGCAAAGTTAGATAGCATACTAAAAAGTAGAGACATCTGTTTTTTTAAAAAAAAGTTTTTTATTTTAAACACATTAAAACAAACACAAAACAAACAACACATATATACATATCATTTTTCCGTTAACAGCTCATTTAAGGTGATCCTTTCTTATTGTTTACATATATTCTAACTTTATCTCAATCTACTTATATAATCCAATTTCCTTTATATCGACTTCTCTTTTCTTTGATCTTCAGCACGTTCAAGCAATATTATCACAAAAATAAACAATACATTATTATTTCAGTTCCCCCTTTTTTCCTTTATTCCTTTTTTTCCTTTTTTCTTTTCTCCCACCAATCATACCATCTGTACCATTCTCTATAATAATCTGTGTCCTCTCTTTCCTTAAGTCCC
Source organism: Coluber constrictor foxii (assembly GCA_038048745.1). Classification (NCBI taxonomy): domain Eukaryota; kingdom Metazoa; phylum Chordata; class Lepidosauria; order Squamata; family Colubridae; genus Coluber; species Coluber constrictor. The sequence continues at coordinate 10,861,472 of CM075964.1, forward strand.
TTTGTAAGCTTGTCCATCTCTGCGCATTCGAGGATTTTTTAAATTAAATCCTCTTCTGTTGGTGGACATTCCTTCTTCCAGTTTTGTGCGTATATTATGTGAGCTGCTGGTAATATATGTAGTGTTAAATATTGTATTTCTTTTGTACAATTTTCTATTGTAATCCCTAGTAGAAATTGCTCTGGCTCTCCCTTTACTGGTTACTGTATTATCTCCTCTAAAAGTTTTTTAACTTTAAAAAAAAAAGCAGAGACATCACCCTGCCAACAAAAGTGTGTATAGTCAAGGTTGTGGTTTTCCTAGTTGCAATGGATGGCTGTGAAAGTTGGACCATAAGGAAGGCTGAGCGCCAAAGAATTGAGAGGCCTTTGAACTCTGGTGCTGGAGAAGACTCCTGCGAGTCCCTTGGACTGCAAGGCGATCCAACCAGTCAGTCCTAGAGGAGATCAACCCTGACTGCTCTTTAGAAGGCCAGATCCTGAAGAGGAAACTCAAATGCTTTGGCCACCTAATGAGAAGGAAGGACTCGCTGGAGAAGAGCCTAATGCTGGGAACGATGGAGGGCAAAAGAAGAAGTAGACGACAAGAGAACGAGGTGGCAGGATGGAGTCACTGAAACAGTTGGCATGAGCTTAAATGGACTCCGGGGGATGGTAGAGGACAGGAAGGCCTGGAGGAACGTGGTCCATGGGGTTGCAATGGGTCGGACACGACTTTGCAACTAACAACAACAACAAGAAGGGCTGAATTCTGGTCCTAAATCGAGGACTCCCTTGTATTCTCTCCTGGTTTCCTAATTGCAATGCCAAATAGAGCCGCCAGAGGGCTCTCCAGCGCTCGTAACAACAACAGGATGCAATAGGGAGCAGTAGAGATGGGGTGGGGGGGAAATGCAGGCGGGCATGATAGGGGCTGGGAACGAATGAGTGGCAGTGGTGGGCGAGGGGGAAAGGTGGGAAAACGGGAGCTGTCAGGAACAGAAAGGGGATACTTAAAAAAAGACGGACAGGATGCGAGGGGGGGGGGTTTCCGCCGTGCTAGGAATCTGACAGAGATACAGGCTAGGAAGAACCAGGCAGCCATGTTAGGGGCTCTTGAGTGGAAACGGGCAGAGCGAAGCGAGAAGGCTGTTGCCTCGATTTGGGTTCTGTTCTGATGATGAGCCTTCGCCCCCAGCATCACGAGGGTGTAGCCATGCCGGGAGGGTACCCCCAAACTCAAGTAGAGGCCTGCCATAGAGACAGGCCCTGAAGAACCAGATAGCCACGTTAGGGGGAGTTGAATGAGAACCGGAAGAGTACCATGAGCAACCGTCCAACCATTCCCATTAGGCTCCATTGAGGCGTATTAGCGCAGAGAAGCGAGTAGCTTTTGCATCCACACGGCACTTCCGGGATTATTCCTGGCGGCTCAACACGCATACATTCTCACGTTTCTTTTTTGCACGCGCTGTTCGTGGTTGTGTGAGGTTTGCCCTCCCCGCAAGATCTCCGGGAAGACGTTCCAGAATTTGGCCTTGAAATTATTTTACTTCTCCCCGGCACTGATACACAATTTGCATAACCCCAATTGCTTGACCTGAGCAGTTGCAACGGGCTGGATTAATTCAGAAATTAATTGAGAAATTAATTAAATGGGAGTGCTGAACCTCACTGCAAAGCAGGAAAACCGTATCGTGGCTTACTGGCCTAGCCCTGTTCTCAAGCTTTAACCAGGTTCCTTTAGAATAGACTAGAATTCTTTATTGGCCAAGTGTGATTGGACATACAAGGAATTTGTCTCTGGTGCATAAGCTCTCACTGTACATCAAAGCTATAAGTGATAAATCATGATCATAAAGGTAAAGGTTCCCCTTGTACGCATGTGCTAGTCGTTCCCGACTCTAGGGGGCGGTGCTCATCTCCGTTTCAAAGCCGAAGAGCCAGCGCTGTCCGAAGACGTCTCCGTGGTCATGTGGCCAGCATGATTCAACGCCAAAGGCGCATGGAACGCTGTTCCCTTCCCACCAAAAGTGGTCCCTATTTTTCTACTTGCATTTTTTACCTGCTTTCGAACTGCTAGGTTGGCAGAAGCTGGGACAAGTCACGGGAGCTCACCCCGTTACGCGGCGCTAGGGAGTCGAACCGCTGAACTGCTGACCTTTCGATCGACAAGCTCAGCGTCTTAGCCACTGAGTCACCGCGTCCCTCATGGTCGTAGTCATCATAAAAATACATTCATCATACATCCTAAGATACAACACTTAGTGATAGTCGTAGGATACTAAATAAGCTATCCACCTAAATCGTCCTAGGAAATTAAATAAAACAATAGGAATCATAAAAGATACGAGCAACAGGGTTATAGTCATAAGAAGAAAGGAGATAGGCAATAGGAATGATGGATGAGAAGATAGCAATAGCAATACAGTATTAGTAAATAGTAAATTAATAATTTGTAACGTAGTAAGTGAATAACTTAGTAAATTAACAATGCAGCAAGTAGTAAATTAATCACCCGAAATGCCATTTTATTGGAAATACATAATTTCACTCTGCAGGGAAGAATAGGCAGTCTAACAGACTTAAGAGAATAACAAAAGAGTTGGAAGGGACCTTGTGGGTCATCTAGTCCAACCCCCTACTTAAGCAGGAGAGCGTACACCATTTCTGACAGATGGCAGTCCAGTCTCTTCTTTAAAGTTTTGAGTGATGAAGCTCCTACAATTTTTGTAGGCCATGATTTATGAGTGCAGTTCAGCCAAAAATTTCCTTTGCTAAACAAGACCGTTATGTGAGTTTTGTCCCGCTCTGTGACCACTCTTGCCGCCCTTAAGCGAATCGCTGCTAGTTTTTCCAATTAGGAACGCGGTAATCACGTGACCCCTTGCAACCGTCGTAAATACGAGTCAGTTGCCAAGCATCTGAATTTTGATCACCTGTCCCTGGGAATGTTGTCACGGTCATAAGTGTGAAACAACGGTTGTCAGGTGACGTTTTTCAGTGCCGTTGTAATGCTAAGCAAATGATTGTAAATGGAGAACTATCTGTATTTTCGTGCGTGTTGCCTAAAAACAATTAGGTCCAAAACAAGGTACTTATCATTAATTTATAAACTTTTTTTTTGTATGTGAAAACAGTCAAGGTAACATGCAATTTAATTTGGTTCTGAACCTCAGCCATCTCCTTTTTAAACCACCAATACCAATAACTCAAGCTTAATGCTGGTTTTATATCTTTTATTTTTAACGAAAAAAATTAGATTGTATAGCCCATTTCTTGTACCTAAAAATATTTATTTGCATTCAGCACAGGTGTACTCTGAATTAGTCCCGATTCTGTGGCTCAGAAATTAAAAACCCCTCACAAGAAAAAATAATATAATTCTCAATGTTTATTTTTTTTTTAAAATCAGATGCTATTGAAAATAGAGAGTGCTTGTTTTGGCATTCAAAGATGTTATGTGGTCTCTTTTAACATTTTCTTCCTCAGCAGAATTTTTTTTCCCCCTGTGGAAAGAAAAATGATGGAAGAAATTAGAAAAATTTAGTGATTTCCATCATGAAGGATGTGACATCAAGCAATGAACCTAACAGAATAAATTATATATAAAAATCTTGTCTGGAAGCATCTTTCTGGATTTATAATTTCCATTCAGCCTGAAAGGTGATAGGATTCTAATTATTATGTTTTTTAAACTGTTGCCTTTCTATTTTCAATCCAGTTCCTGCATCATGTGACTTTTTTGTCTTCGTACCTTCATCAAATTTCTTTTTTCGGATTGAAAATCAGTTCTAAAAACTATAATTCAGTGGGAAGAGATGCTGCGAAGTCCATGGCCAGCCTTATTTCAAAGAATGCTTCCGTTATTCCAACTTTGACCCCGCAGATATCTTTAGAAAATTTTAAAAGTCCATATGTTAGATCGGCGCAGGAAAGAAGAGTGACCAGCTGAGTTCAAGAACAATCGTTTATTCAACGAGAACTGAACTGGCTGTGCGCTGCCGGAGCTCTCCTTATATTTGCTCCGGCAGACGCACCGCCCACTGACAGGGATTCAAAACTCCCGCCGAAAGGATCTTCAGCCAATCCCAGGCGGATGTCCTTATAAGGACATAACACTCCTCCCCCCTAGTTCTTAGTCAGTCCATCAGGGAGGTAGTCGCTAAGATAAACAGGGCGTCTACGTGCCCGCGTAGACCTGCGCAGTTCACAGTTCGGATGGGCACCGACGTGGACGGGAGGTGTTCGCTCTGCTCTGGGCTCCAGGTCCGGTGCCGGGCTGGATCTGGCCGTAGAGGACGCTGGCTCAGTCCCAGAACCTCCGGCCGGGTCTCAGATCTCCGCCTGCTGTGGATGCTGGCCTTCCTCGTTCCTGCACGGATCCTGAGATCGCCGTTGTGGCTCTCTGCGGTGGACCGGTCCGGAACTCCTGAGCCTCGGTAGGTCCCTGGGTTTCCCTCGGTTCCTTGCTGGGCTCGAGTCGCGTCGGTCTGGGTCTGGGTGCGAGTTCGGCGGAGGTGGCTGGGCTAACCCTGGGGGTCCCCTGGTTGAGTCCGGCTTACTCCCGGGGAGTTTGGTGGAAGACCCGGGCGGCGTGTCGACCCTGTCGGGGTGGCGTAGGCCTACCTTACAGGGGTGGTGTAAGCCCTCTTGGTACGGCTGGTTGGCTGGAGGTGATCTCGTTGTTGGCAGGACGCCGGGTTGATCGGCCATGCCGGGTTGGTGTTGGCCTACCCTGCTGGGGTGATGGTGGCCTTCCTCGCAGGGTTGGTCTTCTGCGCGGTCGGGTGGTTGTTGCGGGGTCTCCTGAAGAGTTGGCTGGAGGTCCCCGTCTCCGGGTTGTCGGGTTACCACCTCGCGGGGCTGCTGTTGGCTTCCCCTGCTGGGTTGTCCCCGGTCTACTTGGCTGTTTGCAGCTGCAGTTGAATTTGGCGCCAAGGTGCTTGCCTTTCTTGTTTGTTGGCGGCCTCCCTCGTCTGGGTGGGGTCGTCCTACTTCGCCAGGGTGGTGTTGGCCTACTCCGTCGGGGAGGTCGGGGCCTACCTCACAAGGTTGGTTTAGGCCTACCTCGTCAGGGTGATTTAGGCCTACCTCGTCGGGGTGGTGTAGGCCTACCCCGTCGGGGTGATTTAGGCCTACCTCGTCGGGGTGGTTTAGGCCTACCTCGTCCAGCTGGTTTTCACCCACTTCCCTCCACCTTTTGCGGAGCTGGTCGAGATGACGTCTCACGATCTGTCCGTCTTCCAGCTCAACTCGGTAGGATTTGGGGCCGGTTGTGCTGTGAACTGTAGCTTTAAGCCATTTAGGCGAGCCGTGGAAATTCAAAGCGAACATGGCGTCGCCGATCGAAAATTGGCGAAGTTGACGGCTGGCAGATGCGGGAACCTCCGAAGTGTATTGCGGGTGCAGTCTGTCCAGGGGTGACCGGAGTCGCCTGCCCATCAACAGTTCGGCAGGGCATTTCCGGGTGGCAGAGTGGGGTGTGATATGTTGTGTCAGGAGGAAGGTGTCAATGCGCTCCTGCCAATCCCCAGGTCCCATCTTGGCGAGAGACTCCTTGGTGAGCCTCACCATCCTTTCAGCCTGTCCATTTCCAGCCGGTCTGTAAGGGGCAGAGAGGGCATGACGGATGCCCAGACTTGCGAGAAAAGCCTCCATGGGCACGGACGTAAGTTGAGGACCGTTGTCCGAGACTAAGACGTCAGGGAGTCCATGGGTGGCAAACAGTCGGCGGAGGGCTCTGATTGTTGCTTCCGTTGTGGTCGATGCCATGGGGACGACCTCCAGCCATTTGGAGTAGGCATCCACCACGATGAGGAGATGGTGCCCATGAATGGGGCCAGCAAAGTCAATGTGGATGCGCGACCAGGGAGAGCTGGGGGTTTCCCAGGGCGTCGGGTCTGATTGGGGGGGTGCAGGTCTTACTTCTTGGCACGGAGTACACCTGGCGACCCATTGCTCAATGTCCTTGTCCATGGCTGGCCACCAGACGTAGCTCCGTGCCAGAGCTTTCATCCGGACGATGCCCGGGTGTCCCCTATGTAAAGCGGCCAGAGTTCGTTTTTGTAGCGAGCCGGGAATCAGCACCCTGTCTCCCCATAGCAAACAGCCGCGCATGGTGGACAGCTCCTCTCGCTTCCGGCTGAACGGCAGGAACTCGCTGCTGACATCTTGGGTCGGCCAGCCCCTTAAGACCCAAGCCTGGACTTTGCGGAGGATGGGGTCGGCCCGCGTGTGCGTAGCGACGTCGGCAGACGTTACGGGACAGTTGCTGTCATTGTCAATGTGCAGCAGTTCGATCGTGGGCGCGGGGTCCTCCACGGCCTCGGCGGATGGGCATCGGCTGAGGGCGTCGGCGTTCGCGATGGCTTTGCCGGGTTGATGGACGAGGCTGTAGGAGTAGCCGGCGAGGAAAATGGCCCAACGCGTCATGCGTGGGGACATGAAGGCTGGTGTTTGCTTGTCTCCGGCAAGAAGGCCCAACAGCGGCTTGTGATCGGTGACGATGGTGAAACACCGGCCATAGAGGTATTCGTGGAAGCGCTTCACCCCTGCAACAATAGCCAATGCCTCTTTGTCCAGTTGGCTATAGTTGCGTTCCGCAGCGGACATAGTCTTAGAAAAGTAGGCAATGGGGGCTGTACAGCCGGTAGGCAGTTCGTGGCTGAGGACAGCGCCCACGCCGTAGGGTGAAGCGTCACAGGTCAGTCTGATGGGCAACGTCTCATTATATTGAATGAGCACGCTGTCGGAGGTCAGCAAGTCCTTCACAGCCCGAAAAGCAGATTCTTCCTCGCGTCCCCACCTCCAGGGAGCCGCCTTTGCCAGCAAGCGGTGGAGCGGCTCAGCAACTGTGGCTTTCTGCTGGAGGAAAATTGCGTAGAAGTTAAGCAATCCAAGGAAAGCCTGAAGCTCCGCTTTGTTTTTGGGGCTGGGAGCTTCATGGATAGCCTTAACTTTTGATTTGGTGGGGCGGATGCCAGAACTATCTATGAGATAGCCCAGGAACTCGACTTCCTGTACCCCGACGATGCACTTGTCCCTCCTGACCCTCAGGCCCTTCTCCTGAAACCGTCGTAAAACGAGTCTCAGGCGGTCAAAGAGTTGGGCCTTAGATTCACCAGAGATCAGCACATCATCGAAGTAAGGCACCACCCCTGGAACGCCTTGGAGAAGGCGTTCCATCATAGATTGGAAAATGCCAGGGGCTGCACTGACCCCAAACTGGAGGCGGTTGCACTTAAACGCGCCTCTATGGGTGACAATCGTCTGAGCCTCCGCCGTCTCCCGATCAACTGGCAATTGCTGGTAAGCCTGGGCCAGGTCCAGTTTGGCAAAAATTTGGCCCTTGCCGAGTGAGTGCAGCAAATGTTGCACCACCGGCACAGGGTATGCGCTCTGCGGTAAAGCTTTATTGATGGTCACTTTGTAGTCAGCGCAGATGCGCACAGATCCATCCTGCTTCATGGGGGTCACAATGGGAGTCTCCCATGAAGCATGATCGATGGGTTCCAGGATGCCTTGGGCTATCAGCTTATCTAGCTGAGCATCTACCTTAGCCCTTAAGGCAAATGGAACCCGGCGGGGCTTAAGCCGAATAGGGGTAACCCCCTTGTCCAGATTAAAAGAAATGGGTTTCCCTGCAAAGGTCCCTAACTTACCATCGAAGACTTCTGGGAACTCTCCGATGAGCGCGTCGATTTCCCCTGAGCTAACCTGGTGGATGCCTCCAATAGAAAGCCCCAACGGCTCGAACCACTCCACGCCCAGCAGGGTCGGGCGGCTGTGCTCCACGACTGTTATTGGGAGCTGGCCTTGGAATAGCTTGAAGGCGATGTGGAGGTTGGTTCTTCCGAGAACGCCGATGGGATTTCCGCCGAAATCCACCAGTTGGGAGTTAAGGGGTTGAAGGTGGCGCTTGCGGAGTGCCGGCTTCAGCTTCTTAATCTGGTGCCAGTCGATGATAGAGTAGACGGAGCCAGAGTCGACTTCCATGGTGCACGGCAACCCTTCTGCCAACAGTGTCACATGGAATTTTGTGGCACTGTTGTTGCTGGTGAGTCCGATGGTTGTTTGGTGTACAGCGCCGCCCTGGGAGTCATTGCGGTCGTCGCGGTTTTGCTGGATTGAGGACCGTTTGGATGACCTCTGGGTATCGCGGCGATTTTCAAGAGTGCGGGGCTTAATCGAGTCCGGAACCGGATCAGAGGCTCTGCATGCCTCGGCGATGTGCCCCTTCTTGAGGCAGCGTCTGCAGGTTGCATCGCGCCAGCGGCAGGACTGGCGTGGATGGAGTCCCTTGCAACTGCCGCATTGAGCTGCGCGGCGGCCATCTTTTTGAATTTCCCGCCTAGATGGGCGGGAAACTTTCAAAACAGTCGATTCTCCCTCTGAATCAGTTGGTGTGGCATAGTCATCGGACGAATCCGACGCCGGCTTGTGGATCTTATGGATCCCACGGGACTGGCGCATCGCAGCTGCGGCGGTCTCAGAGGTCTCTGCAGCCGTGGCCTCTTCGAGGACGTCCTTCAGGGACAGGCGCTTCCTACTCAGGAACTTTTTCTGGAGGTTGGCATCTCTCATTCCGAAGACGATCCCGTCTCGTAAGGCATTGTCGACATTTTCAAATTCGCAGTTAGCTGCGATTTGTCGCAGTGCCGCAACAAAGTCCTTGAGGGATTCGCCTTCCATCTGGTTCCTTTGGCGGAACGTGAAGCGGTTGGAAATGGGGGTGCCCGTTGGTGCATAATGGTCTTGCAGGGCAGCCTGTAAATCCACCCAGGACATGACTTCAATGTCTCTGGGTGCGACGAGGTTGACAGCGAGCTCCAACACATCGGTGCCGCAGTTGGCGAGGAAAAGAGCCCTCTTCCTCTCGTCGTCGATGTTGGTGTAGCCGTTTCCCCGGAGGAATAGGCGGAAACGGATCATATAGGAGCTCCATTTCTCCCGGCTGGGGTTGAAAGGAGCCAGCGAGGCAAACGGCGCTTGCGGCGTTGCCATTCTTCAGGCCGCGTCGAGTGACTTCAGCTCGTTAAGGCGATCGTGCCACGCGGGATTCTTCTCTAGTCCTTCGTCGCCAGTGTTAGATCGGCGCAGGAAAGAAGAGTGACCAGCTGAGTTCAAGAACAATCGTTTATTCAACGAGAACTGAACTGGCTGTGCGCTGCCGGAGCTCTCCTTATATTTGCTCCGGCAGACGCACCGCCCACTGACAGGGATTCAAAACTCCCGCCGAAAGGATCTTCAGCCAATCCCAGGCGGATGTCCTTATAAGGACATAACACCATAGCTCTCATTTATTTATTTATTTATATTGATTATAAATGCCCAAGTCCAACGGACTCAGATATTGAAGCTATCTATACCTCTGGGCAGGTTGTCCTCCACTTATGACCAGTGGTGGGATTCAAATATTTTAACAACTGGTTCTCTGCCGTAATGACCGGCTGGGTGGGTGTGGCCATGGTGGGCGTGGCCAGGGGTATGTGACAGGCAGCACTCGGCTTCCTGCACCACCCCGGGAGCAAGAATGGACCGCAAGGAGGATGTGCCACAACCCTGCGCCCCGTTTTGGGCCTATTTAGGCCTCCCTGCAGCCTCCTGGGAGCAAAAATGGGCCGCTGGGGGGCTGTGCCGCACCGCCGTGCCACGTTTTGGGCCTAGGACGCCCCCCTGCACTTACCTGGGAGCAGGGGTGGGTTCTAAAAAATTTTATTACCGGTTCTGTGGGCGTGGCTTATTTTGTGGGCATGGCTTGATGGTCATGTGACAATTCTGTAGGATTTAGCAGAGGTACTGGTCTACCAGGCTTTTAACGGCTTGCAGAGCTGTACCGGTCTACCCATTTATTTTTGCAGGCATCGGTTACTCATGTGTTTTGGCAGGCACTGGTCTACTCATGTGTTTTTGCAGGCACCAATCTACTCATGTGTTTTTGCAGGCACCGGTCTACTCATGTGTTTTTGGAGCCACCGGTCTACCACCAAATGGAGATTTTGCAGTATCCTTCTCCCAGGAGTGGGGAGGGAATATAGATTTTGCAGTATTCTTCCCCTTCCATGCCGACCAAGCCACGCCCACCAAGCCATGCCCACAAAACCGGTAATAAAAAAATTGGATTTCCCCACTGCTTTATTGTCATTGTACATTATATATATACAGCAATAGTGGCCCAGCCTCTGGTGCAATCCATAACAGAAAATACAAAACAACATAAATAGTACAAATAGAGTGATGTGCTGTGCCAAAAACTGTTTAAACTCTTGCTGCTGGGCTTCAAAGGGCCACCCTACAGCTGATCAGTGGTAAAAGGCAGTTCCCACCCCACTCCTGGGGCAAGGATCCCGCAAAATCCCCTTTCCCACCCCACTCCCGGAGGAAGAATACTACAAAATTTCCATTCCCTCTCCACTTCTGGGGGAAGGATACTGCAAAATCTCCATTCTCACCCGACTCTGGGGTCAACCAGAGGTGGTATTTGCCGGTTCTCCGAACTACTCAAAATTTCCTCTACCGGTTCTCCAGAACCTGTCAGAACCTGCTGGATTTCATCCCTGGTGTGTGTGTGTGTGTGTGTGTGTGTGTGTGTGTGTGTATTTTCTTACTTTTTGTAGGTTTTATGTGTGTTTTGCTTTAAGCCAGGTTTTTCCTACACAACCAAGATTTTTCTGCAAGTCTAGTTGAGTGAAATCACATTTACTACTTTTTGGGCTTTTTTTCTTCTTTTCCTTCTGGCAGCCAGCAGATTTTGTGCTTGCCCATTGGGAGACTTATATAGCTATTTCTGGCTCATTAGCCATCATCAGTAAGCCACACCCACATCTCATGTATCCTCCCTGTAAAGGTACAATATCTATTCTCTTACTTTTCGTAGGTTTTATGTGTGTTTTTCTTTAAGCCGGGTTTTTCCTACGTAACTAAGATCTTTCTGGAACCACAATTGAGCAAAATCACATTCACTACTTTCTGAGTTCTTTCTCCATCTTTTCATTCTGGCAGCAAGCAAAATTTTGTGCTGCATTGTGGGAGATCTATATAGCTATTTCTGGCTTGTTAGCCGTCCTCAGTAGGCCACACCCACATCTCATGTTCCTCCCTGTAAAGGCCCAATGACTATGTATGTATATTATACATATATACATATACATACATACATACATACATACCAGGAGTGATATATATATTACCATGCACAAGGCCCCAGATATTACCGCATGATGACAGCTCCACTTTCTAGATTTGTCTTCCGTGCAGTGATAACGCTAGCACAAGGAGAAGGCTGTTAGCAATCTTGTTAGTTGTTTTTTTTTTACAACATTTAGAATTGTACCAGATGCTAAAGATATATTTAAAATCCAGCCCTGTCATGAAGACATCGTTGGAACTGCTGGGAGGGAAGATTTTTCTGGGGCTCATTTTGAACACTATAATCAGCCCTTAAAGATAGCTGAACGCCTTCCACGCCCACACAAGTCAACCACAGTGGAAATAAAAGTTAAGAAAAAGGACACCTCCGTCAGCGAGTCGGGAAGGCCGCAGAGTCTAAGAAAAAGGAGGTTTCAGGGGACTTGAGATTTAACTTTGCAATTTCTGCCAACCGAGAGATATATCTGTAGCGTAAATAGACTATGTAAATAGAGTAGTGGCCAAAATTGTGGGGACCTTTTGGGAAAAGTGTATTTTCTAAAACTAGCTAGTAACACCACTTTTTTGGGGGGGGGGAGTAGTACCATACAATGATATATCAATGGAAAGATAATTGAATCAAGAATGTCATGCAATAACTTTAAGAAAGGATTTGCTATTAGAATAGCAGTTACAGTATAAAGAAGAGAAGTGAAACACGTAGAAAAAAACGAGATATACAAAAATGATCACCATAGAAAAAAGGAGATATATAAAAATGATCAGCCTGTCAGTTAATACTTTGTTGGGTAACCGTTAGCATGAATGATGGCCTTACAACGTCTTCCCATGGAGTGAACCAAGTCTTTGAGTTCTGCAGCTATTATCATGTGAAACCAAGATTGAATGATGGCTTCTATTAACTGGGTTTTATTACTGGGTCGCTTCTGACTAACCAGTTTCTTTAGTCGGCTCCATCGATTTTCAATTGGGTGAAGGTCTGGGCTATTCCCAGGCCATTCTAGCAGCGGAATAGGATTATCTTGAAACAAGAAAAGAAAGAAAGAAAGAAAGAAAGAAAGAAAGAAAGAAAGAAAGAAAGAAAGAAAGAAGAAAGAAAGGAAAAGAAAAGAAAAGAAAAGAAAAGAAAAGAAAAGAAAAGAAAAGAAAAGAAAAGAAAAGAAAAGAAAAGAAAGAGTGGTGTTATTAGCCATCAAACCTCAAAAATACACTTTTCCCAAAAGGTTTCCACAATTTTGGCCACTACTGTAGTCTATTTAAACTATATTAATATCTATTTTAATATTTTAATAATTATTTTAACTTTTATGTACTGGTTTTTATTCGGCTGTTCACCGCCCTGAGTCCGTAAGGAGAAGGGCGGTATATAAGTCTAATTAATAAATAAATAATAAATAAATAGATATATAAATAGATAAATAGAAATAATAGGTCAAAAATCAATGAGGAAAATACATGAAGCGTGCTGGAAGCAAACACCAGTAAAAATTCTTATTTTTTTGAATGAATGACATCTTTATAACAGTCTTGGAAAGATGTCATTCATTCAAAAAAATAAGAATTTTTACTGGTATTTACAAGTAGTCTGTATAAAGCACCTGTGAGTAACATCAAGCTGACCGCATTGTAGATTGAAAATGTAGTACATTATTTTCAAATCAGTTAAGTCAAGAGTGAAAATTCACGGGCGTCCTCGTTTTAGACAATGTGTTCCATACGATTCAAGGTTATTGCGTGCCTGCATGCACACAACTGTTAATAAATCACAATCAGTAACTTCATACGGCAAGTCCTCGACTTTATAACTGCTTGTTTAGTGAATGTTGGAAGTTACAACGGAACTAAAAAAGGAGACTTATGACTGTCATTCACACTTATGACCATTTTGACATCCTCATGATTGCGCCCTCAAAATTCAGATGCTTGGTGACTGGCAGATACAGGTAATCCTCAATTTATCACAGTTCGTTTAGTGACCGCAAGTTGATTTTCACACCTATGACCATTTTTCACACCTACAACCATAGCAGCATTCCCCCGACCCTTGATCAAAATTCAGATGCTTGACAACTGCTTCATAACACATGCGATGATTCACTTAACGACGGTGGCAAGAAAGTCGTAAAATGGGCCCAACTCACTTAACCAACGTCTCGCTCAGCAACATAAATTTTGGGCTGAATGGTGGTCGTAGCTCGAGGACGACCTGTGTTTATGACGGCTGCAGCGTCATAACTCTGGGGAAGCTAGATTCGCTTAACAACCGTGCTACGAACTTAACACACTGCAGGATTCACTTAACAACGGTGGCAACAAATGGGGAAAACGTCACTTAACCACCGTTATGCATTCAACACCCACTCGATAAAGATCTTAAATGCCCATTTTTATTCTTATTTTCTTATTATTTTCCAGTGCAGCTGGGGAGTAGGTAGGAACTGTGGACGGTGCTTTGATTTTGGAGACAATAAATGAAATATAGCGTACTTCAAACTGTTTTTTCAAGAAGACTTTGAATTTGATAAAGGATTCTTTTTTTCAATTCCAATCCAGAAATTAGTAGAATACGTTGCCTTGAACTGGAAATATACATGAGAGACTATTAGTAACCAAGAGTAGCCTACATAATTTGCTATGATTAATGGTTTACATATGCTCAGGAGATACACAGAAATAGAAAACTAACAACAGGCAAAATAGTCTTCGAAGTGTAATCCCTAAAAGCACAAATACTTCAGTAGTTAAGATGAGTGAATATAGAACAATCTTTATCGAGAAATGCATTTTTTTAAAAAAATTGTAATTCCCATTTCATTGATTGGGAATGGCAGGAATTAAAGGCATCAGACGGCACCATTTTTTTGAGCTGTTTCAATACAGTAAACTTTTTTTTCTCCAGCCTAATCCTGTTTATAAAACAAAAACTTTTTTTTTCTCGCTTTCTAGCCTTAATCACCAAGATCAAACTGGCTCTAATAATTTAGCATATGCCAATATACTGAATTTCCATCATATTCTATTGGTCTGTGCGCGGATATACATCCAATCCAGCGACAGCAGCCTAAAATTTAATTTTATAAAAATTTTATCCGTTCAGAGCGAAATCAATGTACCTCAAGCAATAAACCTCTTCTGGATTATTAGATTTAAGAGCAAAAAGGAAGGGCATCTTGCTATATATATACAGTAGCAAATTAAGGCCCCAGACTTATTTTTAATTGTAATCTCTGGGCAACGAAACTGACCACCTTACATCCTGAAGCCATTTCCTGTTGGCTTTAAATAATTTCGCATCTGCATCATGAAAAAAAAAATCACGTCACTCTGCTTCTTGGGAAGTCAGCCTATACTTCCTTCCGGATCTCCAGCAGAAATTGTCAGCTGTTGCCCTTTCGGGAGACAACCCCCCCCCACCTCATCTGGATAATTGTCAGCTGGATTCATATTTGGCCCTAAATAACACTGAATTTAAAAATGGTTTAGTTATTATCTGAGGCAATAGAAACCCAGTTGTTGCGGCTGGGAGAAGGAGAAGAGGATTGTGGGCTCCGTGGTGCTCTCTGAGTTTGGTGGTTTCCTTGCAACGTCTCATTACCCAACTGGGTAACATCATCAATGGGAGAAGGGAGGGAGATTTGCAGGAAGGAGGAGGAGGAGGAGGATTGTGAGGTTTGGTTTGAGTTTGACTGTGTTCTTGCAGATGTTTCATTGCCCAACTAGGTAATTTCATCAGTGCTAAGAGGGAGGAGGAGGAGGACTCTTAAGAGTCCCTGGTGCGCTCGCGCGCTCTCTCTCTCTCTCTCTCTATATATATATATATTCTTACTTTTCGTAGGTCTTATGTGTGTTTTTCTTTAAGCCAGGTTATTCCTATGTAACTAAGATCTTTCTGCAACCCTGGTTGAGTGAAATCACATTCACTACTTTCTGGGGTTTTTTTCCTTCTTTTCCTTCTGGCAGCCAGCAGATTTTGTGCTTGCCCATTGGGAGAGTTATATAGCTATTTCTGGCTCATTAGCCATCATCAGTAAGCCACACCCACATCTCATGTATCCTCCCTGTAAAGGTACAATATCTTATTTTCTTACTTTTCGTAGGCACCGGTTTGCTGTTGCGTCATTGGAGCCCACAACAGAGCCCAAAATTTCTGTGGTTAAGGGAGACATTTACGACGTTTGTGAGCTTTTGCGCCTCTTTTACAACCCTTCCTTGCCCTCGTCGTTAAGAGCGATTCGCCGCACTTCTTAAAACACGGTTGTTAAGTTGAATCTGGCTTCTCCCTTGACTTTTGCTTCTGAGAAGGTTGCATTAAAGACGATCACATCAACCCCGGGGACACCGCAACCGTCGTAAATACGAGTCAGTCGGCCGTGTGTATATGTGTGTGTTTGTCTGAATTTTGATTGTGTGACCATGGGGGTGGGGGGGGTGCGCTGCAACGGTTGTGAGGGTGAAAAAAATGGCAATAAACCCTTTTTTTCAATCCTGTGGTGAAATTTGAAGTGTCACTCCGTCGTAAATCGAGGACCGCCTGCATATCTTATCTTTAGATCTGTGCAAAAAGGTGGGAGGTGAACCCAGTACGGGCATAATAAAGAAGCCAAGATCTCATCCTGTGTACTTTGCATTAAAGCCTAGCCCGCCTCTCTGCCTGGCTTACTGAGAAACGCATTCACACAATACCCTTGACCCGGGTTGGCAAAACACCTTCAGGACTGGGCTTGCACATGCAAGAGGGCAAAACAGACCCCCAGGTGAGCTCAGCCCTTGTCAGAAACGGTGTGTATGTGTGTGGGTCTCCTGCTTGTGCGGGGTTGGACTAGATGACCTCGAAGGTCCCTTCCAACTCTGTATTGTTCATCCTCATCTGAAGTCTGGCCAGCCTCCCTGCATTTCCAAGGTTCTCTAACCCGCATCCCCCCCCAAACCCCAATGGTACAGCCCAAAGCCCTGGATCCGAAACCGTAGGACGAGCCCATCACAAGGGAATAATTTAGGGGTGTGTGTGGAGGGGGGGGAAGGAAAGGAAGCTCTCCCGCGGCACGGAGGAGAGGGCGGGACTTCAAGCGGCCGAGCCAATCCGAAGGGGCTATCGTTCGCCGCTCACCCAACGGTGAGGGTGAGGGGGCGGGGCCCGGCGGAGAGTGGAGCGACTGCGCCTGCGCCTGAAGGCAGTCCAGCGGGGAGGGAGGGAGGGAGGAAAGGAGGGTCGCGCCGTTTCGTCTATTCGGCGTTGGCGGAGAACGAGCGAGAGGGCGGGAGGGAGGGGCCGGGCGGCGGGGAGGAAGTCGGGGGGCCCTCTTCGGGGGACTCGCTGAGGAGGGGCCGGAAGTCGGGGCGGCGGCGGGAGCGGCAGGGAAGCCGGGCGGCGGCGGCGGCGGCGGGGCGGCTCCTCAGGCTGGGTCGCCGGGGCGTCGGAGGATGGAGCAGGAGGAGATCCTGAGGCGCTTCATCCAGCGCGTGAGGGCCATGAAGGACGCCGAGCGACACGGAGAGGACAACTTCGCCGCCGACTTCATGGTACGCCGGCCGGGCTCGCTCGCTCGCTCGCTCTCTCTGGGGACGGGAGGGGGGGGGCGCTCTGGGGGGGCGGGGCCGGGGGAAGGGCGGGGCTCCCTCTCTGGCGGGGGGGGGGGGGAAGGAGGAGGAGGAGGGATGCTCGCAGCCCCCCCCCACAATATCTCCCTGGGAGGGAGGGAGGGGGGAGGGGGGGTGAAGGGCCTCGGAGGGGGAATAATGGATGCGGAGGCTGGCAGGGAGGGAGGGAGGGAGGAGGTGGGAGATGCCGCCTTTTGTGTGGCCCTGCCTGGAAGAGGCCCCCCTCCCCCCTTTTTTATTCCTTCTTTTCTCCCTTCCTTCCTTCCTCCCCTTTTTTCTTTTTTTCTTCCTCCCTCCCTTCCTCCATCCTTTCCTTGTCTTTTCTTTCCTTCCTTCCTGTCTTTCTTTTTTTCCTTCCTTCCTTCCTTCCCTTCTCTTTTCTTTCCTTCTTTCCCCTCCCTTGTCTTTCCTTCCTGTTTTTTCTACTTTCCTTCCTTCCTCCCCTTTTTCTTTTTTTTTCCTCCCTCCCTCCCTCCTTCCTTTCCTTGTCTTTTCTCCCTAGTCCTCCTTTTATTTCCCTCCCTCCCTTTTCTTTTTTCCTCCTTCTTTCCTCCCTTCCTTTCTCTCTTCCCTCCCCCTTCCTTTCCTTTCCTTCTCTTTTCTTCCTCCTTTCCTTTTTCCCTTCCTTTCCTTTCCTTATCTTTTCTTCCTTCCCTCCCTTCCTCCATTGTCTTTTCTTCCTTCCTGTCTTTTCTTCTTTTTTTCCATCCCTCCCTCCTTCCCTTGTCTTTTCTTCCTAGTCCTCCTTTTATTTCCCTCCCTCCCTCCCTTTTCTTTTTTCCTCCTTCTTTCCTCCCTTCCTTTCTCTCTTCCCTCCTGCTTCCTTTCCTTGTCTTTTCTTCCTTCCTTCCTGTCTTTCTTTCTTTCCTTCCCTCCCTCCCTTATTTTTCCTTCCCTCCTTCCTTCCTTCCCTCCCTTGTCTTTCCTTCCTTCCCTCCCTTGTCTTTTCTTCCTTCCTTCTCTTTTCTTTTTTCCTTCCTTCCTGTCTTTCTTTCTTTCCCTCTTTCCTTCTCTCCCTTCCTGGTCTTTTCTTCCTTCCTTCCTTCCTTCCTTCCTTCCTTCCTTCCTTCCTTCCCTTGTCTTTCTTTCCTTCCTTCCTGCTCTCCCCTCCTTGTCTTTTCTTCCTGTCTTTTTTTCTTTCCTTCCTTCCTTCCCTCCCTCCTTCCCTTGTCTTCTCTTCCTTCCCGTCCTTTCCTAGTCCTTCCTTTATTTCCCTCCCTCCTCCTTTTTCTTTTTTTCCTCCCTCCCTCCCTCCTTTATCAGTATCCCCTTTTCTTTTCCCCCCTCCCTCCCTCCTTCCTCTTCTCCTCCCCCCTCCCCCATTCTCTCTTCCTGGGGATTGCAGTCTCTTCATCAAGGTGAGCAAATTCACAGCAGAGCCTTTTTTTCTTCTCCTTTTTTTTTTTTTTTTTGGAAATCTTTCCTCTGGACCGGGTGATGTAATTCTTCCCTTTCCCTCTTTCTCCACACCGGCCTCTTGTGTGTCTGTGTGTGTGTGATTCTTTCCAGCTCCTGCCCACCACCTTCTCCCCTTTGCTTTAATGGGCATGTCTCTCTCTCTTTGCCGTCTCCGGAGCCCGTATTTTTCTCATTTTGATCTTTTGAGGAGAGTTGGCAGATCCTGTTTAGCTGGTAGCCTTAAAATGACCCCTTGTGCTTCCTAGTATTTAACCAAACCATTGGTTCCAGCTCCCATCTTCATCGGATGTATTTTTACAACATCCCCCCCTCCCCTTTGAAAATATGGGACGGGATGGAGCGACATCCGTTTGGATCGTGGTGCAGTTCCTTTTAACTGGATCAGTCATCAAGGCATCCTATGGAAGTCTGAGCAGAAAAAGAACATGTGCAGAGAGCAGCTCGTTTCCTTCCTGCGCGCATTTTTTTTGATTGGGAAGACAGAAATTTCAAAGCCAATGTCAAACTGAGCTGCCTGATTGGGGGTGGACGGGTGGGAAGTGGCTGTGGGATATTGTGAAAGATCCAGGAGCTGTTGAAAGTTAGGTCAGGTTTGAGGCCCGAGGAAGTGGATTTAGGAATTCGTTTCTTCCTCCTGATTTAGGAACAGCTTAGAAAGACCCGACTCTCTTGGCTGAAAAGATCCCATTGTTCCTCAGGGCAAATTTAACACACACACACAAGATCTAGAAAACTGATGCAAATCTAGTTTTTTCACATACTTCGAGGTTACCTCGGTGCAACATTCATCCACAATTGCTGTCAAGACTTTCATAAATTTGGAATATACGTTGCATGAAAGGTTAAGAATGTGATTATGAACGTGTTTCGTCAGAGCTCTGGCTGCTGTGCATGTTGTTGTGAAACGGATGTGCAAATCCTTATGTTCCAAACAGGAGAGAATATTTATAGTGAGAATAGAACGAATTTGAGAGCTGGATGGGACCTTGGAGGTCTTCTAGTCGAGCCCCCAAGCCGGAGGACCTGTACTATTTCAGATAAGGGGCTGTCTAGACCAGGGGTGTCAAACTCATGGGGCCAGATGCGTCACGCGTTGGCCCCGCCCACCCCTGATTTAGCGAAGGGGGGGAAAAGTTGTAATATGTCACATGATGCGGGTTTGACACCCCTTGTCTAGACTGAAATAGTTTGTATTCTCTGGACTGAAATATTTGTAGCTCTGGGACTCCTGGTGCTCTCTGAGCTTGGCTCTTCTCTTGCAGAACATTTTATCACCCACGTAGGTATCGTCATCGGTGCTAGTGAAGTGTGGGTTTTGCTCCATACTTGCAGGTAGTCCTCAACCTACGGCCATCACTGAGCCCAAGATTTCCATTGCTAAGCGAGACGTTGAGTGAGTTTCGCCCCCATTTTACCACCTGTCTTGCCACCGCACGAGTCAGCTTGCCAAGCATCTCCATTTTTATCGTGTGACCATGGGGATGCCCCAGAGTAAAAAATGGTTTGAAGTCACTTTTTTTTCCGTGCCTTGTAACTTTGGTCACTAAATGAACTGTCGTAAGTCGAGGACCACTTGTATATGGCTTACTGTCGTAAGCTACCGTGTTTCCCCGAAAATAAGACCCTGTCTTATATTTTTTTTGAACCCTGAAATGAGCACTTGGCCTTATTGCCGTGCGCTCAAGAGCCCAATTGGGCTTATTATCAGGGGAGGTCTTATTTTGGGGAAAACAGGTAAGCAGATGAACATGGAAACTACTGCAGCAAATTTTACAGAAATCGTAGCAAAATTTGATCCTAATTGTCCTTGAAATACAGAGTATTGAGATCTTAACCTTGTCTGTTACCAGAGCAGCATAATATGCTAGAAAATAATTTTGATGGGAAGTGTGTGTGTGTATGTATATATATAATTATATGAATTTAGATTCTGAAGAGTGGAAATATTTTTAAAAGGGAATTTTGTGTAGACTCAGAGCCTGAAATTTGCTTTGTCTTGTGAGTTCCTGCAGTCCAGATGTCAGCTTTTGAAATACACAGTGAATATGACACATTTTATTGTAATGAAATTTTTCTTTTAAGAGACCTGTTACAAATAAAATGCCTTTATAATGCCATCTTCTAATGAAGTAAAATGCGCTTCCCATTTATACATGAAGGAGGGGTGGGAATGTCCATCTGTACTGACTACATTTTCAACCAATTGGTTGCCAGCTGTATTAAGCCTATGCAGCAAAATCTCAGTTTAATGGACCCTTTGGAAGGCTTGTCCATTAAACCCAAATTTATTTCTCTTACATCAGTTTGCATCAATTACACAATTATGTAATTGACATTAATGGCACCGTTTGCAATAAACCCTATTTTTAATGGACAGGTCTTTGATTTAATGACTATTCATCCATGAAATACAGATGAAGTTTTGAATGAAAGATTTATCTATTTGCTGCAAAATTGAGGTCTGGACTGCGTGGGCTTGGGTTTTTAGTCAGTCTAAATTCCTAATATTCAGACAGTAAGGTTTAGTAAGATAGGAACGGGGCAAGAAAAGTCATAAAACGGGGCAAGGCTCACTTAATGTAGGTCTCGCTTAGCCACATAACTCTGGGCTCAATTGTGGTCATAACTCGAGGACTACCTCCATTTTTTTTAGTAGAGGCGTTAAAAGTTGGCTTTTTCCGAACATCCGTAGTGGCTATTGGGACCTAGTGTATATTAAGACGTTCCCCTTGTCCTCTATTTATGTTTGGCTTATGTTTTTATTCTTGGTGGCCTTAATGTCCGTAACGTTTGTTGTTATAGTTTAGTTTATTTAATGCTATCATATTTGCGAGCGAGTTTGGTGTAGGTACCAGGTTCGAAAATGGGAGATGCTGGGTTGTAGTCCCATCTTAGGCCTGATATTCGTCTGGGTGACTTTGGGCCAGTCACTAGGAGCTTGTGAATTCTAGTCCTGCTTTAGTTAGCCCTGGAAGGCAGCTGGCTGACCTTGGGCCAGTCACTTTCTCTCAGCCCAACCCACCTCACAGGGTTGTGGTGGGGAAAAAAATAGGAGGAGGAAAGAGTATTTGGTATATCCATCTCCTTGAGTTACCTACAAGGTAGTAAATGCGGGATAAAAATCTAATAAAATAAGACTTTTTGCATTTAAATGGTTTACAGTAAGAAGGGACTATAAAGCCTCCTAGATAGGGTGTGATGCCTGATGGCCTAGTTAATAAATAGTAACTTAAGAACGGCAAATCCTTGATTTCCCAGGCTTTAATGCAATAGATTTTGCGATCAAACGGATTACTGTTGTGACTACCTACTTTGTGCAAGGGGAAGGCGTTTTCCCTGGATGACGTCGTACCCATCGCCACAGCGATGTAGTTTTCCAATTTTTTTTGCACAACAGGCTGACTCGTGAACTCGTCATCATCCTGCCTGCACTCACACTGAGCCGCAAACCTAGACAAATAACATTTTAGTTTGGTGTAATTTTCTCGGAAGGCTTTGAAAGAAGTCTTAATTGCGGATGTTCTGTCTTATCTAGGCTTTACTCCCTTTAAAAATGTCAGGCCTCAATGCTCTGGGCTTCGTAGCACCACGGCCGTGTTCTTGTACTACCGGTAGGCCTCCTTTGCGCCTTTTCATACTTCCTAGTCAAAGTTCCTATAAAGGCGGTTTTAGAAGTCAAATTTCTGTTGAAATCTATATAATACTTAGTTTTAGGGTGACGTTTATCTGTGCAGTGGGCTACTCTGAGCTAATTTTGTAGAAGAGCAGGATAGCAATAGCACTTAGACTTACATACCGCTTCACAGCCTTCTCTGAGCGGTTTACACAGATCGCTATGCCCCCCCCCATCTGGGTCCTCATTTTACAGACCTCGGAAGGGCGGAAGAGTGAGTCAACCTTGAGCCTGCAGAGATTCGGACTACCAGATTTGTTGGCAATTGGCAGTCAGAGGAAGCAGCCTGCAGGACTGCCTTCTAACCACGGCTTTAATCATCAGGATATTGATGATTAAGAGTTGTCATAGATTTATAGGTGGTCCTTGCCACGCCAACAGTTCCTTTAGTGGGCTCTTCAAAGCTACCACAGCAGTGAAGAAGAAAAGTGACTTTTTATATATACCATTTTGCGCACTTAATAACGGTTGCAGCATCCCCCACGGTCACATGATCAAAACTTAGAACGCTTGGCACAACGGGCGCAGTGTGTCCCCAAGCAGAGACAATAGGGAAAGCAGATTCACCGAACAACTGTGTTACTAACTCTACAACTGCAGCGATTCACTGAACAAGTGTGGCAAGGAAAGTTGTAAAGGAGGGAGGGCAAAACTCACTTAACGAATGTCTCGTTTAGCAACATAAATTTTGGGGTCCATTGTGGTCGTAAGTTGAGAACTTTCTGCATAAGATTTTGAGGCAATCAGACTATATGTCTGTCTGTCTGTCTCCATCCATCCATGTCTATGTCTGTCTAATCTATGTCTGTCTATCATCTGTCGGTTTATCTATCTATCTATCTATCTATCTATCTATCTATCTATCTATCTATCTATCTATCTATCTATCTATCTATCTATCTATCTATCTATCCATCCATCCATCCATCCATCCATCCATCCATCCATCCATCCATCCATCCATCCATCCATCTATTTATCTCCATCCATCCATCCATCCATCCATCTATCCATCTATATCTATTTCCATCCATCCATCCATGTCTCTATCTATCATCTGTCTATCTGTCTATCTAATTATCTATCTATCTCCATCCATCCATCCATCCATCCATGTCTCTGTCTGTCTGTCTGTCTGTCTCTCTCTCTCTCTCTCTCTCTCTCTCTCTAATATCTATCTTTCTATATCTAATATCTATCTATCTCTGTCTATCTATCTATCTATCTATCTCCACCCACCTACCCACCTATTCTATCTCTCCCCCACTCTCCTCTTCTTTACCCCCCCTCCCTCCATCTCTCCCTCCTTCCCTCCCTTATCAATCCATCTATCTGGTTTCCTGTCGTAGCTGAGGCACTCCTGGGCAGACGACCTTCCCATAACAGACTTGATGGATCCTTAAGATCATCAGACTCGCTGCTACATGTGCTGAGACTGACATCTTGAGCTCGATATTTTTTTTTTCGTTCTCTTTTTTCTTTCTTTTTTGTCGACAGGCCTCCTGTGTCACATGCTCTTTCTCTAGGCCTCTCCTGCACAAAGGGGGCACATATTCTTGCCTTTATTTCTCCCATTCTCGGAGAGCAAACAGATTTTTATTATTTTTTATTAGCGGAAGCTTCAAATTCTGTCAGATTCTATTTCATGGAATACAAATCGTATTTTATAATTTTATGGCAAACTTCAAGGAACATTGGTAAGGCAGACGGTATATAAAATATACTTTTGAATTATATTCAGAGCCATAATGATACGATTTCTTAAGACTGCAGTTCTCAGCAAACCTATAGGGGTATTTTCATTTTTTGAGGGAAACACGGTGACATCTATCAGATAGTGGGCAAAGCTCAGATTTTGGCAAATTGTGAAAGTTTGAGATCCTTTCTCTTAAAAATTGCATCAGAGAGGCAGCTTGGGCTAGTGGTTAAGCCACCAGGCTAGAAAATAGCAGACCATGAGTTCAAGTCCCCGCTATTCAATACTCACGAATTTATGACAGCAAGGTTTTGCAGCATGCCACAGTCTGCCTCCGGGTATGTTCAAAGCAGGGGATCTAGATAGTCCTCGACTTACAACCATTTATTTAGTGTCTGTTCCAAGTCACAATCGTATTGAAAAAAGTAACTTACGACCCATTTCTCAATTTACGACCGTTGCAGCATCCTTCAGGGTCACATGATCAAAACCGAGATGCTTGGCAACTGGCTCATGTTTATGCCGATCGCAGCACCCCCGTGTCGTGTGACCCCTTTTGCGACCTTCTGACAAGCAACGTCAACGGGGGAAGCCAAACTCGCTTAACGACCATGTTAGTCACTTAACAACTGCAACGACTGACTTTAACAACGGTGGTCAGAAAAGTCGTGAAATGAGGCCAAACTCACTTAACGAAGTTGTTGGGGCAACCTGATCCACTGAAATATGGGATGGAGCATACGGCTTCCATTGGGCTCAATGAAGGTCGTAAGTTGAGGACTACCCACACATGTCTTTTGCCACGAGGGGGGCAGGATGTTTCTCAGATCGGTAATCCAGCTCAGTGCCTTCATTGCATTTCCATGAATACCAGTCTTGAGTATCAAAAAATTCAGCATTGGTGCTGATTTTTTTTCACCAGCTCTGGGATCCTTCTTCTCGCGCGGGAAATTGGTCTGCTCTGGTTTTGCTGTTGTGAGAACACTGAGACGATCTCAAACACGCCTGGGTGTTTTTTTGGTTTTTTTTTGTTAAGACGGCTGTGCAAAAAGGATGTCGGTCATCCTCCCATTGTTCTCTCCCATTCTGACTTGCTGAAGTTCGCCGGATGTCTCGAGAGCCTGTTTCAGTGAGAACATACAGTGTGTTTGTTTTAGTTGGCTTTCGACAATGCGTGGCCATTCAGCTCCTCCGGTACTCAATAATGGCTCAATTTTTCTCGCCTGCATAAAACATCCTTCACAGTTGAAGATGGATATTCAACGCTTGGTGATTAAGACGATCACGATAGAACATGGTTGCTTGAACGTTGGGTGCCTGGGTGGTTCCAGGTTTTTAATAAAATTATTCTGGTTATTTGTTTCTCGATTTGTCTCTGTGTTTAAAAAAAGAAACAGCTTAAAAGGCAGGGTCCCTTGACTCTATACAAGCAGTCCTCCTGAAATATTTATCTGTTGTATCTTACTGCAGAATTGAGTTCTGGTCAACTGAGGGTTTACTATTGTGTTTCCCCGAAAATAAGACAAGGTCTTACATAAATTTTTGCTCCAAAAGGCGCATTAAAGCGTCTTCCGTTTTCCGGTTAGGTCTTATTTTCTGAGAAATATGGTACTAAATGCATCCGTGTGGTTGACAATCTTATTTTGGGAGTAGGGTTTATATTACGAGCATCCTGAAAATTCATGCTAGCGCTTATTTTCCGATTGGGTCTTATTTTCGGGTAAACACGGTACATGGGCTTGTGTTTTTAGTCATTCTAAATTTCTAATATTCAAACAGTAGGATTTAATAAGGAAGGTTCGCTCCAAATTTCCTAAGTAAGGCCCAAGGGGTTAGGTTTTCTCTGTTGCAGCTTACTGTCCAAGATTAGTTTCTATGCTGCTAGCGCTAGTCCTCAATTTACAACAGTTCATTTAGTGACCTTTCAAAGTTACAATGGCCCTGAAAAAAATGCGACTTACATCCGTTTTTCACACTAACAACCACTGAAGCCTCCCCATGAGCAAAATTCAGACGCTTGGCCACTGACACGTATTTAAGACCGTTGCAGTCTCCCGGAGTCACGTGATCCCCTCTTGTGGCCTTCTGACTAGCCAAGCCATTTGTGGAAGCCAGATTCACTTAACAACCGCGTCGCTAACTTAACAAGTGCAGAGAGTCACTTAAAGACCGTTGGCAAGAAAAGTCATAAAATGGGCCATAAAAACTCACTTAACAATTTATCTCGCTTGGCGGTATAAATTTTGGAGTCAATAATGGTTCTACCTTGAAGACTGTGTTTTAATCTTTTGAAATCTTTCATGTTCCATATCTTGCTTTCGCATAAAGGATGATGGACAAGACTTGTAGGTGAAGCCATATCTGAGCAAACGCGCGATGAGAATTCTCGCCGTCTTTTTTTGCTTACGAACCCTTAACTACACTGCTCGCAAATCTGCAGGGCGACCGCCTTTTCCTAGACCAGGGGTGTTAAACTGGATTTCATTGAGGGCTTCATCAGGGTTGTGTTTGACCATGGGGGTGGGACATGGCCAGGACAGGGTGGGCGTGGCTGGGACAGGGTGGGCATGGCCCTCTACCAGCGAAAACAGAGCTCAGGGCCCCCATTTTCAGCCAGGACGGCCTCCTGCAGTCCTCTGCCAGCGAAAATGGAGATTGAGGGGGCCATGTGCGGCCTCCAGAGCTCCTTTTTCACTGGCAGAGGGCTGCAGGAGGCCATCCCAGCTGAAAACGGAACCTGCGAGGAGCTCTGTTTTCGCTGGCAGAGGGCTGCAGGAGGCCGTCCCAGCTGAAAACGGAGCCTGCGAGAAGCGCCGTTTTTGCTGGCAGAGGCACTGCGGGCCGGTCCTTCGCTGTTTCCAGGGCGGCCTCGCAGACCATATCTAAGCACCCCATGTGCTGGATCCGGCCTCTGGACCTTGAGTTTGACATCACCTGTCCTAGACCAATAAGTAGACCAAAGAGCCTGGATAGCTCAACAGGCTAAAAGCAGACTAAAGCCTGTTATTAACATCCAGCTGTCTGCAATTACACCAGTTTGAATCTCGCCAGGCTCAAGGTTGACTCAGCCTTCCATCCTTTCTAAGGTAGGTAAATTAAGGACCCAGTTTGTGGGGACAATAAGCTAACTTTGTATAAAATATACAAAAGTATGAAGGCTATTGCTTAACGCGTTGTAAGCCGCCCTGACTCTTCGGAGAAGGGCGGCATATAAATCTAATTAAAAAAAAAAGTAAAGTTATTTATTTAGACCAGATGCAGGCCTTGGTGAGTCATAATTTCCATCCTGACAGTGTCTGTCGAAGAACCTGTGGCTCACCATGATCGAAAACTGCAATCCAGTTTGTTCCGGGAAGGACGTGTGTATATTTATATGAAGGTGGTGCAGAGCATCCGAACATAACATCTTGATCGTTGGATCAAAGTCCTCTAAGGGATTAGATGAAGCTCTGGTTGGGACCTTTGGGAAATGGGGCAGTTGCTTGGAGACTTTGTGGTGATCACATATGTGGAATTGACAACTTTGCTCTGTGACAGTCGGGAAGGTTACCAGGGAAGGCTCTGGGCGTAACCGATTTGTTTCTTTGGTGCTCGCTGGTGCCCGTTTACAAAATTCCCTTTTTGACAATGTTGCATTGGCCTGATCCTGGCAGTCCTCGACTTACGACCACAACAGAGCCCCGAATACCTGTTCCTAAGCAAGACAGTTGAGTGAATTTTTGCCTCTTTCTGCGACCTTCCTTGACTCCATTGTTCAGTGAACCGCTGCAATTGCTAAGTTAGCAATACGGTTGTTAAGTGAATCTGACTTTCACTTTGCTTGTCAGAAGGTCAGAAAAAGGGGATCGCTTGACCCAGGGCACTACCACCGTCATAAATGTGAGTTGGGTTGCCAAGCATCCAAATTTTGATCACGTGGACCATAGATACGTTGTAACGGCCGTAAGCGTGAAAAACGGTCACAGGTCACTTTCTTCAGTGCCGTCGTAACTTCAAATGGTCACTAAACTAACTGTTGTAAGCCGAGGGCTGCTCCGATGGGCTTATGTTTTTATTTTGTATTTCTATAATTTACAAAACTCAGAAGGATACTATTGTGGCTGAGTTTAAAGTTTCTGCATTTTTGTCAAGTGTCCCGTCATATAAATGAGAGAAGAAACGGATTTTGTTATGCGGCGCTATTTCAGTCGTAAATTAAGGCATCATTTTAAGCCGTTTTTCGTAGTTCACTCATATTTTCCTGTTGGCCTAGTACAAAATAGATCTTCTACTTTTGGAAGATTCCTCATCCCATGGCAACCAGATGAATTTACTTTTAGAGGAGGAAGGAGAAACTCAATGCGCAAAATTCAATGATGACAAAACAAGGATTACGGTAAAATGCCAGTCAAAAGGGACACAGCTATGAATTATTACTTTGGTTTGGGTGATACATGGATGAAAATCTTTGAGAAATGGAAGAGAGGGTGTGTCAATTTACTATTTTGCACACGAAAGTGCAAATTGTGGAAAGATGTCGTCTGTGACTGTAAACAGGGAAAACTACATTCATACTTGTCAGCGGCAAAAAAATGGAAGATAAGTTCTATTTTTGGCAATTTGTGGCGGCACTGATTGTATGACTTCGCGAGTCGTCTATGGAGCGGCAGCCTGAACTCATTTAATATAAATACCCTTCTTCGATGGAATGAATATATCATTCATCCATCATCTCCAAATCTAATAGATACATAGATAAATAAATACCAATAACAGAGATCCTACTCATATAGGAAAATTATGTGAGTGTGGCTTAACCCATTGACTTCGCTCATCAGAAGGTCGCAAAAGGTGATCACATGACCCCAGGACGCTTCAACCGTCATAAATAAATATGAGTCAGTTTGCCAAACGCCTGAATTCCGACTGCGTGACCATGGGGGACCGCTGCAACGGTCAAAAGTACGAAAACCTGCCGGAAGTCACTTTTTTCAGCACTGCTGTAACTTTGAAAGGCCACTAAACGAATGGTTGTAAGTCGAGGATTACCTGTACTATATTCGCCTTTACAATCGATGCTGTGATGTGCTCGGCATCACCTTATCCTGATAAAGATACCGTGTTTTCCCAAAAATAAGACCCTGTCTTATATTTTTTTGAACCCCGAAATAAGCGCTTGGCCTCATTTTCAGGAATGTCTTTATTATTTTGGGGCGCGTGAAGCAAGACGGGGCTCCTCTTGCCGTCTTACCTGATTTCCCTCTCTGTCTCCCTAACCCTAACCATAGGAAATGGCAGGGACTGACTGTGCATACGTTTCAATATTTTCGGGGAGATCTTATTTTCGGAGGACGGCTTATTTTAGCACATGTGCTCAAAAGCCCGATTGGGTTTATTATCGGGGATGTCTTATTTTAGGAGAAACAGCATAGGATAGACTGCCTGACCATCAAAGCGTAAGGAGACCTTATCCTTAACCAGGTTTGGAGACCCCGGGGTGTGGCCTAATTCTCCTTTTTAATCTGAATTAATTCTAGGTGAAAATGGATTTAGCGGGGGGCCTTGCAGATTCTTCCCTCGTCAATTCTTCGGGGGAATTAACAAAGACTGATACTTCAGTTGTTATTTCTGCCTTTCCATGCCCATTAGCTTCAAAATGATTCTGTAGATGCTTCTATCATAAATATTGATGAATACTCTGCAAAGTTTCCACCCTTGCTGATTATCTGATCTAGGGGGACCTGATCTATGCCCTTGTCCCGTTGGGGGCTGCTAGATGGATGTATTATGGCAAGACTTCTGCCGATATGTTTTTCTGATTTTTCCTGAATAAAGCGTTTCCCCCCCCCCTTGAAGCTTAATGAAAAATTACACTTTTGAACCAGTACTGAAAGTTTTGTGAGCTAGCGAGAAAACTTTTTATCGTTTTATATTTATTTATTTATTTATTTATTTATTTTATTTATTATATTTCTATACCGCCTTTCTCCCGCAGGACTCAAGGCGGTGTACAGTCAAGAAAAAATAAAAGATACATAAACATCATAAAATTGATAATTAAAATTATAGCATAGTTTAGCCCAAATAAATAAAACCCAGAATTATATAATATTTTAATCATTCCCAGTTAAGGTGCTTAGCCCCGCCTGATTGAACATCAGGGTCTTGAGGGCCCAGCGGAAAGCACGGAGATTAGGGATATTTCGTATATCAGGGGACAGTTCATTCCAAAGGATTGGAGCCCTTACAGAGAAGGCCCTCCCCCTGGGAGTCACCAGTCGGCACAATTTGACTGACGGTACCCTGAGTAGTCCCTCCCTGTGAGAACGAACTGGTCGGTGGGAGGCTATTGGTGGCAAAAGACGGTCTCGTAAGTACCCAGGCCCTAAGCCATAGAGCACTTTAAAGGTGATAACTAACATAAGCCAGATTTATTTTAAGATTTAAAATAAGCCAGACTCTTCTTCTCCCCCCCCCCCCCCCAAAAGTGGTTTTAAACACAATCAGGGTATTGAATTTTCAATGAATTCACACCTGCAGCTTTACAATGGGTTGCCAAAATTCCCTTAACATGTTCTTACTAGAAGAAAGCAATTCTATCTATTCTAGGATCCAATAACATTTCAAACAACAGTTTATAGATAATATAATAGTAAGACGGCTTGCCCGTAACAAATCTATGATAATCTATTATTAGTAATTTTGGTTGGGGATTTAATTGTTGATTTTTTTTAATTGTTTGGGGTTTTTTTTTTTATGACTGTATGTTGTCCAGAGTCATGGTTTAACAGAATAACAGAGCTGGACGGGACCTTGGAGGTCTTCTAATCTGACCCCCTTGCTTAAGGAGGAGACCTCCCTCCATACTATTTCAGACAAATGGCTGTCCAATCTTTCCTTAAAAAAATTTCCAGTGTTGGTGCACCCACAACTTCTGGAAGCAAGCCATTCCACCGATTAATTGTTCCTACGGTCAGGAAATGTTCTCCTTATTTTCATATTGGATCTGTCATTAATGGCTGTCCTATCTTCTTAAAAAGCTCCAGTGATCGAGCAACTCGACTTCCGGAGGCAAGTCGTCCCACTGTTTAATTGTTCTCATACTTGTGACACGGGTTGCTGTATAAATATAATAAATTAAAAAAACCAGTAACTATCGGGAAATAAATACCGTGTTTTCCCCCCAAAATAAGACCTGGTCTTATATTAATTTTTGCTCCAAAAGACGCATTATGTCTTATTTTCCGGTTAGGTCTTATTTTGCGGGAAATACAGTACTTAAACGCCTCCGTCTGGTTGACGATCTTAACGGGGGCTTATTTTGGACTTATATTACGAGCATCCTGAAAAATCGTGCTGGGACTTATTTTTCAGTTGGGTCTTATTTTCGGGGAAACAGGGTAAAATAATTCCAGTAAGTCAGTTTTTAAGTTTTGATTATTTGATAGGGGAAGGTGGGAAGAAAATTAGAAGAGGGAATACTGTTGGCCGGGCATCCTTCCTTCTGGCTCTGGGGGAAATTGAGTGAATTAATCCTGTCTTTTTTTTTTTTAAAGAAACCTGTAATTTGTTTAAGGCTCTTGAAAGGACATCATAACCCCCCCCCTCTTTTTTTTTTAAAAAAAGAACTAAGTGCACCCGGTAGTACGGACGATTTTTACACCCACTTTATTCTCTGAGACGCAAACCGCATAACCGCCTACACACTAGCCAAGCTTATTATCGCAGTAGTTAAAACGAGGCAACAACTAACATCAAAGACACACAGTCCTCCTTTCTCTTGTCTTTGAACTCTCTTTTTTTTTTGTTTTTTTTGTGTGTTTTTTTGTTTTATCGCTTGCTGATCTCTGGCTGTAAATACATAATTTGAATTTGAGTACCACGTATGCCCTTAGTCAGTGCCTGCTGCGAGTGTGTGAAGAGTTGTCATCTGTAATTTATAGCTGTCTCCGGGGCGATTCCAAAATTAAAATCCTTTTAGAAATAAAGCGCAGAACAGATTCTTAAAATCTGAAGCTGCAGTGGGTTTTTTTTCCCTGCCAGAATTCGTATTTTGATTTAACGAGGCAAATCAAAGTTTCTGGAATCAAATCAAATAAGAGAGGGTGGAAAAGGACATTCTTAATGGCTCTGTGATAATGTTTAATTGATGGAAATATAGAGGAAGTCCTCTTCTTATGACCACTATTGAGCCCCAAATTTCCGTGGTTAACAGAGTCATTTGTTAAGTGAATTTTTTTTACCTGTATGGAAGATTGAGGATCCTTTTCTGGTTGTCCGTCAAAAAAAAATCTGTATTTTAAAGAATTATAAATGTTCTTCTGCATTAACAGAAGAGCAACCTGGAAAATATTCTATTTATTTTCGGAGCAGCACGTTTGCAACCTGGGAGTACAGTCTTACAGAAGCTGGTCTATCCATCAACAATTTGAAATGCACTGTTCCTATTGGGTATCTTACCAGAAAAATATAGTAAAGAGAATACTTATTTGATTATACTTATCGTAACTGCAGCAAGAATTATATTTGCGCAAAATTGGAAAGCAGACAAATCCCTTTAGAGGGAGAAGTAATGAAGAAAATATTGGAATGTGCAGAAATGAATAGATTAACATTGGTAATTAAAGGAAAAGGAAGAATCGAAGTATTTTAAAGTATGGGGGCAATTATATCAATGGTTAGAGAAGATAGATAGATAGATAGATAGATAGATAGATAGATAGATAGATAGATAGATAGATAGATAGATAATGGATGAATTAATATCAATATAAGAAATTTGGGAAGAATGATGTAACAATCTAAATGAAAATATAAAGGTATGATAGAAATATTATATGAAAATGATGGAGGAGGGAGTAGAAGACACAAAATACGTACACAGATGAAACACTGAATGATTAAGGATGTATTGTTTGTATGTTTAAAAAAATAAAAAACTTTTTTTTAAAAAAAAAATTGAAATGCAGAGCAAATAACATTTTTTTTCCTCTTTAGAGATAAATCCCTCGCTTTTTATCCTTCCCTCCCAAACTTTTTCCTCCACAAATGCACTTAATTGATTTAGGCAAGGGAATTCTTTCACTTGAAGGAGAAGAAATGTACCAGAAAAAAAATAAATAAAATAAAACAAATGACCAAAGATCCTTAAAGAATGGCTTAGCCATGGTTTTGATGAGCAGGAAGTTCACTTTTTTTTTAAAAAAAATCTGTTTTGGTGGTATAATCCCATCGGGGATTGCAAATCTAGATTGAGTCAAACATGTCTAGTGCCGATTGCCCCT
The DNA here is from genome assembly GCA_038048745.1 of Coluber constrictor foxii. Classification (NCBI taxonomy): domain Eukaryota; kingdom Metazoa; phylum Chordata; class Lepidosauria; order Squamata; family Colubridae; genus Coluber; species Coluber constrictor. Next base: position 10,894,250 of record CM075964.1, read on the forward strand.
CCAAATAGCTGGGCTTCTTTTTATTATGAGCGAGGAAAAGGAATTAATCTGGGAGAGAGGAAGCTTCTTCCCAAAATTAGACTTTTAATTCTGTCCATAGCAGTAATTGTGACAAGTGCCCATTTTTCAGAAGCTGATCTTGTTAACTGCTTATGACTAAATGGTCCTGTGTTGTTGTTTTTTGAACACATCACTGACCTCTGGTCCTAAATAGGAAGCCATTGCAACATTACATTCCTTAAATTTAAAAAAAATAAATAAAAATAGGCAGTATTCAACCAGTGGTGGGGTTATTGAAGTTGAAGGCCCAAGTACAAGGGGTTTTCGAGGCTGTGTGTTTAATCTCTGCTGAGCTCTGTCACAAATAGGCCTTTTGTGGAAAAAAGTACGTTCCTCGGTGCTTAGGCAGTAGGCAGATTGGAAGAGGGCACATTTTACATGTTTCGTCCATGAAGAGAGGTGATTTTTTAAAAAGGGTTTTTTTTATTGTTTGTGGATTGAGATTGTGATCTTAATAGTCACAATATATTAAGCTTGTATTTCACCTTCAGTTTTTCCTTTCCTTTCCTTTCCTTTCCTTTCCTTTCCTTTCCTTTCCTTTCCTTTCCTTTCCTTTCCTTTCCTTTCCTTACTTTTCCTTCCCTTCCCTTCCCTTCTTCCCTTCCCTTCCCTCCCTCCTTCCCTCCTTCCCTTCTTCCTTCCCTTCCCTTCCCATACCTTCCCTTCTTCCTTCCTTCTGTCCCTCCCTCCTTCCCATCCCTTCTTCCTTCCCTTCCCTTTTCCCTCCCCTTCCCCTTCCTGAGGTGGCTGGACTTTTGCCAGTTCAGTTGGTAAACACCACCACTATTACTGCTTAATTCGCACAACCCCAATAACTTGCTTTGCAGTGTGGCCTCCCAAAATGAGTCAGGACCAGAGGTGAAATCCAGCAGATTCTGACAGGTTCTGGAGAACTGGTAGCGGAAATTTTGAGCAGTTCAGAGAACCGGCAAATACCACCTCTGGCTGGCCCCAGAGTGAGGTGGGAATGGATATTTTGCAGTATCCTTTCCTCTGGAATGGGGTGGAATGGAGATTTTGTAGTATCTTTCCCCTGGAGTGAGGTAGGAATGGGGATTTTGCAGTATCCTTCACCTGGAGTGGGGTGGGAATGGAGATTTTGCAGTATCCTTTCCCCTGGAGTAGGGAGGGAATGGAGATTTTGCAGTATCCTTCCCCTGCCACGCCCATCAAACCAAGCCACACCCACCAAACCAAGCCACACCCACATAACTGGTAGTAAAAAAATTTGGATTTCAGCACTGGTCAGGACTAAAGCAACTGACAACATCTTAAGTATTTTATTGGTCTCCAGGAATTGCTAACAAAGAAATTTTGTTGACGACAGGCAAATTTAATACAAGTTGTACTGACACAGTCATGGTGAATTGCTTTCATAATTTAAGAAATTCTCTTTCTGGCACCTTCCAGATATCTATTGCTGATGGGCTGTTCACATTTATGACCGTCGGTAGTTCTTGCCAAGTATAAAAGTTGTCACCGTAAGCGAGTTACAAATTATTATTTTAACACTAGGTTGTTAAAGTTTAATTTGTTTTGTAACTTAAGACCGTTATTCATGCAAAAGTGTTAATTCCTGGTTTGTATAATAATACTGTTTCTACTACAGGTAGCCCTTAATTTACAAACATCCATTTAATGACCATTCAAAGTTACAACTAAAAGAAGGGATTTAAGAGTTGTAAAAGTACTTATGACTGTTGCAACATCCCCATGGTCACATGATAGAAATTCAGACGCTTGGCAGCTGTCTCATATTTATGACGGTTGCAGTGTCCCCGGAGGGTAGGGGGGTCATGTGATCCCCTTTTGCGTCCGTCTGAAACGCAAAGTCAATGGGGGAAACCAGAACTGCAGGATTCACCTAAGAGCTTCGGTGATTTGTTTAACAACCATGGCAAAATGGTTATAAAAAGAGACACGGCTCCCTAAACTATTGTCCGGCTTAGCAGTGGAACTTGAGGGCTCAATGGTGGGTCATAAATGGAGGTCAATGTCACTGCGTTTTTGTATTTACCAGCGGAGCTCTTATTTTTGGACTCTCAGACTTACGGTAGCTTGCCAGAGCCTTATCAGTAACTACTGCGCATGTCTACATTCCTTTCTTCTTCTCTAAAACTTTTTCTTTGTTCTCCTGCCAAGAGAGGTAGCCGGGAAAGTTTCCAAAATCTAACTACTTTAGATAGTGAGATGTTTTTTTATTTCTTTACAAATAAATATGAGTTTTTCATTAGAATGTATTTCGGTTCATTTTCTTGCAAACTATACTGAAGAAAAAGGCCACGATCCACCTCTAATTGAGGACAATTACCCCAGGATGGGAACGGGGCTGATTGCCGCTCTGACAGTCAACCTGTAACAATAAATTCTAAATAAGTGAAGTCTGGTTTATCCTTCTGAGTCATACCGAGACAGGGCGAATGTCCGTTGCTGTGCGATCCTTTGCCTGAAGTTATTTGAGCTGCTTTACTTAAAATCTGACGTGGCAAAATGTGGGAGATTTACTTGAAATCATCTTGAAAATGATAAGACCCCTCTAGGACCGTGATGGCGAACCTCTGGCACGTGTGCCACAGGTGGCACGCAGCGCCCTCTCTGTGGGCACTCCAGCTGCGCCCCAGTTTAGCTCCGCTGTGCATGCGCGCCTCCCGCCAGCTAGCTGGTCATCAGGACTCTGCCGCGGATGCGTGGAGGGTGGGGTAGGGGGCATGTGTGTGTGTGTGTGGGGGGGCAGGACAGGGCACGTGCGGGGGGCGGCCCTACACGCGCATGTGTGGGGGGATGCACTTATACGCGGGGGCTGTGTGCGCATTGCATTTTGGGGGTTTGGGCACTCGGTCCAGAAAAGATTAGCCATCCCTGCTCTAGGAGAATGTTAAGACGTGAGGCTTCACTGTCCTAGTTAACAACTTCGTCTTGTCCAAGAAATGAGCTTTTAAAAAAAAAAAAAAACATAGCAAGGCGACTTCCTGTACATTTCAGTAGTGTGGATTATGCTCTTAGAATACATGTCTTTTTTGTGGGTTTTTTTTTTTGTTTGTTTCTGTTTTCACCAAGGGAGAGTCAGGAAGAAGACTAAACAATGGCAAACGAAGAGAAAAAAAAAGACTTATTCTGAAGAAACGCCTGGATTTTAGTGTTCAAGGATTTTTTTTTTTAAAGCTAGAAATTGATAACATCAGTATAGTCTGACTAGAAAAAGAAACTGATGTGCCATTCCGGTTGATTGAAAACAGAATACAGAGTAAGAGAGTTGGAAGGGATCATGGAGGTCTTCTCGTCGAACCCCCTGCTAAAGAAAGAGACCCTTTACCATGCTGGTCTGTTGGATTCTCCTCCTCCTCCTTCCTCCTCTTCTTCTTCTTCTTCTTCTTCTTCTTCTTCTTCTTCTTCTTCTTCTTCTTCTTCTTCTTCTTCTTCTTCTTCTTCTTCTTCTTCTCCTCCTTCTCCTTCTCCTTCTCCTTCTCCTTCTCCTCCTCCTCCTCCTCCTCCTCCTCCTTCCTTCTTCTCCTCTTCCTCCTCCTCCTCCTCCTCTTCCTCCTCCTCCTCCTCCTCCCTTCTTCTCCCCTTCTTCTCCTCTTCCTCTTCCTCTCCTTCTCCTCCTCCTCCTCCTCCTCCTCCTCCTTCTCCCCTTCTTCTTCTTCCTCTTCCTCTTCCTCTTCCTCTCCTTCTCCTTCTCCTTCTCCTCCTCCTCCTCCTCCTTCTCCTTCTCCTCCTCCTCGTCCTTCTCCCCTTCTTCTCCTCCTCCTCTTCCTCCTCTTCTTCCTCCTCCTCTTCTTTTTCCTCTTTCTCCTTCCTAATATCAATCTAGTCTACGCCTTATTTTTTCAGCCATATTTCCTACTTCCATTGAAACATTAAGCTAAAGAACAAGATGTAAGTAAGTGCTGAAAATCACTGACATTTTTACAGGTTTTGATTCTTAAAACAAGAGCGAAAACAGATGATCCCACTTCCTTCCAGTGCCGAATTATTTTTAAAAGGAAAAGAATGATAAAAGGCAGGATGAAAATGAACGAATAAATAAACAAACAAGCTCGGGAACAATTAAGGTTATAAAGTGCTGAAACGATCGAATTCATATTATGGCTCCAAATGTTGCAGCTTTCATTGAATATAAACTTTCTAAAAAGCCTAGAGGTGCTTTTTAGATTAATATTGTTTTAGTCCCAGTACACCAGGAAAGAGTCCAGAGGGTTCGATGAGAAATAAAATTTCTTTAAGAAATGCAGGTACAGATGGGAGATATGTTATATGGCAAGGAGTATCCAACACTTAAAAATGGACTTGAAGAAATAATAAAGCCCATTGTAGCATTTTTCAGTAGGAATTGTATCTTGTGCTGATCTGGCCACTGATTCAGTGGAAAAATAAAACAGACACATATGGAAAAGTTGAGCATTTGTGGACAAAAATTAAGCTAATGCACAATGTATCTTTTCTTTTATGCACACTGAGAGCGTATGCACCAAGACAAATTCCTTGTGTGTCCAATCACACTTGGCCAAGAAAGAATTCTATTCTGTTCTATTTCGTTGCTCATTACACATGGTACTAAAAAGGGGTTTATTTTCACTACTGGAAAGACTTGTCCCATTTAAAATATCCTAATGCAGTTGCAAGTAACAGACAACATAGGTTAATTAATCTGTATTTTGTAAAGACAGTCCTTCGTGGGTCATGTGAAACAATGGGTATACGAGAGGCTCATTTTATGAAACCGGTCGTTGAAGCATTTCCTGTTGCAACGTTTCAGAAGTTACGCTGTGCCTAACTTGGGGCTGAATTTTGAGAAACACTGCCCAAAATTACGCAAACTGGATCAAGATTCCTCTTGACATGCCTCAAAAATTTGCCTCGGGAAGCCTCTAGAAATATTGGGTATATATTCCCTGATGGAGAGAGAGAGAGTAAATTCCACTATACGGTGCTGGACTTAATCTCCCTGAACACGAAGAGAGAATATTGCTATCATGCTCGTTTTGAATCATTCTTGCGGTATTCTTGCGGTTAAAAATAATTCAACCTCTGTTCATATGTGTGTCATTTCCCTCCCTTCCCCTCACGTATCATGTGCTTCCCAAGCAGAACTCAAAAAAAAAAAAAAGCTTTATAAAATGAATTTAACATGGGAGAAAGTTATCTGTGTGCCGCTTTTAAACTGCTGGAGGAATGGCAGATGTCCAGGAAATCAGTAATCCCATGTGATGGGATGTTGTTCTGGATTCCCAGGAGGGAAGGAAGAACAGCATTCTGGAAGAGGAAGAGACAATGCAGTTTAGATCAGTGAGTGAGTGAAAGAGGGCGAAGACAGCTCCTCCCCAAATAGTTCCCAAACTACAGATAGGAACTATTAGTTCTTGATTTACAACCTAGAATTAGAATTAGAATTAGAATTAGAATTAGAATTAGAATTAGAATTAGAATTAGAAGAGAAGAGAAGAGAAGAGAAGAGAAGAGAAGAGAAGAGAAGAGAAGAGAAGAGAAGAGAAGAGAAGAGAACAGAGCTACTGACCTACATGATGATGTATAAAACTTTTTAAGGTCCTGGCATAAATGAGACATAAGGTGGATGTTATTTTTGAAGGGGACTTAAAATCAGTTTCTCGTGCTTCACCTGAAAATGAATTTATCCCTTTGACCACGTTGTCTGTTCACCAGCAGTTTACTAGTCTTGTTCTTGGAGTGCCTGATTGTTTATTTATTGAACTTCTGGTGCACAAAATAGTTTTTTATTGTTTCCTTTTCTTTATATATGGTGGTTCCCCCTTAGCAAATGATGTTGCGTCTGTTTTTGTGGCTTAGAATCTACGCAAGCAGTTACAGCTGATAAAACGAGAGCTCAGCAATTCCAATAAAAATTCTTCTCTATTCTTAGTCTTTACTGTATTACACGACTGCATTCCTCTTTGAAGCTCAGCGGATGAAAAAAAAAAAAAGAACAAGCGTCAGAAAATTATGTACATTCCTGTGTGTTATATCTTACTCTCATTTGGCGCCAGGTTACACGGTCAATTTTTAATCACCAATAGCTCCAGTAATTTTTTTTTTCTGAATGCAACCAAGCAATTGCATAGCTAATTCTACAGTAGTGGCCAAAATTGTGGAAACCTTTTGGGAAAAGTGTATTTTCTAAAACTAGCTAATAATGCCACTTTTTTTTTGGAGTAGTGCGATAAAATTATATATCAATGGAGAGATAATTTAATCAAGAATGTAACGCAATAACTTTTATGAAGGAGTTGCTATTAGAATAGCAGTTACAGGATAAAGAAGAAAAGTGAAACACGTAGAAAAAACCCGAAATATACAAAAATGATCGCCATAGAAAAAAATGAGATATACAAAAATGATCAACATGTCAGTTAATACTTAGCTGGGTATTCTTTAGCATGAATTGCGGCCTTACAACATCTTCCCATGGAGGGAACCAAGTCTTTTAATTCTGTTCTAATGTGAAACCAAGATTGAATGATGGCTTCTATTAACTGGGTTTTATTGCTGGGTCGCTTCTGACTAACCAGTTTCTTGATTCGGCTCCATAGATTTTCAATTGGGTGAAGGTCTGGGCTATTCCCAGGCCATTCCAGCAGTGGAATAGGATTCTCTTAAAACTACCCCCCCCAAAAAAGTGGTGTTATTAGGCATCAAACCTCAAAAATACACTTTTTCCAAAAGGTCTCCACAATTTTGGCCACTGCTGTAGAGTACTTTTTTTCCTGTATTAACTTGTCCCTAATTTTGGAAATAAGTGCTTCATGATGTATATGTGAGGAAGCCTTTATAGTTTAAGTAAATATAGAAGCTCATGGGGGAAAAGTTGTAGAAGAAAATAGAGAAAACTATTCCTTTGAAGTACACACTACATGGAAAAAAGGATTTGGAACCGTTGAAACAAGTAACAATTTAGAACATTTTAATTATAGAGACTGAGGAGGTTGTCAACAAAATATAGAACGGAAAAGATCTACCCAACCATCACTGGTGAAAAAGAAGAAAATGTGAAAAAGAACAGATATAAGGATATACTGCCATGTAAGTCTGAATCTCTTTCTTTTAATAAAGTTTTGATCTTTCTGTCAAAGTTTATAGTGTTGAACGTAGGTGAATTAGTTGGTAATTATTTGTGAAAAAGAATATTATTCCTAAAATGTTTTATCTGGCTAAATTAATCCTTTTTCTGTTTGCCATGCTTGCATCTTCTATTTAAAAACTCTTTCTAGTGTTAAGTTTTGTAGCCGAACTAATATGCTAAATATTAGTAGATATGCCCATCTACTTTAAAAAAAATCATATTTCTTACAACTTAAGGAAAAAGAGAGAAAAGCTGGAATGAATATTCACTGGGCACAATATATAGTTTCTGATCGCATCGTATTTGAACGTACATGATATTTAAATGATAGCTTAAAAAATCACATTTGTGAATGTTTAACTAGAATTAAAATGAAAGTTTAAATATTTAAATATTTCTGTTCTGTAGTACTAGCATTTTAAATAATGATAATTGCCTTGTTTTGTTTTCTTCGGCTGCTTTTTATCTTCTTATCATTTCAACAAAATAAAGTAGCATCTATTTTCACTGCCTGTTGTGTGATTAGATTAGTGGGATGCTAAGGACCGTATATAGTTCTTGACTTACGACCGGCCTTTTAAGGACTGTTCCACCATTGCAATGTCCTTGAAAAGATGGCTTTACAGCTTGTAAAGAGCTTCCAGCCCGTCATAAAATGGGACATCTTTACAATGTTATGATTTGCATCTTACAGCCGGTTGCCAAGAAGGTTTGTAATCTTCTCTAGTGACTTCCCCAGAAGGCCAGTTGGGATGCCAAGCATAGGGAAGGGAGGGCAGCTGAAATTTCCCATGGGTTGCAGGAAAGGAGCTGAAATCTTAAACTGCTGTCTCATGAAGGATTTCCCCTCATGCACAAAGAATGGAGGGGGGGGGACTTATTGTGGGACTGCAGGAACAGAGCTGAATTCCTGAAGATTTTAGCTCTGTTCCTGCAACTTCCAGTCCTTCCCCCCCGCCCCCAAAAGAGAACTTCCCCTCGGTGCATGGAAGATACGTTTGAGATCAAAAGGGCTGCCTGCTGGAAGGATTTCAGCTCCATATGGAGTTGGAATCCTTTGGCAGCAGCTCTTTTACTCTATCTGATTACTGGCCTAGGGCAGTGGTTACCAACTGGTGGTGAGAAAATTTTGGTGATCCGCAGAAAAATAATTTGCATTTTTTATATTGCACTAAATCAGGGGTCCTCAAACTACAGACCTTGGGCCGGATACGGGCATGGGCATTTGTGTTGCTGCAGAGAATCTTCCCCCTTTGGGGACCTTTTTGTGTGGGTCGGAGGGGGGGGGGCAGAAATTCCGACTCGGGGTCGCTTCAGCCTCCTGGTGCAGGGCTTTGGGCGAAGGCTGGAGAGAAGCGCTGCTGGTGGCGAAGAGCCGCGGAGGGCCTTGTTCCAGTGGGACTGCCTCATGGCCTGGAATTGGCTGACCGTCTCAGCCTGCTTGAGCCTCCAGGCACCGGTACCTGGCCTTGCACTCCCACAGGTCTTCCCTCCGCTTGGAAAGCCTATGCTCGTAGTCCTCAATGAGGTGCTTCTGCTGAGCCTCCTTCTTGGCCAGATCCAATTTGAACTTTCTCATAGTGGCTGCTTAGCTCCAGCAACTACTTCCTGTTGGGGCCCTAAGGAGCCTGGGCGGGCTGGTGAGGAGTGGCTGGGAGGGGAGGGGCAAGTAGTGGCCAGCAAGGTGTCCCTCGACACGAGTGATGTCAAGTTGGCCACGCCTACCCAGTCACATGCGCACCTAGCCACGCCCTCCCAGCCGGTCATTAGGCAGATTGTATTAGTGGTCCGCGAGATTTAAAATTATGAATTTAGCAGTTCCTGAGGTCTGAAAGGTTGGTGACCCCTGACCTAGGAGACAGTTCAACGACTGCAACCAGAAAGGCCGGGATTGTGATTGTTGACTGAAGGAGTCACGTGGCCATTTCGCCTAACGGGCCTGGTGGCTCAGCAGACTAAAAAAAAAAGCATTGTGATTAACACCAGCTGTCTGCAATTACTGTAAGTTCGAATCTCACCAGGCTCAAGGTTGACTCAGCCTTCCATCCTTTCTAAGGTAGGTGAAATGAGGACCCAGTTTGTGGGGGCAATAAGCTGACTTTGTGTAAATATACAAAAGTATGAAGGCTTAACGCATTGTAAGCCGCCCCGAGTCTCCGGAGAAGGGCAGCATATAAATCAATTTAAAAAACAAAACAAAACAGTTTTTTTGCTAAACAACTTGAGATTCCGGCTTCAATCGTATTCGTATTTTGAGGACTGTTTGCACATATATTGAGGGTTAGCTAAAGGAATTGAGTTGTTATTTAAGACTATAATTGGTATTTTTTTTTTGCTAGAGAGCACACCTCCTTAGCTTGCGAAGTAATTTTTCCAAAATCATCTGTATTTCAGTTGATCACAGTAGAGTTAAACTGACGTTAAAAACTCCCACCCAAGATTCAGACTACATCAATGCAAATTTTATTAAGGTACGTATTAATGTTTTATTACCTTGGGTAATGTACGTGTGAATACCTCAAAAGATGTGACTTAAATTTCTGCCTGGAGATCCACGTTGGTATGGAAATATTATGTGTGGTTGAGCTTGAATTCAAAGAAGCTAAAAAAACCACCTCAAAACCCAAAACAAGCATAAGAAAAGATGACCTTGTAAACTATTAATACAGAAAACAATAATTGCCAAACTAATGCAGCAAAATTAGTCACGAAACCAAAGGAAATAAAATCTCTAATTTTAGCACTATGCAATAATAACCCCTTTGACTGAGGGTGATAATTTGAAACTGAATAAGGGGCCTTAGTTAAGAGATTTGAATAAAACGTATTAGTGAATTACTTTTAATTAATCGGCTATTAGCATGTGATATGTAAGTTGCCTAGAAGAAGCAAATTTTGAAATCTTTTTATTTCTGCCTTTGGAAATATAACACGTTAATCATGAATTAACATGTAATTCTTCCAGAAGGCAGAAGTAAATTAACATCATTTGTTCTGTTTGTTTATATTGCAGAAGCAATAATGTGTATTATTCCTGCAATGGAACGGGATCCCCAAAGCAGCTTATTATTATTTTTCTCTAACAATTTTTGTAGGAATTATGACTGAAAAGAATCAATAATGGCAAAAATGCAAACAGTAAAAAAAAAATGTGAAAAAAGAAAGTGTAATTTTCCCCTTTACCCCAGGAAGTAAAAACAATTTTAATAGTCTTATCATCATCTCTAAATACAATACAATCTCTCTTCACCCCACAGCACATCTTTTAAGTTAAAAAAAAACACCAAAATCAAAATCAAAAACATTTTGTCAATCGTTCATTGTCAGTAAAAGTCCAGTAAGGGCAATCATACGTGGTTTTTTTCCCTTTCTTTTAGCCTTTTAGTCTTGAATAAGCTGACGTTGTATTCCTTCCCAAAGTTTTTAAGGATCTTATTTTTTAATCCCTTCAAAAAAAAAGGAGTCCCAGAGCTAGGTTTTCTCTTCGTCTGTTTTCTTAAGCCAGAAATCTTTCAGAATGTTAACCTTCCTTTCCGTGTATCCAGTATGTAAAATTTGTCATTTTGTTTGTTATTTCTAATAAAATCCTTCACGGTCTGAACAGAACTCTTCTGTTTATCCAGTAAAAAAAAGTTATCCGAGTCAGTTTCCTGGTTCACTAGCAATGCATCGCCTTTAGGGAATTGCTCTTACGTCATCCATCAGCTCCATTTGTGTATCCATGAGCAGCTTATATAATGGGAAATGGTTATTATGGGTTAGATTTTAGGGCTCTGGATCCTTAACATCTGTAGTGCCTTTTTCTCAAAACCAGATTAGGTGATTCTTAATAGCGTCCTGTGTCCTTTAAATGAAATATCAAAATTGGATGTTGGTTTTGTTGACTTTTTTTTTTAAAAAAATAAACTCTTTCAACTTTGGGAAAATGAGGCCCCGTAGGAAGAGCAATCAGTTAAAGAAAACAATTTAAAGCGCTCCATGGCTTAGGACCCGGCTATCTATGGGTCCGCCTTCTGCCACCGATAGCCTCTCTCCGACCAATACGCTCCCACAGAGAGGGACTCCTCAGGGTGCCGTCAGTTAAACAATGTAGACTGGCGACCCCCAGGGGGAGAGCCTTCTCTGTGGGGGCACCCGCCCTCTGGAATGAACTGCCCCCAGGGATACGTATGATTCCCGACCTGCGTATCTTCCGCCGTGCCCTTAAGACCCTGCTATTTCAACAGGCGGGACTGGCTTAACAAGAAATTGGGATGAAGTGTTTTAAATTTGTGGGTTTTTAATTTAACGGCCGAAATATTTAATCTGTTTTAAATTGTTTTTTAAATTTTGTATTTTTACATTGTTTTATGATGGATGTACACAGGCCTGAGTCCTTGGGGAGAAGAGCGGTATAGAAATTTAATAAACCTAAACCTAAACCTAAACCTAATTTCTACATTTTGCACTCTGTAGCTGGAAACAACAACAACAACATAATGCTCCCTGAACATTTGGGCTGTTAACGGTGATTTTTTTAATGTGAGGGTTTGTTATGAACTTGTATTTCATTCATAAAAATTGGTATTTGTCTAGGACAGTGATGGTTAATCTTTTTGGTGCCGAGTGCCCAAAACGCACATGCAAATGCACACCCACATGCCTAAATCCCCCCAAATGCAATGCAAGCACGCCACCCATGCATTTGCCCCGCCCTCGTGCATGTGTCCCCCCGCACATGCGTGTCCCCCACACATGCACCCCGCTCCCCCACACATGCCTCCCCCAGCCATTTTGGCTTCTAGGTTGGTGCAGGAGGCTTTCCAGGCCCAAAACGGGGCGCAGGGACGAGGTTTTGGGCCTGGAAAGCCTCCTGCACCAATATGCGCCCCGCCACCCCACGCATGCATGGCAGGGACCCGAAGACCAGCTGGCTGGCAGGAGGTACGCACACATACGCGGTGGAGCTAGGCTGGGGCGGTGGCTGACGTGCCCGCAGAGGGGGCTCTGCGTGCCACAGGTTTGCCATCACAGGTCTAGGATTTCTTTAAATGTTCCTTTCGGTTTGAAAAGGAGAACTTGTTGACATTTTGCATCCCTTTTTTAAAATTGAGCTACCGTACTTTTGATCGCATCTATCTTTGGAACAATCTTGGTTGGGCCTTTTATGCATGTTGTGGGCCGTCAGCGGCCTGTGCAGCTAGTAGCTGATTCCGACAGAGAGGAGGCCGGTGTGGTGCTGCGCCAGCAGCCTGTGCAGCTGGCGCTCGAGTCAGACAATGAGGAGGCTGGAGAAGATGTGGTGCCAGAGGCAGGGATTCAGCCAGGGCCTTCAGAACCTCCAGAAGCTCCCATAAGTGAAGAGGAAGAAGAGGAGGAGCCTCTTCTCGATGCACAGGCGCGCAGAGCTGCCAAAAGGCAAGAGTGACTCCTCAGGAGGAGGTCTCCTCGAGAGTAAGGCTTGGGGCTAATTGGCCTCTCCCTTAGCCTATTTAAGGAAGGACGACGACTGAGACAATTTGCAGGGAACAACTTCGTTCACTCTCCTTTACGTCCTGATCTTAGTTCTCTTATCAGTTTCCTGCAAATTGTTTCTGGGCTTTCTGCCAACCATAGTAAGATTACGATTATTTATCCTTTGGATTCTTGTAGGCTGTTGACAAAGTTAATTAACAGCCTTTGTTTGAAAAAGACTGATTTAATTTAGTAAACTAAGGTTTGTACAGACTTTGTGTGTGCTGCGTTCTTTGGGGTCCGTAGCTGGGGCAGAACAATGCATGAGAGCAGTCTTAAAACGTGTCTCGTTCTGTCGTAATATTCGCTTGTATGTTGCAATTTCAGGGAGTACATGGACCAAAAGCTTATGTTGCTACCCAGGGACCACTAGCAAACACAGTCATTGATTTCTGGAGGATGATATGGGAGTACAATGTGGCGGTAAGTATCTTAAATACAGGTAGCTCTTGACTTAACAACCGTTCCTGTAACAGTTCGAAGTTACAGTGGCGCTGAAAAAAAATGACTTACGACCGGTTTTCACCGTTAACGACCTTTGCGGCATCCCCATGGTCACTTGATCAAAATTCAGACGCTTTGGCCACTGACTCACGTTTATGACGGTTTCAGCATCCCGGGGTCACGTGATACCCTTTTGCGACCTTCTGGCAAGCAGAGTCTGCAAAGTCATTCGGGGAAGCCCGATTCACTTTGTAGCTGTGTGTTGTGGCCCGTCAGCGGCCTGTGCAGATTGTAGCTGATTCCGACAACGAGGAGGCTGGTGTGATGCCACACCAGCAGTCTGTGCAGCTGGCGCTTGAGTTGGACAGTGAGGAGGCTGGAGAAGATGTGGTGCCAGAGGCAGGGATTCAGCCAGGGCCTTCAGAACCTCCAGAAGCTCCCTTAAGTGAAGAGGACGAAGAGGAGGAGCCTCTTAATGCATGAGCACGCAGAGCTGTTAAAAGGCGGGAGTGGCTCCTCAGGAGGAGATCTCCTCGAGAGTAAAGCTTGGGGCTAATTGGCCACTCCCTTAACCTATTTAAGGAGGAACACCGATTGCAACAAGCTGTAGAGAACAACTTTAGTTCACTCTCCTTCCCGTCTGCAAAATTGCTTCTGGGCTTTCTGCCAACTCTAGTAAGACTGTGATTACCTTATTTTAGAATTCTGGTAGGCTGTTGAGACAGTTTATTAACAGCCTTTGAATGATAAAGACTAAGTTATTTGAGTAAAATAAGCTTTGTATAGAGTTTGTGTGTGCTGCGTTCTTCGGGGTCTGTAGCTGGGGCAGAACACTTGACTGTGGTGATTCGCTTAGTAATGGTGGCAAAGAAGGCCGTAAAATGAGGCAAAACTCACTGAATTGTCTTTAAAAAAAAGTAATCGCTTAGCAAAGGAAATTTTGGGCTCCATCGTGGTCGTAAAGTGAGGATTTCCTGTGCCTTTGAAGTCTGTAGGACTGGAAGCTTCGGTTGATACAAAATGCAACCTGCCCTTGTGTATTGGCAACAATTTTGGCAATGTTTTGTAGACACATTTGGTGTTTTTTGTTTTTTTCTTCCTCCTCCAGATTATTGTAATGGCCTGTCGGGAATTTGAAATGGGAAGGGTATGTATGACTCACATTTCCTTACCAAATTTGCTACGGGGGAGAATAAAATTAGAACTTGATTAAATGGTTTTTACTTAGTGACAAAAAAAATCCCTAGAGAAGACCGCAACTAGTTTATTAATTTTGTTTACTGACGTCTCAAGAGTCTGTTTTAAATCAAATAGCATTGAGTATTTTATTGTGCCACGTAAATCACCAGTTTATTAAACATCCGTAGACTGCTGAATTTTCAAACCCCAAGTCAGATCCTAACCTTGCTCTGAAATTTCAAATTTTCAAAAACATTTAAATGTGAAAACCCAAGAAAGTAGACTGTGAACTAAAAAGACTAGTAGGAGAATTTTATCCAGTAAAGTCTAAAATGTATGCCTTTCAAAGAGTGTATAAATATATATATATATATTTTTAAAAACTGCTAATTTTACTAACAGAAAAAATGCGAACGTTACTGGCCAGTGTATGGAGAAGAAAGTATTTCATTTGGACCGTTCCACATTTCTTGTGTAAGTGTTTTTATGAATGGTTGCCTTTTTAATGAAGTTGTCATTTGTGCTTAATGTGGATAGTCATGTGTGAACGTTGAACCCGTTTTGCATTCTTCTGCAGTTCCATGAATTAGTCGCTAGTGGCTCTGAAGTGCTTTTTCGTTGAATAGATTAATAATTGTATGAGGAGCAAAAGCAGATTTTTAAAGCTGCATTGATACCTTGTTCAAACAATAGGTTAGAATTTTAAAAAATGCGTGTATTAATAATGGAGCATTTCCCTTCAAAATTATACTTCAAAAAAGAGGAATTGTAAAGCCTTATTCAGATTATAGTTTAACAAGAAACCATGCTATGAGTATCTCCCCTCTTGTCAATTCTGATGCAATTTAGAAGATTGGCAGATTTTTATTTCCACTTTTAAACTGCCGCAATTGGATGCTTTGCACACACCTGGAATAGATCGGTCAACCTGAGCAAAATTTACTGTTGCTTCCATCGAGTTTTATAAATCATGGTTTGAAGTAGGCTTTTTGGTGAGCGTAATATGTAAGGCTAAGTCAAGTTGGGCAAAATTTTAACCTGCTCTCTCTCTTCCTCTCTTTAGGAAGCTGAACAGGTCAGAACCGATTACTACATTAGAACCCTGCTAATCGAATATCAGAATGTAAGTAGATAAAATCTCTCTATCCCTAATCAAGCTAAACTTGATACGATGCTTATTTTGATTGCCCCTTGGGTGAAATTGTTTTGTTTTTGAAAGCATATTAATAGAATAAAGCAGTGATGGCTAACATTTTCGGCATCGAGTGGCCAAAGCATAAGCGTCTGCCCAACCCCTGTGCATGTGTGTGCAGCCCCCCGCATGCGCCCCAGCATATGTGTGCGCCCCCTGACATGTGCCCCGCCATCGCGCATGCGTATGTGGCCCCCTTTGCATGCCCCCGCGCATGCGTGGCCCAGACCCGATGACTAGCCGGGAGGTGTGTGTGCATGCGCGGCACATCCAAACTAGGGCGATGGCTTATGTGTCCACGGAGAGAGTGCTGCATGCCACAGGTTTGCCATTGTGGGAATAAAGGAATGGCTCTTAGTTTGTGAGAGTCGGCAGGTAAATTCTATTTAGCTGAAATTAATGAGGATTTGAGAACCTACAGAAGCTGTGGGTGCTCCATCACTGGAGACACTTAAGAAGAGACTGGACAACTGCTTGTCTGGAATGGTATAGGACATGTCGAAGCGTGAATCAGCCTCGTTCCCCCCTTGGGGAAACTGTAATTAATTAGAGGTGAATGGATCTTGTTTTCCATGGTGTATACTCTCAAAGAAAGAAAACCCGAATGTATTCTACGAAACATTTTATTATAAAAGTAAAAAAAAAAAAATAGCTAACTACATTTTACCAGCAGTTTATCAGCAGACGGACAAAGGAAGAAGTAAATCAGGAAGTTAGAAAAGAAAGAATGTAGACATGCGCAGTAGCTCAGAAATCACAAGACAGTCTTTATCTCTGTGATAAAGTTCTCTGGGAAGCTACTGTAAGTCTTAGGATGGAAGCTCAGCTGGCAAATACAAATAACACAGTGACAAAGGACGTCAAACTCGATTTCATTGAGGGCCACATCAGGATTGTGTTTGACCTCGAGGGGCCGGGGTGCAGTGGTGAAATCCTTTTTTTTTTTTTTACTACCAGTTCTGTGGTGTGGCTTGTGGGCGTGGCAGGGGAAGGATACTGCAAAATCCCCATTCCCTCCCCATTCCTGGGGGAAGGATATTGCGAAATCTCCATTCCCACCTCACTCTGGGGCCAGCCAGAGGTAGTATTTGCCGGTTCTCTGAACTGCTCAAAAATTTCCACTACCGGTTCTCCAGAACCTGTCAGAACCTGCTGGATTTCACCCCTGCCGGGGTGGGTGTGGCCTGCTCAACATCATTCGTGTCGGGCGCCGTTAGTGGCCCGAGCGCTCTGCCAGTGAAGGGTTCCTGAGCTTTGTTTCTGGCTGCGACGGCCTCCTGCAACCGTCTGCCAGTGAAAACAGGGCTCACGATCTCTCGAGCTCTGTTTTCACTGGCAGGGGCACTGCGGGCCGGTCCTTCACTGTTTCCAGGATGGCCCCACGGGCCAGATCTGAGCATCCGGCAAGATTAGGTTAACAACTCTTAATAGCTTTTTGGCAATGCTGTTACAGTGAGTTCCTTTAGTGTGGTACCCATCACTAATGAGAAATTTGAGAAAAAACGCCCGCTCAAAAGGAACGGATTTATAAATAATGCAGCATCCTTCTTAACCTTTTAGGAATCACGTAGAGTATATCAGTTTCATTATGTAAATTGGCCTGACCATGATGTTCCCTCATCCTTCGATTCTATTCTGGACATGATCAGTTTAATGAGAGAATATCAAGAACATGAAGACGTTCCTATCTGTATACACTGCAGGTAAGTTTATTCATTTTTTGATCGGGATTATTTCAGGAGTTCAGTGAATCACAATTGGAAGTATTTGAGTAGTTTTTCTTTGTTGTTAATAATCTGGGAAGAGTATTTTCTGCTCCTTTTTAAAGTGTGCATAGTATCAGAAAAAAACTGCGTATATAATATCAGAAAAAATGGATAAGAAAAGTACGGGCTTAATATTACATGTCTTAACAGCAGTGAGGATTATATTTGCACAATACTGGGAAAATGAAGATATACTGCAAGATGAAGAGATAGGAAGATCTTATATTGTGCAGAAATGGATAGATTGACATTGATAATTAAACAGAAGATGTAGAATGTTATCAAACATGGAATCTATTTTACCAATGGTTGGAAAAAAGGGGGTAGAGATTAAGAATGTAAATTTGTATCGTTAAGCAAATTAAATACCCAGACAACACGAGGTTTATTAAGCAGCAAGAAATGTATTTAATAGAAAATTAATATAAAAAATATTTTTGAAGTGCGATACACTGAGAGATTTAAGTTCTACATATAAATCACAGGAATATAAATAAAGCTTTATTAGTTAGATGCCTTGGAATGCCACAAAATTAGAAACATTTTTGGTAATAGATTTGTTGGACAGTTAGTATGTATTTTCTATCTTTATTTCCTCTTGTATCCTTTGATAGTAAGTCTCTAGACTGCTTGAATAAGACGAGACGAATGGCTAGAAGAGAAAGGGTGCCTTTATATAATTTTTTTGTGTGTGCCAGATGAATAGTTCTTTTATATGTTTCCAGTTACTTTAAAAGCCATTTTTTATGCATATTTATTTATTTGTCTGGCTTGCAGCCTGTTTCAATTGTGAATGGCTTAAGTGGCATTCTTCCCAACCGTATGAAAAAATTGAGCTAAAAACAATACAGTATACATTAAGAAATAGTAACATAATACAGGGTATGAATAAAGGTAAAGGTAGAGGTTCCCCTTGTACATATGTGCTAGTCGTTCCTGACTCTAGGGGGTGGTGCTCACCTCCATTTCAAAGCCAAAGAGACAGCATTGTCTGAAGATGTCTCAGTGGTCATGTGGCCGGCATGACTCAACGCCAAAGGCGCACGGAACACTGTTCCCTTCCCACCAAAGGGGGTCCCTATTTTTTCTACTTGCATTTTTTATGTGCTTTCGAACTGCTAGGTTGGCAGAAGCTGGGTCAAGTCACGGGAGCTCACCCCGTTACGCGGCACTAGGGATTCGAACCGCTGAACTGCCGACCTTTCGATCGACAAGCTCAGCGTCTTAGCCGCTGTATAAATTTAGAATAATCATCAAACCTCAGTGCGAGCCAGTTTAGCTTGGTGGTTAAGACACCAGGCTAGAAACCAGGGAACTGTGAGTTCGAATCCCGCCTTAGGCATGAAAATGGCTGGGTGACTAAGTCACTTACCAGGAGACAGTGAGTTCTAGTCCTGCCTTTGGCATGAAAGCCTGCTGGGTGACTTTGAGAGAGACCAGTCACTCACTCTCTCTTTCTCTCAGCCCAACCCACCTCACAAGGTTATTGTTGTGGGGAAAATAGAAGGACGATAGTATATCAGATATATTTGCTGTCTTCAGTTATTTGTAAAAGTAATAAAGGCGGCATACAAATAAATAATTTTCTTTTTAAAAAAACGGAGGGTACAAATTCATAACATTTCAACCCCCAAAGTCTTGAGGGAGGGCAGGTAGTCCTCGACTTACAACTGTTGATTTAGTGGTTGTTCAAAGTTTTAAAAAAGGGCATTAAAAAGTGACTTATGACTGTTTTTTACACTTAGGACCGTTAACAGTGATTTACATCCAGGGGCTAGACAATTGTCTCACTTTTCTGACGGTTGCAGTGTCCTGGCAAAGTCAGCGAGGAAGCCAGATTCATTTAACAACCGTGTTAACTAACTTAACAAGTACGGTGATTCCCTTAACAACTATGGCAAGAAAAGTCGTAAAACGGGGGCAAGATTCACTGAACACATTTCTCACTTAGCAACAGAAATTTTGGGCTCAGTTGCGGCCGTAAGTGGAAGACTACTTTTTTGTGTGTGAGAAAAATATATTTATGCAGATAATCCTCAACGTTTGCAGTTTGTTTAGTGACCGTTAAAAGTTAAAAACAGCACTGAAAAAAATGTCGTATGACCATTTTTCACACTTATGACCATTGCAGCCTCCCCGTGGTCATATGATCAACGTTCAGATGCTTGGCAACTGACTCATAGTTATGACGGTCGCATGTCCCAAGGTCACGTGATCCCCTTTTGCAACCTTCCGACAAGCAAAATCAACAGGGAAGCCAGATTCACTTAACAACCGTGTTACTAACTTAACCAGTGCCACGATTCACTTAACGACAGTGGCAGGAAAGGTTGTAAAACGGGGCAAAACTCATTTCACAAATGTCTCACTTAGCAACATAAATTTTGGACTCCGTTGTCGTAAGTCGAGGACTACCTGTATATAAACACTCACGTTTGTATACACACCTACGTTTGTATGTCTTACACAGGGGTGGGATTCAGCGGTTCAGACTGAACCGCTGAATCCCAGCGGTTCAGGCGAACCGTGTATTAATTTGAATCTGGTTCGCCGAACTGGTTGTTGCAAGGAGTGGCTGACCCCGCCCACCCCGCTCCACCCCTCCCAGGAGTCTCCATGCGGCCCGTTTTGGATACCAGGTAAGTGAAGGGCACGCACAGAGGCTCTGGGAGCGTGAAAAACGGGCCTTCCGGAAATAGTATTTGGGGGAGGTCGTTTTCGCCCACCTGGAAGCTCGAGGAAAGCCTCCGGAGCTTGGGGAGGGTGAAAACACCTCCCCCCCCCCACTGCCGTGGTGCAGGAGGCCAAGTAGGCCCCACCCCCATGGCCACGCCCACCCAGCAATCAGGCAATAACTGGGTTACAGTTTATTTTAATGGGTTGGATGCCACTCATAAAACAGGAATTCTTGGATAGAACAAAAACTGCAGTACGTTTACAAAGTGAACCTGTGGAGTTTTATTTAAATCTCCACAAACTCTATGCGTCCCCTTTTTTTTTTGTTGTTGTTGTTACAGTGCAGGATGCGGAAGGACCGGAGCCATCTGTGCGATAGATTACACATGGAATTTGTTGAAAGCCGAGGTAAGGAGGATTTAGAGCGGCTGGAGAAAACTAGGCCATCTTATGCAAGTGATTAGAGCTTTTTAGAAGAATAATCGAGTTTTGTATGGCCGCGGGCAAAACTTGAAAATGATTTGGAGAAAAAGCAGACGACTTAAACCGCTGTCAGGGGGAAAAAAAAAAGGAAAGGCCATTTTAATTGTTTGAAGCGTGCATTGTTGTAGCAACGAGAGAGAGAGAAAATAAATAAAATAAATCAAGCCATTTGTAAAATGCTCGATAGAACGTTTGAAATTTTAAATTTCTTCTGTGGAGGAAAAAAAATCCATCACTCCGGTTTCTGTTGCAGAAAATTCCAGAGGAATTCAACGTGTTTAGTTTAATACAAGAAATGAGGACCCAAAGGCATTCTGCAGTGCAGACTAAGGTAATCTTGTCTTCGGGAGCGTAAAATGTGGCATGATGGGTTTTTTGGGGGGGAAACGGTGTCTTTCTTGAACGATCTCAGCTCATCCGTGTCTTTTTATCTCACGCGCACAGGAACAGTACGAGCTTGTTCATCGAGCCATAGCGCAGTTATTCGAGAAACAGTTGCAAAAATACGAGAGCTGCGCAGCGTGGAAAATTGCAGATGGATTGGTACGTGGCTTGAGTCGCAGATTTTTTTCTCCGTTTTAAATATTTTGAAACCGTGTCATTTCCATGACTTGAACTTTGCTTTGTTTAGCCTTGTTTGCCTTTCCTGGTGAGCGGTTTCTGAAACACTGTGAGTGCCCGAATAAACTTCCAGCTGCTTTGAACTCAGTTAAACCACAATTTTGAGTCCTGCATAACCTTACATTAATTTCTCTTGTTATCTTTTGACATTTCTTATTAAAATTCTCCGCATGGCTTTTGTGAACTTGGCCGGCAGCAGTTGTGTGATGTGACACTTCTGAGACACCAAAGTTTTGTTACTGACACAGCCAACGCTAAATAACGCCCAGTCATTTAGATCAGGGGGTCT
This sequence comes from Coluber constrictor foxii, assembly GCA_038048745.1. Lineage (NCBI taxonomy): Eukaryota > Metazoa > Chordata > Lepidosauria > Squamata > Colubridae > Coluber > Coluber constrictor. The sequence goes on from CM075964.1 coordinate 10,915,528, forward strand.
CCAAACATGGAAAAGTTTAAGACTTGTGGACTTCAGCCAGGAATTCCTTGAGGAGCACCCGGAGGCTCCAGCTGGTCCAGAATGCGGCCGCGCGGGTGGTTATGGGAGCGACGTGGCACTCCCATGTGACCCCCCCCTCCTGCACGAGTTGCACTGGCTCCCGGTGGTCTCCCGGGTGTGTTACCACCTTTAGAGCGCTCCATGGCTTAGGGCCAGGGTATTTATGAGACCGCCTTCTGCCACCAATAGCCCCTCACCGACCAGTACGCTCCCATAGAGAGGGGCTCTTCAGGGTGCCGTCGGCCAAACAGTGTCGACTGGCAGCCCCCAGGGGGAGAGCCTTCTCTATGGGGGCACCTGCCATCTGGAATGAGCTCCCCCTGGAGATATGGAGGATCCCAGATTTGTGCACTTTCCGCCACGCCCTCAAAACATATTTATTCCAGCAGGCTGGTCTGGCCTGACTCTCCTTTTAAATGTGTTTTTAAGTTTTATGTAAATTGGATGTTTTTAAATTCGTTCTTGGGCCAAATTATTTAATGTATTTTTAAGGGGTTTTTAACTTTTGTAAGGTGTATTTTTATCTCTGGCTGCTCACCGCCCTGAGTCCTTCGGGAGTTGGGCGGTTTATAAATTCAATAAAATTCAATAAATAAATAAATAAAAGTAGCCACATTTGAATACTCATGATTTAGATCACCCAACCTACTTTTCTTATTAATCTTTGTTTTGGAGGTCTCTTTACGTGATGTATTCATAGAAACTGGCCTGGATACTACCCTGTTTTCCCGAAAATAAGACCCAACCTAGTTTGATTTTTCCGGATGCTCATAATATAAGCCATACCCTCAAAATAAGATTATCAGCCAGATGGATGCATTTAGTACCGTATTTCCCCCAAATAAGCCCTAATACGTTTTTTGGAGCAAAAATTAATATATATAGAAAATATATTTTCTATATTTCCCTGAAAATAAGACCCGGTCTTATTTTCGGGGAAACACGGTAAATACAATCTATAATTTGTACTGTATTTTCCTGCGTATAAGACTACTTTCTAACACACAAAAATCTTCTCAAAAGTCGGGGGTCGTCTTATACCCCGGGTCTCATTCTCCTGTAACCAGGCAGACCAGCCCATAAGGCTCTGACAAGCCTTAAATGGCTCTGAGGAGGGTCGTCTTATACGCCCAGTCGTCTTATACGCCGGAAAATACGGTAATTTATATTGAGTAGGTCAAAATGAAACTAGGTATGGCTTCTGCCATAGTTTCCTGGGTGCCAGTTTTCGATTTATTTATTTTTTTGACAAATTGTAAATCTTTCCCATCCAGAGCAAAGTTCAAAACGCACATATTGGGTGTAATTGTAATTGTAGGGTATGTTCTGGACTGTCTCGTTTTACCTGTCTTTGCTCAAATTTCTTAGACGCATTTTATTTCCAGACGTCAAAAGGGCCGTTTCAAAGGCAGTTGTGCAATATCCAGTTTCAGTGAGTAACTCGAGCAAGGCAACCGCAGGCAGACAAAGCATTCATCGCTGCACTGAAACAATTTGACTTAGAGTGACCACATAAATGAGTTTTTAAAAGCTCCTGAATTTTTTTAGTCTGAGACATGAGCCGTGGCATTCCGAGGAAGGGCTCTTCACGCTTTAGTCACCAGATAAATACGTTGATGCCATGCTGAGATTTCTTTAATCCTAGGAGTTTTAAAAACCCAGAGCAAGTTTCCCGTGGCTGATACTTTTTTCCTAGAATTCCTCTGTCTCGTCACGCTGCTCCTGCATTGTTAAGTCATTTTGCTTCTTGGCAGCAAAATAACATAAAACATACATAGAGGTAGTCCTTGGCTTACAACCACAATTGGGCTCAACATTTCTTTTTATTATTATTTTTATTATTATTATTATTTACTTTTTAAAATTTGTTTTATTTTTTATTTATATGCCGCCCTTCTCCGGAGACTCAGGGCAGCTTACAATGCATTAAGCAATAGCCTTCATACTTTTTGTATATTTATACAAAATCAGATTATTGCCCCCACAATCTGGGTCCTCATTTTACCTAGCTTAGAAAGGATGGAAGGCTGAGTCAACCTTGAGCCTGGCGAGATTTGAACTTTAGTAATTGCAGGCAGCTGAATGTTAATAACAGGCTTTTAGTCTGCTGCGCCACCAGGCTCTTACGTTTTAATATAAACATTCCATCTTCCCTTAAACAGAGTGTCGTCTGGGTACAAATATCTCTGTGCAATAACCATCAAGATTTACAACAGCATTCATTACATTGATATTAATTTTCTGATCTTACAACTGTGGTATTGAACAATAGTAAACCTATTCATTTTTCCTCTTCTAATAATATAATAGAGCCTCAGATAGCTCAACAGGCTAATAGCCTGTTATTAAGATTCAGCTGTCTGCAATTATTGCAAGGTTCGAGGCTCAAGGTTGACTCAGCCTTCCATCCTTTCTGAGGTAGGTAAATTGAGGACCCAATTTGTGGGGGCAATAAGCTGACTTTGTATAAATATACAAAAATATGAAGGCTATTGCTTAATGCATTGTAAGCCGCCTTCAGTCTCTGGAGAAGGGTGGCATATAAATCTTATTAAAAAAAATATTAAGCATAGTAATCCTAATAATCCTAATAATCATATTGTTTACATCTCTAACTTAATGTATTTTTTTACTCTTCTTTAATCTCCTCCTTTTATTTCCAGCTTCCATTTTTATACTCTAACCATGGATAAAATAATTCCTGTATCATATAATATTCAGTTTGTTCTTTCTCCTTAATTGCCAACGTTAATCTGTTCATTTCTGCACATTCCAATATTTTCCTAATCACATTCTCATCTGTAGGGATCTCTTCACTTTTCCAATTTTGTGCAGATACAATTGTAGCTGCAGTTAATACATGGATAATTAAATATGTGTTCTCTTTACTATAGGTTTCAGGTAATTTCTGTTGCTAAGTGAATCTTGCTCTCAGGGTTCCAAGTAATAGACCCATAGCAAGCAAAACTCCGAAGCAGGTAGATTCCTCAAAGAATAGCTTTTATTGGATGTATCACATTGGCACAGATCGGGTGAAAACCGACTCTGAAGGTTCCCGTAATTTTCACCTCATTAAAAGAGAAAGTTGGTCACTTTCTCCAAGCAGTCAGTCACCTGGTCCATTCACAGCACTGTCTGGTTGCCTGGTGACATCATTCCGCTTTCCTCCGGCCAGCTGTGGGGATGTCCTTGGTTCCCAAGAAAAAGAATTTTGTTTTGACTACAAAACTCCAGCAATCTCTAGTCCATCTGCCCCCCCCCCCATCCCTCAGCTGCAGTGTGGCAACACTGAAGCGTCCCAGATTCCTTTGGTCACGTCGGCTTCAGGGTTGACACTTGTCCCATTTTACGACCTTTTTCTGCCACAGTTGTTAAGTGAATCATTAGCAAGATGGTTATTAATCTGGTTTAATAGTCATAGTGAATCTGGTTTCTCCCATGGACTTTGCTGGTCAGAAGTTCGCCAAAGGGGGGAATCACGTGACACACACACACACACACACTCCCGGGGACACTGCAAACCGTCATAAATATGAAGCCGTTACCAAGAGCCTGACTTTTGATCATGTGACCATGGGGAGGCTGCAACGGCCTGAAGTGCGGAAAACCGTTGTAAGTCACTTTTTCCCAGTGCTCTTGTAACTTTGAACAGCCACTAAAGAAACAGTTGTAAGTCAAGGACTACTTATGCTACAGATTTTATCTTTAGGCTGCACGGCGTCACCTTGTGTGGAGATGGGCAGCATAAAAACATGAATGAATGAGAAACGAAAGAAAGAAAGAAAAAGGAAAAAAGAAAGAAAGAGAGAGAGAAAGAAAGAAAGAAAGATCAAATTTCCATAACATTTGGCATTCTCATTTTTTTTCTAGAACGTTAATTTAATTTCTGTTTGTGGGGGAGGCAGTTTAAAAGTTTGAATGAATAAATTCTCTTTATTCCTTCAACAGAACGAAGTTAACGCCGAGAACGCCGTCAGTTCTGGAGACCTGGAGAAACAGGATTCCCCTCCCCCGAAGCCACCTCGTACTCGCAGGTACCCTTTTGAATCTACTCTCGGTACATCGCTAGGGATCAATTTGATGCGGCTTCATTTCCGTTTCCGTTGCTGCCTAACCTGAATTCAGGCCTTCTGCTCGTGATGCAGAGAAAGGGATGCTCAGGCAATTCTGCTGGGAAACACCCAGGCAAGCAGAGGGAGGAGGACTCCCAACAGAGGATTAAACTAGATTCCTTGTGCAGCTACAAGTGATTCAGGGTTGATCCATTCCTCCCCACCCACCCACCCACCCACTGAAGCTCTATCTGTTCCCAAGGGATGCCAAACGGTCCAGGGAGATTTCCTGTGCAGCTAATCCTCAATTTACGACCACAATTGAGCCCCAGATTTCCGGTGCTAAATGAAGCGGTCGTTTAGTGAATCTTGATCCATTTTACACCCTTTTTTTTAGAATAGAATAGATTAGATTTAGATTTAGATTTAGATTTAGATTTAGATTTAGATTTAGATTTAGATTTAGAATAGATTTAGATTTAGAATAGATTTAGATTTAGATTTAGATTAGAATAGAATAGAATAGAATAGAATAGAATAGAATAGAATTAGATGATTTAGATTTAGATTTAGATTAAATTTAGATTTAGATTTAGATTTAGATTAAGAATAGAATAGAATAAGATTTAGAATAGATTTAGATTTAATTTAGATTTAGATTAAGATTAAGAATAGAATAGAATAGAATAGAATAGAATAGAATAGAATAGAATTAGATTTACAATTAGAATAAGAATAGAATAGAATAGAATTAGATTTAGATTTAGATTTAGAATAAGAAAATAGAATAGAATAAGATTTAGATTTAGAATAGATTTAGATTTAGATTAAGAATAAGAATAGAATAGAATAGAATTAGATTTACAATTAGAATAAGAATAGAATAGGAATAGAATAGAATACAATAGAATAGAATAAGATTTAGATTTAGATTTAGAATAGATTTAGATTTAGATTTAGATTTAGAATTAATTAGAATTAGAATTAGAATGGAATGGAATGGAAAAAATGGCATGGTATAGAATAGAATAAGAATAGATTTAGATTTAGAATAGAATAGAATAGAATAGAATAGAATAGAATAGAATAGAATAGAATAGAATAGAATAAGATTTAGATTTAGATTTAGATTTAGAATAGAATAGAATAGAATAGAATAGAATAGAATAGAATAGAATAGAATAGAATAGAATAGAATAGAATAAGATTTAGATTTAGATTTAGATTTAGATTTAGATTTAGAATAGAATAGAATAGAATAGAATAGAATAGAATAGAATAGAATAGAATAGAATAGAATAGAATAGAATAGAATAGAATAGAATAGAATAGATGGAAGGGGCCTAGCCCAACCTCCTACTCAAGCAAGAAACCTTATGCCTGGGATGGCGAACCTATGGCACGCTTGCCACAGGTGGCACGTGGAGCCATCTGTGGGCACGTGAGCTGACGCCCAGGTCAGCCCCACCACGCATGCCTGCATGCCTCTTGCGAGCCAGCTGCTTTTCGGGCCTCTGCCGGGAGATGAGCGCCCACATGGGGTGGTGGTGGTGGTGGTGTCGCATGCGCGGGATTGGGGGGCGGTGTCCCCCACATCCATTTTTGATTCCAGGAGGCTTCAGGGAAGCCTGCTAGCACCAAAATGGAAGTCGCACATGCATGCGTGGGGAGCACGGCCTGCCTGGGGGGCATTGCATTATGGGTGCGGCACTTGCGCGCTGTCACATGTGCGCTTTCGGCACCCAAAGGAAAAACGGTTCACCATTACGGCCCTATGCCATTCCATGCAAGTGCTGTCAAATCTCTTCTTCAAAGCCTCCAGCGATGGAGCACTAAACAACTTCCAGAGACAAATCGGTTAAGTATTCTCACCGTCAGGAAATTTCTCCTGGTGCCCCAGAAATTTTGGGCTCGGTTGTGGCCGTACGTCGAGGACGGCCTCCATAAAACGACAACGACAATTCGACTGGAGTTGATTCCAGTGCAGTGACAGCAGTGTTAGGGATGGTCCCCGCTGAGCATAGGGATGGCTATTGCCACCTTCTGTCATGGTTTTTCAGCTTCCTAAGATGGCCCACAATCCTGGCATTCCCCAGTGGGCTGCCACGAAGGATGAATTTGGGAGATTTGGCAAACCTCGGTCCCTGTCTGTCCTGGGGAGATTGTGAGACACGATGATATACTCTCAGTGTGCAGAGTGACATGTTTCGTTGTCAGAATATTAATGCAGAATCCAACTCTTTTATCTTTAAACTGGATAGCTTTGCAATATGAATTCAATAGATACGCCTCCCGACTCCTGGTGACTCTGGGTGGTTTAAAAAACAATTTAAAACAAAGGAAGACCACAAAAATGGATTGATTCCAGACCTCCGCGCTTTCCGAAAGGCCCTGAAGATCTATCTCTTCCAACAAGCCGGCCTAGCATAAATGGTTTTAATGGGTTTTTTAAAATTTTTAAATTTAATCGATGTTGGGTTTTAAATTGGGATCTTTTGATTGTGCAGATTTGGATTTTAAATTGGCAATGCCATTGTTTAATCTATTTTAGTCTTTCTTAATTTTTGTATTATATGTGTTTTCAATTTGGCTGTTCACCACCCTGAGTCCCCCTGGGGAGAAGGGCGGTATATAAGTTGAATTAAATAAATAAATAATAAATAAAAATACAAAACGAAGCCAAAAATGGCAGAGCAACAAAACCGAACAATTCGTTTCCAGCAAACCAATTGGGTAAAAAAAGGAAACAGGCTAAATGGGGGTTGGGCTAGAGGACCTCCGACATCCCTTCCTATTATTCCGTGTTCTGAATTAAAAAGAGGCTTTAGTCGTTCCGACCCAACAGATATTTTAAAGTCTGCCGCAAGACAGCATTGTTTTTCTGCTGACTGGAAAAATTAAAATTAAAATACCCGGAGGAAGTAAGCGGATCTTGGTAATTCCCAGAGACGACACGATCCATCCTTCTTTTCATAGCATATTAAATATTGTCTTGTGTCTTCAGCATCTTTAGTCATTCTGATCTGGCTTTTATTCAAATATCGAACATACGGATTGAGAACGGTGGGAGGAAGTGCGATTTGAAAGGCTTTTGCTATTTTATACGTGGTGTTGAATCTTAAAATATCTACAGTTGAGAATAATATCGCCTTACAAAAAGGTAAAGGTTCCCCTCGCACATATGTGCTAGTTGTTCCCGACTCTAGGGGGCGGTGCTCATCTCCGTTTCAAAGCCGAAGAGCCAGCGCTGCCCGAAGACGTCTCCGTGGTCATGTGACCGGCATGACTCAACGCCAAAGGCGCACGGAACGCTCTTCCCTTCCCACCAAAGGTGGTCCCTATTTTTCTACTTGCATTTTTCTACCTGCTTTCGAACTGCTAGGTTGGCAGAAGCTGGGACAAGTCACGGGAGCTCACTCCATTATGCGGCACTAGGGATTCGAACCTTTCAATCGACAAGCTCAGCATTTTAGCCACTGAGCCACCGCGTCCCACATGATATCGCCTTATGCTTAACTGCAATATGCAGGAAATCCTCAACTTACGCCTGCAGCTCAGCCCAAAATTTCTGTTGCTAAGAGAGGCAGTTGTTAAGCGAATTGTGCCTGGTTTTGTGACCTTTTTTACCAGAGTTGTTAAATGAATCTTGCTGTCATTATGCAAATCCGGTGTCCCCCATTGACATGGCTTGGTGGAAGGTTAAAAATGGAGACCACATCCCAGTTGCCAGGAGCTCAAATTTTGATCGTGTGACCCATGGGGATGCTGCGACAGTTGTTAAGTGTGAAAACCAGTCATAAGTCACTTTTTCCAACCTCGTCGTAACTTTGAATGGTCCCTAAATGAAAGATTGTAAGTTGAGGACTACCAGTATAGCAATAGCACTTAGACTTGTATACTGCTCTGTGGCGTTTTATAGAGCCGTGGTGGCGCAGTGGTTAGAATGAAGTATTGCAGGCAAATTCTGCCCTCTGTCAGAAGTTCGACCCTGACTGGCTCAAGGTTAACTCAGCCTTCCATCCTTTCAAGGTTGGTAAAATGAGGACCCAAATTGTTGAGGGCAAGAGTCTGACTCTGTAAACTGCTTGGAAATGGCCGTAAAACACTGTGAAGCGGTATACAAGTCGAAGTGCTATTGGTATTTACAGCCCTCTCTAAGCGGTTTAAAGAGTCAGCCTCTTGCCCTCAATAATATGGGTTCTCATTTTACCGACCTCGGAAGGATGGAAGGCTGAGTGATGTCAGGATCAAATTCCTTGCTGTGGGCAGAGTCAGCCTGCAATACTGCATTCTAACCACTATGCCACCAAAAAGGAGAATGAGAAAGAAAGGGAATAAGAGAGGAAGGAAGGAAGGAAGGAAGGAAGGAAATAGCACTAGCATTTAGACTTATATACCACTTTACAGTGCTCTACAGCCCTCTCTAAGCTGTTTATAGAGTTAGCATATTGCCCCAACAATCTGGGTCCTCATTTTATTGAACCTCGGAAGGATGGAAGGCTAAGCCAACCTTGAACTGGTCAGGATCAAACTGCTGGCAGTCGGCAGAGTCTGCCTGAAGTGCTTAATATTCTAATCCACTGCGCCACCATGGTTCCAGTCTCTTTGATCTCATCCATGCATGTGTCTTGTGTATCAGAAATACTCACGGTAGTTTTCTCACAATTGTTCCTAGCTGCCTTGTGGAGGGAGATGTGAAAGAAGAAATTTTGCAGGCCCCAGAGCCCCATCCGGTCCCCCCCATTCTAACCCCATCGCCTCCTTCGGCCTACCCGACCGTGACGACGGTGTGGCAAGACAGTGACAGATACCACCCCAAGCCTGTTTTGCACATGGTGTCCTCAGAGCACCCGACGGACCTCAACGAAAATTACGGTAAATCCAGGGAATATTCAGGGAAGCACGAATTCTCGGACCCCACCGACAAAAAGCTGGAACACAACTTGAGTTTCGAAATTAAGAAAGTGCCCCTTCAGGAAGGACCACGCAGCTTCGATGGAAACTCTCTTCTGAGTCGGGGGAATGCACTTAAAATTAAAACGGGGCCGCCGGGCGCAGTGGAGATGGCCTCGAAACCGCAGGAGTGCGGCTCCGGAGATGCGCCTACGGAGTCCGTCCAGAACCCTTGCAGCGAATGCAATCTGCAGCCGGTCACTCCAGTTGCAATATCTTCTCTGGAAGGACATGAGGGTCTTACTACCGATGTAGTAAGGCCAGACTGTTTGCCCCTTAATAAAGAGAAGGGACATGCCATGTGGTCCTTAGAAGAGACTAAAAACGAGCATCCCTTCTCCGAGGAGGCACCTTTACCTGTTTTATGTCACGAAGTTAAAAATCTGTCTGTAGACTCAGGCGTCCCAGGTCAAATGGACACCCTTCCCAGGGAAACAGCAGGCCTCTGCCACGGTGGCACACTGCTGGTTAGGGCGCCTCTGTGTTTCACCAATCCCTTGCACTCGGATGACTCTGACACGGAGGAAAGAAACTCTGAGGGGGACGTGGCACGGAGCACGTCAAATAGTGTCTCCGTGGCAAGCGCCACGGTTTCTGCGGCGACAAATACAGAAAACATTTCCGCTAGAAAAGTGTTGCCGATGTCCATCGCGGGGCAGGATAATCTGGCCCCAATGCATTCCGAATCTGATAAAGGTAAGTTGTGCTAAATGTTGTTTCTCTGAATTAGGGAAGGGGAAAGAAAAATATGAAATGAGAGCAAATTGTGCACACCAGGAAGTGGGGTGGTGGTGGTGGTGGTATCTTGACGCTCTCTGAGTTTGATGTTTTTCTTGCAGATGTTTCATTACCAAACTAGGTAACATCATCAGTGCTAGAAGGGAGTGGAGTTTGCTCTCTTTTTATACTAATGGCTTGTCCTTTCTGTGTCACTGGGAATATTCTTTGTGGTTCCTTGATCAGGCCGTTTACTCTTTGTTTGAATTGGTAGCTCCTTGATTGGGGTATTGTTTACGTCTTGATTAGTGGCGTAGTGTTAATTTTGCTTTTACTCTCTGCTCATCTGGGTGTTGATTGCTGGTTTCGGAGGTGTTTTGGTCGGTTTATTTCCTTTTTGGCTTTTTGAGACAAAATCAGCCATCGACAGGCACATAGGGATAAACAACACCTACATACCCATTTGCATGGAGATAAGCAACATCCACATTAGCCACGAGTATATAAAAAAGGAGCAAACCTGGCCAATCTGTCACCAAATCAGACAACTCACGGCAGTTTATAACGGCAAAAAATAACTGTTCCGTGAAGCCAAAAAATAATTTAAAAATAGCACGACTAAATAACGCCAGCTATAGGTTCTACCAACACAGGTTGTTTTAACTACGAACAACTCTGTGGAATAGCTCAGCTTTTACTGGTTTGTGGATTGATGTTAATAATATCTGTGCGATTGGCAAAGGAGGATTCCTCCATCAAGTGGAAAGCAATTTTTTGGGCCCTTCCTTCAGATTCAGGAGAAATTAATCTCTCTTGCTGGGCGCTGAGGCCATTGTCGTAGAATTGTTACAGCAATTCCAGTCTCAAAATTTGCCCAAATCCTTAGTTGATTTGTCAATTAGCTTGGGTAAAGGCCTGCGTTCCTTCGTGATTAAATCATGATAGCTTTATTCCGTTCCGGTTGTGAAGTGGCCATCTTGCAAAGTGAGTTAGTAAATCATATGGTAGCAACTATTATAGGAGGCATTGCTCTAAAGCAGCGGTCCATGGCCTGGTACTGGGCTGTGGCCAGTGGTGAAATCCAATTTGTTTTACTACCGGTTCTGTGGGTGTGGCTTGGGCGTGGTGTGGCTTGGTGGGTGTAGCAGGGGAAAGATAGTGCAAAATCCCCATTCCCTCCCAACTCCTGGGAGATGGATATTGTAAAATCCCCATTCCCTCCCTACTCGGGGGGGGGGGGAAGAATATTGCAAAACCCCCATTCCTACCCTACTCCTGTGGGAAGGATATTGCATAATCTCCATTCCCACCCCACCCCGGGGGAAGAATACTGCAAAATCCTCATTCCCACCCTACTCCTAGGGGAAGGATATTGAAAAATCTCCATTCCCACCCCACTCTGGGGCCAGCCAGAAGTGGTATTTGCCAGTTCTCCGAACTACTCAAAATTTCCGCTACTGGTTCTCCAGAACCTGTTAAAACCTGCTGGATTTCACCCCGGCTGTGGCCCGTTCGAAACCGGGCTGAAGTGGCGGACGAAGCGCGCACATAGCTCCACTTCCTATGTCACTTGCACAAAAAGAGTTGCATGTGTGTGCGTGTGCGCAAGCCCCCGCTGCTCGGACCTGAACTGTCTCCCCCTCCCCCCCGGTCCTGTTGCCGGTTCACCAAGCCGGCAAGGTTGAGGAGAACCTCTGCTCTAAAGTTCATTTCATTGGTACTTTATAGAATCCCTTCCTTAAACGTTTAAGTGGTCTGAATAAGGCTGTTCTGCTCCCTGACGGTTTTTAATTCAACTCAAAACGCAGGTGCGAATAGGATAGGATAGAACAGAAAATATGGAATGGAATGGGAATGGGAATAGGAATGGAATGGAATTCTTTATTGGCCAAATGTGATTGAACGCACAAGGAATTTGTCTTTGGTGCATAGGCTCTCAGTGTACATAAAGAAAACATAAAATATATTCGTCGAGAACAGTTAGTGATAGTCATAGGATACTAATAAGCCATCAAATCGTCCTAGGAAACAAATAAAAACAATATAATTGAAAGATACAAGCACATGGTTATAGTAAGAAATGGGAAGACATAGGTACTAGTAAGGATGAGAAGAATAGTAATACTATCTTAGTAGTTAATTTGACAGTGTTGTAGGAATTAGTTGTTTAGCAGAGTGATGGCGTTTGGGAAAAAACTGTCCTTGTGTCTAGTTGTTCTGGTGTGCAGTGCTTTATAGAGTCTCTTTGAGGGTAGGAGTTGAAACAGTTTATGTCTAAGATGCGAGGGGTCTGTAGATATTTTCCCAGCCCTCTTTTTGACTCGTGCAGGATACAGACCCTCCATGGAAGGCAGGTTGGTAGCCATTGTTTTTTACTGCAGTTCTAATGATCCTCTAAAATCTGTGTCTGTCTTGTTGGGTTGCAGAGCCAAATCAGACAGTTACAGAGGTGCAGATGACAGACTCAGTATTTCCTCTGTAGAATGTAAAGTCATTCTATGAGTCAGTTGTTCAAGCATCCAAACCAAATCAGGTGACCCTGGGGATACAACAACGGTTGTAAAAGTGTTGAGAAATGGTCATGAGTCACTTTTTCCCCCAGTGCCGTTGCGACTTTGAACGGTTACTAAATGAACTGTTGTAAGTTGAAAACTGCCTGTGTTTAGATTGCTGGATGATTTCCCCTGGTTCACCTGATCGAGCCTTTCCTGCAGCTGGGAAAGCTGAATTAGAAATCGGAGCTCCGTGTCTGGGTCTCCGCAGCTTCGTTTGGTTTTAAAATGCAATTGCTAATGTCCGATTGAGGTTATTTTTTTTTTAAATCTAGGTTTACTTTTGTTTGTTTGTTTTTTACAAAATACATGTTTTTTTTTAATTGTTTTCGTCACAGCGTTGCCAAAAAATCCTGCTCTTCAACAGTCGGCCGAATGGAATTTGTCCCAAGATCAGAACCCCTCCGAACAACCAAAATGTACAGTAAGTATGATGACACAAGAGAAAAAATGTGAATAAGATGCTTAGAACGGCCACTGGGAATATGCTGTCTGGTTTGTGGGTGTGGGTGTGTGTATAAGTCATTGCTATTTGGCAGCTTCCTAAGGAATCGCTTGATTTATGAATTCAGATCCAATCTTTGGAACGTAAGCTGTGGAATTTTGTTGTGGGTAATTACGGATAGCAGAGACGGTGCTTGAAGATGTCTTCTGTGGAATAATCAATAATTACCACTTGCTTTGGATTCTCAGGAATAGAACGGGAGAATATTCTGTCCTTCCTCGGTTGTGGAAACTTGAAGAAGCTCCCTTAACTCTTTTGACGCACACTTTAAAGCAGGGGCCTCCAACCTTGGCAACTTGAAGCCTGGCGGACTTCAACTCCCAGAATTCTCCAGCTAGCAAAGAGTTAAAGTCCGCCAGGCTTCAAGTTGCCAAGATTGGAGGCCCCTGCTTTAAAGTGTTTTAAGGGTGAAAGGACAGGAGAACAGAGTTGAGTTAGGATCACTGCACCTTTAATCGAGCGACGGCAGGATAAAATGTAGCTTTCACGTTGAGCGGTGTTGGGCTTTCAATGTTGACTTGAGGTCTAAGGAAGCAGCTTTCCAGATGTTTTGCCAACAACTACGTCTGCACACCTCACAGGGAACGGAGCAGGGACTGACTAGGTCTCTTGTTTTCCAGATCATTAAGGGTCATTAAGCCCAGCATGCACTGGCCATTAAAGCTCTTTGTTGTAGCTTTAATCATTTGCCCATCAGTGAATTCAACAATGAGGGCAAGAATATGAAATGGGTGCTTTATTTTATTCCAGCCTGTGTGCAGGTACTCTAACATTTTCTTTTCCTTCCTTCCTTCCTTCCTTAGATGTTTCATTACCCAACTAGGTAATACCATCAGCAGGAGTTAAGTGTGGGGTTTGCTCCCTGTTTTAACGAATAGATAGGCAGGAGAAGCTATAGAAACAGAGAGCAAACCACACACTTACTCACACAGATGATGTTAGCAATAGCACTAAGACTTACTGTACTATTTGGAGTATAAGACATCCCCCTACCTTTGAAAAGTGGGTGGAAATGTCTGTGTATCTTATGCACCAAATGTTGCTGAAGCCCCGCCCACCCACTGGCCCCCACCCTTCAGCCATTTTTGGCCTCAACTCGTCACATTTTCGGCCTCTGCATACTCAATTTTAGACCTGCAGGAATCACCACAGCACATCACTGCCAATTGCTGCCTCCGCGCATTGTGTTTTCGGCCTCCGCACAACCCATTTTTCGCTTCTGCATGTTGCATTTTTGGCCAGTACCAGGTGGCAGGAATCAGTGCCACCTGGAACCGGCCGAAAATACAATGCGTGGAGGCCAAAAATGCGACGCGTGGAGGTGATGATGGGCTGTGGTGATCCCTGCAGCCTGGAACAGCTAATTGGCAGTATTCCGGGAGGTCGATCCAACTGCCAATCAGCTGCTCATGCTGAATCAGGCTGTGATAATGTGATAAAGCTGACCAGGCTGTTTGCTGCAAGAATGCTAGCCAGATGAATACTGATGGATGTTGGTAGGCAAAGGCAGATTTTTTTTTTCTTATTTTCCTCCCCGAAAACTAAGGTGCTTCTTATTCTCCAGAACATTTTATACTCCAAAAAATACGGCATATACACAGTGCTTCACAGCCCTCTAAGCAGTTTACAGAGTCAGCACATTGGCCCCAACAATCTGGGCCCTCGTTTTACCAACCTCAGAAGGATGGAAGGCTGAATCAGCCTGGAGCCGGTCAGGATCGAACTGCTGGCAGTGGGCAGAATTAGCCTGCAATATTGCATTCTAACCACTGCGCCACCAGGACTCTTCTTCTGTTACCTAGTTAGATAACAAAACATCTGCAAATAACCAAGTTCAAGGAGCACCAGGAACTCTGTAGTTCAATGCTGAGGTGCAGAGATTCCGTTATTTTGGAATATATATAATGCTTGTCATTCCAATGTGTGCCGTTAGCTCCCTTGTATGAAACCACCGTTCTTATAATGTACTTTTATGTTAACAGGGAATGAAAATCACTGAGTCTTCACAGCTTGGTAAGCAACCTAAGAAGTTACAGAATACTGCCGCTAATCAAATTCAATTCAGACTGTTGTGGGTTGAGAATTGTGTCATTTACAGAACTATATGAAATCAACCCTGGTGCATAAGTAAAAAAGCATTTCCACTTATAAGGAAAAGCACTGTTAGTAATTGTTAAACCCTTACTGGGTGAACTTCTAGGAACTGTGAATGGAAGCTGAAGAAACTTTGCCATAAGCAGCTACTTATGTTGGCTTGATCAGGAATCTGGGTTATCAGTTGTAACTGCCTGTAAGGGACATATAGTTAGATTGTGATAGGCCAATCTAACTATTGGGTGTTTTCAATTTATTTTACCACTGACTTTTGGCAGCTCACAATATATCACCATAAATATCCAATACAGAGTAAAACAAGATGGAATCCAGTTACTGTATACAAACAAACAAAAATAACAACAGTACACCCAACAACCACCCCCCCCTCCCCAGCTAAACCCAAGATTTGGTGAAAACATCCAGAATGCAGTAAAGTAGAAACAATCAGATTCTTTCCATTTTGTTTAGTTTCTCCCTTTTCCAGTTTTACCTTTTTTTCCTGCAAAAATTTGTTGCAGCTTTAAAATATTCCACTGTTTTAACTCATTCAGCAATACTTAAAACGGCTTATTTTTGAAAGCAGGTTCCCCAGAATGTTTTAAAGTAGGTCACAAAAAAGATTGAGACTATAGCCAAGAATCATGGTCATTGAATTGACTTATTTCATAAAATGCACATTTGGTAAGCCCGTACTATAGATTAAAGAAAAAACTTGCAAAATCTCTTCCTTGTCATTGTACTAGGATACCAAAGAACTGAAACTCCAATTCTGCTGTTCCAAAAGAACAAGAAATAATTGGGGAAATGCTGAAAGAAAAAGTCTCCCAGGCTGATTAACGGCTCAGATTTCTTACTGTATTACTCAGATTTCTTACTGTATTTGCATTTTAGTAGGCTTTCCTGTTCGTTACTCATTCAGGGTCTCTTGTTGTACTTGTCATTTACAGAATAAGAGTTGGAAGGGACCTTGGAGGTCTTCTAGTCTAACTCTCTCTATTATGAAACTTGCATTGACAAATAGAAAATTATATTCATTTCGAGGTAGCTCTAGAGTGGTGGTTCTTAACCTTTTCTTCACCACGGACTTCCTTTTAAATACCTGGACCCTCAAGATTTAATATTTCTTCAAACCTTCACATACCTCCATCACGACATCATGTCCCCTCCAGGAAGCACTGCTCTAGAACTGGACAATCCGCCTATCTGAAATGGTACAGGGTCTCCTGCTCGAGCAGGGGGTTGGACTAGAAGACCTCTGAGGTCCCCTCCAGCTCTGTTCTGATTGAAATTTCTTGTGCACAAGCTTACTCACCTTTCAGTGCTATCCATTTCTTGCAAAATTGGTACTGTCTTCTCTGAGATTATAGGATGTGTCAACTCTGAAGGGTTACATTTTTCAGTAAGTTACATTGTTCATTCCAACTAGATTTCACTACCCTGCTTACTAGTAAAACAGTATTTTTTTTGTTTCACATAAGAAAATTTTGCTTGTATGCCAGCTCTAGATATTAAAATCTAGATAATTGTACTCTCTGGATTGTTAGATCTACAAATCTAGATGTTAAAATTCAGCTTTGAAAACTGCCCTTTATTAATGGTCTTTTCTTGCAGATAACTCAGAGCTGGGAGACAAATCTCCAATGGATACAATACCTCAACCATCTTCCACCAGTCTAACTCCTAAGGGACCGCCCCTACCAGAGATTGCAGTTGAGACTACAGATATTGGTAGAGTGCTGATTACTATCTTACCTGAATTTTAACCCTTATGAAAAATAGTATTAACAATGTTTGTGTCCGTTATATAGTTTAAATTGTGCTGTATTTTCTCATTGGCCTCAAAAGTGGGAAATGTCTGACATCTAAGTGCTGTTTGCAGCACAGCAGCTGCATCATGTTGACCCCTCAAATTGTATCTTCTTGGGGGTAGAGTCCAAATGAGCATAGATACTAAATTTACAGATTTTTAGAAAATTATTCTTAGGCAGCCATTTAAAGCAGGAATATAATTTGAGGGGATAATATTTCAAGTTTTAGGTTTCCCTCCCATCAGACAGAATAAAGTGAAATTAACCTGGATGTGGTTTAGCAAGAAACAGAATATTTGCTTAATTTTAGAAATCATTGCCTTTTAGCAAGTCCTTCGTATTTTCCAAATAATAGTAAACGTAGCTTTTTCTTAAGATTACCCTATTGTAGTTTTTAAGCTCCTCTGTCTTATAGACATTGTGACAAAAATACTGATGTTCATCAGTGTGATTTTTTTTGTTGCTCCCCCATAAGAGAAGCCACTCATGTTAAGTTTCTAAATCAACAGATGTGTTGGGTTATGCTGCTTCCGTTCCTTTTGATCTTTTGGTTGTTAGGTGAGGTCTCCTACACCTTGTGTCATAGCTCTTTGAAAATTATACCCTGTCAGTTATAGCATGTGCAAAATTGGCTACAATAGTGTGAAAATTCGTGAAGGTTTAGTTAAGTGTATATTGTTAGTGAGGTACTTCCTTTAATGGATTTGTTCTCCTTTAGGGTTTGGTAGCCGCTGTGGAAAACCAAAAGGACCAAGAGATCCTCCTTCAGAATGGACATGATGCAAGAACCAATGGACACATATTAAATTATACTGGAAAATTCAAGTGCCACTGAACAAGATCCGTAGTATTCCAATGCTTTATTTTTTTTTTTTGGAACGATCGGTGTACATATAGCT
This sequence comes from Coluber constrictor foxii, assembly GCA_038048745.1. Classification (NCBI taxonomy): domain Eukaryota; kingdom Metazoa; phylum Chordata; class Lepidosauria; order Squamata; family Colubridae; genus Coluber; species Coluber constrictor. Next base: position 10,933,171 of record CM075964.1, read on the forward strand.
ACACAATGGTACACTTTTGTATACATCTACACAAATATTAAAGATTCAAAATGGTGGATTCTATACTTCAAACTTAACTTTTTGCTGGGGCCATCAATCTGCCTTATTACATTTTAAAACAAGTATTACTTATGGTTTGTTACTTCAAGTATTATTGCCTTAATGTCTTTTAAACCTGTTAAAACACTGTTTATAGACATGTTAATATGGTGAAACTTTTGACAAATTGAGTTTATGGACAACTTTTTTTTTGCAAATGTTTGATTACCATGTACATTTTATTTTGTGTATGTATAGGGCAAGCCAGGTATATAATTTGATAAAGCTGCAATCATAAAGTATTAACAGAAGGTGTAAGAAATCTCTGCATGAACTAAAGTTGTGTACCTTGTAAATTATTTGCCCTAATGTTTTAGAAAATAGTTTTTTTTAAAGAAAATGTTGGTGCACATTCAGAATTACAGAATAGCAGAGATGAAGATTGTAATACATTTTGTAAATTGTAAGCAAAAGGTTATTTTTATATTATATACTGTTTCAACTGTCAGTCCTAATTTGTCCTGGTTTTCATCTAGTCACTGATATTCCGTAAGTGCCTTGAAGGACCAGATTTTTAGCATGAACAAGTTACCTATAGAGACTAGTGTTATCAACATATTTGAACTGTCAGTAAAAGAGCATATTTTAAAATCCTTAAGTTTTCCTTTATATTGTATTTCAACTTAAATCCTTAGTATTTTCAAAAGGAAAACCTTGGTAAGTATCATCAGGATTAAAATTACGACTAATAATGCTAGTAAAATATTTTCCCCTAAGACAGTTTTATGTAAACATTTAAAGCACCAAAATTCTTACTGCATCACTCTTCCCCGACAAACTTTATTGGCAACTTCCCAAAAAGCCTCCTACCAATTTGTTTCAGTTTATATTAGGGATTCTTCAAGAAATGAATTAATGATTATTCATATATATTATAGAAGAGGCGGTATTACTGATTTGGGCTTAATTCCAGTTATAAAATATTTTTGTTCCAAATCCCTTCCCTGCCCCTTTGATTTGCATGCTAGTGGTCACACCCTAAGAATAGCAATTAAATAGAGTTGACCCTTACCTTTTTTCATTTTAAGCCCATGGCAATTTCTGAAGGCTGCTAATTCTCAAAAAATATAATGGTCAAGATTTCTAAAATTGTTACTCCGGTTAGCAAGCCATCCTTTTCCCTCACAAACAGGTTGAACTACCACGTTCACATTCTTTAGGAATATGTATAGTTCCTTTATGATGGCATTTTCATTTGACTTTTGGTCTGCTCTAGTGTAACACATGCAGTTACTAACCTGATGATTCAAAACCAATTATTTTATTGAAATATCCAGCAATGTGTATGCATGTATCTCTCTCTCTCTCTCTCACACACACACACACGTTAGCCTAGACAGAAAAGGCTATGCTGTGTAAGGAGAAAACGACCAGAATTTACAGAATATTAGTTTCATTCAGAGTGAAACACTCCTATATAAATCAATAATGTTTCTCGGTCTGTCTTTTGCTGGTAGTGGAAGATTGGGTTCTATCAACTATAATTTCCAGAGCGGACTTTCTGCAAAGCTCAGTAAGTAGAATGGTTTTGCCACTGGAAGGACTGGCTTAAGCTGTTCTACATAAAGACAGATACCTGAATTTAAGTGTACTAATATAGGGTGTGACACATTTTACATGGCAATCTAGAATCAAGGGGGTGCTTAAAATCAACCTGGGAGGAAGACATATGCTATGACCAAACAATGTAGATTTCGTCCCTCAAGTTTTTTGTATTGAGGCTAATGTGCTTATTTTTTTTTCTCTAGCAAAACCTGGTGGGAGATCATGATTCCCTTTATGGCAATTTGCTGCTAAATTAGAGCAGTTTTTTTTCCAGGAAAGAAAAAAGGTATGGTATAGGATCTTGATGTGTCCGTCCATCTATGGATGCACCTGAGATTTCAGAAGGTAGTTTAAAAACAAATTCATTTCTCATTTGCCTCGGAAATATATTCTGTAAAAGCACAATACTGTCACAAGAGTATAGTGTATCTGTCAGAATAACATGCTAATTTTATTATCCCTGCCCAAAGTCCAAGGAAAGATAATTTAGTCTATCTTCTTCCCGAATTTTCCAAGTTGAATTTAAAAAAAAACCACTCATTGGGAATATATTTACAGTAGTGCTTAAAGGTTTGCAAACCCTTTTGAATTTCCCTTATTTTTGCCTAAATATGACTTAAAATGTCATTTGTTTTTCTCATTAAGTCCTAAAATTGGATAAAGAGAACCTAATAATTAAACAGTCAAAACTAAACTCTTTTTTCCTCATTTGCCTCAAATGCCAAGATAATACAGTCTGGAAAACTGTACACAGTTGTTTGCTAACTTTTTATATTGGCACTACAACTCAGTTTGAAAATATCCACTATTATACTTACAAAATAACTCTAAAATTTTTAGAGTATGAAGCATACTAAAAGATGGTATCACGGACATTGTGTGTTTAGAACAAGGTGCTTTTTCAAAAGCACTAATAAAAATCCCTAGTTTTAATATTAAAATAACTTCCATATCTATGCCTTCTCATGAATTACAATGCTTATTTTAAAATGCTTCTATGTAATTCTTATTCTAAAATTATTCTAACACTGAGTTTCAAAGATAACCTCAAAACTTTTTTTAAAAACAAAAGGTTATTTAAACAAAACTTTTTATTTCAGCATTCTGAGTTCAAATAGTTCCTGCAAACATAACAGAAATGTAAATTTAGCCAATACTGTTCTTACACTATTAAGATAACTAAAAAATGTGAAATTTAATCTTGCAACAAAAACCAGGGCAAGTTTAAAAACAGGAATAAGAGGAAATGAACAATCCAGATTGTGAAGATTGAATAAAATATTGAACAGTTGCAGTACTTGCACTATTATATAAACATGACATCACAAAGCTAATTACAGTTCTTGGAAGAATTTCTGTTGCTAGGCCAGGGATGATTAACCTTTTTGCCATCGAGTGCCAAAAGCCGGGAGAGCATTGATGGGATCACACGCACATGTGCCCACATCCATAATTCTATGCTTCCCCCCCCCCCCCGGTTCCTCCCACTTTTGGCACACAATGGCACAGCGGGCTCAGTAGGCCTGTTTTTCGCTCTCCCCAGGCTCCAGAGCTTTCTTGGAGCCTGGGGAGGGTGAAAACAGCCTCCCCCCCCCCAAGCCCCTCTGGAGACCAGAAACTGTGTGTTTCCTGACTTCCGGTGGGCCCAGAAGGCCCAAAAATCAGCTGGCCAGCGCACACATGTGCCAAAGCTGAGCTCGTGTGCCCACTGATATGGCTCCATATGTTCGCCATCATGGTGCTAGACCATAAAGTTTATACATAGAATTTCCAATCTTTAAATAAATAAATGGGGTACTTTCAAATTATGCCTTTGGAAATATATTGTTTTTGCACTCTGGATGAAAGTGGTGGTTTAGAACTGATTGCTTGATGCTATTGAATTTATTAATATGATACAAATCTTAACATATTTTTTTTAAAAAAATTGATTTATATGCCGCCCTTCTCCGGAGACTCAGGGCGGCTTACAATGCGTTAAGCAATAGCCTTCATACCTTTGTATATTTATAGAGTCAGCTTATTGCCCCCATAACTGAGTCCTCAATTTACTCACCTTAGAAAGGATGGAAGGCTGAGTCGACCTTGAGCCTGGGGAGTTTCGAACTGGTGTAATTGCAGGCAGCTGGATGTTAAGTGCTGCCTTTAGTAGGAGGCATTAGCCTCCTACACCACTCAGGCTCCTAACACCTAACAAAACTTTCACCTAACAGTGAAAGTTTTGTAATTCTATAGTTTCACACAGTAATGCAGTTAAAAAAAAACCTTGCTATTATAGAATGCCCAATTCATCTTGACACATTGCCAAAAAATAGAGGAAATGTTCATGTAATATAGTCTTAATTCCCCAAGTCTCACTTTTCAGTTAATACATTTGTTCTGATAATATATTTTGTTTAAAAAAAACCTGTTAAGCTAGTTCTTCTGTTTACATAATACATTTCTATCAAGGTACAACTTCAAGTTTATAGGGGTTTTGGTCCTTGAAAATTTTTAGCATATTTTTCACTTCAAACATTTAAGTCTTCTAAACCTCAACATTAGGGCTGCTACAATGGCTTCAGCAAGTAACGTCCTACCTGAAGGCTCAGATACCATTCATTACCTGGAGATCTCAAGGGACCCCAGTTGGGTCAGGGCCTTATAAAGTGGTTAACATCTATGGCTCTTAACCCTGAGAAGAAAAGCAAGAACAGGAAGTCACAGTCATAATAGGGTTGGATGGGATCTCAGAGATCTTCTAGTCCAACCCCCTGCTCAAGCAAGAGACCCTGTACCATTTTAGACAAATAGTTGTCCAGTCTCTTTCTGAAAGCCTTCAGTGACCCACAACTTCGGAAGGCAAGTCGTTCCATTGGTTGATTGTTCTCACAATTAGGAAATTTCTCCTTAGTTCTAGGTTGCTTCTCTTCTTGGTTAGTCCTCAATTTGGGCCTTTTAGTGAAATGATCAAGGAGAGGGAAAGGTTATGTCATGTTGCCCTGGATCCTTCCTGATCTCCACAAATTTACTGTCACAGGCAGAAGAGATAAGGCCATGGGATCTCTCTCTCTCTGTGTAATAGCTATGTCACCATGGTGTAAAAAAATAAATAAATCAGAACATAGCTCAGGCAAAGTATGAAGCTGACCAGGGCTACTCTTGTTTGAAATGGTATAAGGCTTCCTGCCTGAGCAGTGGGTTGAATTAGAAGACCTCCAAGGTTCCTTCTAACTCTAGTAATTCTATTGACTTTAGCAGCAATCGTTAATCTGGACAGAGGCCAATTCTCAAAGGCCAGACGTCCTCTATGGCCCCTATGTCTGAAGAAACATGAGCAAGTCAGACTTACTTTCAGGCCTGCTCAAAAGTTGCAGGCTATGTGGAGAAATTCTGGATGACCAAGCTTAAAAAAAGATCATCTCAAGGGCAATAGAGCAACAGGTACACTCCCATTCCTACTGTCCCTGCTTGTCCCCAAGACAAGACCTCGATGGAAATAGGCAGATCATTCAGGATGCAGCCTGTCACAATCTTAAATTTAGGGGGCTTCCCCTATCCAAAAAAAAAATAAAAATAAAAAATCTCTCAGTCTCCCCCCCCCTTCCTAAGGCAGTTTTGAATCAGAAACTGACAGGCAACATTGAACTTGTTATAGCAGGTTAAAGGAGCCTCAAACATATACTGTGAACCCCAAAGTTTCATGATACCAGACTGACTGAACTACATAGCAGCTTGCAAACAGCTTACTTACATAGCCTGCCAAGACTTCAGTACAATTCTCAATTTGTATAGAAGGATCTTTCTATTGCAATTCTCAACTTATACAGGATTTTTTATTATAATTCTCTATATAGAAGGATCAATTGCAATTCTCAATTTGTATAAAGATCTATTGCAATTCTCAACTTGTATAGAAGGATTTTCTATTGCAATTCTTAATACAGAAGGATCGACCGCAAATTCTCAACTTGTATAGGAGGATCAATTGCAATTCTCAAATGTTTATAGAAAGATCTATCGCAATTCTCAATTTGTAGAAAGACCTATTGCAATCCTCAACTTGCACAGAAGGATCCATTGCAATTCTCACCACTCACCACTGCAATCCTCAAAATATATATAGAAAGATCTATCGCAATTCTCAAAAACTGGTATAAAGACCTATTGCAATTCCCAACTTGTACAGGAGGATCTTCTATTGCAACTCTCTACACAGAAGGATCTTCTATTGCATTTCCCCGGTTTGCTATTACCCCAATTCTCAACATTTCCGTAAAACGATCTTCTATTCTTGCAATTGCTCAGCTTCCACAGGAAAATCATCATCATCATCATCACGCAGCTCATGAGCTTTTTTTTTTTGCACAGCCTCGCCTTTCCAAAAGACCGACTGAAAACAAGCGTTGCCTCTTCCTCTCCTCTCCCCACGTTCACCTAATGCTCCCCTTAAAAACAAGGCTACACCTTCGCCCTAAAAAGGTAACTTTTCGCCCTGAAGTGTCGCCGCCAACCCCCTCCCCCCCCCGGACGCCTTACAAAGCCGGGTCCCGGGGCCTTGACATGCCGCCCTTCTTCCGTTCACACGACGACGAGGACCACCACAAGCAAGACCGGGCCCAGCGGCCCGCGTATATATCCCACCCCCCACACCCCCGAGGACCAGCTTTGCAAGGGGAAAAGAGTTTATTCGCTTTGCGGCCCAATGAACCGTGGCATCCCGCCTCTCCTCCTTCTCTTTCCCCCGCAAGCCGGCCTTAGAGCGCTGCGGAGAGAAAGGCCCTTCTCCGCGCTTTTCCGGCCGGGGCGGTCCGCGCCGCCGTATCCTCCTCCCGGGGCTGAGGCACCATCTTCGCCCAGGCGCCTCTTCAAGATGGCTGCCGCGGGCGGTTGGGCATCGGGGGCCTCTGAGGAGAGAAGCTTCTCCCGGCCGGGTAACCTTGGGCGGGGGGGAGAGGGGGAAAAAAGGGAGCCTTCCCTCAGCTCAGCTCAGCTCCGGCGAGGCCGCCGACTCGCCCGGCGGGAAGAAGCCACCGAGCCTCTCCGCCCGTCCGCGCGCCTTTTTTTTTTTCCCCCCCTCACAGAAATCGCCTCACGGTGGTGAACAACCGCCTCCTTCTCTCTCTCTCTCTCTCTCTCTCTCTCTCTTTTGTCGCGCGCCCTCCCGCCATTGGCTGCGCCGGGCGTCTCTCCGAAGCGGGCCGCCTTCCTATTGGGCGCCGAAAGTGGCGCTTGCAGCGCTCGGCCCGCCTTCCTCCGCTTCCCCCGCCCCTCCCGGCTCTCTCTCTCTCTCTCACTCTCTCCGCTGTGAGGTAAATAGAAGCGGATCGCAAAATGGCGGAGCTGCCCAGTCCCGTGCGAGGGGCGACGGTGGCGCCTCTGCCGCCGCCTCCTCCTCCTCCTCCGCCTCCTCCTCCTCTTCTTCTTCCCTCGGCTCTGGCCGTCGACGCCCGCGTCTCCCCGCGCGGGCTCCAGCCGCCGGCCGCCAAGCGCCTGAAAGGGGACGAGCGAGGCGGCTTCAAGGCGGCCAAGCGCCTCAACGGCGAGGGCCACAGGCAGCAGCCTCCTCCTCCTCCGCCGCCTCCTCCTCCTCACATCCCCGTGGCGTCTTCCCCGGCAGGCCCCGCCGTCTGGAGCCTGGCCGCCTTCTCCTCAGGCGGTGGAAGCGGCCCTACCGGCGGCGGCGGCGGCTCCTTCGTCTTCCAGCCTCAGCTGCCCCCTAAGTTGCTTCTTCCGTCGCCGCCGCCGCCTCCTCCCCTCTGCCTGGCCGGCGTGGAGGCCAAGAGCAAGAAACCCAAGGAGAAGCGCGAGAAGGAGAGGCGGAAAACCCTGCCGGGGACCGCGACGGCGGCGCCTCCTCCTCTTCCTCCTCAGGGAAGCGGCCGGGAAGAAAACGGAGACCTGAAGATGCTCCTCCAACAGCACCACCATCGCCACCACCGTGAGGAAACACTTCCCCCCCCCAAGACCCATTTAAAAAAAAAAGATGGGGGGTGTTTCAGGGGCTGGAAAATGGCCTTCCCCCTATGGGGATGTGGGGGGAGGGGGAGGGGAGGAGGAGAAAAAAGGGGGGGCAAGGAAGAGATTGGGGGGTTGTGTGGGGGAGGGGCTGCTGGCCTGGGACCCCGTTTTCCTATTGGGCCACTTGGGGAGGGGGTCCCCCATCTAGGAATGGTGGGGGTGTGTCTCCCATTGCAAAGCCAGGCTGGAGGAGGAGGAGGAAGCTGAAAGGGGGGGGGCGTGGGAGCTGCCTGGCGTGGCAGCAGCCCTAATATGGGTGGGTGGGTGGGAAAGACCCAGTGGGGGAGGGGGGAGGGTGACCCCTCCAGATCTAACCCTAACTTTAACCTTAGGCTGTCTACTGTTGACTTCGCCCCATTCCTAAGAGGTCTGTAAGGGGCCTGCATAAGCGCATCGTCCCTGCCCTGCTGTCCCTTTTTTTAAACTCATATCTTTATCCCGTTATTCATAATCATCTTAGATGTTGTCTTCTGGGTTTGACAACTAAATACATTTTAAAAAATAAAGATCTGGGGTAACTTCTGCACACACACCCCCTTTCTGCCTGGGGAGTCCCAGGGTGAGATAGGCGGCCAATAAATTGACCGAATTAAATAAAAGAAATATTAAAGTGGGGGGCATGGGACAGCATCCATCCATCATCTATCTATCTATCTATCTATCTATCTATCTATCTATCTATCTATCTATCTATCTATCTATCTATCTATCTATCTATCTATCTATCTATCTATCTATCTATCTATCTATCCACCCACCCACCCACCCACCCACCCACCCACCCACCCACCTACCTACCTACCTACCCCACCCACCCACCCACCCTATCTATCCACAGTCTGCTGGCTGCCAGAAAAAAAGCCTAAAAACTAGTTGATTGTGATTTCACTGATCTAGGGCTGCATAAAAATCTTGGTTTACATAGGAAGAAACTCGCTAAAGAGAAATACACATAAAGCCTATGAAAAGGAAAGAAAACACACACACACACACACACACACACACACACACACACACACACACACACACACACACACACACACACACACACACACACACACACACACACACACACACACACACTGTTTCCCCCCAAATAAGACATCTCCTGATAATAAGCCCAATCGGGCTTTTCAGCATATGGCAATAAGGCCAAGCACTTATTTCAGGGTTCAAAAAACTATAAGATGGTATTATTTTGGGGGAAACACAGTATATATATGCCTACGGAGAGTCTTCCCATCATCCAGGTCATGGATTGTCCCAAAGGTATATCGTTGTGTATTGGGATCCGAAGAAACGCCTGAGATGAGAAAGAAAAAGTTTGGGAAGAAGAAAGTCCAATTTTAAAAAAAAAAGTTTATAATATAAAAAGCCAAAATACCAAAGGAAGTAGTAGGAAAATAAGGGAAAGGGAAAGTGTAGGGCAAAGGGAGAAAAAAAGAAAGAAAACCTTGCCTTGACTTCCGAACTCCCTTGGGTGCTAGAATAAGGTAGTAACATCAAACCTCAACTTTTGACTTTTACATAGTTACATAAATTAGCCATTTCTAGAACAACTAATCTGTCTAATCGGTAAAGGCCAAAATCACTATAAAGTTTTATTTTTTTCCCCCACTTTCAAGTCCAGTTGCCTTTTGGGGAAAAAAAAGCATCTTTGGGATATGGAAGCATATGGACAGCTGTGCCCCCTAATTACGCACTGGATGCATCTGGGTTTAAAATACTATTTCTGGTGAGCAAGAAAGTAGTGACTTGTGTTTCTTTATATGAGACACTTTAGCAACATCAGGTTTTTAAAAAAGGGATTCCTTGCTATCAGAGTCCATGCTGGTTTTGACATTCTAATGGGGGCGTTTCTATTGAAGCTGGGAAGACTGAACTTGAAGTCCGGTGCTGTCTAATGTCAGGATATAGCTGTGTGAGAGAGGATGTAAAAGCCTTAAATTTTTGCTTTTTTATTCAGAAGTAAGATCTACTGAATATACAGGGTTGTTAAATAAGTGTGAAGCTAGTTATCTTGAAGAACTGCTACAAATTTACCTTTAGTATGGATACAATTCAGAAACTTTTTTCATCCCCACCGTAGCTTAAGAAATTTGGGCAATCCGGCTGAACATTGCATCAACCTCAGATGAAAAGAAACAAGTACTTTTCAACTTGGTGAAGTTTGAAAGTTAATAAAAAATATAAAAGCTATAAAAATGGGCCCTGTAATGTAATCTTAAATAATATGCGTGTTCTTTTCTGTTTAAGTGGCAAAAGTTCCAGGAATGTCACATGGATCCCTATATTCAATCAATTATTGTTGAACAGAAAAGTAATTGAACCTTGGTTTAAGTTGATACCAGCTGGTTTCTGCAGGTTTAAGTCAGGATTTTAATGGCAGCCATTTTAGCCGGAATAAAGAAATAGGAGGTAGTTTTTAACATGTTAAGAGGTCTTGAAATTCTATACTTAAACTTTTGAATTTTTGTCAAAATATTTCTCATGACTCTTCAATATGATTTGGTAAGGAGTAATCAAATTAGATGCTTTTGCTAAAGACTATTCCAGGGAGAATTTTTAGAGTCTCGTGGTATTTATCAGTGAAACATTTAATATAGAATGAAATAAATAAGTGTTGACTAGTAGTCATGTACGCTATATTTGTATGGCTGTATAATTTATCTAAGATTAATTGTTTATCATCATGAATTATCCACTATTCATCTTGCTCTTAAAGCCTTTTTTAAAACCCAGATGTATAGTAGAAAGGACAGGAAGGTAAAATTTCCTTCAAGGAAAAAACATGCTGTAAAGGGCATCAAAATAATGTGAGAAAGGTTTTATCTTCCTATATGTTTCTTTCAAGAAAATAGTGAATGCTACTTTATTGATGAAATAAACAGATACAGGGAAGAAACACATGGTTCTCCTGTTGCATCCAGTTTGGCTCAGTAAAACTATATACTTAGGAAATCAAGTTGGAGTTAAAAATGAAATTTAATTTCAATAGTCAACAGTAAAAACACTTTTCTCACCTTTCCAGAGTGCTATTAATATTTTTTAGGCTTATAGCAATTTAAACTGAACAACAAATTTGCTGGCTTCTTAAATCATTAGTGTTCTTTTGCATCTAGTAATGTTCAAGGCTATTTGGAAGTTTTAGCTTTAACAAGTTGGTGTTTGCAAAGCTTGCTAGTGCAGAGGTAAGGGGGGGGGGCATTTGCTTTGAAACAATCACCGGAGCAAATTAAAGGAATATCACAGACCTGTAACATGACTACATTTTCTTTTAGGTAAACTGAAAAATAATGTAATGGTAAAACTTCTTGGCCTTTTCACTATTGGTCATTGGCAGCCTTCATAGCACAAGGCTCAACAGTGGTTTTTTTTTTTTTTAAACAACTGTAACTTCTAGTTTCCTTGGCTGGAATTTACAATATGTAGGGTTTCTCTCCCAGCATCTTTGTAGTGTTTGCATGGCCAACCTCGAGATCTCTTTCCTGGCTCTAGTACACTAGAGAGCAACTACAGTAGAAAGGGGTATGGCAGTCATCCATTTTCATGATGCATTCATCCATCCCATTTCCTCCGAGCTCTGATAACCAAAGTGATAACCAAGATGCTGGTGATCCCCATGTTGGAGACGTGATCTTGTCAATGAATGTCAAGGATGGATCAGAGAGGATCCTTGTGAAATTTCTCCCAACTGTACCTTCAATACAGAGTCCAGATTTCGGCATCCATACAGGAGAGATGGTATCACAGCTATGTAGACTTTCAGCTCTGTGGAGATACAGGGGTTGGTTTTGATTGAGCACTCTTAGTATGCAGCCACCCAAGTGCCTGGCTGGCCTTGCTAATCCATTTCTTCATCTAAAGATCCATCGCTTGAGATGATGCTTCCCAAGTATTTGAAGCTGTTTACATTTGTTCTTCTGACCCTGACACATGACCACAGGAAACAAAGAACAGATTGGATAGAATTGAAGCGTTCTATTTTCTAGCTGAGGTGCAGATCACTAATTGTGTTACTGTGTTATCTATTGAGAACTTTTGAATGCTGTATGGATAGTTGACTACAGGCTGGAACATATTAGATTACATATTAGCATGTACTTAGGTTTATTAGAAAGATTAATAGTTTCTTAGTAATAAGTGTATAGCCAAGGTGTCCACTTAAAGTTGGAGAAAGTTGGTTATTTTTAAATGTTGTTGTCATTTATGTTTCTATCAGTTTGCCAAATTTGTATGTATGATACTTAAGAACAAACTATAGAGAAAGTGCTGAGATTTTTAAACATGTCTTATTCTCTGTTTTATTTACCTGACATATTGGTATGCCAGGATGTTCCCAGCAAGCTTAGCCCGTGGTATCTTATATCAATCTAAACTCCAATTTAACCCAAGCAGTAAAATATCAAAACTAGTAACAAGAATTAAAACCAGTGTCTCACTGAAAAACAGGAAAGTTTCTTTTCAGGGTAGCACGTATAAGAGGCCTTGAAGGATGCCATGTGTCCAGTAAATGCAACCCATTATTCTAAATTCATAACAGTACTTGAAATTCATGGGCTTTGCTTGGATTACTACTTTTTTTAAAAAAGATCTTTCAGTTCCTCCTAATCTGATAATATATTGCTACTACTTCCTCCAAAATATATGCTCTTACTTTAACATACTAATCTTAAAGAAGGCAGAGGAATCTGAAATCAATAAGGACATTCAATTAAATTGTTAAAAGAGTTTTTGTGCCTATAGAACAGGGGTCCCCAATGCTATGCTGGTTGGAGAATTCTAGGAGTTGAAGTCCACAAGTCTTAAATCTGCCAAGTTTGAAGACCTCTGCTATAGAAAATGAGAAGATTAAGTTCTGATACGTTTTTATGCTTGTTGGGGAGCCATTTTATTATTGTTGTTGTTGTTGTATTTTATTATTATTGTTGTTGTTGTTATTGTTGTTGTTGTTATTATTGGTGTCTCTAAACTAGTTTCCCACAGTGAGTTGTTTGAAATTACATTTTCACCATTGGTATCTCAAATACTTAGTGTGAGGATACAACACTTCTTTTTAAATGTGTAGCGTCAGACAAAAGAAAAGAAACATCTTGTAATAGATGCTTTAGGAAGCAAATGTAGAGTCCTGATATTTTACCCTAAAAATACATTCAATACTTAAGACATTTGTAGAAGGCTGTAGCCTATTTTATTATAGTTTTACATTTCATTTTCCTGATACAAATCTTAGTTTTTTACCTTTACATTCTTAACCAGTTGAGTAGAAATTCTTGCCACATGGACTTTGCATTTTGAAAAAAAGGCAGTTGAAGTTATGGAAAGCAGATGCTGTTATGCAGCAGTCTAAATAATACTAGATTACAGGGAATACTTACTATTATGGATAAGAAGAAACTACATAGTTTTAATACAAAGAATGCTTAAAATAGTTTAATTTTGTTTACAGCAATATGAGAATTTAGAGAATTTAAATTACAAATATTTCATTGCTTTCATTGAATATAAATGCTTATTTATTGTGGCTAAAATTTTACTCGTAAATTTTGCATTATTTAAAATATCCATATATAGTCACTGCTTTAAGATTTCCATAGGTTTTATCAAATAGTTGTGATTGTATCTTGAATTTCAGCTTTGCTATAGATCCGTGGGACTCATAGACTACTGCAGCCCTCAAGACAAAAGAAATAACAGTATATCCTGTTTTATTCTTGAAATGATCAAGTTGTTCAATGTTTGACCCTGAACATTTGAAGTTCAGCATGCGTAGATGCTGGATAAAGGGAACTGGGGCATGCAGGAGGGTGATGATTGACTTTTGTTTACTCACCCAGTTTAAAACAGTAATCAATCATTAAAGTCAAAAGTAGCACATAAGAAATAACATATAGATACATTGTTGACCATATTCCTTCCTGTAGCAATTTTGGAAAAGAGTACAAGTTAACATTCTAATAAATACCTAGATGGCTTAGGTATTTCTTCAAAGGCTTCCTTACTCTGTAGACTTTTCTGAGTTCAGAATAGGCTTATAAAACCTATGTATTAGATGTATTTGAAAGTGAATTAAATGTGTTTGCTTAGCAATAGGTTGCCTTGGACAGAGAAAGGATTGTTGTCATAGTGGCTGATCTAATGGCCTATGATTAGACCTCTTGATGCAGTAATTTCATATGCCCTTTGACAATGCTTCAACTTCATAAGCTGCCCTAGATCTCCGTGGCTTCTTTTATAGTCTGATGTGGGATCCTCTTGGAAGTTTGTGCAAAAAGTATTTGCTTGCTAACAGAAAACCAATATAACATAAAACCCATACTGTAGGTATGCAAGATTGTAAAAAGATTAAATATATGATTAGGAAAAAAAATCAAATCTAAAGATTAAAATTTCATCAAGATGAGCTTTAGTTCTATACTAATGAAACTTCAAAAGGCTAATCATTTTAAAGCTTCAGTCGAGTATTCTGTCATTTTTACTAATGTTATTTTAGGGATTAGTTATTACAGTAGTATTTCTTAATTCAGAGTATTGGGATATTACTGTATGGTCTTTTGCAACAGGAATTTGAAATACATTGGTCATAAAAGTTGTATAACTGTTTTAAAAAGTTTGTATTTTTTATCTCTAATCTGAAACGTTAAGAATTATTACATTTTTTTATGTAAGAGTGGATTTAGAGGCTCTAAAGTGATTCTTAAGAAGTGGAAAATGTGAATTTACTTAGTAACTTTACTTTTCTGAATGTTGCTACTTGGAGTACAATGCTATTTGTGTGTTTGTAGTTGTTTGTAGATCACTCCATATGAGTCACTATTAGCTGTTAGTCTGTTTTATGAATACCACTAAAACTTGAAGGTCTTGCCAACTTGTTTAAAAGTTTGAAGAGAATTATATTACAAAACACAAGTACTTGTGTTAAGGAAAAGAAGATATTATAAGGGGGTGTTCTAACTAGTTGATCAAGTTTTGAAGCTTCCAGATTAAGCTGTTTTCCCCATCAGGATTCTGAATTGGACAGTTTTCAAGGGTTCTTGGTTGGATTGCAGTTGGGTAGATTTATGAAATGCTGACCTTTGCCAAACAACAACTTCTCATCTGTCAAGGGGATGAGCAGACTTAATTAGTGGAAGAGATATAAGGTAGATTTTTTTCCTCAGTTTTCCCAGGATACCATTAGGAATCTCCCAATCTTTGGTTGGCTTTTTGAAACAAAGGGGATTATTGAGCCAAGATTTCAACATCATGAGGATGGGAAAATATATAATGACATGTCCCAAAAGTGCTTTTCACTTTCTTGATTCTTTTCTTCGACTTTCTTGGTTCTTTTCTTCGACTTTCTTGGTTCTTTTCTTTGAAAACATCTCACTTACCATCTAAGAAGCTGCTTCAGTTCACAACTGAAGAAGTTCAGTTCACAACTGAAGAAGTTTGTTGGATGAGATAGCAAAACATTTTCAAGGAAAAAAATCAGAGCCTAGTTGCCTTTTGGGACAACCATGACCTGGGTGATTGAAAATCTTCATAGGATATAGAGCTCATATATTTTTGTGTTCACAGTATAGGCTTCGAAACTTATTCTCAAACCTAATTTACCTGCTGTAAATTTTAAAATATATTGGTCAGGCGCTTTAGTTGAGGTAGCATGCTAAAGATCTTGAGCACTTTACATTTTAAAAGTGGTATATTAATGGGTTATAATAATTTCAATATACACTGCAGTTGCATTTTGTGAAATTAAATTGTGGTTTTTAGTTAAGGAATGGCAGTCTGCAGATTATTAAAAACCCTAAATACACGTAAGAGAAACCTGTAATATTTTTGCTTATCTTTGGAAACATCAGGAACAAAACTAGATGGCTATGATGAACCCTGGATAAGTCAGTTTGTTTCTGAAGTGCACTGTTCTGGTTAATTATCTCTTTGTATTCATATATTGTTTAACAATAACCTGAGTTTCCAAACTCGCTACTGTGAGAAGAAAGGTATCCAGTTATTCATTTTGGAAGTTGTGCTGATCTAAGACCTATTTCTGTTCTGCATTAAAGCTGTAGTCCATCCCCCAGTCAAATGAATAATTGTGTTCATTGTGGGTAATTTCTTTTTAAAACTCTTATCTTTATTGAATATGAACATACTTCCTTTTCAGATGAAATCATCAGAGAAAAAACCACAGAACGAGACAAGGAAAAGCAGAAAGAAAAGAAGAAGCACAGATTAATGTCTGAAATAAAAAAAGAGAATGGAGAAATGAAATTATTTCAGAAAGGTGAGCACAGTATCTTTCACACATGATGATGGTGTATACATGAAAGAAGATTTTTTAAAATGAGTATCTTTTTAAATATATTTATTTCTAATTTGTTCTAGTTTTTCTTAATAAGAGGCAGTATGACCTGTGGTTTTCATTTCAGGTTTGTACTTAAGAGAAAAGGTATCATGTTTATCTACTTACAGGTCTGAAAGCTTTTACTTACAAATGGTATTTTGAATACCAAAACAATTATGTGAGAATTAATGGCAAGTGCACAATAATTGTGCCTGAAATGTGAATTTGTGGCACCTTTCTAGGATCCCATTCTTATATGAAACAAAATGTTTGTAAAATGGGTTATATATGTCTTTTTTTCTCTTTTCCTCTTCTGTTGGGTTTCTGTAATAGTGACCACAGTATTATTTTGGATTGGCTACTAAATTGGTTTTCAGCTGTTGTTATATGGTGGCCTTGATCGTGCTTTGGAGATTAATTTCAGAATTAATCTGAAATTGGAAATCTATTGGGGATGAAATTTGTGGGGATCTTTTATTCTCCCATACTACATCATTGCCATGAAAAATGCTTTACAAAGATAACCTCACAATTAAACTGCAGATAATCACCCTGGGAAGTTCAACATGTTTATAAAGATGATTTTGCATACTTAGTGGCCAAATTGAAGATAATATATCCAAACTTTTAAAATGCAGTTAATCCTTAAGGATGGCAAGGGATGGATGACTACTATTAAATATGTAGTCATATTAGAGCCAAGAGCCAATACAGCCATAGCTGCAACTAAACAAAACGGCACCATCTTACTTCCAAATTGAAAATTATTAAAATTGAAAATCAATGACGGTAATAATATAAATATATTTAATATTAAATACATTTATTATATATTAAATATATAAGATAAATTATATATATATATAATGTAATAATATAAATAGTCCAAACTCATATGATTTACAAAAGACTCTGTTACATGTAGGTTTTATCCAAACATCAGACCAATCCAACAAGCTAAAATCCTCAAGTATTTGAAGTCCATCAAGCCAAAATCTGGTCGAACACTGCTAATCTGGATAGAAGGGTTTAATCAGTATTGGTTTTACCCCCTAAAACCTCGACTGAGTCCAACCTATTTGAAAAATTACTTCAGTCTTAGATATTTTTCATTCTGTGTTCTTGTACATTTATACCCTGCTGCTATAAGCACATAAGGCAGCTTGCAAGAATAATAGAAAAATCTTAAATGCACTAAAATGAAAAATTGAAAGCATTACAATAAACACAATGAAAGTAAGTTAACCATTGAAAACTTGGAACAGTTTGAAATATTGGGACAGGAGGATCCAAATGAGGCTTCTTGGAAAAACCTCCAGTAGCCTGAGAGCTACTTAGGAGAACAAGCCCTTTCTCCAGTTCACCAGACAGCCGAGCTTTCTGCCAATGATGGAAGCGTCTTCTGAAGCTGCTTGCTCGTGATCTAAATACAGGGCAGGTTCGTAGCAGGAAAGGCAATCCCTTAGGCCATAAGTCATTTAGGGTTTCCAAAGCCAATATCTTACAACATCTTTCATAACTGGGTAGATAATTGGCAGTTCTGATGCATGCCAGGATTGTGCTTTCATTCAGGATTCAATCCCGATAGCAGCTCTTTCGCCACAGGTTGGCCTGGCAATAGAAGGTAGAACTTTGAGGCTGTAGAGTCCACCTTCGCTGAAGCCTTGACTTCCTTGTGGGGGCTGTCACTTGAAAGACAGGAGGACAATTAACCGCCTCTGACTTTCTTACCCTGCAGCAGCCAGGTTGCAGTCTCCTCTGATATGTCCTTGTGCAGATAATACTTGGCTTGCAATCATCCGTTTAGTGACCATTCAAAATTACAAGGGCATTGAAAAAAGTGACTTATGACCTTTTTTTTTTTTACACTTATCATCACAACATCCCCATGACCATGTTATCAAAATTCAGATCCTTGGCAACTGACTCATATTTATGACGGTTGCAGTATCCCAGGGTCATGTGATCCCTTTTGGGGACCTTCTGACAAGCAAAGCCAATGGGGAAGCCAAATTCACTTCACGTGCTTAATGACTTATCAACTGCAAAATGGGGCAAAACTCACTGAACAACTGTCTCACTTAGCAACAGGAATTTTCGGCTCAATTGAGGTTGCAAGTCAAGGACTACCTGTACCAATTCTGCCATTGCATCTGCATAAAGACAAACGCAACCATCTGCCCAAGGAATCGGTGTCAAGAGTTTCCAGAAGAAACTTCTTCTCTGACAGCAGTCTGATTGCTTCAGGAAGCAGATGATGTAATTTTTGCAGTCTTTTCAGTTAGCAAAATTTAAGCAATTGAGGTCCAGCAAAGAAAGTGAGAAGCAGCTGTTATCATTGCAGCTTCTCTCCAATAGTTGCTACATGCTGATATTACTGTTTTCAGGTCTAGCCTGCTAAACCCCAGACAACTACTTGATGGTAGCGAAAAGATATGGAAAACATTAACTTTTTCCTGCCGTAAAGCGCTCATTGGTCAGTGTTCAAGCATCTTACAGACTTCTGGAACAGTAATGAGATAAACTATAAAAGAACAATATATTGGTAAGATTTCCTACTGCTGACGAAAAGCTCTATCCCATATACACAATTGCCTCCACCTCCCCTCGCCCACCACCACCACCATCAGGAAAACGAGAGCAATCCCTCAGAGTCCAAGGACTCACTGAAGCAGCAGCCTCGTCTTAATGGCAAGTTAATAGGGTTGGATCCTGTCTGCCTTCAGGGGGATTGTATTGTAGAGAAGGGAACCAACAATTTAAGCCACCCGACTTCAGGAACCCTGCAGGTAATATATGTTTTTGACTAGGAATCCCAGACCCTTTTGCAATTTTGACCTGGTAGCTTAACTGTATTAATGATTGAAGCTGAAAGTGATATTACTGTTCTTCAGGATTCATGTGTAAGCACGTTTTTATCATACTTTGGAACTTAAATTGGTTTACGGTACTTGGCATATTATTGCACAGGATATTTTTCATCTTCATGTAGCTCCAGTTTTTGATAAATTAAAGCAAACCTTTCTTTCTTTTATTTTTATAGACATAAAAGAAAAAGTGAAAAGCAACGCAGACGACCTACAGATTAAAAAAGTAAAGAAGAAAAAGAAAAAGAAACATAAAGAGTGCGAAAAACGGAAGCGTCCAAAAATGTATAGTAAATCCATTCAGACCATCTGCTCAGGATTGCTTTCCGATTTTGAGGATCAAGAAGCCAAAGGCATTGTGGATCACCATCATCATCACCACCACCACCACCACCATCTTAAAGATTTCAATGAGAAACATAAGAATCCCAAGAAGGACCCTGAGCCCAAGAGAGTGGACAACAGTGAGCTTCCCTTTGTCTCGTTAAAGGAGCCACGGGTTCAGGATAAGCTGCAAAGGTTGGACGCGCTGGAGTTCAAAGAGTTCATTCACGTGGAGCACCAGCCTAACGGAGGTGCCTCGGTGATTCACGCCTACACAAAGGAGCTCTCCCACTTGTCTCCTGTGGAGATGGAGAGATTTGCAGAAGAATTTCTGGCTTTGGTTTTTAGTGAACAGGAGAACTGTGCCGCTTACTATGTAATGGGAATTGTTCATGGGGCAGCTACTTATTTACCTGACTTTTTAGACTACTTTTCGTTTAATTTTCCCAATTCGCCAGTGAAAATGGAGATTTTGGGAAAGAAAGACATAGAGACTACGACTATGTCCAATTTTCATGCTCAGGTAAGAAGTTATCTTTCATATTTATGGAGTATAAATCCTTCCATTCCCCACCATCCAGTCAGAGCTGAAGAACAGCTCTGAAACACAACATATCCAACCTTTCCATTGCAGAATTAGAATAATAATTCATGTTTGTTTTATGCCTGCAAGTGTATTTTTGAAAAATTGATAGTTTCTGATTTTAGATTTTAAAATCTACACACTAGACTTTGTGTAGTTTAAAAAAATAGATTATTCTTGAGTTTTTCACATATTAGTATTCGCTACTTACCTATAAACAAAACATCCAGCAATTTTCTGCTTGATTTTTTAAAAAAAATTAGATTTATATGCTGCCCTTCTCGGAGACTCGGGGCGGTTTACAATGCGTTAAGCAATAGCTTTCATACTTTTGTATATTTTTTATACAAAGTCAGCTTATTGCTCCCACAAACTGGGTCCTCAATTGACCTACCTTAGAAAGGATGGAAGGCTGAGTCAACCTTGAGCCTCGAACTTGCAATAATTGCAGACAGCTGAATGTTAATAACAGGCTACTTAGCCTGTTGAGCTATCTGAGGCTCTTTTTAGATTAAAAGAATGCGGAGGAGTTTAAAGCAAAATGGAACTGAAACAGCGTGTGGCATAAAGTTACTCTCATGTTGCAGAAGCTGTATGGTTTTGCTGATGTTTGAGTTCTCCTCCTGGTCCACCGTTGTTTTGAAGCATTTAAAAGAAAGGCCAAGAGTATTCATCGTTTAGTAATCATTCCATGGAAAAGTTCAATGTTAAGAGCAAGATTGTTACATTTAGTTAATAAGCTTTGCTGTATATGGGATGGGGGAATGTCATATATTCCCCCATCCCACATACAGAAACGACAGAGAGACACAGAGAGGGAGGGAGAGAGAGGAAGATTTTCCCATATACCCATTTATAGGGCAGGAAATCTCTTGGATTAGTTTCAGCTGCACTTGGATACTTTAGGTTGAAATGGAAAGTCAGATGCTCTACAGCAGGGATGTCAAACTGGCAGCCCGCGGGCTGAATGTTTCAATTGCGGGCCACGCCCACCCCAGCTCCCTGAATGGGAAAAACGTCGTGAAATGTCACATGTCAGGAACATGATACGGCGAGTTTGACACCCGTGCTCTACAGGATCTTTTGCCTGTTTTTATCATTTCATTTATTTATTTACTTGTTTATTCATTTGTTCAACGAGTATGCTGCCCAGAGGTGACTGAATTTTATTTGAGTCTACTTTTTTTCCTGGCGGAAGGACATCGTCTGAAATTTGGATTCCTCTTCATTTCAGTTCAATATAATAATCTTAATCTCTTATCTTATTCGTAGTCTAAAAATAGTACAAGAACATACACGAATAATGAAGTTCAAAATCCAATGTCAAAATATTCATTAAAGGGTTTAAAATTTTTTTCCAACTATGGAATTGGAATGATGATGTTATAATTATAAAAACATTTATGCCATCTTCAGAAGGAGCTAATTATATGTTTATACAATATCTTAACGTAAGAAATACCTTAAAATGCAATTTGAAAGAGGAATCAAAGAGGCAAGTTTAACAACAAATTAAACTATTTAAAGCCTGTAAAAAAAATTTCTTGGCTGTTTATCTCAAAAGTATCAAGGCAGGGCAAAGTCAAATTAAAATGCTACATTGAAAAAAACGGGATACTCTCGTCATCTGGCCTGCCTTTTCTTGTAAAGAACAGTTTTTCAATGGCCCCAGCTATCAGGGCAGATTCTTTGGGAATAGACAGTCTTTCCAATATTCTTATCCCAGGCAATTTGCAACACTTTGAATTAGACCTGAAAACCATCTCCTAGCAAGATGTAAAAAAATGATTGGGGGGACCACATCTTGTTCTATCCTCCTTCTGGATTCTCTTTAATGAGAGTTTCATGTAGAATATGTTACAGTAATTTAATCTGGACGTTGAATTGCCCAGCTTTGTCAAACCTGGGAATATTCCCAGCAACGGCCATGCTGATTGAAGAATTCTGGAATTCCATAGATGTGAAAGTGACTCATTGTAGCTTTGTAACCATACACGCAGATATATATATTTAGAGGAAAGGATGCAACAGCAGTGGCTGGGGTTGACATGGCATTCATCGTCACAGCAGCTATCTTGATATTGAGGTCTAATGTCCAGAACATACTGAAATCACAAACCTCAGCCTTCAAAGGGACTAGAACCTCACCCAGAATAACTGCTCCTTTCGTATGTATTGCCACCCAGTTTATTGATTTTTTTCTGTTTGTCAGAATCTTAGCTTCTTCGTTAACGTCCAGCCCATCTCTAGAATCTGTGATACTTGGTGTTGTTTGAAAAAAATAAAAGTAGTTGCGAGGAGAATTATGTAAGGCGGAAAACTTTTGTAGTATTTTATGCCAATATCTACATTGTGGTTTATTTTGGAGAACTAGCTCAAAACTGAAGTCCTTTGAAATTTATTTACATATATTACCTTTTAGGTATTGTTTTCTTCCTGTGAAAAGTTTGTATCAGTTTTGGGTTTGTATCAAATATATGTTTAAGTATTTGCAAATTAGTTTCTCTCCTCTTCCTTGTGTTCAGAGAGGAATTACATTATGAAAAGAATATTGTGGCTAGGATGAATTAAGGGGCTTTGGGGGAAAAAACCCAGTTGCGCTTTTCACAAATTGAAATTGAATTTATTTTCATTCGTTTATTTCCTGTTTGATTTTTTAAAATGAGTTTTGTATGTTTGAGGAATCCTTATTAAATTAATGAACGGAGGATTTCTGAATGACAAAGGGGGAAACTCTATTCATATTTGGGTAGATGTAATGGAAAATGTGGGAGAGATGCTGCCTAGGAAATAATCAGAGAAGAGAGGCAGGAGCCCCCAGCTGCTTACGGTCAAAGGAAGAAACTTAGGAAGGACTTCCCTTAATGAATCAAGCAGCTCAAAGTGGCAGCCAGACTTGCAAGATTGACATCTGCCCGCCCAGGTAAACCAGACAGGAAACATGAACTATTTTATGTAAGGCCATCTTGACAGAATCTTGCAAGTCTGAAAATACAAACTTCCTGTCAGCAATTTTAATTCTTTGATCCATTAGGGCGGGTCCTTCACAAGTTCTTTTCTTGACTGTCCTTTTATTTATTTAGATTTATTTTTTTTATCCTGCCTTTATTATTTTTATAAATAATTCAAGGCAGCAAACAAGAAGCAGGTATGGGGACTCTTGGCTCTCTTGTCTGATGGTTTTCTAAGCAGGATTTCTTCCCCTCTTTCCCCAAAGTCATCCACACATTTCATTATACGGAATTACATGATTTTGCTCC
The DNA here is from genome assembly GCA_038048745.1 of Coluber constrictor foxii. Taxonomy (NCBI): domain Eukaryota; kingdom Metazoa; phylum Chordata; class Lepidosauria; order Squamata; family Colubridae; genus Coluber; species Coluber constrictor. Next base: position 10,956,178 of record CM075964.1, read on the forward strand.
TGCGTGGAGAATAGGATTTCACCCAGTTCCATTGTTTGTATTAGAATATAATTTGCTGCTTGTTAAACTTGTTCATTTCATTCTTGCTCTAAAAATAGAACAGGTTCAGTCATAGCGCATGTAATCATTCTCTTTCTATATTTAGAGAGCTGAACAAAATGCCTGCTAGATTTTAAGAGCAGATCTGTCCCATTCTTGATGCACCAGGATTCACTCTCCAACCATATCATGGACCCATTATAAAACCTTGAGATTATTACATTTTTAGACGGTACCTTTTAATGAATAATTACTTTAACTTGGAATGTACTCAGCTGAAGCTAAAAATTATACAGTGGCATTAAAAAAACTGTCCTAAAATTTATAATGCCACTATAGTCTTATATAGTCCTATGTCCCAAGTCCTAAAACTAAATCGAAAGAACCCAATTTAAGGGAATGAGTCAAAACATATTTATTCATGGATTTGAGAAAAATGATCCAAAGCTACATATTTCCGTATGGCAAAAATATCTGAAATAAAGATGTAGTGGGAGTCACAACTCATTGCATCAGGTAATGTGACAAAACTTAATCCTCTTTCTCCCCCTCCCCCTCTCTAGATTTGGGGTTGAAATAAAAGTTGGGAGGCCTCTGAGAAAAAAAGAACTACTATATCCATGTTTAAAAGGTCCCCAGATATCCTGAAATATCTTGAATTTTATTGAATTTAAGCTATAATATGGTGATATGGTCTCTGATGATGAAATGTACTTTATCTCACAGAGGTCTTTCACTTATAGTTCCTTCTTCGTTTTTAATGAGGGAATCAAAAAATGAAAATAAAAAACCCACCCAAAATTGCACTACAGTAGTGGCCCAAATTGTGGAATCTTTTTGGGAAGTGTATTTTCTAAAACTAGCTAATAACACCACTTTTTTGGGGGGTGGGGAGTGTTACCATAAAATTATATATCTATGGAAAGATAATTTAATCAAGAATATAATGCAATAACTTTTATGAAGGACTTGCTATAATAATAATAATAATAATAATAATAATAATAATAATAATAATAATAATAATAATAATAATAATAATTTTATTTCTATAGCACGCCTCTCCGGAAGGAATAGCAGTTACAGTATAAAGAAAAAAAGTGAAACACGTAGAAAAAACGAAATATACAATTCCTTTAGTCAGCTCCATAGATTTTCCATTGGGTAAAGGTCTGGGCTATTTTGAGAGAGATAGTATTTTGTGTGAGTCCTGCTGTTAAGTAAATTGCTGTTAAACCAAAGAATTTTTAATGCAATATACAAATCAGGCTCCCCAGTTACTCTCCTGAAAAATAATTGTTTGCATTTATTCGCAGAAGGAGTTGCAAGGCTGTTATGAAAAGGAACTACAGGTAGTCCTCGACTTATGACCACAATTGAGCCCAAAATTTCGGTTGATAAGTGAGACATTTGTTAAGTGAGTTTTGCCCCATTTTATGACCTTTCTTGCCTCAGTTGTTAAGTGAATCACTGCAGTTGTTAAATTAGTAACATGGTTGTTAAGTGAATCTGGCTTCCCTCAATGACTTTGCTTGTCAGAAGGTGGCAAGAGGTGGTCACGTGACCCCAGGACACTGCAACTGTCATAAACATGAGTCAGTTGCCAAGCTCCGAATTTTAATCACGTAACCATGGGGATGCTGCATGTCACGTCGTAAGTGTGAAAAATGGTCATAAGTCCACTTTTTTCCCAGCGCCATTATTTGGAATGGTCACTAAACAGACTGTTGCAAGTTGAGGACTACCTGTGTTAGATTTAGGCTTCCTAAATTAGGTGTGTTTCTACGTATGCAACATGTCTCTTATGAGTCTTAGAAGAAACGTATTGGACAAATCTCTCTGCTTTAGAAATCAGATACAATTTGGCCTGCTGAGTAAGCCACTCTGGCCTAGTTCGTACATAATACTAGGGCATAGATCACGGCTTGGAAACTAGAAAAACTAGACCCTTATTTTATTTAGTGAAAACCAAACAAAGTACATTACAATTCATCAAGAGGTTAACTAAATCATTTCTCACAATGTAAACATTTGTATGATATTGTATTGATGAAATAACATTTGTTTTCATTACTCTCATTCAGAGAAAGTCACGGGTGGTGGAAGCAGAATTCTTATTAGATTCTCTGTCCCTCCCTCCCTCCCTGTGTGTGTGTGTGTGTGTGTGTGTGTAGGTAGAGAGAGAGACTTATCTCTGTGGTTTTAGATTTTTTTCTCTTCTATATATTGTCTGTTAAGTGACAGAGAATATATGAGGCAATTAAAAGCCAATTAACCACTTCCTGACAAGCCAGCAACAAAGCAATCTGAATATTGCCTCAGCAGAACATTCAGTTGAGAAGGGGGAGGAGAAAAAGGAAGTGAAAACACAATTGCTTAGCTGTGAAAAATTTCAAAACAGTCCCTAGTTTTAGCAGATGGCAACAATCCGTGAAATGGCACGTTTACAGTAGTCTTTAACCTCAGACTTTACACTAAAGACAACAAAACAGAGGGAGGGGATGGAAATGAAGGAAAATAGATTAGATGGCACAGGTGATCCTTGATTTATGACCACAGTTGAGCCCCAAATTTCTGTAGCTAAGTGAACTTTGCCCTGTTTGACGACTTCTCTTGCCACAGTTGTTAAGTGAATCACTTAAGTTGTTAAGTTAATTGTTAAGTGAATCTGGCTTCCTCATTGACCTTGTTTGTCAAAAGATCGCAAGATGTGACCATATGACTGGAACACTGCAACTGTCATAAATATGAGTCACTTGCCAAGCATCCAAATTTTAATCATGTGACCATGGAGATGCTGCAATTGTAACTGTGAAAAGCAGTCATACATCACCTTTTTTAATGCTACTATAACTTTGAGCAGTCATCAAATGTTGTAAGCCGAGGACTACCTGTATTAATTGCAATGCCCAAGGGAAATGAAAACAGTTCAGAGAGAGGAAAAGATAGTATTCCACTATTTAAATCATATAGATTTAAGTTCATCATTTTTCTTATAATACTGTATAGCTAGAACAGATGAAAGAGGGCAGGCAATCTTCCCTGAAATATATTGCATTCTTTATCGTCTATAAATAGGCTGGAGTGTTTTGTGTGATAACTTTCCATACCATATGATAAATTTCTGGAAAAAAAATTTATAATCATCACTGTGAAAACATTTGGCCCCCCAGCATGCTTTTTGAGAGAGTATTTAATGTCATTGTGGAGCAGTAAAAAGTGTAATTTAAGAAATAATAGAATAAGCTTTATTTTAACTACATTTATTGGATCAAAATCTAAAATTGTTATAAAAAGGCTGAATGATTTTTTAAAAAATCATAGTGGTTACTGCATTATTTACATAATCAATGCCAATGTCTTTAATTTTAATTTGGATATATTATTTTCCACTATCAATTACAGAGCAACTATCCTGCAGTACACTTTAAAATGCTCAGCAAGTTAAACCAAATGGTTCTTAGCCTTTAAGACCTGGTCCATTATTTATTTATTTGCTTGCTTCGATTTATAAACCGCCCTTCTCCAACCGGACTCAGGGCAGTGAACAGCCAAAATAAAACATGATATACAAAAATTAAAACAATTTTAAAAATATTAAATATTTTTGGTCGACAATTAAAACAGTCCAATTTAAGATCAATTCCAATTTAAAACAGGATGGGATCAAGCCAGTCTGGCTAGATGAAACAAGTGGGTTTTAAGGGCCTGCTAATTGAGTGTTCTTATGGTTTTGGCTTCGTTTCAGTAAGATGCCCAAAGTTTGTGGAATTGGGTCTGTATATAAATTTGCAAAATAAAGAGTTTAATCTCTCAAAATACCTTCAGAAAATTTCCTCATGCATGTATGAGTTTGTGTGTAAAAATTCAGGACATCCAACTTTGATTGATGGATTTGTAAACTAAAGTTGTTTATAGGGGCTTCTGTGGAAGTAGTATGCTTAATGGATTAAGACTGGTATTTGGCTGCCAGGATGCTAGTGAAGGGTTTATTGCATTTGCCTGTGGGAACAACATACATTGGAAAAAAAAAACCCACACGCATGAAAAAAAGCATTGTCTTAATGCCCAAAAACTTGAATCTTTGACTAGAGAGATGTAAAGATTAGCACTGTTGCATAAGTGACAACTGTACAATCGGTTATTTTAGTGGGTTGAATATAGGAACTCTGTGTGTATTAGATCATCTGGTAATTTAAAAAGCCATTACTGGATGCTGACTATTCAGATGAATAACCTTGAAAGTACAGCATGATGACAACTTGATTGATTCCATCATTCAAAGCAGTGTTGGCAAAAAAACGAGACAGCAACTTAGATGAGAGATCATTTTCTGCCTCTTATAAATGGAAATGCATTCTTGAAGTTACACCTTGACACAGAGAAGTTATAAAGTAATAAGTAAAAGTAATAAATAGTAAACAATTATTCTCAATATTTTTAATAAAAGTAGAATATTGTGTATGAAGTATGAATACTTTCCTTTTTTAAAATTAAGAACATACTCTGTCTGCTTCCTTTAGGTGACCTAAAACAGAACTAATTGCTCTTATTTGACAAATTTGTTTAAGTTTAATTTTTACAATAATGTATTTAAGATTATATTCTTTCATTAAACATATAGTGATGTGGTAATTTAACACTGCACTTGACAACAGTCTGTATCTAAAATTATGTTTATTGTTTTGTGAACAACTTTTAATACCAAGTACTACTTGGGTTTCAGAAAATATTTAGGATATTTTTACATATTTAAATTTTGCACATTATACTGAGTATAAAGTAAACTGATCCTTTCTTTTTTACTTTAATTGGCTTTTATTCAGGTAAAAAGAACATATTCCCATGGTACATACAGAGCTGGCCCGATGAGACAAATCAGCTTGGTTGGAGCAGTAGATGAGGAAGTTGGGGATTATTTTCCAGAGTTCCTTGATATGTTGGAAGACTCACCTTTGTTAAAAGTAAGATGGAAATTAGAATGTGTTGGAACCTTTATTTCAAATAAAATTATGCTATTGTTCAGTAATTAATTCCTTAATCTAATGCGAGAGTCAAAATTAGTAAATTATTTAACATCAAGGAAGTAAATATATATATTTTTGTCAACTTGTATGTTACATTCATATTTTAAGAGTTTATACTTTAATTTCTTAAAACTGCATCCATTGCACATATTCAAGCAAATCTGAAAGGTTTAAAATTCCTAAGCTCATAACATGTAGATAGTAGTTTGTCTCTTGCAGAAATTGGCACATTTGTGATGCTCATCACTTTGATTTCAAAATATCGGGAATGTAGAAGTTTCCGTCTGGGTTTCAGTCTCAGTTCAAATTGAATGAATTGCCAATCATGTTATCAGTTGTAGATGGATACACAGTGCTCTTCATTTTGTAAAATAAATAAATAGTTTAAAATAGTATCAGAAAATAACACAGATTTTAAACATAAGTGTTTTATTTTAGTGTACTTTACCATGGGGGACTCTCTCTAGTCTTAAACTAGAAAGTCGGAAAGACAGCGATGATGGTCCTATCATGTGGGTACGTCCAGGAGAACAAATGATTCCTGTGGCAGATATGCCAAAGTCGCCTTTCAAAAGGAAAAGGTATGTTGTAATATCTGGTTGACTTCAATATTCAATAATATTTAATACTCCGTTCCAGGATTGGTGTAGCAGAAGGAGTGGCAGAATCTGAGAGGCAGAGTTAAAAGAGGAATTAGTCTAGAATCCTATGTAGCCACAAGCAGACCAAGTCCAACCTCCCTTGAATTCCCTTGACCTTTATCAAACTCTAAACAGGTACCTGCCTTTAGTTGAGAAGATTCTGGTACATAGGTTATAGCAATATATCAATTTAATGGGACCTTCAGGTGTGGGCCTGATCTTTCCTGTCTGACAACTGGCAATACAGTGTCTGTGTATTGTCAGTGTATAGAGGGCACACCCTAAAGAACTGGTTTCTCAGTTATCACATATTTTGTCCTAAACAGCAGTTAAAGTCCAAAAAGGGCTTTAGAGATTGATGTCAGATAGCTAATTACAAATTCTGTTACTGTTAGTGTTAGTGTTCCACCTTCCCCCCATCTTCTTTTGCTCTTAAAGATGCTATTTCCTGCCAAAGAAATAAATTTATTTAATAATTATCCCCTTTAAGAAAATAAGCAGCCCACATGCAACATGTATGGCACAGTTTGATTTTATTTGGGTCCTCCACCCAATTATTTCAGCAATTATTAAATAAAATAGATAAATTCATCAAACTAATGCAAAAATATACTTCTTAAAAAGAGTGAGGTCCCTTCCCCCAAAGAGTAAAAAAAAAGAAAAAAGAAGAAGCAGCAGCTTACAAGAAAGAGATGAAAATACCTGATTTACAAATGGAATTGAACGATCATTTTAAAAAAATTAAAAAATGAGTATACAAATAATGTATCAAAAGTATGAGGTGGACTATGCGTTTACATTGAAATATCAGAGACTTAAATTATTTCATAAAAATTACAAATGGATTTGGGTAAAATGATCAGAACTTTGTCAGAAGAGCAAAAATCGTAGAGGAAAATGGGGGTTAGAATTTTATGTATGGCAGTGGTACCCAGTTTTTTTGGCACCAAGGACTGGTTTCGTGGAGGACAATTTTTCCACGGACCGGGAGGCGGGGTGGAGGGAAGAAGATTGCACAATCTCGATCCCTTAAATGTGCAGTTTACAGTAGAGTTCACACCCCTATGAGAAATCCAGTGCCTGATGATCTCAGGTGGAGCTGGAACAGTGATGGTAATGCTTGGGAGTGGTTGCAAAATACGGATGGAGCTGGCTCGCTTGCCCACTGCTCACCTCCTACTGTGTGGCCCAGTTCCAAACAGGCCACAGACTGATACCGGTCCGTGGCCCAGGGATTGGGGACCCCCGTGGTATGGGACTTAAAGAAGGCTGGAAGGAAGAAAGAAAAAAAACAAAACAAAATTGGTTTGACCATGTTGAATGATGGTGACGTTCAGTGGTTAAATAATAATAACAGATTGGCTACTGCTAAGGATGTCTTAAATAACACAGGCGTATTAAAAAAAATTAGGGTAAGTCTTTCTGTGATTTAATTTCGTATGTAAAATACTCACTTTTGCAGAGTTTGATCCAGGACATGCTCATATTCCGGCCTTAGTGTTTTTATTTAATCTTTAGGCAGACATATCTCAGTGTTGAGAACTCTGCCTCGGTGCTTGTATTTCGACAGTGTGTTGGGAGGGTTCTTTTATGGAAAGGGATATTTAATTAACATAGCCATAATTGAATATCCCTAGTCAGGTATGGTCTAGTGATCAAGGTGTTGTGATTTAGGGCAAGGAAAATCCCAGGATCTCGTCCACTTTTAGCCATAGAAACTCACTCACGCCATATATATATATATATATATATATATATATATATATATATATATCTCGTCCACTTTTAGCCATAGAAACTCACTCACGCCATATATATATATATATATATATATATATATATATATATATATATATATATATATATATATATATATATATATATATATATATATATATATATATATGGCGACGTTTTGACGAAGTCTCATTCGTCATCTTCAGGCTGGTGTTCTCGGCTTCGTGCTTCCAGGAGCTCCTGGAAGCACGAAGCCGAGAACACCAGCCTGAAGATGACGAATGAGACTTCGTCGAAACGTCGCCAAGACACATCCAATTCTATGCGGGAGAACACCCGAATAACCAAAGACCTACATATATATGTGTGTGTGTGTGTGTGTGTGTGTGTGTGTGTGTGTGTGTTGGGATCGGGTTATTGGTAGGACTGTCTCTCTCTCCCCCCACTTCATGCTGTGAGTGAAATGAAACCTATGAAGCCGAAATCTTTAAAATGCGTACCCTTCCTTTTATTTTGTTTTAACAGAACTACCAATGAAATTAAAAACCTGCAGTACCTACCTCGTACTAGCGAGCCTCGTGAAATGCTTTTTGAAGACAGGACGCGAGCACACGCAGATCACATAGGACAAGGGTTTGAACGACAGACTACAGCTGCCGTCGGAGTGTTAAAGGCAGTGCATTGTGGAGAATGGTATGTAATAGCCGGTTGGTTCAGGAAAATATCTGCAGAATACTAGGCGTGTTTAGCAATGAGAAAATTGTCTGAAAGTGGGTTATGATAGCATCTTTCAAGTACTTGAAGGGGTGTTTCATAGAAAAAGATCAAGTCTTGTTTTCTGTCATTCAAAAGTGCAGGATATGGCACACGGACGTTTATAAATAGAATATTTATAGCTCAGGGTTGAATTGTGGGGTACTTGGTGGTCTTGCGGACATTTCATTACCAAACTAGGTAATGCCATCAGTACTAAAAGGGAGTGGAGTTTGCTCTTATTTTTATATACTAGTGGCTTGCCCTGCCAGTGTAAGAGCAAACCCCACTCCCTTCTAGCACTGATACGGTTACTTCATTGGGTTATAAAATGCCTGCAAGAAAATGATCAAGTTCCGAGAGTACCAAAGATCCCACACAGTGATGTTTAATTATAGATCAAGGCAATTTTGGATTAGGAAACATATCCTATTGATAAGAGCAGGCTGATAGTGGAACCAATTAAACCAAGAGATCCTGAGATCTTTTTCACTGGATATCATCAAAAATACTAGTCTGGGAGGTTGGATTAAATGTCCTTTTTTTCAGTTTTTTCTAGACATTTTATCAGTAGACGTACCATTTAGTAAGAATTTTCATATTAAACAGCATTCAGCAGCATTAAAAGACAGACATGTAAAATGATACTGAAGGAAGACTTATTTTTGTTGCCCTATTTATCAATGGGGGTAATCCACCTAGTTACCTAGAAAAATGAAAATTATATCTTGATTGGAGAACTGCTAATTGCCTGGCACTTATAGAATGGAAAAATGAGATAATAATAATTAATCTTTTGGTTTGAAATTGGATTATATAATTAGTAGTAAAGCCTCCCAAATCCTTGTGACTTGCTCTATGGATATTTCCATTCTCCATATAGTTTTCTTGGAAATAATACTTTGCTTCTGTCTGTTTCCCTGACTAGTCAACAGCAGTAAGAATAGCCTGAAGGTTTCTCGGCATAGCTTCCAACCTCAGACAGTGCTAGCCAGACGCTGCCGTGTACTGAGTCAGCGGCTTGTCTCACTTGTGAATCCTACTGCTTTACTCTCTTCTCATAGCTCAGTGTAAAACGTTTCTTGAATTCATTTCTGTGAGTCTGTTGCCGAACTGTTTGGTTCTCTCATCGCTAAGCAACAATTAGTACAAGACACAGAACTTTGGCATCAATTCCTACAATGTTTTCCTTATCTCTGTTAAATTTAAATTTAAACATATGCTAAATGAGCTTTACTTCCACAGTATACTCAATATATGGGACAGTTTTCAGTAGTCCCATTTTACATTTTGTGCAGTTACAAAAACAATATTGCTGTAAGACATTTAATTTTCCATTAATCGTATATCAGAATCAACTTTTAGTTACAGAATGCAGTAGGAAAGAAAAGCCAACAAACATATAGAGACGCACACTTACACTGAGGGGCAGGGTGGAGGGAAGAGAGAGTGTATTAAAAGTGTATTAGACAGAGAAAGAGAGAGTATTAGAGAAAGAGAGTATTAGAGGGTGAGAGGAGAAAAAGTACTTTTCTTTTTCTGATTGGCTTGAAGAAAATAGCCATCCTGTTTCATTTGCCAATATAGCTATCGTCTCTTCTTGGTTGCAAGGTCATTGGCTGGTTGATTGAATTAAATATTAAATTTTTCATCTTCATTTTCAATGTTTTTTGTCTGATGGATGAAGGAACTTTCATTTGCTAAAGTGATATTTTCAGCATCTTCTTCTAATACTTCCTATTTTGGGCACAAAGAAGAAGAGCTATTTTTGGGGGAAAAAACCCAATAATGTAAATTATACAAATCATACATCAGTGAATTGCAATATAGATTTGGCAATTGGTTCATGATGCCTTTCAGCACTACTGGTTGATGCAGTTTGCATACTGCAATCAGCTGGGCACTCCATCTGTGATTGTGCAGCCTGATGCCAAGATCTTCTCCTGGCTGAATTTTTTCCCCCCTCTTCTGTTCATCTTTCATCCTCAAATGCTTGAGTGTTTGAGGAACTGTGCGCCAGAATAAACCAGTCTCATCTGCATTGCAAATCCGACACAGTATGAGGCATTCATTCTGGGTTATGTTATGTAACCTTTTCCTTAAAGCCTAACTTTTCTCCATTTGGACAAACATTTGCCATCTGTATGTTCACAGTTCCAAGATTAGACAGTTCCACAGACACGCAAATCTAGGTGTACTTTTGCAATTGTATTAACTGCTAATTTTTAGTTTTATTCCCCATAATTAATAATACTCGAACATAGTGTTCCACCACTGTTTCTTCGCTAAGTGGGATTTCATGTCCCTCTTTAAATGTTCTTTACCCCAAGTGTTTATATGCTACTATGATTTATAATACACTGAAGGTATAATTCTGTACAGGTAGTCTTCGATTTATGACCACAATTGAGCCCAAAATTTCTGTGTTCTAAGAGAGATGGTTGTTAAGTGAGTTTCGTTTCATTTTGCAATCTTTTTTTGCCACATTTGTTGTGAATCACTATAGTTGTTAAGTGAGTAACACGGTTGTTAAGTGAATCTTGCTTGTCAGAAGGTCGCAGAAGGCGATCACATTATTTATTTATTTATTGGTTTGATTTATATGCCGCCCTTCTCGGGAGACTCAGGACGGTTTACAATGCATTAAGCATCAGCCTTCATACTTTTGTATATTCCTGCTTTGTAGGGCTTTTGCCCCCTCCCCCAAGCAGTGTTCTTTTTTTATACAAAGTCAGCTTATTGCCCCCACAATCCGGGTCCTCATTTTACCTACCTCGGAAAGATGGAAGGCTGAGTCAACCTTGAACCTAGTGAGATTCGAACTTGCAATAATTGCAGGCAGCTGGCAGCTAAGTGCTATTTTAACAGCGCTTTAGTCCACTGCTCCACCAGGCTCCATATTTATGACGGCTGCAGTGTCCCACATGACCCTGGGACACTGCAACCGTCATAAATATGAGTGAGTCAGTTGGTTGACTCAGCCTTCCATCCTTCCGAGATTGGTAAAATGAAGACCGAGATTCATCGGGCCATATGCTGACTCTGTAAACCGCTTAGAAAGGGGCTGTGAAGCCCTGTGAAGCGGTATATAAAGTCTTAAGTGCTATTGCCATTATCCTTGCCGAGTGTTTGAATTTTGATTACGTAGCCATGAGGATGCTGCAGTGGTCAACTTACAGTTGTAAGTCGAGGATTTACCTGTACAGCTCTGTATTTTTATAGACTTTTCCTTAACTTGTTTATAAAAATTCAGTAACAAATTTTTATAATCCTGAATGGCAACTTTGGTTATTTTTTTCCCCCCTGTATGTAGGGTTGAACAACCTCGCATAACCAAAGACGTAATTTGTTTTCACGCGGACGATTTCTTAGAGGTAGTTCAACGGCTGCAGTTAGATTTGCACGAGCCTCCACTTTCCCAGGTAACTTGTCTCGATGGCCGGATGACGTTTAAGAATGTTCCGAATCTTTGAAGGGGGCTCTTTTATTTTCTCTCTTTTTCCTTCTAGTGCGTCCAGTGGGTGGACGACGCAAAACTTAACCAGTTACGAAGGGAAGGCATCCGATACGCCAGGATTCAGTTGTACGATAACGATATTTATTTTATCCCACGGAATGTTATACATCAGTTTAAGACGGTTTCAGCGGTGTGCAGTTTGGCGTGGCACGTGCGGCTCAAGCTCTACCACTCGGAGGCAGAAAACAAAACCACCTACGACACGGATCCCCCGACCGACGCCACGTCTTCTGTGACGGGACTTCAGACTGTGGGTGCCACCCATCCCACGGACGTCCACGTCTCCGAAGGAACCAAATTCTTAAGTAGCCTTCAGACTAAATACGTCAAACAGGAGGTTTCGTGCCCGCCACACGAACCCGATTTATCTCTCCAGAATCCCGAGGAGACTCTTCCCGTCGACCTTCCAGAAAAGATGGCGCCCGCCTCCACTGCTGCAGAATGTCCGAAAGCGAGACTGGATCACGCATATTTGACAGGGTGGAGACTTGAGACTGACTCAAACCCTGAGCCTGGCCACAAATACTTACAGGACAACGTGTGCCCCAGGGGTCGTGTGAATCTGGAAGACACGAGACACAGAAGCTCAACTTACCCAAGTCTGCATGGCAAATCAGAAGATGATTTTTTGTGTTAAGTGTGTGTGTGCGTGTGTGCGTGTGCGCGTGGGCCTGCGTATATGTTTTTAAAGTACTTTTAAAATATAATGACAACAATGTAAGGAGGCTTACAATTCTGTGAGGCAGGATGTCTTTCTTGAACTGCCCTTGCAGCTATGGCAACATAAAATAGTACATGTAGCTTTGTAACATTCCTCAGTGCCTGTCCGTAACTGTAAACTGTTTGAAAGCACTTAGGGCCAGATGCACTGTAAACACTGCAGGTATAACATAAAAAAGTCTTTAAATATGAGTTGTAGGTTTTAGAATAGAGCTGACATTTAACATATATATTTTTTGTAAGATAAGCCAGAATTCTTTTTGACAATTCCAGGCTTTTCCATAGAGCTTATTTATACCATTTTTTTTTCCTTTTTAATGTGTCAGCACTGTAGTGTAAATAGCTTTTTTTTAAAAAAAATACACACACACAAAACAAAATGAAACAAAAACAAAAAAACTTTTTAGTGTGATTTATATTAAAATGTGAGCCGCTTAATAAAGGTTCATAATAATTATTTTTATTTTGAAAAATCTCAATCCTGGGTTAAAAAAAAAAGGGAAATATTCTTATATTAAAAATGCATAGATGTATTAAGTAAGATAGAATTTGTTGTTGAATTTCCACAAAATCTTACCTGGAGAAGAATAGGAAGGTTCATTGCCTTTTGGTCGGATGCTAGACAGTATGTCAAAACAAAAGCATAACTTTCTTCCTTTTTCCTATCTTACGAACGTTAGACTTCAGCAAGGACTGAACATTTGAGTACTCTTGACAGGCATATCACTGAAGTGGGGTCCTAATGAGTGGCAAATCGTAAATAAATGCAAAAAAGAGGGATACAAAAAAGAATACTACTACAGTTTGCCAGTTATTTGAACAAAATATATAAATAGACCCACAATGATCTACTTAATTCTTTTTTCCCCTGTCCTTTGGTTGGGAACTTAATTCTGTAACAGCAACAAGCAGACGACGACAAGAGGGTTTTACAATAAATGTAAGAAAGGGGGGGGGGGACGACATTTCATTTCCAACCAAGAATTTAGCGCTGGATCAATTTCCCTCATGCATCTGGCTAAATAAAGTTAGGAACACACTTAGTTTAATTCCTTCTGTGCCAGAACTTAAAAAGTTTTCCTTTATCTAACAGAACACAAAAACATCTGTCTATTTCTGACCTCTTTTATGGCACAAACGATGACTTCCATTATTCCCAGTAGGGAGTATAATATGAAAAAATATCCATTAAAATATCCACCTGTCTCGTCAATTCCATTTTGAGTCTTCAGCTTTGCTATTCAGGTGATGACTATCTTCACAGCAGTCCCCGGCCCCACAATTCGGTTAAATACGCAATAAAACCCCTCCTTGTCATATCACTTGAGTTTCTTAGCTTGCGTTGCTGTAATCATGATAATTTTAGAGACAAGCAAATCATTTGCGCATGGGTTTTTTTTTTTTAACGAGGTTTAATGTTTGAGCCTGAATCCAAAATGCCACAGAAGCTGCTGCTGCCAGAAAAAACGATTTGAGAATCAGCTAGCCTTCAGTGGGACCAGGGGAATCTCTTAATTTAAAATTGATCTGCGGTAGGGAATATATACTGCCCTGTTTCTATACAAAAGAGAGGCAGAGACAATATGAAAATATCCGGTTGGCATGCTTTACTATACTGTGTGAGCATAAGTGGAAGTGCCTGGGGTAGGTTCTGAGGCATACATTGCAATTGTAGAACCGTCAACATTTAAAGAAAAGGCAGATATGCAGAGTGATTAGATACAAGGAGGGAGAATAATTCACCTGTGGTAACCAAACTTTGGGTTAGAGTAATCATGTTTGATTCTTGGCCTCTTCCACTTTTGTGAGTATTTTGAGGCTGTTGAAAAAGACAAGCACAGCCAGAAAGAAAAAGAAATGCCCTTATTAAAACCAGATATAATAATTGCTGTGCATTTGAAGCACGGAGGATAATTTCCAGAACAGGGGTCTCCAACCTTGGCAACTTGTGGACTTCAAAGTCCAACTTCCTCACCAGCTGAGGAATTCTGGAAGTTGAAGTCCACAAGTCTGAAACGTTGCCCAGGTTGGAGACTCCTGTCCTAGAAGGCTTTGCTATGAATATAAGAGTCAACGTGGTTTTCTATACATAGTGATGGTCACAGCTCTTTCAGACTGCTGATGTCGGCAAACCACTATTTTCGTGAGGGATTTTTTTTTCCTTTTCTTTTTTGTACACCGATAAAACATGTCTTAAAAATGTTGGGCAGTTTCTGCAGGAGACTGCTCTTGTGTGTGTTTTCTCTTTGAGGTTGATGCGGTGGGCTGAAAATATCACGAAGTGCTGAAACCTTTTTGTTGGAACCAATTGTTCACCTGCAACTTAAGCTGTCGTTGGATATTGTCATTTCTGTCTTTTGTTAGGGCTATTATATCTGGCGTGTAAAAAACCTGGGTGGCCTCTAGAAGGCAGCAACGAGTTAAAAGAGTTTTCTAATACTCTCTGCTGTCAACTAGTACTTCCCTCCCATCTTTGCACCCCAAATATATTAGCCATAAGTCTTTTGGTTTTTCCTCCAGAAACACTGTCCTTCCTGGTCTCCTTCCACTTAACCTGCTTTGAATGATGCAACAACAGATAAACGCTACTTTTTTAAAAACAAAAAGTGCTCTGAGTTTCTTCATAACACTCCACCTCGCTCTACAATTTAAGAAGAAACTATTTTCAATCTGTATGGTTTCATCTTTCCCAACTAGGATCTGAATTGTTGGGGTTAGGTTAGTTATATGACACCCTCTATTTTTTTTTAACATACAAGTAGTCCTTGACCATACGACCACAGTTGAGTCCCAGCTTTTTTGCTTTTAAACCAAACACTTGTTAAGTAAGTTTTGCTCCATTTTACAACCTTTCTTCCCACGGTTGTTAAGTGAATCACCGCAGTTGTCAAGTTAATACCACAGTCGTTAAGTGAACCCGGCTTCCTCATGGACTTTGCTCGTCAGAAGGTCTCAAAAGAGGATCACGTGACCCTGGGCGCTGCAACCGTCATAAATATGAGTCAGTTGCTAAGCGTCTGGATTTTGATCATGTGACCGTGGGGAGGCTGCAGTGGTCATAAGGGTGGAAAACAGTCATAAGTCACTTTCTTTCAGTGCCGTAAATTTGACCGGTCAGTAATTGAACTGTTGTAAGTTGAGGATTACCTGTTATTATGTAGTAGGCAATCATTAACAATTGGGATGGAGAGGTTTGTGCTTAAAACATTTTTTTTCCTGATTTTGGAATTTGAGATAACGATTATAATACTCCCTGTTCAGTGAAATATAGAAAAATATGGCTTAGTGTTTCTGAAAAATGAAGTATTTGCAACAATTTGGATGCTGGACCTATTGTTTTGCTGGAATGTAATCAACTACAAAATTTGTTTTTGAAGTGGAAAATGTTTGTACTTCTAGTAATCTAGACAACAATGGAGCATTCCAAAACTTTTAATTCATGGATTATACTTGCAACTTGGTTTAATCATAGTGTGCAAATCATGTTTGCTTCGTTGAGAAGGTGATGATGAATGCTATAGGCACTTCCTGATGGGAGAGTCCTATAACTTACTCACTATTTATACCGAACCAGTCAAGCAAAATTGTAATTCTTCTGAAGAGACCAAGTTGGGAAAGTATGTGTGGGTTATTATCTAGACTCTTACTATCAAACTGAATGGCTCTGGTCCAAAAGCCAATTCCTTACTACCTGGTCCCTAGTCAACTAAGCAAAGGAAGGAAAGAAAGAAGTCATAAAATTTCTATCAATATAAATTTGCAGAAGCTAGAACAAGCAAGAATCAGATTGTGGCTGCAATATTCTTCCTGTTAACAATTGCCAGTACTCTTCCTTCCAAAAATTCTTCTAACCATACCATTAAAAAAAAAAGACCGGGTTGCTTTGCTCTCGGTAGAAAACTAAATCCCTGATGAGTTGCTATGTTTTTCCTTTGTGGAATACTATTGGTTTACCTTTATCGAGAACAAACAAAAATGTTCCCTCTGTGTTGAAAAATAAGTGAAATAGCACATAAACTCATTGTCCTATGTCATTGAATATATCATTGTATTTAAGGCTAGGCTAAAGTGTGCTAAGCTGATTTGGCTTAAGGATGGTTTAGATATGCCACAATGGTGGGATTTACATTTCGCTAATCTGTACAGAAACAAACCACAATATCAGTTAATACGTGTGTGAATACCGAATGTGAATGGAAGAGGTAAGTTAACAACGAGGAAGCAATATATCTTCAGATTATCTTATTGCATAAAGCACTTTAATGTCAATTGCTTTTATTTTATTCATTGAAAAAGGGGAAGATTAGACAGAAAATTATTTTTTTTACACATAGAACTAATTAGTTGTGGAATGTAGATGGATATTCTGAGGTTTTTGCGGGTGTTTGTATGTAGGTCTTTGGTTATTCGGGTTTTCTCCCGCGTAAAATTGGAAGTGTCTTGGCGACGTTTCGACCAAGTCTCATTCGTCATCTTCAGGCTGGTGTTTTCGGCTTCGTGCTTCTAGGAGCAATGTGTGATCGCAGCTGTTTCTTCCTTTTAACTGCTAGTGGGGGTGTGAACTGATTGGGTGGGAGCTTGGCTGTGTTCTGATTGGGTGGAGGTGTGTTCTGATTGGATGGGAGGTTGGCTGTGCTCTGATTGGCTGGGGGTGTGTTCTATTTGGGTGGGGGCTTGGTTGTGCTCAGGTTTTTACGCGGGAGAAAACCTGAATAACCAAAGACCTACATATATATTCAAAATTTTAATGGAATGAATGAGTTAATGAATTATATTGACTATAGAGGTTTCTCGGTGGAACCGGGTTTTTTCCACTAAAATGTCTGGATTTTCTAAGACTTCAGAAATTGGCATGAAATGAACTAGCAGGGGCACAAATGTTGCACGAAGAGAGACCTCACTTGTCCAACTCCAAGCTCTCTCCATCACCATTTCTATTTTTGTGGTATAACACAAAGTGGTTTCCGCTAACTGAAAGCCCCCGCTTAGTTTTCCCTGGTAGCCTGCCTCTGTTGATCGGCTTGCCTGTCGCATTGAATTATGGTTTATTTCATAAACCGCAATTGGTTAGAATAAAATAATGATATATTAGTATATGTCGGGAGTATAAACTAAGGCTCATTACACTTCAAAACCAATTTAAAATCTAGCATGAGCAAAGCACATCTTTCCTTGGGCTGCTGTGGGAAACTGAAAATCATGCCTGCTTGAATGAATCAGCTCATTAAAATGACCTTCAAAAGCAAAACAACACATGGCTTAACGGTGGCCTGACAAAAGGTGTGGCTGCTTTAATGAGAAGCAGGGAAGTCTCATGCTCATGTGAGGTTTATAGCATTGCCATGTCATTTTCAAAGCATCCACAGCCTGGATGATGGCTTAATCCATGTCACCCACCCGTGATGTGTAGCACCACTTTAAAAACTTAAAAAGCATATTTTTTTATGCCTAGAAAATAAGCCAATAGCCATCCTTCTGGACCATTCCCAACCGATGGTCCAGAAGATACTGATCTAGGCATAAAAATATTTGGATGCTCATTAGGTAAATCACATGTGGCAGTATCTTGAGGCGAGTTCACTGCTCAGGAGTTACTCCCATATAATTTCCAGGTGGCAAGTTGAAGGCCAGTCCGGGCCTGGTTACTATAAGTAGCCTTGTACCTGGATAGGCTTTTCTTTCTCATCTCCAGTTTGAAGAACCTAGTGTCTCCAGAATGAGTAAGGGGTCATCGGGATGACCTGAATGCTCAGAGCTAATCCTTTATTTTTTATTTACTTATTTATCTTGTCAAGCGTGTATTAGATGTAAACATGATTATGAATACAGGAAATGGGTATGAATAAATGGGAGACAGTAGGACAGGGACGGAAGGCACACTGGTGTGCTTATGCACGCCCCTTCCAGACCTCTTAGGAATGAGGTGAGGCCAACAGTAGACAGTCTTAAGGTTAAAGATTTGGGGGTTTGGAGAAGAAACCACAAGAGTCCGGTAGTGCATTCCAGGCATTGACCACTCTGTTGCTGAAGTTGTATTTCCTGCAATCAGGTTTGGAGCGGTTTACCTTGAATATTGTATCTATTGTGTGCTCGTGTATTTATTGCGGTTGAAGCTGAAGTAGTCCTTGACAGGTAGGACGTCGTAGCAGATAATTTTATGTACTATGCTTAGGTCAATCCGAAGGCGGCGTAGTTCTAAATTGTCTAAGCCCAAAATTTCAAGCCTGGTGGCATAAGGGATTCTGTTGCGAGCAGAGAAGTGATGTTGATGTCTATTGCCATTGTTCTTGAAAGAGGAAAAAGTAGTGCTAGATCCATCAGTTGATGTTCTTCAACGGGTCAGCTTGGAAGAGGTGGCCACTTCTCTTGAGTTTGCTGCTGTTTGGGGTGGATGGGTTAAGGTCCATCCTCTGCAGTTGTCTACGGAGGTTCTCAGTCACCCAAGTCATTGTTGTCCTAAAGATGCTTCCCTCTCCCCTCAAGAGGCAACTGGACTTTCTGGTTTTTTTTTTCTTGGAAGACGTTTTGCTTCCCATCCAAAAATCTGCTTCAGTTCTTCATTCTCTGCAGTTGTTAATGCTTATGTATTTGCTGACACTGTTATATCTTTCTGCTATGAAATCATGGGGCTCTGCAATGAAGCTATTATGAAGTTGTCTTAAGGGAAGTGTCATATTGTATTGGGACCATGCTCCTAAACTAATCAGCTGCAAAGATGGATTCCCAAGCTGATGTTCATAGTATTCTGCTGATCTTTGATCATATCCCCAAGTAATGATTTTTTTATGATAGATCTATCTATGTCAGCCATCTTTATCGTGACTGATAGGGCCAAATCCTGGAGTATTTTTAGCTGGATACATTTTCTGTTGAGGTCATGGTTGTGATCACAGTCGGGGTACATACCAAGTTTATCATGGTTTGATACGCTGATTTCAACGTTCTTGACCCTTTCTCTGTAACCTATTTGTCAGTTGTGATGGAAATTGAGGTAAAGGTTCTTTTCGTCAGGACTTCCAGATGCAATCTGTCCCTGGGTCTCTGAGGTCTTGGCCTAATTCATTATGAATCCTTGTTTTTCTAGATGGTTGCCTTGTCCATCAATGTGATCCTGGTCAAAAGTTTTTTTGAATATATATTTACTATGCATATGGCCAGTGGTGAAATCCAAATTTTTTTACTATTGGTTCTGTGGGCGTGATTTGGTGGGCATGGTGTGGTGTGGCTTGGTGGGTGTGGGAGGGAAAGGATACTGCAAAATCTCCATTCCCACCCCACTCCAGGGGAAAAATACTCCAAAATCTCCATTCCCACCCCACTCCAGGGGAAGGATACTGCAGAATCTTCATTCCCATCCCACTCTGGGGCCAGCCAGAGGTGGTATTTGCCGGTTCTCTGAACTACTCAAAATTTCCACTGCCGGTTCTCCAGAACCTGTCAGAACCTGCTGGATTTCACCCCTGCATATGGCCCTTTTCTGAAAAAGGATCTACCACTGCAGTTGGGTAAAAACAATTGAAAGCTGCCAGACTAAAAGAGAACTGGTTATCAGGATGGGAATTTCAGATCTATTAGTTCGATAGGAATTTAGAAACAAGCCTCCGTTAAATCCACTAACGTCAACAGACTGGTTTCCTTTGGATGGCTCCTTTAGCCGTCCTAATGAGAGCCAGGATCTCATTCCTGAATCTTAAATTGCTTCACAAATTTGCTTTGTGGCCCTGAGGTTTTGCGTCCGTGCTGTCTTCCATGAATTGAAGACTCATCCTTCGTATGCTTGTTCTACATACTGATGTCTAACAAGCAGTTGTGGCTTAGAGCAGGGGCCGGCAACTCAAAGAGCCACAAAGGTCCCAACCAGAAGCCCCCGTTCAATTCTGGAGCCGACCAGAAGTCCGGTTCCCCCATCATAGGCTCCCCCTAGCACAGTGTTTTTCCTCTGCTGACCGGAAGTCCGGTTCCCCCACCATAGAGTCTCCCCCTAGCGCGGCGTCCTTTTTCCTCTGCTGACTGGAAATTGGTTCCCCCATCATGGCTGGCTACTTTGGAATCCTCGTTCAACTGCGTTGGCAGTCACCTAACAGGTTTTCACTCTGAATGGGTTGGGGATGCAGGTATGGCGTTGAGTTGGGAGTCCTTTACTCCAGATCAACACTCCCCCAGACCCATAAACCTGTGCCAAACCAGAAAGCTGTTCGTATGCAAGAGTGGTAAGAGTGGTTAGAGGTAAGGAGAGAAAGACTCTGAGAAAATTGGTGGGCATATTTCTTGCAGACCATGTAGACGATGGGTAACAAAGTTGAGATGTCACCTAATGCAGGGGTCTTCAACCTTGGCAACTTTAAGCCTGGCGGACTTCAACTTCCAGAATTCCCCAGCCAACAAAGCAAAGCTGGCTGGGAAATTCTGGGAGTTGAAGTCCTCCAGGCTTAAAGTTGCCAAGGTTGGAGTCCCCTGGCCTAATGCATCCCTCTTGATTAGTTTTTAAGCAAATTATTCCATGTTTTGGGTAGCACTTATTGGGTAACGTTTATCGGCATTTATCATCTGTTGCACCTGCTAATAAACATAACTGGTGAAGTTATATAACATGCTTTTTGTTTTAGCCCAGTTGTGATTTGTAAGTTGTGGTTTATGACTCAAACCAGCCAATGGTGGTTTAATAAACCCCGCATGAGGCAATGAGTAAATGCTGTCAGGAGATTTGAAGATAGTTTTCCTGCTCGTGAGAACTCCCCGTTTTGGTAATGATAATGGAGTGCATTTGAGACGCATTCCCCGGTACTCATAAGCTGAAATATAGACGTCCGAATTGTCAGAGCTCAGAACCAGGGTGGATAAAAATCAATGTTTTTTTTTTAAAAAAAATAAATTTAAAAAAATCAGATTTTTTAAAATTTAAATTGGATTTTTTTTTCATTTAAATTGGATTTTTAAAATTTTTTTATCTAATTTATTTTAATAAAATGCTTTTGGAGTAAAAATCTACCTAGAGATAGTTTTCTATTTAAGATAGAAAACTAATTTAGTTTATTCAGCATGAAATGGAAGCTTAATTATGTACTGTATTTACCTGCATATAAGACTACTTTCTAACACACAAAAATCTTCTCAAAAGTCGGGGGTCGTCTTATACGCCGGGTCTCATTTTCCTGTAACCAGGCAGACCAGCCCGAAAGGCTCTGACGAGCCTTAAATGGCTCTGAGGAGGATCGTCTTATACGCCCGGTCGTCTTATACGCCGGAAAATACGGTAGCATGAGGAGGCTGTATATTCTGTAATATTGGGGCTGTCGGTGAGTCAACAGCGGGTCAGAGGAGGAGACGACAGCTGCTCTTTAAGAATTATGATTTAAATCGAGTCGATTTAAATCAAGCCTTTTTACCAGTGATTTAAACCCTGATTTAATCCGAGTTGATTTAAATCAGATCCACGCTGCTCAGAAAAACAGCAATATCTGAGCTTATCCAACCTTAGCAGCTTTAAGACTCGTGGACTTCAACTCCCAGAATTCCCCAGTCAATCATTACTGGTTAGGGAATTCTGGAAGTTGGAAGTCCATAAAAAAGTTGCTAAAGTTTTGGACACCTGTGCCTTTAGACGATCAGCAGATGGCAGCCTTTTCCTGTTGTATTTGGGCCAGGAAATGGCTCCTTCGATTGCAGGGGTCAACTCAGGCAACGGTGTTACTAATCTCCCCCTTCCGTCTCTTGTCTTAGCCGGAAGTTAGTAACTCTCTTTCCCGGAGTTTACATTTCTCCGATAATTTTGAAACATGACTAAAGCGTGTTGACTTCAAAAGTAAGCTCTACCACAGACTGGGTATTCATAGCACTCTTTCTCTTGAGTAGAGCACCGGATTTTCTAAGACAGCGATTTTCAGCAGCTAGGCCTTTTTTTCCGAAGAGCGAGTTGGAAGACAGATACTCATCCGTCGTTATTAAATTTCTTGGTTACCGAAGTAGCAGTGTGTGTGTGGGGGGAAGTTCCTTCATCTTGACAAGCTTTTTCGTTAACGGCATGAAAATATCTATTCTCTCTGCTTAGCTGAATGGCTTATAACTTAACATCTTATGCCTATTAGCTATCCGTAACCAATATTCTCATGCTTATTTTATTTATTTTTAATTAAAAAGCAAAACTTTGGGAGTAGCATAAAAATTAGAGTGATATAAACTTGACCGGATGGAGTAGTTCAGATTGGTTCACATGTAGAGTAACATATCTTCATAATGGCGAAAATGAAAAATCCTCAGACGATTATAGAGAAAATGATAAGAGGTGATGCGTCTTCCCTGTTTGAAACCCTGTTATGTACAGGAACAAACTGTTTTTATTATTCTTCTATACTGCCCAATAACTTCTCTTAAATGGAAGGGTGTAACTGAAACACCTACAACTAAATATACAATCCTTTGTTAAGCGGATACGGCATTTAAATTTTGGTTTAACAAGTGTCAAAAGCTTCCGATAGTGATGCCACAGTGTGCCACAAATTGAGCATTGGTCATCAAGCGCTTCTGAGATTATTTAATGCCGAATTTACAACTTGTTGAGAAAGGAAGGTTACAGATGCAATTTGGAAAGCAGAAAGGCCCAAGTACAACGATGAAATCTACAGATGTTGGTGCACAAATGGAAAGATAAACGGCTTGAATCCTTTAGATCAGCGGTCACCAATTGGTGTTCCGTGGCCCACTGGTGTTCCGTGAGAAAATTTTGGTGGCCCACAGAAAAGTGATTTGCATTTTTTATATTGCACTAAATCAAGGGTCCTCAAACTATGGCCCCCGGGCCGGATACATACAATGAGCATTTGTGTTGCTGCAGAGAGTCTCCCCCCCCTTCGGGGGCCTTTTTGTATGGGGCAGAGGGGGGCAGAAATTCTGACTCGGGGTCTGCTTCAGCCTCCTGGTGTGAGGCTTCGGGCGAAGGCTAGAGGGAAGTGCCACTGGTGGTGAAGAGCCGGAGGGCCTTGTTCCAGTGGGACTGCATCATGGCCTGGAACTGGCTAACCATCTCAGCCCGCTGAGCCTCCAGGCGCCAGTACCTGGCCTTGCACTCTAGCAGGTCTTCCCTCTGCTCGTAGTCCTCAGTGAGGTGCTTCTGCTGAGCCTCCTTCTCGGTCAGATCCAATTTGAACTGAGCCAGCTGTTTTGCCAACTTTCTCGTGGTGGCTGCTTAGCTCCAACAACTGTTTCCTGTTGGGGCCCTAAGTGGGCAGGTGAGGAGTGGCTGGAAGGGGAGAGTAGAGGCCGGCGATGCACCCCTTGATGCGAGTGACATTGAGTTGGCCACGCCCACCCAATCACATGACCACCTAGCCACGCCCACCCAGCCAGTCATTAGGCAGATCAAATATATGGTCCATGGGATTTAAAATTATACATTTAGTGGTCCCTGAGGTTGGTGACCCCTGCTTTAGATCTATTTAGCTATAAAATCTTTCGCGTTCTCTTCCAGATCCTCCTAGAATTCAGGAACTTTTTATGGGACTTAAAAAGTCCTACGACGAGGGTAGAAGTTACGAAACATTGTACCCAATGCGGTACGGTTTTATCGTTTTTGCACACTTGAGTAATTTTACTGCTTCTTTCAAACTGATTAAAAAAAAAGAAAGTCCATTTTCCCATTGGACTGCTTTCCACTTTGCTATAGGAATCCCCCAACCCTGAATTTAACTAATACCGGTAGCAAATCAATTTCAATTCGATTCATATGCGTTAACAGAATATCCCAGTTACTAAATGAGGAATTTGCCAACTGCTATATAGGAAGCCTCTTTCAGACGATGTTAAGTCATCCGACTTCTCTGACGCCACGATGTGCAATTGTGAGTTGTGTGCACAGCCATTCCCCCCCCCCCCCGGTTCTTTCAGCTGCTGCCAATTCTCTTTCGCTGCTTTTCCCATTCGCAAGGCAAGTAAAATGGAAATCGGGAACTCCGAAAAGCCCCATGATCAGAAAGCTTCTCTAGGATGCTGTTTCCGTCTTAAGACGTGGGAAGGGGCTGCTAATAATCTGACAGTTTGCATGGCATAGCTGGGAAAAGGCTTAAATCAGCTCCTGAAATGGTTATTTCATGTTTGTATCAAGTTACACACCAATCTCTACCTCGACCCAGTTAAATACGTCGTGCAAATACAGGCTGAGCGGTCATTTTTCCATGGCAACTGTACGCAGTAAGCAACTGTAACCCTCCATAGCTTTGTATCTAGTAGCAGTATAAAGCCCGAACTGTATTGGAAACAAGAAACCAAAATGTTCACAGGAGATGAAATTCCACATTGTAGTGTTTTAAATCTGAAGGATATAAAATACTCGGTACTTAACGCTGCTAATATCAACCGTATTATACAGTTGGTTGATTGTATGCGAAGGGGTGCTTGTCAGGTGGAAAGCTGGCAGCTCAGGTTTGAGACCCGAGCTCTGTGCGGGGTGGGGTGAGCTCCCGTTCCTTGCCTCAGCTCCTGCCCACCTAGCAAATTTGAAAGGATGCAAAATTTTATCTTTTAACGACCCCATAATCCCCTTGCGGGATGGAGTCTGGGCAACTGAATGGAGCTTGAGTGTTTACTGGCCGGATGCCCTTCCTGTCGCCGATGCGGAGCTTTGTTCATCAGATATATTCTCATTGTGCCCAGAGAGAAATATCTGCCTCTACCTAGGATAGGACAAACTCACAGCCTCCTGATTGTGAGGTGGGAGCGCCACCTGTAGGCCACCGTATCGCTCTTTGAAAAGGATGCAAATGCAAGTAGAGAAACAGGTACCACTTTGGTAGGAAGGTAACGGCGTTCCTTTCTCATTCCCCTCCACAATTCACAATTTACTTTTATTTTTTTTTGATTATATGCAAGAATTCGTTCATCTGCTTGGATACCTTTTTAAAAACTGCCTTCTGAGAAGGCAGAAATGCGGATTTAATGACCAGAATTATTAACGTGTGGAATTGTACATCTTGGAAAGATGGTGATTTTGAGTATAATAGCTGAAACAACAGCAATGTTGTGGTCTGCCAGTAGCCTGCGGAGCTAGCAACGGAGTCAGACAGCGAGGAGGCTGGGGAGGAACCATGGGCCAGTCCTGGAGTCTGGGGAAGGCCCGGATGAGGGCTCTGCATCGGAGGCAGAGAGGGGGCCAGGGCCATCTGGGAGTGATGTGCAGACTCCGGAGCCTCCAGAGTCGGACAACAGAGAGGCAGAGGAACGGGAGGAGCTTGTTCCTAGTGCGCGCATGCGCAAAGCTGCCAGAAGGCAAGAACAGCTAAAGCAAAAGGGATGACTCGGGAGTAAGGCCAGGAGATGATTGGCCCCTCCCATAAGGCTTAAAAGAGCAGCAAAGACTCTTGGGCTCTTTGTAGGAAAGCAACGTTGCTAAATCTGTTTTCCAGCTGGAGTCTCTTGTTTTTGAACTTTGTGGGGCTTTGCCAAGGCAGGCCTTTGGCAGGGTGCCAAAGAAGATAAAGGTTTGTGATAAGCCGCAAGGATCTTTTCTGAAGGACTGTTTTGGATTTGGATTAAGCTGGGAATGAAGTAATTCTCAGCTATTATTATTATTATTATTATTATTATTATTATTAATTTGATTTATATGCCGCCCTTCTCTTGAGACTCAGGGCAGCTTACAATGCGTTAAGCAATAGCCTTCATACTTTTGTATATTTATACAAAGTCAGCTTATTGCCTCCTTAATTTACCTACCTTAGAAAGGATGAAAGGCTGAGTCAACCTTGAGCCTGGTGAGATTCGAACTTACAGTAATTGCAGACAGCTGGTGTTAATCATAATGCTTTTAGACTGCTGAGCTATCCAGCTCTCTATTCTAATAAAATAGTTTTGTTTGAGACTGATTGTGTCCTGAAACAACTGAGTGAGCCTAGATCACAACAAGCAAAAGTACTAAGGGTTCTGGTATACTGCTGCGTAATTGCAAATTTGTGTACCATGATTCGCTCGCTAGACACGTCGGACTCAAGAACTTAAAATGTAGAAACCACAGAAAATATGAGGTGGTTTTATTTACAATATGTACATGGAACATCAGATGGCTCCGCTTCGCATACTGAAGAATCACGTCCTAACAGCTTGCAGAGCAAATGCCTATTTTAAATCATTCCTTTTTAGAGGCGGTAAAGCTCGTAGCAGCGTTGCTCGGGAATGTGAAAACAAACAAAACGAAAGTTTAGTCCCTCCTTACGTAGAAAATATTATAGCCGAGTTCTATCATCCCGCCGATGAGCAGAATCCAAAGGGGAATAAAGACGTAATAAAGTTTCATGGCGGTAAATTGTTCCAGTTTCGCACACAGGGCGAGGCAGAAGGCCAGCTTCAAAAGCATCGCCGTCAAGTACCATGCTTTTTTTTTGAGATTCTGAGAACCGTTGCGAGGATCGTAGCCGGACTTACAACGGCGAGCCATTTTCACGATGATCATCACTAGAAGAATGGTATCAAATATCCAAACCGGGATAAATATGAGAAACCAGTTCCAGGGTGCCTTTTCATCCAGTTTTAACACCAACATGATCAGGAAGAGTAACGTAAAGAGCCATGTGAGTAGCACTCTCTGGGCCAAGGACATTCTCATTTAAACAGCCTTGGTAGTCAGTAGCCAGAACGGAAAAAGAGATGTCCTAGAATAAAGGAAGGAAAAAAATAATAATAAGGCGATGGGTAAAAGGGTATAAAAAGACATTCTGCGTATGTTCCCCCATAAAGCTTTGGCTATTTTTCAAACAACAACAAAAACAGTGAATATTGTGAACTGGGAATTTTTTGCTTTCATGAGTTCACTAGAATCGAACAGGAAATCTCTACTTGTTTCATTTAATTCATTTGGCCTTGCCCTGGAGATAATGGCACTGGCAATAGCATTTAGACTTGTATACCGCTTCATAATACTTTACAGCCCTCTCTAAATGGTGGTTCCTATTTTTCTACTTGCATTTTTTACATGCTTTCGAACTGCTAGGTTGGCAGAAGCTGGGACAAGTCACGGGAGCTCACCCCGTTACGCGACACTAGGGATTTGAACTGCTGAACTGCCGACCTTTCGATCGATAAGCTCAGCGTCTTAGCCACCATGTCCCTTAAAATTATTTAAATTATTATTATTAAACAGCACAGGAACTTAATGGAGGTGCTAAACTTACGTATCCAGTAGTCTTTCGGCTTACAACTGTTCATTTAGGGACCAAAGTTACAACTGCACTGAAAAAAAAGTGACATGCCCACCCAGTTTTCACACTTGTGACCAGCAGCATCACGTGATCAGAATTTGGACGCTTGGCAACAGACTCACAGTTATGACGGTAGCAGTGTCCTGGGGTCATGTGACACACACCCCCTTTTGCGACCTTCTGACAAACAAAGTCAATGGGGAAGCCAGATTTCCCTTAACAACTTTCGCAAGAGGGTAAAATGGGGCAAAACTCATTTAATAACTGTCTCGCTTAGTAACAGACATGTTGGGCTCAAAAGTGGTCGTTTAAGTCGAGGACTACCTGGTACTTCTAGCAAAAGTCAAACGATTACACAGCATTGCAACAAACAATACTGAAACCTTGCCTAAGTATTATATTATTATTATTTAGCTGTTATTCTTCTATAACAGATTTCAAAACAACGAAAATCCCACTTTCCAAGCAGCTGACCGATCCTATTATTTATTTATTTATTTAATTGCATTTTTATACCGCCCTTCTCCCGAAGGACTCAGGGCGGTATACAGCCATAATAAAACAGTAACCACACAAAATTTAGAAACCATTAAAATAATTCAATCATTTGAATTATTCAATCATTTAGCCCTAATTAAAAAACCCCAAACTAAAATCCATTTAAAAACATCCATTTAAAAACCCATTAAGCTTGATGAAATAATAGGGTCTTCAAAGCACGACGGAAGGCGCGGAGGTCGGGGATCCTTCGTATATCCGGGGGCAGTTCGTTCCATAGGGCAGAGGCCCTCACAGAGAAGGCTCTCTCCCTGGGGGCCGCCAGTCGACATTGTTTGGCCGACGGCACCCTGAGGAGGCCCTCTCAGTGGGTGCGTACCGGCCGGTGGGAGACAATTGGTGGCAGAAGGCGGTCCTGTAGGTATCCAGGTCCTAAGCCATGGAGCGCTTTGAAGGTGGTGACCAACACCGTGAAACACACCCGGAAGACCACCGGGAGCCAGTGCAGTTCGCGCAAGAGAGGTGTTACATGGGAGCGACGTGTCGCCTGCATAATCACTCCCGCGGCTGCATTCTGGATCAGTTGGAGCCTCTGGGTGCTCCTCAAGGGGAGCCCCATTTTGAGGGGTCCTTGGTACTTTCTGAGCTTGTTGGCCTTTCTTTTTTTTTGCAGACGTTTCATTACCCAACTAGGTAATAGCATCAATGCCAGGGGGGAGTGGGGTTTGTGGAGAGGAAGAAGAGGAGGAGGAGAGGAGAAGACCAAGGAGTCCTTGGTGCTGAGCTTGGTGGGCTCTTTGCAGACATTTCATGACCCAACTAGGTAATATCATCAGTGCTAGGAAGGAAAGGGATTTGTGGAGAGGAAGAGGAGGGAGGAGGACAGTAGGGTGTCCTTGATCCTTTCTGAGCTTGGTTGTTTTTTTGCATACGTTTCATGACCCAACTAGGTAACATCATCAAGGCTAGGAGGGACTGGAGCTTGTGGAGAGGAAGAGGAGAGGGAGTACTATGACATCCTTGATCCTTTCTGAACTTGGTTGTTTTCTTTGCAGACGTCTCATGACCCAAACTAGGTAACATCATCAGTGCTAGGAAGGAAAAGGATTTGTGGAAAGGAGGAGGAGGAGGATTATGGTGTCCTTGGTGCTCTGAGCTTGGTTGTTTTCTTTGCAGACATCTCGTGACCCAACTAGGTAACATCATCAGGGCTTTTTAAAAAAAGGAATGGGGTTTGTGAAGAGGAGGAGGAGGAGAAGACTGTGGGAATCCTTCATCCTTTTTGAGCCGGCTGGTTTTCTTTTGCGGACGTTTCGTGACCCAACTAGGTAACATCATCAGGGCTCCAGTGAGCGCTGGGCCTCCTTTGACTAAGGCCGAAAAAGGCGGAAAAAAAAGCGCCCCCCCCCCAAAAAAAACCACCCCCTCGACCTCCTTTCCACACGACGCAGGTATTTCTCTTCAATGGGGCGGGGCTTAAAAGGAGACCGCCTCTCCCCCCCCCTCTCCCTCCTTCCCCCCACCCGCCCACCCGCCCTGCAGGCCCAGCCCAGCCTGGAAGAAGCCCCGAGGCCGCCTCTCCATCCCCCTCCATCCTCGCCACAACAACCGAGGAGAGGCCCCTGAGGAAGGCTTCGAGGCCGCCCGGCCTGTGAGCACCGCGACTATCCGCCTTTCACGGCTCTCTCTCCGGCCTTTCGTCGCCAGAGCCAGGCTGAGGCTTCGCGAAAGGCCGCGCTACTCACCTCGCCTCAGGACCCCATGGGCGGCCCCGCACCGCGCCAAGCGACGCCGCTCTAGGCTCGCCTGATCAGCGAGAGAGAGAGAGAGAGAGAGAGAGAGAGAGGGGCCCCGCATTCCCGCAGCCACCTCCTCTCCCCCCTCATAGGCCGGCCTTGGCTCCGTTCCGCCGCTCTCATCGGCTGGAAGCGCTGTCCGTCATCCCGCACAGCTCCTCCTCCTCCTTACTCCTTCGTCTTCTCTTCCCTCGTTTTCCTATTCGGCAGCCCAGCTGCCTATCAGAATCGCTGGTGGTTGTTTTTTTTTTCCCCCTTAAAGTCCCGCCCTGCCGCCACCGGAGCTGTCATTTCCCTTTTGGATGCTTTCGCCCCGCGTTGGAATTCCTCCGCCCCGCCGGTCAATCAAACCAAGCCAGCCAACTAAAGCGCTGAGGCCGCGCCCCTTCTCTCCTTTCCCCCCCCTCCCGAATTTCTCGCCCAATCACCGAAAAAGGGAGGGGCTTTCGGGTCACGTGAGGGCTTTTCGAGCCTCGCGCGGCGCGGGTGGGCCCCTCCTTCCGCCCCGCCCCCTTCCCTCCTCCTCCCCCTCCTCCCCCTCCAGTGGGCGGGGCGACCAGAAGCCCAGATTGGCGCGCCGTCCTTCCACGGCAGCGCGCTGTTGCTGCTGCTGCCGCTGCTGCTTTTCCTTCCCCCCTCCCTCCCCCCCTCTCTGCCCCCCCCACACGCCTCGGGAGCGCGCACTCGCCCCCCCCCTCCCACCACACTACCACCACGCCAGCCCGGCAGGCAGGCGCTGCTCCCTCTGCCCCTTTCCAGGCTCTGCAGAGGCATTTTTTTTAATGTTTTTTTTTGGGGGGGGTCTTTCTCCTCCCGCCCCTCGCCTGCCAGCCAGCGAAGACCCGGTGAGTGCCCCCCCAAATCCCCACCTTGCAGCTGGGAGGGGCTGGTTTTTGGGGTGGGGGGAGGAGGAGAAGGATATGCACGTGCGCGGGGGGGGGATGCAAAGCCAGGAAAGGGAGGGTAAGTGGGTGGGGGGGGGCTTGTCCTTGGAGGAGGGCGACGTGGCTGCGGAGGGGAGGGGAGGGGAGGGGGGGGGTCCTTGCCTGCCAGGCAGAGGAAGGGGAGGCTGCATGCCCCCCCACCCCCCATAGAAAGGGATCTCTCTTGCTTTGCCCCCTTGCAGGGAGGGAAGGGGAGCACAGGTGAGGAGGGGGCTCCACTGGGAAGGAATTCTTGGTTGCAAGTTTGCCCCCTTTTGCAGGGAGGGAGAGAGGGGGGGGCAAAGATCAGGAGGGGCCCTCCTAGAAAGAGATCTCAGATGTTTTGCCCCCTTGCAAGGGAGAGGGTGGTGGGAAAGGGCACAGGTGAGGAGTGGGCTCTGGACCCCCCACCCCCCCCATCCCCGCAGGACTGGATCTTGGCAGCTTGGTCCCCTTGCAGGAGGGTGGGAAGAGATGGAGGGGTCAGGAGGGGGCTCTGTAGAAAGAGATCTCAGATGTTTTGCCCCCTTGCAAGGGAGAGGGTAGTGGGGAAGGGCACAGGTGAGGAGTGGGCTCTGAACCCCCCCCCACCCCCGCAGGACTGGATCTTGGCTGCTTGGTCCCCTTGCAGGAGGGTGGGAAGAGATGGAGGGGTCAGGAGGGGGCTCTGGGCCTCTCTACAAGGGGGTGTGGGCTTCTGGTCCCCTTTCAGGGAGGTAGAAGGAGATGCAAAGATTGGGGGGGGTCTTCCTAGGAAGAGATCTCGGATGCTTTGCCCTCTTGCAGGGAAGGAGGAAGGGAGGACATAGGTGAGGAGGGGGGCTCTGGACTCCCCGTAGGACTGAATCTCGGCTGCTTGGTCCCCCTCGCAAGGAAATGGGAAAGGATACAGAGGTCAGGAGGGAGCTCCCCCCCCAAGGAGGGTCTCAGCTGCTTTGCCCCCTTGCAGGAAGATGGAATGGGGAAGGGCACAGTCAGAATCCCCCTGGGCCTAGCAGCTTCTCTGCAGTTGCATTGGCACTCCCGGCTGTGCACCGTCCTCCTTGGTGATGCCCCTTTAGTACCCACCTCCACGGATCCTGCCCAGGGAAGGAGCCCCGAGTAATTCAGGTTTGGTCCAGCATGCTAAGCAAGTGGACAGGTAGATCCTGATGGAAAATCCACCTGGCTGATGGAAGGAGGCGCTGGTGTTTTTTGGCACTCTGCTAATTCCCACCTCTAATTCAGATTTTAAAAAAAGAGAGAGCAAAACAGAACTAATTACAATGATCTGGAGTCAGGACACACTGTGAAAATGGTAATTATGATTATGCAAAACGTGGCCTGTTTTTTTTGGGTGAAGGCAGGACAGGGGTTATTTCAAGTAAGCAGATTAAGCAAGATGTTGGGTGATGCCTCCTGGGTCATATCTCCATTTGGCCTTGCCTGGGAGTGCCTTTTCAGGGTGAGTGCCAAAATCTGTGGAAATATGGAATTCTCAAGCTTTATTGGCTGCTATATTGGTTTTGAAAGGCGGGTAATCTATCCTGAGGTGTCTGTCTTGATCTTCAGATGCTGAGAGAGATGATGATGATGATGATGATAATAATAATAATGACTGGCAGCAACCTGTATCAACCATTAGCACCAGTCAATGGTATTTGTAAAGCATTTTTGAATGTTCAGTTGACTGAGTTTCATATTTTAATAATAATAATAACAACAACAACAACATTATTATTATACAGCTTACATCCTCCGACGATGTTCCTAGGTCCTTGGATAGGACTCAAGCTGCTGAGCTATTAACCGGCCTCAAAGGCTGTGAATCTCACTACAGATTAAATAATAATAATAATAATAATAATAATATGAACATAGTTATAATAATTCTTAATTCATAATTATGAATATAATTATGTTCATATTATTATGAACATAGTATTAACATAATGTGGAACATCGTGCATGTTTAATGAATAAAGTAAATAATAATACCGTTTCCCCGAAAATAAGACATCCTCTGATAATAAGCCCAATCGGGCTTTTGAGTGCATGTGCTAAAATAAGCCCTCCCCAAAAATATTTAAACGCATGCACAGCCGGTCCCTGCCATTTTCTCTGGTTAGGGTTAGGGAGACAGAGCTGGAAATCAGGTAAGACGTCTTGCTCCATGCCCCCTAAAATAATAAGACCTCTCCAAAAAGAAGGCTAAGGGTTCAAAATAATATGACAGGATCTTTTTTTTTTTTAAATTTGATTTATACGCCACCCTTCTCCGGAGACTCAGGGCGGCTTACAATGCATTAAGCAATAGCCTTCATACTTTTGTATATTTATACAAAGTCAGCTTATTGCCCCCACAAACTGGGTCCTCAATTTACTCACCTTAGAAAGGATGGAAGGCTGAGTCGACCTTGAGCCTGGCTAGGATTGAACTCGCAGAATTGCAGGCAGCTGGATGTTAATTGCTGCCTTTAATAGGAGGCATTAGCCCCCTACGCTACTCAGGCTCTCTTACGATTTTTGGGGAAACACAATAATAATAATAATCCACATCTTTCATCTGGTGGGAGAACTCTGTAACGTCCATGACTTTGAGAGTGACCCTTGCCGGGAACTCCTCTTAGGATTATCCTTGTAGGTAAGATCAGAATAAGAGAAATGGGCTCTAGAAACATGAGGAAAGCCCACTCCCCTAAGAATAGCAGAATGACAAGAGCTGGAGGGGACCTGGGAGGTCTTTTAGTCCAAGCAGGAGACCCCCACACCATTTCAGACAAATAGTTATCTTAGTCTCTTTTTATAAGCCTCCAGTGATGGAGGAGCCACAACTGTTTGTTGTGGCCTGTTGGCCACTGGCCCGTCCGGCAGCCGAATCGGAGGAGGAGGAGGAGGCGTGGGAGTCAGGGTCAACATCAAGGCAAACTGAGAGCTCCGTGGGGGAAGAGGAAATGGAGTTGGCAGAGAGAAAGAGACAGAGGCGGAGTCTGGGCCGTCCATCAGCCCTCAGATGGAGAGTCAACAGCCCCCAGGTCTGGAGGTGGCTGATGAGGAAGAGGAGGAATAGCTGGATCCAGTGCCTGACGCCTAAATGCACAGAAGGCAGAGGAGAGGAGAGCAGTGGAAATCTATGGGCCGGTCCTTGGGACTGAAGAGCGACCGCTGCTAATGAAGCCCCACCCTAGCTTGGGGGATAAAAGGCAGGGGGTGGAAATGACTAGATATGGCAGACAACTATTCGTCTCCCTGCCGGATGGACTTGTTAGCCTGCGGTGAGAGAGAAACTTTTTGCCCTGGCTGCTGGCGCTCCTGATAAAGGAATCTTTGCGTTCAATTCACAGGGTTTGTTGTGTTTGGGGAGCTGGGTTAGAACATTCTGGAGACAAGCTTGTTCCACCTTGGAGGTCTTCTAGTCCAGCCCCCAAGCAGGAAACCCTCTACCCATTTCAGACAAATAGTTGTCCAGTCTCTTCTTAAAAACCTCCACAATTTCTGGAGGCAAGTCATTCCAACTGATTAATTGTTCTCCCTGTCAGGAAATTTCTCCTTAGTTCTAGGTTGCTTCTCTCCTTGACTAGTTTCCATCTGTTGCTACTTGTCTTGCCTTCGGGTGCTTTGGAAAGATCAGGAATCCAACTTGGAGGAAAAAAAAAGAAAAGCTGCAGCCTACAGAAACTTTTCAAAAAAGTTTGAGGGCCAGATAAGGTTTTGTAGTTGGGAGATGTCCCTCTGGTTACTTCAGGGCAAAAGAGAAACCTCCACAAGTCATCTAGAAACCCGATCTGAGTAGACCAAAGCTTCAACTGAGCCAATGCTGAAAAAGGAGCTCTTTTATTTATTTATTTTTTGGCTAAGATGCTTATAGCTGGACCGGTGGAATAGTGAAAGCTTTTAATTGAAGGAAATGTCGGACTTATTAGTCCTCATCAGTTAGTCACACCCTCATCCTATGTATCATCCCTGTAAAGGTACAGTATTTCTTTTCTTTTCTAGGTTCTTCCTACATAAACCAAGGTTTTTATGCAGCCCTAGTTCAGTGAAATCACAAGAAGAACCTGGCTAAAGAGAAAAATACATAAAGGCCTACGAAAAGAAAAGAAATACTGTATCTTTACAGGGATGATACATGGGGTGAGGGTGTGGCTAACTGATGAGGACTAATAAGTCCAAAATAGATCTATCTTAGTCTCCTTAGCTTCCCCAGAGTGCTTGCTGGCTGCCTGAAAAAAAGCCTAGAAACTAGTGGATTGTGATTTCACTGAACTAGGGCTACATAAAAATCTTGGTTTACGTGGGAAGAACCCGGCTAAAGAGAAAAACATATATAAAAGCTGGATTTTTGAGAAGCAGAGGAGGGAAAACTAGGAAAAGGAATGAAATGAAGTGTATTGTCAGGACATTTGTTTAATTGATGCGCTGGTAATTTCAGCCAGCATCCTTTGTGAACTCACAGATGTCGGTGGAGAAAAGTGGTGGAATTTTTTTTTCTTTTATTGGGCTCAACACCGAAATCGGACAGTTTAGTCGAGAAGGATGGGGAAAAAGAACTTCAGTTGCAAAGTTACAACAGATCACGAGGAAGAAACATTTTTTTTCTTCTTCTTAAAGTTGTGTTTTCTTCCAGAGATAATGTTCGACTGTTAATAGCGGGATGTGGCGAGACAACGAGGGTAAGAATACAGAAGTTTTGGAGTATGAATAGCTTCGGAGATACTTATAAATTACCGTGTGTTGCTTAAAAAATTTATCGCTCGATCCCTCCCGGATGAAATGAAAGACGGGCTGAGGTAGTCGGCAGGAATTTTACCTGACTTGAGGGCACTTAAATATTCATTTATTTACATTTCTGCTGCTGTTTTTGCCTTAGTTATGGAGCTTTGTTTCCCCTTAACATTCTTCAGGGATTCAAGAAGACTCGATAAGTAGATTTTCTGTAGAGAATTAAAAAAAAATGACCTCTTTAGCCACCCGGGGGGGGGGGGGATGTTTATATATGTGCATTTGAGGCTTCTTAAGGGTTTGAAAGTTGAATCGTCATCTCTTCCTCTTCCTCCTCCTCCCCTTCTTATCAGTAGCATTGAAAAGTGCCATGTCAGCTGTCCTGTTTCATGAGGAATTCAAATTAAAACTCATCTCTTTTTCTTCTCCTTCCTCCTCCTCCTTTTTCTTCTTTCTCTTCTTCCCTCTTTCCTCCCTTCTCCTCCTCTTCCTCCTTCCTCCTTTTTCTTTCTCTTCTTCCCTCTTCATCCTCCTCGTCGTCCTCCTTCCTCTTCTTCTTTTTCTCCTTTCTCTTCTTCCCTTTCCTTCTCCTCCTCCTTCTGCATCTCTTCCTCTTCTTCCTCCTTTTTCTCTTTCTTCTTCCCCCTCTTCCTCCTCTATCTCCTCCTCCTTCCTCTTCTTTTTCTCCTTCCTCTTCTTCCCTCTTTCCTCCTCCTCCTCCATCTCTTCTTCCTCCTTTTTCTTTCTCTTCTTCCCTCTTCTTCCTCCTCATCCTCCTCCTTTCTCTTCTTCTTTTTCTCCGTTTTCTTCTTCCCTCTTTCCTTCTCCTTCATTTCTGTCCCTTCCTCTTCTCTTTTCTTTCCCTTCCTTCTTCCTCCTCCTCCTTCCTCCTCTTCTTTTTCTTCATTCTCTTCTTCCCTTTCTTCTTTCTCCTCCTCCTCCTTCATCCTTGAAGATTTTTCTTTTTTCGTTTATAAAATGAAAAGCTCTATATATTTACACTTTGCCCTTTTCAACTCTTCTACCACTTCTGACTCTTTTTGTCCTGAATGAAGGACCGTTCCCATCCTACCATCCACAGCTGCTGTCTCTCTCTTCCCCCTTCTCCCATCCATCTTCAACACTCTCGGTTCCCCTTTCGCCTTGACTGGAGTTCTTCGAAGCTCCGTTTCTTCTGCGGTTGGAGAATTTCCTCCTTAAGACTTGTCTCAACTGTTTTGTCACCATCCAAAACTCCTCACTGTGATTCTTTTGGGGAAGGCCCCATAATGTCATCCTCCCCAGACTTGATTTTTCTTTCCTGAGAAAAGAAACTACTTATGCAAATCAAACTTTCTTGCTGCTTGTCAGCATACAGTAGCGGCCAAAATTGTGGAAACCTTTTGGGAAAAGTGTATTTTTGTGGTTTGATGGCTAATAACACCAATTTTGTGTGTGTGTGGTGGTGGGGAGTTTCAAGATAATCCTATTCTACTGCTGGAATGGCCTGGGAATTGCCCAGACCTTTACCCAATTGAAAATAGATGGAGCCAACTAAAGAAACTTGTTAGTCAGAAGCGACCCAGCAATAAAACCCAGTTAATAGAAGCCATCATTCAATCTTGGTTTCACATTAGAACAGCTGCGGAACTAAAAGACTTGATTCCCTCCAGGGGAAGGTGTCGTAAGGCCGTCATTCATGCTAAAGATTACCCAGCTAAGGATTAACTGACGTAATGATTTTTGCATATCTCGTTTTCTCTATGGAGATCTCGTTTTTTCTACGGGTTTCACTTCTTGCTACTGTAACTGCTATTCTAATAGCAAATCCTTCATCCAAGTTAATGCATGACATTCTTGATTAAGTTATCTTTCCATCCATATGTAATGTTATGCTACTACTCCAAAAAAAAAAAAGTGTATACACTATAGGCCAGTGATGGCTAACCTTTTTGCCATTGCGTGCCAAAAGTGAGGGGAGCACGGGGGGTTGTGCGCGAGTGTATCCACACCCATAATCCTATGTGCCTCGCCCTCCTGCGCAAACATGTGTAACTCCCTGTGCTCCCTCCGCTTTTGGCACGTGATGCCACAGTGGGCCCGGTAGGCCCATTTTTCACCCTCCCCAGGCTCCAGAACCTTTCTAGGAGCCTGGGGAGGGTGAAAACAGCATTCCCCACCCCCATAGAGGCCCTCCAGAGGCTGGAAATAGCCTGTTTCCTGACTTCCAGTGGGCCCAGAAGGCCCAAAAGTCAGCTGGCCAACACGTGCATATGCGCCGGAGCTGAGCTCATGTGCCCACCGATATGGCTCCATGTGCCACAGGTTCGCCATCACAGCTGTAGGCAGAGGTGGTATTCAGCCGGCGGCAATCGTGGGTTGGCCCGCCTGTCCTGGTGCTATGCTGTCCTATTTAGCCATGTTTTCAAGTCCAGGCGCATGCACAGAAGGTCGGGCATGTGTGAAGAAGGTGTGTGAAGCGAGCTTCCAGTGATGAAGCTCCTACAATTTCTGAATGTGTGACTAAGTCTGGAAACTCCTATTATTATTATTATTATTATTATTATTATTATTATTATTATTATTATTATTATTATTATTATTATTAAATTTTTATACCTCCCTTCTCCCAGAGGACTCAGGGCTGTGTACAGCCACAGTAAAACAATATAAAATACAAAATTTGAAAGCGATTTAAAACAGATTAAATATTTTGGCCCCCCAGTTAAAAACCCGCAAATTTAAAACACCCAATCCAAATTCTTATTAAGCCAGGCCAGCCTGTTGGAATAGCAGAGTCTTAAGGGCACGGCAAAAGGTACGCAGATCAGGAATCCTACGTATCCCCGGGGGCAGTTCATTCCAGAAGGCGGGTGCCCCCACAGAGAAGGCTCTCCCCCTGGGGGTCGCCAGTCTACATAGACTCTGTGGGAGCATGTTGGTTGGTTGGAGGCCATCGGTGGCAGTAGGCGATCCCGTAAGTATCCGGCTCCTAAGCCATGGAGCGCTTTGAAGATGGTAACCAGCACCTCTAGGCGTCTTTTCCGGCACTTCATCTCCCTCAGCGTCTCAGAAAACCAGGGAGCCAATTGAGATCGGCACCGGGTCAAAGGCTGCAAAAGCACGATGCGGTCCAAAGCTCCAGTGGCCGCCTTATCTCAGGCAGCCACCAGTTCTTCAGTCGAGTCGTGAGCCAGAGCCTCCGGGAATGGCCCAAGCTCTGTCAGGAACCTCTCCGAGTCCATCAGGCACCTGGGACGGAACCACCTAGTTGGTTCCGTCTCCCTGCGGCGGAAGGAAGCGGCTCGAAAGTCTAATTGAAGGAGTGAATGATTTGACCATGACAAGGGCTTGATGACTAAGTCCCCTATTTCTAGATCATTCAACCACTGACCAGAGACAAAAATCAAGTCCAGCATGTGACTCTCCCATATGAGTAGGGCCTTGAACTAACTGGGTCAGGTCCATGGCTGCCATGGAAGCCATGAACTCCTGAGCTGTCTCCGATGTTTCACCAACAGATGGCAGGTTAAAATCCCCCATGACCATAAGTCTGGGGGTATCCACCGCCACCCCGGCTATTACTTCGAGCAGCTCAGGCAGGGCTGCCGCTACGTGGCAGGGAGCCGGGTACGCACTTCACAAGGAGGGACTCACAGTCGGCTATCTGAGGAACAGTGGCCTCCCTCGAACACAGTTCCTTAAATAATGGATCTGTAGCATTGCTTACAACGAAGCGCGGATAGCTTTTTACTAAAATCAATATGTGCTACGTCCTTCCGTTAATTCCATAACTCCCCTTAGCTTTTACTTTATGGAGACCTCATTCAATGGGTATTATCGAATTTGGCCTTCTTCTGCTCCTTTCATTCCAGAAATGAGATCTTCAGGAATTTAAAACGCCTTCACGTTCTTGTTTTTTGACCTTTATAAAGGAAAGGAATTCAAGCAGACAACATTTTTCCCCCCTCGTTCTATTCTGGTTCCAGCAGGAATTTTTTTGTGAAAACCATAGATTTCTGCTGCCTTTTTTGGGGGGGTCAATTTGTGTCAGTTGTCCCCTCAACTCTATATAACTCCATAGCACCAGAAGGCAGGACAAGAAACAAGGGTTGGAAACTAACCCAAGAGAGAAGCAATCTGGAATTAAGGTGAAACTTTGAATGACAATGTTGGAAGGGACTTCGGAGGTCTTCTAATCTAAC
Organism: Coluber constrictor foxii; assembly: GCA_038048745.1. Classification (NCBI taxonomy): domain Eukaryota; kingdom Metazoa; phylum Chordata; class Lepidosauria; order Squamata; family Colubridae; genus Coluber; species Coluber constrictor. The sequence continues at coordinate 10,995,896 of CM075964.1, forward strand.
CCCCTAACCCCCTGTACCATTTCAGTCAAATCGTTGTCCGATCTCCCTTTAAAAACCTCTAATGATGGAGCACCCACAACTTCTGAAGCTATTCCATTGGCTGTTTGCTTTCTCCGTTAGGAAATTCCTTCTTAGATTGGCTGTTTTATTTATTTATTTATTTATATATTTATTTATTTACTTACTTACTGACTTACTGACTTACTGACTTACTTACTGACTTACTGACTTATTTATTTATTTATTTATTAAATTTTTATACCACCCTTCTCCCAAAGGACTCAGGGTAGTGTACAGCCATAATAAAACAACATGAAATACAACATTTAAAAGCAATTTAAAAACAAATTAAATATTTTGGCCCCACAGTTAAAAACCCAAAATTAAAACATCCAATCCAAATTCTTATTAAGCCAGTCCAGCCTGTTGGAATAATAGAGTCTTAAGGGCACGGCAAAAGGTACGCAGGTTGGGAATCATAAGTATCCCCGGGGGCAGTTCATTCCAGAGGGCCGGTGCCCCCACAGAGAAGGCTCTCCCCTGGGGGTCGCCAGTCGATATTGTTTGACTGACGGCACCCTGAGGAGCCCCTCTCTGTGGGAGCATATTGGTCGGTGGGAGGCCATTGGTGGCAGAAGGCGATCCCATAAGTATTCGGGTCCTAAGCCATGGAGCGCTTTGAAGATGGTAACCAGCACCTTGAATCTCACCCGGAAGACCACCGGGAGCCAGTGCAGCTCGCGCAGGAGAGGTGTCACATGGGTGCATCATGTCGCTCCCATAATCACCCACGCGGCCACATTCTGGACCAGTTGGAGCTTCCGAGTGCTCTTCAAGTGGAGCCCCATGTAGAGAGCGTTACAGTAGTCCAGACGGGATGTGACGAGGGTGTGAATGATAGTGCGCAGGCTGTAGGTTCCTTCTCTCCTTGGTTAGTTTCCATCTATTGCTTCTTGTCCTGCCTTCTGGTGCTTTGGAGAATAGGTGGACCTCCTCTTTGGAACAGTCCCTCAAATTTTGGAAGGGACTATCATCTCTCCAGTAGTGGGTTTCAAATCCCGGTGCTATTGAGAGCACGTGGTGCTTCTGCGCGAAGGATCTGCACAGAGCGTTTTCGATGATGTCTGGGCGGGTGAGTGGAGTTTCCCGTCGCCGCCGCTACCAGTTCTCCCAAACCAGAGCAAATTGGTAGCAACCCACTACTGCATCTCTCCCCTAGTCCCTTCTTTTCATTAAACCAGACAAACCAAGTCTAAATGTCTATTAGATTAAAATGTTTATTAGATTAGACAGTTGTAGTCCGGAATGGGACAATTGGTTGGAACTGACTCATGACGGCCAACTTGGTGTGGGACAATTCAACAGTTTGATTTAATTATTTAAATGGTGGGACCGGAAGTTGTCAAACAGCCCATTTTCAGCCTCCGGAGGACCTCCGGGGTGGGTGGGTGGGTGGGTGGGGAAGGCTGCTTTTGCCCTCCCCAGACTCCTAGAGAGGCCCTGGAGCCAAGTGAGAAAGAAAAATGGGCCTCCCCCCTCCAGGCCCTCTGGAGGCAGGAAACAACCTGTTTCCCTACTTCTGGTGGGCCCAGAAGACCTGAAAATTAGCTGGCCAGCGCACGCATGCGCTGATATGACCACATGTGGTTCGCCATCACGGGCATAGCGTCGCCTGATTGGACTAGATGACCTATAAAGTCTCTTCCAACTTTGTTAATCTGTTAATCCTTTCTTCAACGATTCTATTCCACTCTTTCTTCCATATTAGTTCCCGCGGCAAGTTGACTGCGGCGAGTTGGCCATGGCGAGTTGGCCATGTCAAGTTGTCCTAGACAAGCTCCATCCTTTGAGTCCCGATGTGTAGACACACTCGAGCACTGAACCGTGTGTGTTGGATTTTTGGCAATCCTAGACCAGCTTGTTTTTCCAGGAAGAATTAAGTGTTGGGAATAGTAAGTTATTTGGAACATCTCTTTCTAAAAATAATAGTTATATATAGCAATTCCGCTTCTGCTCATCGTCCTTGTTTGCCGTCAGCTTACATTACCCCATTGATGATGATGATGATGATGATTTTTTTTTCTTGTGTTTCTTAAATTCAACTATTTCAGGCACTGTGGGAAAATATCATTGCGCGTGTTTTCCAGGGCGTCATCAGGCAAAAAAAAAAGGGACTGGCCAGACTTTCCTACAAAACAAGGATCATGTGAATGGAGAATGGAATCCCTCTCGTCTATGACTATATAATTTATGAGCTGGCATTCCAGCTTGTTTAGCCAAACCCAGGTCTTGTACGAGGAAAGTTGCAAATATAGACTTGCGAAAATATGTCCCAAATGAAGGAAGGGGGGGGGGGGAGAGGAATTGTTATTGCGGATGATTTTGCAATGAAACTCAGAATCTGAATTCTTTTTCTTTTTTGGGGTGGGGGACAGTCTTGGCTGGTTTGGCAAGATTTTATAATCTGAAAGCAGGTTTTGGATACCGTACAAGAGAAGGAGAGGCATTCGCGTTATATTTATATTTAGAACGGAGTCGTAGGCCGTTCGTAAAGCTTAACCTAAAAAAGTTGTAACAAAAAGTGAAACGGGTTTACTTAATAAACACGATAAATCTTTTGTGTCAGAAGTCAGATAGCTTGGAATTTGCTTGTTTTGAGGGTTGGGTGTAGAGTCGGGAGTTAACCATAATTTGAATTTTAGTGACGGAGTAAAGTGTATTTAATAACGAACCTTCAGGGATCCAGTCCTCCACAGATGTTTATTTATTTATTAGTTCAATTTATTAGTTCAATTTATACGCTGCCCTTCTCCGGAGACTCAGGGCGGTTTACAATGCATTAAGCAATAACCTTCATACTTTGGTATAGACCTGTTTAATAGGGCTTTCGCCCCCCCCCCCAGTGGTGTTCTTTTTTATACAAAGTCAGCTTATTGCCCCCACAATCCGGGTCCTCATTTTACCTACCTTGGAAGGATGGAAAGCTGAATCAACCTTGAGCCTGGTGAGATTCGAACTTGCAGTAATTGCAGGCAGCTGGTGCTAGTTAACAGCCCTTTAGTCTGCTGCGCCACCAAGGCTCTTTTAGAATGAATATATAGATCCGTGATGTCGATAGGTGGCACGCAGAGCCCTCTCTGCTGGCACGTGAGCTGTCACCCAGCTCAGCTCCACCCCGCATGCGGGCCCACCTCCCACTGACCAGCTGATTTTCGGATTTCTGCTGTGCATGGGCAGGGGGCATGTGGGAGACGCGTGTACATGCATGGGAGGGAGTTGCGTGTACATGCATGAGGGTGTCGCACGCATGTGCGAGGGCGAGAGAGCGTGAGGGGTTGCGGCCCTCCCCCTGCAGCCCATTTTTCATCCCAGGAGGCTGGAGGGAGGCTTGCTAGGCCCAAAATTGGGTGCGGGGGGGGGTCATGCGTGCATGCGCAGGGGCGGGGGGGGGGGGTCACGCATGCATTACATTATGGGTGCAGGCATGTGCTTGCGTGCACTTTCGGCACCCGTCGACCAAAAGGTTAGCCATCACTGATATAGGCGGTCCCTGTCTTACAACCACAATTGAGCTGAACATTTTTGTTGCTCAGCGAGACATTTGTTAAGCAAATGTCGCCCCATTTTATGAACTTTCTTGGCTCGGTTGTTAAGTGAAACGCTGCAATGCTTAAGTTAGCCACACGGTGGTTCAGGGAATCTTTGCTGGTCAGAAGGTCGCAAAAGGGGAATCGCATGATCCCCAAGACAATGGCAACCATCGTAAATGTGAACCGATGGCCAAGCGCCTGACTTTTGATCATGTGACCTCCGGAGATGCTGCAACGGTCGTAAAACAGTCATAAGTCACTTTATGTACTGTTATGTACATAAGTACTGTTAGATCAGGGGTGTCAAACTCAAGGCCCGCAGGCTGCATGTGGCCCATGGGGGTGCTTAAATCTGGCCTGCAGACCGGCCCATGGTGCCTCTGGCAGCCAGAATGGTGTGGGGGAGCTCATGTGCCCTCACGCGTCCCATTTTGGCCTGCAGGGGGTTGTCTAGGCAGAAAAAGGCCGTGGGGGCGCTCACACGGCCCCTCGGTGCCTTGTTTTGGCCAGCAGGGGGCTGCAGGAGGCATCTATCCCAGGGGTCTGCAACCTTAAGCACTCAAAGAGCCATTTGGACCTGTTTCCCACAGAAAAGAAAACACTGGGAGCCACAAAACCTGGGTGGGCGTGGCCAACTTGATGTCACTCACTTCCACCAGTCACATGACACCCCCCCAGTCACATCTACCCAGCTGGTCATTAGGGCAGAGAACCAGTTGTTAAAAAAACACCAGGAACCACAAAACCCTTGTGTCATATCTCTCTCTCTCCCCTCCCTCCCTTCCTCCCCCCTCTCCCCCTCTCTGTATCTCTTTCTCTCTCCCCCTCTCTCTTTATCTCCATTGGCCGCTTCTCCATCCCCTGCCGTCACCCTTACCTTCTCAGGCCAGGCGAGGAGTGACGGGGAGGGGAGGGTGTGGGGCGGGGCCAGCCAGTGGTGGGCTGGGATCACCTGACAGGGAGCCACAGCAGAGGACCCAAAGAGCCACTTGCGGCTCTGGAGCCGAAGGTTGCTGACCCCTGCTAAATAGGATGGCATAGAGCAGGGGCGGACCCGCGATTTCTGCTACCGATTCGGGTGAACCTGTCCGAACCGGCTGAATCCCATCTCTGCTCACCACCTCCAATATACACCGCATAAACATGACAGAAACAAATAAATACAAAATTATGCATAGGCCCCACATAGATTATATGACTTCAGCTCCCAGAATTCCAGCCAGTGGTGGGATTGCCCGACAGGGAGCCACAACAGAGGGCCCAAAGAGCTGCATGCGGCTTCAGAGCCGCAGGTTGCTGACTCCTGGTCTATCCTATCTCCCCCCCCCCCCCACCCCTGCTAGCTGCAGAACTACAACTACATTATCTTATCTTATCTTATCTTATCTTATCTTATCTTATCTTATCTTATCTTATCTTATCTTATGATTAGATTTATAAACCGCCCTACTCCTGGGGGACTCAGGGCAGTGTACAGCCATAAATAAAACATATAAATACAAAAACTTAAAATAGAATAAAATTAATTAAATAATTTGGCTGACAATTAAAACCCCAATAATTTAAAACAAATTAAAATTCACAATTAAAAGGGGAAAATAACTTAGGTCAGGCCGGCTTGTTGGAATAAGTAAGTCTTGAGCACGCGACGGAAGGTGTGCAGGTCCGGGATCCTCCATATCTCCGGGGGGAGCTCGTTCCAGATGGTAGGTGCTCCATAGAGAAGGCTCTCCCCCCGGGGGGCCGCCAGTTGACATTGTTTGGCCGACGACACCCGGAGGAGCCCCTCTCTATGGGAGCATACAGGCCGGTAGGAGGCTATTGGTGGTAGTAGGCGGTCCCGTAAATAACCAGGTCCTAAGCCATTGAACTACAATGCTGGTCTGGCCCTTGAAGAAATCCAGTTTGATACCCTCTATGTTAGAGCTTCGAACAGTCGCTGAATGAACTGTTGTAAGTCAAGGACTACTTATATCTGCGTTCAATTCCGCCTACCGTGCTCGCCGGATGCTGTTTCAAATTCATCTTCGATTTTCGATAATGCAGTCTGTCGTTTCTTGAAAACTCAGCATACTATCCGCTGCTTCTACAATATTTTCTACGGTGTGCCATCTTGTCTAAATTACTTACGACATTAATAATTCACATACTGTTTGTTTTTGTTTTTTTTAAAAAATGCAAGAGACGGGGGAAAATGTTAGCCGGGAATGATTGACGCATCATATATATATAAGGAACACAGTAGAGGAATAGACTTAAATATTGCAGCGCAAGGAAATTAGCATCATGGTTTCAGCTCAATTAACAAAGCTGTTACTTGTACCGACAAAATGCTGCTATTCATAGAAGTGCTGGCAAAGGACACCAGAGGAGAAATGGGAAGTCCTTTTTTTCTAACTAGCGTTCTGGATGAACAATCTTCTCCTCCATCGAGTGGCTTTCACCCAAAAAGCTTACTGTGAACGAAGAAGAGAAAAAAATTTTGCTGACAGCCAGAACAATGAATCAATGGAACAATTTGCCTCCAGAAGTTCTTGGGGCTCCAACATTGGAGGTTTTTAAGAAGAGAGTAGACAACCATTTCTCTGAAATGATATACCTCTAAGGTGCTTTCCATCTCTGTTATTCTGGTTTTTTATTTAAGCTCTTGAAGAGATTCTTATATATGGTTACAAGACCAAAAAAAAAAAAAATTCAGTTTGCATTAAGTAACAGTGTTGAAATACAGATAACCCTTGACTTATGACCAAATGTCGCTAAACGAGACATTTGTTAAGCGAGTTTTGCCCCCATGTTATAACCTTTCTGGCCACAGTTCTTAATTAAATCACTGCCGTGGATAAATTAGGCACGTGGCTGTTAAATGAATCCAGCTTCCGGGGCATTGCGACCGTCATGAATGTGAGTCGGTCACCGAGCGTCCTGTTTTTGATCACGTCCCTTGTTCTAGGGGCTGCTGTGATTTTGAACGGTCACTAAATGAACTGTCATAAATGTGAGTCGGTCACCGAGCGTCCGCATTTTGATCACATGACCAAGAGGGGTGGTGCGATGGTCGTAAGTGTGAAAAACGGTCATAAGTCACTTTTTTTGTGGCGCCCCTGGTGATTTTGACCACCATAAATAGGAGTCGGTCGCCGAGTGTCCTCATCTTGTGACCAAGGAGAATAGTGCAATGGTCATAAGTGTGAAAAATGATCATAAGTCTCTTGTTCTCGGGGCCGTGGTGACTTCAGTCACTAAATGAACTGTAATGACTTCTTCACATACGGCCGGGCCAAGAAAAGGATGAAAAAAACCGTAACATTTTCATTGCTCACCAATGTTTGACTAAAACATTTGACTCTTCCAATTATTTGGCAAAGGATCTAACCAGAGCAAGAGCCAGGTAAATATGAATAAATCATGTAAGTGTTATCTGGAATTCAGTAGTACAGATCGGTATTCCGGATTAAAATGACTCATCTTTAAGGGAATGAAATCAACGCTGCCGAACTCTTTGTCAACAAGGTTGTTTAATTGTTGGAGGCAATTAAACATCTGAAAGAAAAAATTAACAATAAAACGCTTTGATGTTTAAACAAAGGAGGATTTCGATTGTACTATTACAACCGTCTTTGTGACTTTAGGAAAAACTCATTGTACCACTACTGGAACAATTTGACTTCCAGTAGTGGTACTCATTGTACCACTACTGGAACAATTTGACGTAGATTAAGAAAAGCTTTTGTTGGGTGAAATGACAATTTAGAGACACGTCGTCTTTTGAGAAGGTTGCTACGTGTGCGCTCTAAAAATCAGCACAAACTTCACGTCGGCCACTAAACTAAAAATTCAACGGCTAATGTGCAAAGGTGTGCGTTTGAATGAAATGTAAATACTGTATTTTTCGGAGTATAAGACGCACTTTTCCCTTCCCTTAAATTGGGTGAAAATTTAGGTGCGCCTGTTGTGGTCCGCCAGCAGCCTGCGGAGTTGGACAGCGATGAGGCTGAGGAAGAGCATGGGCCAGTCCTGGAGGCTGGGAAAGGCCCGGATGAGGGCTCTGCGTCAGAGGCAGAGATGGGGCCAGGGCCATCGGGGAGTGAGGTGCGGACTCCAGAGCCTCCAGAGATTGATAGGAGTGAGGCAGAGGAACAGGAGGAGCCTTTTCCTAGTGCACGAATGAGAAGAGCTGCCGGAAGGCAAGAGCAGCTCAAGCAAAGAGGACAACTCGGGAGTAGGGCCAAGAGATGATTGCCCCCTCCCATAAGGCTTCAAACAGACCAGCAATGGCGTTTGGGCTTTGCCGGAAAACAATGTTGGTAGCTTCGTCTTCTTCGTCGTCTACGTCTTGTATTTATTTTTGTATCTGTGACTTCTGAACGTTTGCCAAGAAAGGCCTTTGGCAGTTTGCCTAATTGGACCAAGGTTTGCGATAGGACTGAGGAATTTGTATTGGGAGGAATTTGCTTTAATTTAGTTGAACGACGCTGGGAATGAAGTCATTCTCAGCTGTTCAAATAATGTTTGTTTTTTCACTGACTGATTTTCCTACTACTTACTTGGGCCTGGGTCACAACAGCGCCTTAGAGACCAAATATGGGTGTTTTGGGCCTCCTGAACCCTCTGTGCGTCGCGTTTTCGCCCTCCCTGACCCTCAGAAGCACTCCGCAGGCCAAAAACAGGCGCATTTTTGGCAAAAACGGGCCATGTAGAGGACTGCAGAGTGCTTCTGTGGGTCTGGGAGGGTGAAAATCCAATGCGCGGAGTCCAAAAACAATTTTTTCTTGTTTTCCTCCTGTAAATTTAGGTGTGTCTTATAGTCTGAAAAATATGGTATTTTATGGATTATCTAAAGCTTAGTGGTTTTTCTGGTGCCATGAGAGAGTTAAATGGTAATACAGGGAGTCCTTGACATATGGCCACATTTGAGCCCAAAATGTAATGTTGCTGAGTGAGCCATTTGTTAAGTGAGTTTGGCTCCATCTTACGATGCTTCTTGTCGGTTTTGTTAAGTGAATCACTGCAGTTGAAAAATTAAGTCATCCGGTTAAATGAATCTGGCTTCCCCATTAATTTTGCTCGTCCGAAGGACGCAAAAGGGGGAATCGCATGACCCCGGAATGCTGCAGTTGTTGTAAATATGAACCAGATGCCAAGCATTCAAATGTAAATCATGTGACCATGGGGAGGTTGTTTGAAAAGTCACTTTTTTCAGTGCCGTTGTAACTTTGAACGGTCACTAAATGAACTGTTGTAAGTTGAGGACTACCTGTATTTAACACAACTGATATTAAGATCTTCTAGAAGATAAGCAACATAGTGTAGGACACGGGTGACAAACTCTCGGCCCACAGGCCGGATTTGTCATGCTGGCCATGCCCACCCCCAGTTTAGTGAAGGGGGAAAAAAATCCTGATAGATCACGTGACGACAACGTGAGTTTGATACCCCTGGTGTAGGAGATGTCCAGGTTGAGACTGTGGGAGGGGTCAAACGTGTCATCAGTCACGAGTTCGTGCATGGCCGCAAGAGATCTAAGTCCATCCCACCCTGAATGGCTTTCTTATCTCCCGCTCATTTCCTTTGACTGTTAGTTGGTCAGATTCATGTAGAGAACTCAAGCTTGCAATAAGTATTTGAACTGCCTGAATGTCCTGATTTCCCCGGCGCCTGACACATATGTGTAGTGAAATTCTTAAACGCACTGTTTAATTTTGTAGTACAGGTAGTTCTTGACATACAACCACGACTGAGCCCAAAATCAATGTTGGTAAGTGAGACGTTTACTTAGTGAGGTTTGCCCCATTTCGCGACTTTCCTTGCTGCGTTTGTTAAGTGAATCGCTGTGGTTGTTCAGTTAGCCAAATGGTTGGACTGCCATTTTTTTCAGAAATGGTACAGGTGGGGTCTCCTGCTTGGACGGGGGTGAGTGGGTGGGTTTGACTAGATGACCTACAAGGTCCCGATCTGAAATCATTGACTTTGCTTGTCGAAAAGTCGCAGGAAGGGCTCACACGACCCCAGGATGCCGCAAACTCGCTTAACGAATATCTCACTTAGCAAAAGAAATATTGGTGGCAAGTCGAGAACTTCCTGGAGAAGTCTTACGCGCTACTGCTGTTTCCTTGTGTCAGTTTCAACTTGTTGTATTACACAGCCGGTTGGAATTCTTTGGGAAAAAGTGGTAAGATACGGATACCTTTGGCTGCAACGGTTAAGAGTTGTGTTTGTGTCCTTAAGGCTAAGGCAGTGTTAGTGGTAAGGAAAGGAATGCGGGGATCCAGCTGCCGAAGGGGAAGTGTTTTTTTTTGCCTGAGGTTTTCATGCTGACTCCTGATTTCGCCACCTGAAACAACCTCTCCCAACCCTGTAGATTTGACAGGAGCTTGGGCTACAATGCCAGATGTCCCACACAGCGTCAGCCGCAACCACGACTCACCACAAATGTGGGAATTGCAATTTCCGCGTATCCAGAGGCAACCGGTTTGGAGAACATCCATCCTAAAAAAAAATAACCATTTATAGTTTTGTGGGAAATTACATGCAAGTCATTTCAGAAACACAGCAGTATTTTTTTTTTAGTTAGAAAGTTTTACAGATAGTCCTTGACTTAGGACGGCAAAGGGACCCCAACAGCTGAGCAAAGAGAGTTGTTAAGTGAGTTTTCCCCCATTTTCTTGCCACGGTTGTTAAGTGAATCACTGCGGTTGGGGAGTTATTCACACGGTTGTTAAGAGAATCTGGCTTTTGTTTCCGGTTGACTTTGCTTGTTAGAAGGTCACAAAAGAAGATCACAGGTTCTCCGACTGTCGTAAATACGAGTCAATTTGCCAAGTGTCCGAATTTTGATCGCGGGGAGGCTACAACAGTTGCAAGCGTGAAAGTCACTTTTTTCAGTGCCGTCGTAACTTAGAACAGTCACTCAACAAACTGCTATAAGTCGAGAACTCCCTGCCATCAGAAAAGACACTACCAGACTGCTGATTTTTTGTTTTGCAAGCTTAAACTAACCTCTTTCTGCTAAGATTTGTTACATCTGGTGCAAAATTCACTCCTTACTGTACATTTTAAAATTCCTTTGTGCTAACATTTATTTACCGTTGCACATTTACAACGCATTGCTAAATAAATATTCCCGCAAGTTGCCTGGCGTTCTTTTTTTTTTTTTCAAATAAAATTCTTTGCAGCTGTGTCACCCGCCACTTATAAAATGCATTTTCTTTTTTTCCTCTCCGAGCACTCAACCTGTTGCTCACTCACTTCCTCCCAAGCCTCCTGAAGCCTTTTTATTATTTTCAGCTTCTAACCCTTTGAGACTTCAATTGCTTGCGGCACGCAGAGGGAGAGAGCGAGAGAGAGAACGAAAGAGGTGTGCCTAGGAACAATTACATTGGCAAGGTGAGCTGGCGACCTGTGGGATGGTTTGACGGCCGATCTGAGTTGTTTTTTCCCTCCACTTTTCTAAGAATGTTGTTGTTGTTAGTTGCAAAGTCGTGTCCGACCTATCACGACCGTATGGACCACTTTCCTCCAAGCCTTCCTGTCCTCTATCATCGTCTGGAGTCCATTGAAGCTCACGCCAACTGCTTCAGTGACTCCATCCAGCCACCTTGTTCTCTGTCGTCCCCTTCTTTTGCCCTTAATCGTTCCCAGCATTAAGCTCTTTTCCAGGGAGTCCTTCCTTCTCATTAGGTGGCCAATAGATTTGAGTTTCATCTTCAGGATCTGGCCTTCTAAAGAGCAGTCAGGGTTGATCTCCTCTAGGACTGACCGGTTGGATCGCCTTGCAGTCCAAGGGACTCACAGAAGTCTTCTCCAGCACCAGAGTTCAAAGGCCTCCATTCTTTGGCGCTCAGCCTTTAATTATGGTCCAACTTTCACAGCCATCCATTGCAACTGGGAAAACCATAGCCTTGACGATGCGCTCTTTTGTTGGCAGGGTGATGTCTCTGCTTTTTAGTAAGCTATCTAGAAGGGGTTTCTAAGAATAGAATTGGGTATGCAAATGCATTCTCCAACTCCTTATATTTTTCTTCTTTTTTTTTTTAAGTCTGACTTTTGGATTCTTGAACTCGGGTGTTGAATGATCTTTGCTTTCGATGCGAAGGGCCGGTCGCTTGAAAATTCAGCTCGTCCCCAGTTGTGGGGCGAACGAAGGCCGCCGAGAACAGACTGCACCGATGATTTAAAAAGGCTGTACATTTTGCATCGTTCGGGCGTCCCTGTAGTGATATGTTATCTTGTGTCTGGGGAACACTCAGAGAAATGATATATTTTGTGATGTTTTCGACAGGCCCTGGGGAATGTGAGCAGGACTTCTTGCCAGAAGCTCTCCGTTCAGTAACCTTCTGAAGGTCGTTTCTCTACAGGCACGAAATGTAGATTTGAGTGGCGCAAAATAACCATCCAGAGAATTGCACTGAGAAATATAGCCTCACCTCCTTTTCACTCTCCCAATCCATATTTTCTAGCAGAGCGGAAATTGTTAGGACGGCACGGTTGTCTTAAAGAAGCTTATGGGGCATTTCAGGAAAATAGGTGGTTCTGTTAAAGGAGAACATTTGTAGCCCAGGGTTGAAACCCAGAGTGGGGTTGGAGGAGGAGGATTGAGGGGTCCTTGGTGCTCTCTGAGCTTGGTTCGTTTCTCGGAGACGTTTCATTACCCAACTTGGTAACGTCATCAGTGCTAGGAGGGAGGGGAGGAGGAGGAGAAGGACTGTTGGGGTCCTTGATGGATGTTCTGCCTGTTTCCAACCTACAGGGCCCTGAACTTGCTGATGTCCTCCATCCATCTTGTTTTAAGTCTCTCTCGTGGACGCTTTTGATTACCATATTTTTCCGAGTATAAGACGTACCTTAGTTTTTTGGGGAGAAAAATAAGAAAAAAGGCTGATTGGCAGGTGGATCGGCCTCCCGGAATACCCCCAATCAGCTGTTCCCAGAGGTGAATTTTAGCAACAGGTTCCTTGGTTGTGAGCTCTGTGCCTTGGCTTTTTTTTTCTGCCTCTGAAACTTCTGAAACTCTGTTTCAGAAAAAAAACTTTTTTTTTCCTGCCTCTGAAAGGCTCCAAAGGAAAGCTTCAGAAGAAAAAAAAAAGGCTTTTTTTCTGAAGCTCTGTTTGGAGGCTTTTTTTCTGAAGTTTCGTTTCTGAGGCTTTTTTTTTTTTTGGAAGCTCTATTTGGAGGCTTTTTTTCTGAAGCTTCTTTCAGAGGCTTTTTTTCTGAAGGACTCTCTGTACCCTGTTCAATCCCCTTTCTTTGATATTGGTATGTAGATTAACCTCTTCCGATCTGTCGGTTATTGTGTCATTCTCCAGATTTGTTAGCCTAGTTCGGTTAGAACCTTTACTGATTCTTCTTTTGCTGCTTGCGATATTATTTTCGATAAAAGCCCTTTAGAGGCTTTTTTTCTGAAGCTTCGTTTCGGAGGCTTTTTCCCCCCCTGAAGCTTCTTTCAGAGGCTTCTTTCAGCCTCTGAAATCTCCGTTTGAGAGGCTGGGCGGGGCTACATTCGGAGTATAAAATGCACCCAGATTTTCACCCTCTTTTTGGGGGGGAAATTTCTTATACTCCGAAAAATACGGTAAGTGGAATCCATTGTTCTTGACGATATTTAGATGGGTAGTCCTCGACTTATGACTTGCCTGCAAGAAAGTCACCAAGCTCAGAGATTTCCACAGTCCTCCTCCTGTTCCCTGTCCCCTCTTCCTCCTTCTCCTCCACGCCGCAAACCTCCCTTGTACCATTGGTGATGTTACTAGTTGGATAATGAAATGCCTGTAAGAAAGCGATTGAACTCAGAGAGCACCAGGGCTCCCTCGGTTTAACCCTTTAGTTCCCATAGTACTTGTTCCGTTGAACACTCTGCTTCTTCAGCCTATGTGTTCGAGCTGCGCTGCTATGGGGAGAAAGGATATAGGGCAGTGGTGGCTAACCTTTTTGCCATCACGTGCCAAAAGCTGGGGGAGTGCGGGGTGGTCACGCGTGCATATGCCCACACCCATAATTCTATGCGCCCTGCCCCACTCCCCATGCATGCATGCACGAACCCCCCCCATGCATGCACGCACAAGCCCCCATACCCGTAATTCTATGCGCCCTGCCCCACTCCCCATGCATGCACGCACGACCCCCAGTAGACAGGTCTACCGGGCCACCGGATGCCATTTCTTTTGGCATCCGGTGGCCCGGTAGACCTGTTTTTTGCCCTCCCCAGGCGCCAGAGGCTTTCTAGGAGCCCGGGGAGGGCAAAAACAGCCTTCCCCACCCGCCCGGAGGCTCTCTGGAGGCCAGAAACAGCCCATTTGCCGACTTCCGGTGGACCCAGAAGGCCCAAAAATCAGCTGGCCAGCACATGCATGCGTGCTGGAGCTGAGCTCGGCCAACGCTCACGTGCCCACCAATATGGTTCCACGTGCCACAGGTTCGCCATCACAGATATAGGGAGATCGGCATCCGTCTAGATCTGGTTCCAAGCCAGGTTTCATTTGCAATGCAGATTTTGCGTTTTATTAGCAACGCAGCTGTTTATTGCAAAGGAAACTGGTTAATTGCTTTTTTTGGAAGCCCATCAGAGATCTGAAGTTCTCCGTTCCTGAACAGGAAGTAGAAGGAGTTGACTGTGACACATAACTGAAAAGAAGAAGCTTCAAACACCCTCCAAAAAAGTAAAGGGAGATGATTTCTGAATTAAGAGTGGAACAGAATAACAGAGCCCAAGTATAGGCTCAAGGAGAACTTATACCATTTAATAATAATAATAATAACAACTTTATTGTCATTGTACGTGTATACACAGTACACCCATACAACGAAATTCACTTAACACCCAAAGACCAGGTCCAACACACATAACAATCCCCAAACACACTCCCACCCACCACAAATTCTCCGCCCCTAAAACCACCCAAACATCCACACAACGGACAAAGTAATGCTGTCCCAACAGTTCACTCATGGTGGCCCTTTAGTTCATTATTGAATGCAATTATATCTCTGGGATAAAAACTATTCAGAAAACGTGTGGTCCGAGGTTTAATTGTTCCGTATCTTCTGCCAGAAGGCAACGGTCCAAAAAGATGATAAGCAGGACGGGAAGAGTCTCTGACAATGTTATGCAACTTTCTCCAACAGCGAGATTCGAAGATGTCGTCCAGGGCTGGTAGCTGGAGTTTGATGATATTCTGGGCAGTTTTAATGATTCTCTGTAGTGCTTTTTCAACAAGTGTCTGTATAGTCTCTTCTTAAAAGCCTCCAATGATGGAGCAGCCACGACGTCTGGTGGCAAGCCGTTCCGCTGGTTGATTGTTCACACTGTTAAGAAGTTTTTCCTTAATTTCAGGTTGCTTCTCTCTTCGGTTAGTTTCCATCCTTTAAAGAATATTGTGAAACAGAAACTCGATCGACATCATCTAGAACACAGGTGTCAAACTTGATTTCATTGACGGCTGCATCTGGGTTGTGTTTGACCTCAGGGGGCGGGGCGGAGTGCGCATGGTCAGCTTGACGTCACTTGTGTCGGTGGGGGTGTGTGCCTGTGGCGGCCTGAGCGCTCTCCCAGCAAAAATGGGCTCCCCAGTTCCGTTTTCAGCTGTGACGGCTTTCTGCAACCCTCTGCCAGAGAAAACGGAACTTGGGAGGGCCGCACACAGCCCTCCCGAGCTCTGTTTTCACTGACAGAGACACCGCAGGCCAATTCGCCGCTGTTTCCAGGACAGCCCCGCGGGCCAGATCCCCGCAGGCCGGATCCAGCCCCCAGGCCTTGAGTTTGACCCCCATGATCTAGAAAAACAAGCAGAATGTATGACAATCGGCTTCGTTCACAGCATTTAAACTAGGATTAAATAGTGGTGGTCCCAACTATTAAAATACTCCCTGACAATACAGATAAACAACAAATTCAAAATGGTAGGCCAATCTCGTCGTTAGATGCCGATTATAAAATATTTGTCACAATAATTGCGGAAAGAGTTTTAAAAAAAACAACTAAATGAAATCATACCCCATGATCAAAATGGATTTTTGCCAAAAAGTCACCTAAGAAATAATACCAGGATGATAATGGATGTGTTGGGAATATGACAACATTTGACGGACGTCCATCCCTATTTAAGCTAAAACATCTTATCGTGCTTGCGGTAGTCGAAGTTCTAAGGTTTAAATTTGTATGTATTTTTTTTTTCTCCACAGCCTAAAATGACTTCGGTATAAATGCCACAGAATGGCCTCCAAAGTAACAGATGCTATTGTCTGGTACCAGAAAAAGGTAAGATTTTTTTTTCAGTACGAAATGATGATTCTAAAAGAAATTACAGCCTGGCCTGATTACAGGTCGTCCTCGGCTTATGATAGTGCGTTAAGTGTCTGTTCGCTTCTCGTCTAAGAAGTTTCTTCGGCTCTGACAGGATAGTGGGGAATGGAAGGATTGATATTCCTTACAGACAACTGAAAAAATGGCAGACTACAGGAGCACCACTCAGGTGACCCTGAGGAGACCGATAAAACCTCCAAGCGGCCTCAAGGACCCTCTAAAAGGATGCAAATGACCAGCTGTCTGCAAGGAGTATCAATCCTTCCATTCCCCACCATCCAGTCAGAACTGAAGAAGCTTCTGGGATGAGAAGCGAAACGTCCTCCAACGAAAAAAAAAAAACCCCAAGAAAGTCCAGTTGCCTCCTGAAAAAAGCACCTTTGGGACTAATATCTGAGGTGTTTTTTTAAAAAATAAAATAATTCATATTTATCCTCTGGTTCCTCAAAGCTTTTATAACGTCTGGAGGGAGTAGGTGCAGTAAGATGTGGCTGGCAACGCTTTCCTTGTGCAGAAAATAACTTGCCACTGAGCTCACTCACAGGAGTTGAGTTTTTCAAATGTTAACTGAAGAAATATGCATGGGTGTAAATCATAGTGGCCTTGGGCGACATTTATTCATATATGAATGCAGTCATTGTCTCCTTTTTCTTGATTCTTGTTTACTGGCTGGAGTTTCTTCGTGCGTTTGAATTTTTGGGACGCAAATTCAGGAGTGGCCTTTTTCGAAGGGCAAACGCTTCGTCTGTTTGGGTTAAGGCTTAAGGGTGAACTCGGCCTTCAGCTCAGTCAGCATCGCGTAGGTACAAATGCAAATTATTTACTACGTCCCTTGGGTGGTCTCTGAACTTGGCTTTTCTTGCTAGCACTGATGATGTTACCTGGTTGGATAATGAAACATCTGTAAGAAAGGATCCTCCTCCTTCTCCTTCTCTTGACAAACCCCACTCCCTTTTAGCACTGATTATGTTACCTAGTTGGGTAATGAAACGTCTACAAAAAAACCACTAAACTCAGAGAGCACCACGGACCCAACAGTTCTCCTCCTCTTCCTCCCCCCCCCAAACTCCTCTCCCTTCTATCATTGGTGACAATCCTCCTCCTCCTCTCCATAAATCTTCCCTCCGTCCTAACACTGATAATGTTACCTAGTTGGGTAATGAAACATCACTAAGGTCAGAGAGCACCCTCATTTCAACCCTGAGCTACAAATATTCTCCTTTTATTGGTTACTAGATACACGGCATTGGACGGCCGTGGCCGGGAGGGCTTTTTATCAGGTCCGCCTGATTGGCCAGTTGCGTCCCTTTCTGGATCGGGACTCGTTAAGTACGGTCACTCATGCTCTCATCACTTCCCACCTGGACTACTGCAATGCTCTCTACATGGGGCTCCCCTTGAGGAGCACCCGGCTGGTCCAGAATGTGGCCGCATGGGTGGTTATGGGAGTGACATGGCGCTCCCATGTGACCCCCCCCTCTCCTGCGCGAGCTGCACTGGCTCCCGGTAATCTTCCAGGTGTGCTTCAAGGTTTTGGTTACCACCTTTAGAGTGCTCCATGGCATAGGACTGGGGTACATACGAGACCACCTTCTGCCACCAGTGGCCTCTCACCAACCAGTACGCTCCCATAGAGAGGGTCTTCTCAGGGTGCCGTCAGCCAAACAATGTCGACTGGCGGCCCTCAGTTGGAGAGCCTTCTCTGTGGTGGCACCTGCCATCTGTAACAAGCTCCCCCCGGAGATACAGAGGATCCCGGATCTGCGCACTTTTCGTGCCCTCAAAACATTCTTATTTCAGTAGACCGGTCTGGCCTGACTTGTCTTTTAAATTGCCTTTTTAATTCATTTATAAATCGGGGTGTTTTAAATCTGTTTGGGCCAAAGTATTTAATGTAATTTAAATGGTTTTAACATTTGTATTTCGTGTATTTTATCTTTTGGCTGTTCACTGCCCTGAGTCCTTCGGGAGTACGGCGGCATATAAATTTAATAAAATAAATAAAAATAAATAAATAAATAGATTCCATTTAATGCAGCTTAGAAGGGGAACGTCGCAAGAAATCTCCTGAAATTTGGCTGGTCAGTTCTAATCCAGCCTGGTATAACTACATCAAATTGTAGTAGGGGTTTCTTTATTCCTAGAAGTTTGTTTTTTTTAAAAAAAAGATTATAGGAAAAAGGAAGAGAAGAAAAACTTGCAGAAATTCTCTATTCAGGGGCTGGATTTTACCTCTTCTTAATTAGAACCAGCTAATGAGTTTATGAGGCTCCAACAATCTTCCTTAGCTAAAGGCCTTTTTAGTGAATAAAACATTTTTATGTCACGAGGAGCTTTTTAAAAGGCAACAAGTATGGCTGATTACTATTCAGGGCATCATCTAGTGCCTTAAATTTTAATATAATTGCCTTCTTATTTACAAAGAGTGATGAGACTTTTAAAAACATCAATTAGCTATGATCCCTGTGACAAGGCCTACACTGATTTTTGCATAAAAATAGTTGAGCTCCAAGTTAACTCATCCGGCTCTAAATTTAGATATATTTAAAATTTTAAAAAGTCTGTATAATTGCTCCTTGCGTGTTTACCCAGTTAGGCAAAGTTTTTCTCCGAAGAAACGATAACCTTGAATTAAAGCAGTAATCTGATCTTCATAGGGAAGGCTAGAATACAGATACAGGAAGTCCTCGGCTTACGACCACAATTGAGCCCCTGGATTTCTGTCACTAAGTAAGATGTTTGTTAAGTGCCCCATTTTCTTGTTAAGTGAACTGCCGCAGTTGTTAATTTATGAACACAGTTGTTAAGCGAATCTTCCCCCATGGACGTCAGATTCACTCAACAACCAATTCACTTATGAAGCCGTGACTCGCTTAACAACTGCGGCAAAGAAAGGTCACGAAATGGGACAAAACTCGCTTAAACGTCTCGCTTAACGATGGGAATTTTGGGCTCAGTTTGTGGTCGTAAGATGAGGACCTACTTGATACATATTGCAATTCCTCTTTTTTTTCTTTTGTTGAGATAAGAGTTGTAAACATATTCCCCAGTTTAGGACATTTTAATACCTGTTGATGTGACTCTTTTATGTGTGTTTCCTGCAACACTATTATATCTAAACGCACCTTACTCAATTTGTTAAAGTAATTTTTCCTCTTAATAGAATTTTAGCCATTAACATTTATTGATAGAAGCGTTATCCCCTCTTGTGCAACTCTACTTCTGTCTGGATCTTGTTGCCCTCGTCCGTCTGATTTCTTTGTATTCTTATTTTCTGATGGCCAAAATGTCTATCAGGTTAATTACATCAATAGTAAGTTTAGTACGACGGACGTCTGCCTGGACATCAATTATACATTGATGTTGAAATATTTATTGTTTCTATTAGAAACACCCGGGTTGGTAAGTATTGGACTACACAGTGATACCCTCACAGCCTCTAGTTCAGGGGTCAGAAACCTGCGGCTCTGGAGCTGCATGTGGCTCTTTCATCCCTCTGCCGCGGCTCCCTGTCACTCAAAATATGCGTCACAACCGCCAATGTGCGACACCCGCCAGCACGCAATTTATTGAACTTTTCAACCCCCCGGTAGGCCAATCATGGATAAATCCAAGAAAAGAAAAGTTTCAGAAGAAACTTTTGGTTCTAAATATTAAAACTTGGGTTTTAATATTTTAATTTTAAATATTTTTATAATGGTTTTTTTAAATGCATTGTAAGCCGCCCTGAGTCTCCGGAGAAAGGCGGCATATAAATTGAACTAACTAATTCACTAAATAAAATAAACAGAATGTTTAATTCAACTACATAGGCTAGTTTTGTGACCGCTCAAGAAATCGTCAGGTACAGGAAGGGTTTTGTGGCTCCCGGTGTTTTCTTTTCTGTGGGAAACGGGTGCCAAATGACTCTTTGAGTGTTTAAGGTTGCAGACCCCTGCTCTAGTTAAGCTGACCACAAGATGTTTGTCCCGAAGCTCGGGTTTAAATTTGGAGAGGATGCGTAATATTCTTTCCACCAGAAACTTACCAGAGCAATTAATCAACCTGTTCCCCTTCTCCTAGTTTAACAAAAATCAACTCCCGTTAAACACACACAGACACTAAGACGATTACAGGCCTGGAGACTAAAATATACCAAGAACTGTTGCAGGAATTGGGTAAGACTAATCTAGAGAAAAGAAGGACTAGCGGTACTTCAGTATTTGAGGCGCTGCCACAGAGAAGAGGGGGTCGATTTATTTTCCCAAGCACTTGACAAGAAATAATAGTTGGAAACTCGTCAAGGAGAGAAGCAACCTGGAATTAAGGAGAAACTTCCTAATAGTCAGGACAATTAACCAGTGGAACGGCTTGCCACCAGAAATTGTGAATGCTCCGACAGCGGTCACTTGTCTCAAATTGTATAAGGGCCGTGATGGTGAACCTGTGCCAGAGGTGGCACACACAGCCCTCTCTGTGGGCACACGTGCCATCGCCAGCTGCTCTTCAGAGTTCCGTCGCGTTCATGCGCAACAGACAGCTGCGTTCTTCTGGGTTCTGGCGTGCCCATGCGTGCGATGGAACCCGGAAGAGCAGCTGGCCGCTGCATGCATGCGCACTAGCCAGCTACTCTCTTCTTGGTTCTGGGGCTCCAGCGCTTCCGCGATCCAGTTTCGGCACTCTGTGCCCAAAAGGTTAACTATCACTGGTATAGGGTCTCCTGTTTGAGCAGGGGATTGGAGTAGAAAACTCCAACCTCCTGTTACCTACATCGATGTAGGTAGATTGTTACCTACATCGTTTTAAATGTTTTCCCGGCGAGTAGAAGTGGGTAATTTTGTCCAAACGCTCTACTCCTACCCCGGAGTAATATAAGAATTCCACATTTTTTTTTTATCAAGTTGAAGAATAGACAGTTCTAAAATTCTTTCTTTTTTCAAGAACTGTTATTATCTCTGTCCGGACCACTTCCTGCCCCCCCCCTCTCCTTCTTAAACCAACTGACGTACAACAACATCCCTCACAGTTCAAGACGAGGCTGCGTCCTCCCCAGTTCGGTTTCCGTTCAAGGTTGCTGAGAGGGAAAAGGAGTGCGCCCCCACATCCTCAGCCGTGCTGCATGCACGCAAGGGCTGTGGGGGAGAACTTGCCGGTTCTCTCTCTCTCTCTCTCTCTCTCCCCCCCTCCCTCCCTCCCTCCTGTATTCTGGGAGGGCTGCAGAAAATTCAATGTATAGACAGTGAAATGAATTCCAGAGCTAGAGTAAACTAATGGAATGGCTTGCCTCCAGAAGTTGTGGTTGTGCTCAAACATTGGAGTTTTTAAGAAGAGGTTGCAAAGCCACTTGTCTGCAATGGCATAGGATCTCCTGCTTAACCAGGGGAATGGATTAGAAGACCTCCATGGTCCCTTCCATAGAAGTCGGGAAAAGGGCAGTTTCCGGCCTACAGATGGCCTCTGGGGGAGGAGGGGGGCAGGGGGGGCTGTTTTTGCCCTCCTCAGGCTCCAAGAAAGCCTTGAGCTTGGGGAGGGCGAAAAACGGGCCTACCGGGCTTACCGGAAATCTGGAAACAGGCCGTTTCTGGCCTCTGGAGGCTTCATGGAGGCCTGGTAGGCCCAAAACGGGGCGCACAGCGGGGGGCATTTTGCGTGCATGCACGGAGTGGTGATTGCGTGTGCATGCACGTGGGGCTGGGTGCGGGGGGGGGCATTGAATTATGGGTGTCAGCATGCCTGCGACTCCCCCCCCCACTTCTCCCGCTTTTGGCACGTGATGGCAAAAAGGTTAGCCATCACTGATATAGGGTCTCCGGCTTGAGTAGTGGGTGGATTAGAAGACCTCCAAGGTCCCTTCCAACCCTCCTCTCCCCTCTCATCTCCCCTCCCCTCTCCTCCCCTTCCCTCCTCTCCAAGAGATTGGACTGCCAGTTGTCTGGAATGGTATAGGGCCGTGATGGCGAACCTATGGCACGGATGCCACAGGTGGTACGCGGAGCCATATTGGTGGGCACGCAAGTGTTGCCCTAGCTCAGCACCAGCGCGCATGCGCGCACCAGCCAACTGATTTTCAGGCCTTCTGGTCCTACCGGAAGTCGGAAACTGGCTGTTTCTGGCCTCCGGGAAGGCCTCCGGGAGGGATGGGGAAGGCTGTTTTTGCCCTCCCCAGGCTCCTAGAAAGCCTCTGGAGCCTGGGGAGGGGGGAAAACAGGCCTACCGGGCCCACCGTGCCATCGCGTGCCAAAAGCAGGGGGAAGTGTGGGGGGGTCATGTGTGCATGCGCGGGAGAGCGGGGCACATTTAATTATGGATGTGGGCACATGTACCTGCGACCTCACGCTCCACGTTTTTGGCACGTGATGGGAAAAAGGTTCACCATCACGGGTATAGGGTCTCCGGCTTGAGTAGTGGGTGGACTAGAAGACCTCCAAGGTCCCTTCCAACTCTCCTCTCCCCTCCCCCTGCCCTCTCTCCTCCCCTACTCTCGTTTCCTCTCCCCTTCCCCTTTTTCTGTGTATGGAACTGAACGCCTCCATATCGCTGCAGAAATGGAGATCTTCAGGATCTGAATCTGGTTTCTGCCGTTTGGCGGATAGGGTGAGCCCCCCTTGGCAGGTCCCCCTCTTTGAGCCTGCCCCCAGATCCGTGAGAAAAGAAGGCGATTCCCTCAGGTAACCAGCTCTTTCTGCCTCCCCAAAACGCATCTGAAGTAATTTAGAAGCACGCTCATAAATGGCATTCCAGTTGCACCAGTCATAAACATGGTGGTTTGAGCTGACATTCCCGTACACCTCGTCATACTCCTGACTCAACAACTGCAAATTAAAAATATATAAATATTCTATGGAAGGAATAGGATTACCCAGTAATTAAGCAATAGGTGACTGATGCAGGTTAATTTTTGGTTTATAACAAAAAGGCCATTGTCTGATGACTGGATAATTACACCATTTCTCTTCATCCCGATGTCAAAGTGTGACGTAAGAGGTTGTTATTTTGGCTTTCACCCGTGTATTTTCATTCTATTTGGGTGTCCTAGTCAGGTGATCAAAATTCAGATGCTTGGCAACTGATTTCATTCATAGAATTTCATTCATAGAATGTTCATTCTATTTGGGTGTCCTAGTCACGTGATCAAAATTCAGATGCTTGGCAACTGATTCATGATGCTTGTCCTGTCTCCGGGATCTTCATTTGCGACCTCCTAATGAGCAAAGTCAACGGGGAAACCAGATTCACATAACAAGCCGTGTTACTAACTTAATTAGCTCTCATCAGCTAGCCATACCCTTACTCGGATTTGAACTTGGGCTTCCTGCATGTCAGGCAGTTGAATTAACCTCTGAGCTACAGCTGCCTAAGATGCAGGAAGTCCAAGTTTGAATCCGAGTAAGGGTATGGCTAGCTGATGAGAGCTAAATAGCTTAAAATAGATCTGTACTAGTCTCCCTTTATTTCTTTATCAGCAAAATATAAATTTGGTATAAAATGGTTTGTCGTGAATGCGACTGCTTGAGGGCTCCTGGATTGGAGCTGAAAGGCGAAAGGGAGCAGAATGCCCCCTCCCACATGTTGGGGTAGACCAGGTATCTCAATAGAAAAACACTTAAACTTTCCCCTGGCTCAGGATGATGAAGGGAGGAGAATTTGTGGCTCAGAGGTTAATTCAAGTGCCTAACATCCAGGAAGCCCAAGTTTGAATCCGAGTAAGGTTATGGCTAGCTGATGAGAGCTAAATAGCTTGAAATAGATCTATACTAATTTCCCTTTATTTCTTTATCAACAAAATATAAATATATATATATACACATACACACACACACAGAGACATATGAACACCATACTGGTGGGAAATGCTGCCGTCGTCTCCGTGTTCTTCGCACATGCGCAATCCATTGGACTTAGAAGGCAATGGGATGCACGTGTGTGAAGAACATGGCGACGAACATGGCCGGGGCAAGCAAGCGGCGACCAGGGGACCGGTATGGGGGCATGGCCAGCCAGCATATAGCAGGATGTTTCTCTTTCAGGACACAAAGAGAAAATATCTGCTGTGAACTCCATTTAGGTGTCAGAAAGGGCACCCAGCCAGTAAACACTCAGCTCCATCCAGTCACCCTGACCCTACCTCAAGAATTACATGATTGTAAAAAGAGAGTTTTTCCAGGAGATTTTATTATCTTTCTATATGAACCCTGTTACAGATTATTTAACTGCCTGTGTAGATCTCAGAATTCATACAAGATCCGTCTCCTAGTAGTTTACCACAGGCAGAATTTTCGTTCCATCTCTTACGACACCCAACATCTGTTCCCTGTTGGAGTGAAAAGGCAAAAAAAAAAACCCTTGAAAAGAAGATTTAATAGAAAAGGAAGACGAATGCTTTACTAATTAAAAAAAAAGACATACAGCAGAAGCACTTAGTTTTAAAAGAAAGGACAACATGTAGACTACGGCTTGTAAATTGTACTACCTGTAGAACCTTCAGTCGGTTAATCAAATTTTATGAAATTACTAAATTCAGCAGTACTAAACTGAAATATAATGTTCATTTTCAGGCTGTGTGGTAAACCACAAGTTTCTATTCTTCCTTCTTTCTCTAAAAGATAAAAATGGTAGAATGAAAACTCGTTGGTGTGTTTGTTCAGCACGGCACAAAAATAATTTCCTAATGCTTTAAATGCCTCTGAAATGGTGGTGAAGTTTTTAGTTTTTACTGCAATGAAGTCAGCAAAGGAAAAAGTCAGAACTGCCTTTCGTGCATTATCTAACACACACTGCAATAATTTATTTTGTAACACCTGTAACACCAGGCTGTGTACCGATTAGAACAAATTATTATCCAGCAAAACCTTGAATTATTATCTAGAACAATCCTTGAGCAGGTCCTGAGAGAGATGTGGGTTCCTGGAATTATACAGTTTACAGAAATGTTGCATACATTCTTCTATTTATATATCTATATCTATATCTATATCTATATCTATATCTATATCTATATCTATATCTATATCTATATCTATATCTATATCTATATCTATATCTATATCTATATCTATATCTGTCTGTCTGTCTGTCTGTCTTGTCTGTCTGTCTGTCTGTCTGTCTGTCTATCTATCTATCATCTATCTATCTATCTATCTATCTATCTATCTATCTATCTATCATCTATCTATCTATCATCTATCTATTTTCTATTCCTGTTTGAACATAGTGCATGAAATTTTTTTATTAATTACTGTAAATTATGGATTTTGGCACGTTAGCTGTCTATTTTACAAGGGATAGGTACCATGTTTCCCAGAAAATAAGACCCTGTCTTATATTATTTTGAACCCTGAAATAAGCACTTGGTCTTATTTTCAGTGAGGTCTTATTATTTGGGGGCATGTAGAGCAAGATCCTCTTGCCATCTTACCTGATTTCCAGCTCCGTCTCCCTAACCCTAACCAGAGGAAATGGCAGGGACCGACTGCACATGTGTTTAAATGTTTTTTGGGGGGGTTACTTTTGGGGAGGGTTATTTTAGCGCATGCGCTCAAAAGCTCGATTGGGCTTATTATCAGGGAATGTCTTATTTTCAGGGAAACAGGCTGAGTAGGGTTGCAGGAACTGGTTATGTCTAGTTTGATGAAGAGAAGGACCAGGGGAGACATGATAGCAGTCTTCCAGTATCTCAGGGGCTGCCACAAAGAAGAGGGAGTCAAGCTGTTCTCCAAAGCACCTGAGGGTAGAACAAGAAGCAACAGGTGGAAACTTATCAAGGAGAGAAGCAATTTAGAACTAAGAAGAAATTTCCTGACAGTTAGAACAATTAATAAGCGGAACAACTTGCCTCCAGAAGTTGTGAATGCTCCAACACTGGAAGTTTTTAAGAAGATGATGGATAACCATTTGTCTGAAGTGGTGTAGGGTTTCCTGCCTGGGCAGGGGGTTGGACTAGAAGACCTCCAAGGTCCCTTCCAACTCTGTTATTCTATTCTATATAGGGAGATTAGATAGAGATAGACAGAGATAGACAGAGATAGATAGATAGATACAGAAATAGAGATAGATATAGGCAGAGATAGCTAGCTAGTGATAGAGATAGAGATAGAGATAGAGATAGAGATAGAGATAGAGATAGAGATAGATAGATTAGATAGATAGATAGACAGACGATGGATGGATGGGTGGATGGATGGATGGATAGGTAGAGAGAGAGACAGGCAGACAGGCAGCAGAGCGACAGACAGACAGATAGATAGATAGATAGATAGATAGATAGATAGAGGGACAGATAGAGAGGATGGATGGATGGATGGATACAGTAGATGAAGGGAGGGAGGGAGAGAGAGAGAGAGACGATAGACCGATCCTATTGCACAGTAAAACATAGCAAATTTTTTATATTATGAGGACTATCTCAGTATGAACAAAGCTTAGATGTTTACCTCATTTATCCTGGAATTACTGAAAAGTACTATATTTGGGTGTACTGCCCTATCTCTACTTATTTTGCAAAGCAGTTCAGTTGAATTCGATCGATGGCTTATGTTCCATCAAGTTGCTTTCGACTCCTCTTAACAATCACGTTATCGATAATTTTTTTCTCAAGAAACAACACTGGGTCTTTTAAGGGGCCTAACCCCCGTCACTCCTTGGAATGCAGTCTCTTGAATTTAGCAGCCTTCTAAAGTCAAGCATTAGGCCTTTGTGATAATAATAGGACTTCTGTAATTGTGGCAGGGTTCCTTTTTTGCAAACGTAGGAGGAGGTCTGTTGAGAAATGCTATTCTCGACTTCTGAGTTTAGCCTAAGAGATTTTCCCTCTCTAGCACCGTTAACTCCGAAGCCCAGTAACATCATCTGGGTGCTGCCACCTATTGGAGCAGTGCAGAAAATGCAGAAAAGACATTGTATAATGATTTGCAACACACTTAGCTAAAAAACCAAAAAACCAAAAAAAATTGGCCATGCTGATTGGCAAAATTGGCAACAGATAATAATAATAATAATAGTAATAGTAATAGTAATAATAATAATAATAATAATAATAATAATCACTACAGATTAACCAATAATAATAACAACAACAACAACAACAAGTCCTTGGTTAGGACTCGAGCTGCTGAGCTATTAACCAGCCTCAAAGACTGTGAATCTCATTACAGATTAACCAATAATAATAATAATGCAGCTTGAATGATTACATCCAGAAAAGTGAAGAACCAATGATTAAGGAAGTAAATAAAGGAGGCCTTTTAAAGACACAAACTAAAACAAAAGCAGAATATAAGAAAGAAGCAATTGAGCAGCAAGCTGAAAATTGGAAAAGCAAAGCTCTGCATGGCCAATACTTAAAAAGTACTGAAGGCAAAGCTGATCAGAAAACTAACTTGGAACTGGTTAAGATCAGGAGTACTGAAAAAAGGAACAGAAAGTTTTATTTTGGCAACTCAAGAGCAAGCCCTAGCCACAAACTGCATGAAGGCAAAAATTCAACATGTTACCACCAACAGCAAATGCTGCCTCTGCAGTGAGAAGGATGGGACAGTCGACCACCTGATCAGTGGGTGCAGCAAAATTTCACAAACCGACTACCTACAACGCCATGACCGCGTTGCTAAGATCATTCACTGGAAATTGTGCCAGAAGTTTGGATTTGAGTACAGCAAAAACCACTGGGAACATCAGGTTGAGAAAATTTTAGAGAATGAGAAACTCAAGATCTTGTGGGACTTTAGGATTCAGACTGACAGGCACTTGGTCCACAACACTCCTGACATAACGGTAGTTGAAGACAAAAAAGTATGGTTCATTGACATTGCAATACCTGGGGATGCACGGATGGAAGATAAGCAGCAGGTAAAAATCACAAAGTACCGGGACTTGCAAATCGAAGTTGAGCGACTGTGGAAAAAGAAATCATGTGTTGTTCCGATTGTAATTGGAGCCCTTGGAGCAATACCCAAAGGGCTACCCCGCTATTTAGAAATTCTAAATTTACCGGACTTGAACATTTTGACTCTGCAAAAAACCACCTTACTCGGAACAGCTTACATCCTCCGACGATATCTTAACAGTTCCTAGGTCCTTGGTTAGGACTCGAGCTGCTGAGTTATTAACCAGCCTCAAAGACTGTGAATCTCACTACAAATTAAATAATAACAACAACAACAACAACAACAACAACAGTTCCTAGGTCCTTGGTTAGGACTCGAGCTGCTGAGCTATTAACCAGCCTCAAAGACTGTGAATCTCACTACAAATTAAATAATAATAACAACAACAACAACAACAACAACAACAACAGTTCCTAGGTCCTTGGTTAGGACTCGAGCTGCTGAGCTATTAACCAGCCTCAAAGGCTGTGAATCTCACTACAGATTAACCAATAATAATAATAATAATAATACACAGTATACCCCTACAACGAAATTCACTTAACACCCAAAGACCAGGTCCAACACACATAACAATCCCCAAACACACCCCATACCCACCACAAATTCCCCACCCCTAAACCACCCAAATATCCAAACAACAGACCAAGTAATGCTGTCCAACAGCTCACGGATGGTGGCCCTTTAGTTCATTGTTGAGTGCAATTATAACTCTGGGATTAAAAACTATTCAGAAAACGTGTGGTCCGAGTTTTAATTGTTCCGTATCTTCTGCCAGAAGGCAACAGTCTAAAAAGATGGTAAGCAGGATGGGAAGAGTCTCTGAGAATGTTCTGCAACTTTCTCCAACAGTGAGATTCGAAGATGTCATCCAGGGCTGGTAGCTGGAGTTCGATGATATTCTGGGCAGTTTTAATGATTCTCTCTAGAGCTTTTCTGTCCGCTACAGAGCTGCTCCCATACCATGCAAGAATGTTGTATGTCAGGACACTCTCAATGGTGCTGCGATAGTGGACAGAAGTAGATGCTGAGATAGATTTATCAATTTACAGTTGTTTAAATCACATGTGATTTAAACAACTGTAATATGGGCAGTGCTTTCGTTTGTAATTGCTAAACTTATTTTTTAAAAAAATTTAAAAGGCAGATTAAAATTAATCAGATGTATTTAAGGTGGTTTATCTCTTTGATTTGCAACTCCCCCCCCCCCTTTTTCCATCTAATATGTATGTATATGAACAGGTGTGCTGTTTTGGATGTCGTGCCAAATTTGCATGCTGCAATGATTCAATATTTTTGCCGTGCCATGTTTTAATTAAATCCTTGTTTTTTTCCTTTATAGATTGGGGCTTATGATCAACAAATATGGGAAAAATCTGTTGAACAGAAAGAAATCAAGGTAAATTTTCAGACTTCAATACTTTTTATTACAGCAATACATTCCTTAATAAATTTATTTTACGTTGGTTAAGAAAAGCAGAGTTTTAAAGCAAAAACTTCTAATCTCTACAATGATTTAGTATTATTAGCCCTGTTTAACTGTTCCCTAATACACTTACGTACAACCAATCATACGTTTGATATTGTCGATTCAGTTTTAGATATTTGCATACTGATTTTCCTGTTCTGGTTAATGATCACAATAAACTTTTTCAAGTTTGAGTAACATATCTAGAACTCCCTTTTCAAATAATGCATTTTATGGAAATATTTGCAGCCGAATAAGTTTTGAGCAGCTTTCTTGATTCACTTATTGAGGAAGTCCTATAAAATTCTGAACGTGACCTGCAGAAAATTATTTTGAAAAAACCTTCTCTCTCCCACGTTGTCTTAAGAAAGAGGCAGGATTTAACATGCTAATTCTTAGCAGATCTGCAATATTTTTAGTAGTTTTGAATCAGTTTAAAGTTAGAACAATTAATCAGCGGAACAACTTGCCTCCAGAAGTTGTAAATGCTCCAACACTGGAAGTTTTTAAGAAGAGATTGGACAATCATTTGTTTGAAATAGGATAGGGTTTCCTGCCTAAGCAGGGGGTTGGACTAGAAGACCTCCAAGGTCCCTTCCAACTCTGTTCTCCTCTCCTCCCCTCCCCTCCCCTCCTCTCCTCTCCTCTCCTCCCCTCCCCTCCCCCTTCCCTCTATTCTCTATTCTCTATCCTCTATCCTCTATCCTCTATCCTCTATCCTCCCCTCCCCTCCCCTACTCTATCCTCTATCCTCTCCCCTTCCCTCCCTTCTCCTCTCCTCTATCCTCTCCTCTCCTCTCCTCCCCTCCCCTCCCCTCTACCCTCTACCCTCTACCCTCTCCTCTCGTCTCATCTCATCTCCTCCCTTCCTCTCCCCTCCCCTCCCCTCCCCTCCCCTCCCCTCCCCTCCCCTATCCTATCCTATCCTATCCTATCCTATCCTATCCTATCCTATCCTATCCTATCTGGTTTTTCTCCTACTGAAATGAAAGATTAGCACAAGAATCAAGAAGGGGAGGGGAAGTTATAGGATTTGGGACAATTATATCTGTTTTATGTCCATCCGGCTATAAGAGGGATATAAACCACACCACAATTTGCTGCTGTGGGTATCCTCCATAGAAGCTCCTAAAATCGGAGTTTAAACATTTCTCTCTCTTTGAGAAATCTAAACACCGACAAAAAAAAATAAATCCTACTGTGCTTAGTCAATGCTGCATTGAAACTGCATGTCATTTCATCCTGCACTCTCTTGTGACTTTTTGTCCGTTTTAGTTTATTGTCTTCTGGTTGTGTTTATATAGTTCCAGTTCATTTTTCATCCTGTTATTCTTTTGAACAGTTTATTAAATTGGTAAGTACGCCACGAAGGCTGAAATGTGTATTAAGCAAGCGGCTTTTGTAGATTAACGGTTTATGCATCTAAGCCTCACTAACAAAATCCGTTTAGTATCCTGTGAGCTCCAAGCGAAGCGTTTGAATATTTAAGGATCCCTTCCTTCCTTCCTTCCTTCCCATTACCTTTTACTTAGATCATTCCTCTTATTTTTCAGTAGCAAGATTTTCATTGTGACAGCCATATCCAAAATCTTTTGCTGTTTCCTTCATCTCTTCCAAAGATCCTTGTTAGCCTTCAGAAAATGTTCTCCTTTCCTCTGTCTATGTTCTCCTGGTTGAACAAATTTCTGATTATAGTCATTTAAAAAAAAAAAACCAATTCTGCTTTTAAACTAAATTATGACAGCTTTAATAACTTCGCCTCTATTAAATCTGCCCGTTGTTAAAATCACCATAGATGATGTTTGGAGGCATCTCAAGAAGTTTGGCCTCATTTTTTCTCTGGATTCAGAAAGTAAGTTCAGGAAGGGGGAACATACGATTCACCTCTTTTCCTTCTTAAACTTTGCCAGTTTTATCAATTGTTTCAGTCCACGAATCAGCCCAGTTCAGGGGTGAAATCCGGCGGGTTCTGACAGGTTCTGGAGAACCGGTAGTGGAAATTTTGAGCAGTTCAGAGAACCGGCAAATATCACCTCTGGCTGGCCCCAGAGTGGGGTGGGAATGGAGATTTTGCAGTATCCTTCCCCTAGGAGTGGGGAGGGAATGGAGAGTTTGCAATATCCTTCCCCCAGGAGTGGGGAGCGAATGGGGATTTTGCAGTATCCTTCCCCTGGAATGGGGTGGGAATGGAGAGTTTGCAGTATCCTTCCCCTGGAATGGAGTTGGAATGGAGATTTTGCAGTATCCTTCCCCCGGAGAAGGGTGGGAATGGAGAGTTTGCAGTGTCCTTCCCCTGTAGTCAGGTGGGAATGGAGATTTTGCAGTATCCTTCCCCTGGAGTGGGGAGGGAATGGGGATTTTGCAGTATCCTTCCCCTGGAGTGGGGTGGGAATGGAGAGTTTGCAGTATCCTTCCCCTGGAGAGGGGAGGGAATGGAGAGTTTGCCGTAGCCTTCTCCTGCCACATCCACCAAGCCACACCACGCCCACCAAGCCATGCCCAGAGAACCAGTAGTAAAAAAAATTGGATTTCACCACTGGTGCCATTTCAAAAGTCCGTCCTTTTGTAGCTTCTTTGAAAAAAAAAATTCCTGCCTTTCCCACATCAGGATCTACGGCTGAGTACCTAATCCAGCTTTTCTGTTTTGAAAATGTGAACGTTTGCTTCTTTTGTTGGTGTGTTGGTGTGAAATAAGCCGTTGTAGACTTCTCAGCTCCAAAGAGAGCCCGAGAGAAAACTACTCCGCTGCTTGGGAATGTGAATGCGAGCTAATCATTTCGCCCATCGAAATTAGCAGTACGGTTAGGTTCCCAAATCAACAACGGCCTATAGCTTTGAAGCCCAGCTCTGTGAAAGGATCCCTTGTTTCAACATTTGGCCAACATCAAATTTCACATTCTCATTCTTTTTTTAAAATGGAATCGAGGGAAATGCAACAATTTTTAGTCCAGCCCTAGAAATTTAGAGCCCCATAGAAAGTCTGCAAAGTTGAGAGTTCAATCCTAGGTAGCGGCGCAAAGAGAAAATATCTGCTGTGAACTCCACATAGGTGTCAGGAAGGGCATCCGGCTAGTAAATGCTCAGTTCCATCCATCAGTTGCCCCAACTCTACCCCAAATTTAGGGATCACAGGGCCGTAAAAAGAAAGTTTTGGTGCATCTTAAAAAAAGGGGTGGAGCATTGTTCGCACCATCGTGGCTGCCATCTTGAATTTTTTGACTATACTCCGTGGATACTCCCTGATTGCTAATTTTTTTTTAAAAAAAGAACAGTTTAGGGTACTGATTTGAGTGGGATGAGAAGGCTTTTTGGAATCTTAATGGCTTGTTTTGGAAGACACTGAGACAAAGGGCCTCCTTTACAGGGTTGGAAATATTTTTTGTAACCTGTTGCCTGCCCCTCATTGGTTACTAGTGGCAAGCAGCTCCTTACTACATGCATCTGCCTGCTCTTCTTTGATTGTTTGTGGCTTACCTGCATGCTGTCAGGCAGAGGTGGGTTTCAGCAGGTTCTGACCAGTTCTGGAGAACCGGTAGCAGAAATTTTGAGTAGTTCAGAGAACCGGTAAATATCGCCTCTACTGGCCCCGCCCCATCTATTCTCTGCCTCCTGAGTTCCAGCTGATCGGGAGGAAATGGGGATTTTGCAGTAACCTTCCCCGCGAGTGGGAAGGGAATGGAGATTTTACCGTATCCTTCCCCTGCCAAGCCCACCCAGCCATGCCACGCCCATCAAGCCACACCCACAGAACCGGTAGTAAAAAAAATTTTACTACCATCACTGCTGTCAGGGGCAAGAAATCAGGAGCTAGGATAGAGTTCAAAAGCACTATAAATTAACTGTGGCTAGAATTATATTCGCACAAACCTGAGGAGAATGTGATTAGGAAAATATTAGAATGTGCAGAAATGAATAGATTAATGTTGGCTGTACAGGAGAAAGAGCAAACCGAATACTATATGACATGGGAGCTATTAATATGGATGGTTGGAGAACAAAAACAGAAGCTAGAAATAAATGGAGATTAGGGAAATATAGAAAATACGTTAAGACAAAGATGTAAATAATACGATTATTTTTACTAATTTTGTTGTATGGGTATACTGTGTATACACATACAATGACAATAAAGTTGTTATTATTATTAATGGCCAAAATGGTCAATCCGCACGAGACAAATGGTCTTGTCTCGTGCGGATTGGCACGAGACAAGAGTCAACAGACTTCAAGGAGGGTTGAACGTAGGGGGCGTAGAGACTCAAAACTGAAGTTTCATCCCACCCTTGGGGTTGGCCTGGTCATCTCCTACACATCCACTATTCTCAGAATAAAAATGGCATCCATTAGAACCCAGTGGGAACCAGCTGGGAGAACAAACTTCATCAGGTCTGTTGAGATGAAGAACGATTGCAGGAATTGGATATGCCCAGTCTGGAGAAAAGGACTAGGGGTGACAGGATAGCAGTGTTCCATTATTTGAGGGGCAGCCCCAAAGAAGAGGGAGTCAAGCTATTCTCCAAAGCACCTGAGGGCAGGACAAGACAAACAATGGATGGAAACTAATCAAGGAGAGAAGCAACCTAGAATTAAGGAGAGATTTTCCTGAGGACAATTAATCAGTGGAACGACTTTTTTTTTTTAATTTGATTTATATGCCGCCCTTCTCCGGAGACTCAGGGCAGCTTACAATGCTTTAAGCAATAGCCTTCATACTTGTATATTTATAGAAAGCTTGTTGCCCCCCACAAACTGGGGGCAATTTACCTACCTTAGAAAGGATGGAAGGCTGAGTCAACCTTGAGCCTGAGAAGATTCGAACTTACAGTAATTGCAGACAGCTGGTGTTTAATTACAATGCTTTAGTCTGCTGAGCTATCCAGGGTCCTTTTATGGGTGTTTACAGTCATTCTTTCTTAAGGCAAGAGAAGACCATACATTAATTGGGATGACGAAAATGTAGGAGAGAAATATTTTCCTACATAACCAAGTTTGCAGCCATAGCTCAGTGAAATCACATCCACCATCCTAGGCTTCTTCAGACAGCAAGCAAGCAAGCATTTTGCTGCCTGTTGGGACACTAATATAGATCTATTTCAGACTGATTGGCCCTCATCAGTTAGCCACACCCTTACCATATATTCCCTCCCTGTAGAGGCTAAGTATTTGCTTTCTTTTTTAATGTATATATTAATAACAGTGTATGGCTCTGGAATTTATTTCCATTGCAGTTGATAATCTATTTCAGTTTTCTCTTTGCTGATTAGCAAACATCATTTAGATCTTTCCCTCTCGTGTAAGTTTTAACTCCAAAGTAAAAGGGGGGGAAAATGAAGATTTTCTGTGTTGTACCAAAACATGCATGCATCTGGATTCTGTGTTTAAATAATCAAGAAGGCAATATCCCAAATTTGAAAGCTGCAGCATTTTGTGGCAACCAGTCCATAAGTTAAATTATTCAGTGCGTTGCTTGTGCTGAATATTCTATTAATCTGTTTAAACTTTAGTTAACCCAAGAAGGATGAATATCACCCTCTAAAAATATATAGCTAACCACGATTCCTCATGTTTTCCAAAATGTAAAAAAGAAGAAAAGAAAGAGTCTTAAATAAAACAGAGCCAGGAAATGAAAATGTCAAGTAATTTTACTTTGCCTCTCTTTTGCAGCGCATTTTTGACATGAAAAAAATCAGTACAATTCTCCATTGTCAGTTGGAAGTCTTAGATAATAATGGAGATATGACCGCAATTGAGATGGATTTACAGTATTTTGCACTTTTGTGGATTCTGCTGTTTAATATAGTAAATTATTTCAATTATTGGGAGAGGTGCGGTGGCCTAGAGATGGAGCTCTCACCTCACAATCAGGAAGCTGTGAGTTCGATTCTAGGTAGAGGCAGATATTTCTCTCTCGGGGCACAATGAGAATATATCTGCTGAAACAAAACTCTGCATTGGTGACAGGAAGGGCATCTGGCCAGTATGATCTGTCCCCCTCTACAGACACCCACAAAAACACAGCCAGTCGAGGGTTAAAGAAGCACTTGGCACACACCACAGTTCTTATCTCTAACTTGGCAGCGATATGCACACCGTCTGCCAAGTGCTTTAATAGTTCACAGAAAGAAAATCACATACGTAGCTTTGCCAAAATCCGTTCTTTTAGCTCCAATGACTACCAGATTGAGTTATTGTTCGTCACAGGGATCATTAACCACCACCCTGTCTTATATAGTCGCTGGGTGTGGTCCAGTGACTCATTGGTCCTCTGACTCAAGTCCAGTGACTCAGGTCTATTCCCTCGTACGTCTCCTCAGCTGCTGCAAGCGCTTATCTTGCCTTCGTTGACGTGCGTCCAGGAATGACGTCTCTCCCTCGCTCTCATCTGAGACACCTGTTTCCCCACTACTTTGCTCTCTTTCAGCTGGCACCTGAGACGGTGCCAGAGGGGGAGGGCTGGGAGATCTGGCTGGCTCCTCTTCCTCATGCTCAGAGCTTCCTTCCTCCAATGGGATAGGCTCAGAGGACGGGGCCACAACACAGTAAATACTCTGCTAGCTCCATTCAGTTGCCCAGACTCCATCCCGCAAGGGATTATAGGGTCATTAAACGCTGATGATTGCAAATTATTTCAATCTGCTTTTAATAGTAAGATAGGCCCGAACTGAAAAGTGGTTACCGAAAAAAGAAGGCCAAAGGAATATGTGACTTTTCCAACGATATCCTTTTAAACAAAATTGAAAGCGTGTATTATTTTAGTAACCAGATCCTTGCACCCATAATGACCAATGTAATGAGAATACATTAATGGAACACATTTGTGAGAGGAAGGAATACAATAATGAAGTTTTCCATTTGCCCTGCGGTAAGACAATTTTTTATTAGCTAGAACTGTGGGCAAAAGGTGAAGACTTGAGGTTAGAAAGTAATACAACAAGACATTTAAAAATAACCTGCTTTGTAATGGTTTGAGGTAAGACATGCGAAGATCGATACTGATGTTAAGATGCACCAAATAATTGATATGCTGGCAGGAGGTAGGAGGAGAGAACAGCAAGTCAATTATTCTAGATAGATGGGGGAAAAAAATGTTATTTCCAAAGGTGGACGGTCACGATTTTTGTGAATTCATTGATTAGGTTAAAAGTTCTCGGAAATACAAGAACTTCAGTGCGGAGTAATTTGTAGTGTGAAAAATGGGAATGCTGGATGATAAAATAATAACTTTGATAGAAAATATGCAAAATATAAGCCGGTGTTAAGATGGACAATTTCTTCATTGAAATGAATCTTTTTGAGATGTTGCAATCATGAATTTTAGAAATAGCAATTAAAGCCATTGAATTTTTTTTACGGTATGATGTTTTATTGCATCATGAAGAACCTGAGAGATTGAGGGGATAGAACTGATTACAAAAGAGGAGTCAAAACAAAATAAAACCAAGATTAAAATGTTAAGCGGGGAAAGATCAGGTCCATGCATGAAGATCCAATTAAACTGATTTTTTTGCTCTCATGCCAATGCCGAAGAATCTTCTCAGCTAAAGGTTTAGCTTGGAGTAAGGTAATGGATCAATGGAAATCAAGGGAGGTTGGACTTGATTCATTTGTGACTATGTAGGGATTCTAGGCTAGTTCCTCTTTTGACTCTGCCCCCAGGTTCTGCCTACAGATTGAAATGGAATCAAGTAGCTGATTTGTTTGGGCTTGTAATTCCTGGGGGGGACACATTTAGTTTGTGGATTTTTAATATCCTAAGCTGCTCTAAATCACTATGTGTAAGTTGGACAGCCATAGACATATGTTTGATAACAAGGTAATTGAAATCATATTTCAGAGGAAGGAGGACAGCGGGAGAACAGCCCTCTGAAAAGAGTCCATGGGAACAGTTTCTTCCCAAGTCTGCAAAACTCATCGGTGGTGAGAATGGGGGACTCACCATAATATTAGAGGAGATTGAGGATCTCCCTCAATATTTTGAAGAGTTTTGGCACTTGGAGATTTGATGGTGGGAAGTTAAGTTTTCTATCTTAGCTTACTTGCTTACTGTGGTACTTGAACTAAAAGACATTAAATTAGTCACATATCCTAACATTCTAATGTGATTATTGTCAGGGTTCCCGACGGATGCCCCCTAATTAAATCATGAGCCTCGAGCCAAGCTTCAAAAGAAATCCAGTTATTTATTAGGAGCTTCATGTCGGCATGTTCCCAAGGGAAGCCAGCTCTGACCCTACGCTCCAATAATGACCCTGTTCCCCCCCCCCCCAGGGTGTGTATTCAATCACATTCACCAACGGAGCAATTTCGCAGATTGTAGAGGTCACTCCCCTTCGGCTGCTGTAGGTAACCCTGGGATACAGCCTTGAGAGAGATAAGCGTGGAATGTGCATCTGTCTTTGGCTGCCATGCCATTTCGCCGGTTTCCCATCCCACCCCGGCCTATGTCAACTCGAGAGCCGGCCAGGGATGCTTTGCGAGTTGACAATTATATTTTCTCTTAACTGTTATCTTCATTGCCTTGTATTATTTGTCAAAATAATAAACTTAAAAAAAAATTAAATCAGGAAGTTAAGTTTCCTAACTTGTGGCTTTACACAGATTCTGAATCATTTTACACTGCGGCCTCTCATCAGATAGATTTCAGTTTGCCCAGAGGTGACCCGCGTTCAGCTTTCAGTGTAGTGAATATTGTATTTTTTTTGCCTCTTGCAGGGTTTGAGAAACAAGCCAAAGAAAACTGGGCATGTAAAGCCTGATCTCATTGACGTGGATCTAGTAAGAGGTAAGACTTGGTCTCCTCAACCGGAGATATAATTTTATTCCATAGATATTAGCTTCGTTTTAACATTTGTAATGTTCTCTTAGTTTAGCGGGTAGGTTTGCTTCATGGGGTGAAACTCCCTAGTGGGGAGGGATTTTGGTCAGGTGCAAAGGATCAGGATCATAGGTTAAGTTGCAATTCCGAAAGAATTACCACTCAAGCCCATCCACGAGAATCTAGTTGATGTGGCCCCGTCCTCTGAGCCTATCCCATCGGAGGAAGGAAGCTCTGAGCAGGAGGAAGAGGAGCCAGCCAGATCTCCCAGCCCCCCCCCCCTCTGGCACCGTCTCAGGTGCCAGCTGAAAGAGAGCCAAGTAGTGGGGAAACAGGTGTCTCAGATGAGAGTGAGGGAGAGACGTCATTCCTGGACGCACGCCAAAGAAGGCGAGATAAACGCTTACAGCAGCTGCGGAGACGCATGAGGGAATAGACCTGAGTCACTGGACTGGAGTCACAGGATCAATGAGTCACTGGACCACACCCAGAGACTATATAATAGACAGGGTGGTGGTAATGATCTCTGTGATGAACAAATACTCAATCGGATAGGCATTGGAGTTAAAAGCTGAAGCTGATCAGAGACTTTGCTGAATATTTGTTGTGCTTTTCTTTCTGTGTACTATTAAAGCCCTTGGCAGACGGTGTGCATATCGCTGCCAAGTTTGAGATAAGAACTGTGGAGTGTGCCAAGTGCTTCTTTAACCCTCGACTGGCTGTGTTTTTGTGGGTATCTGCAGAGGGGGACAGATCACTAGTGAACTAACGGCCAACGCTTAATTGGCGCTAGA
Organism: Coluber constrictor foxii; assembly: GCA_038048745.1. Lineage (NCBI taxonomy): Eukaryota > Metazoa > Chordata > Lepidosauria > Squamata > Colubridae > Coluber > Coluber constrictor. The sequence goes on from CM075964.1 coordinate 11,034,719, forward strand.
TAACAGTCAGTGGAATTCAAGCAAGTTGGACTTAGACGCTTGTGGCAACATAATGATTCTAGGCTGATGACTCACTTAACTCCGCCATCCAGTTCTGCCTGCCTACTGTAGATTTTCGGTAATCTCGAGCTGCTACCTAAATATCAGTCCAGCATAGCCCTGTTGTCAAGATTAAAACCATTGATGCTTCTCTGCATCTTATCGCTTTTCAATTTGCCAAAAGAACTGGTGGGAGGTGAGAAGAAATGCGGAGGCTTCAGACTTCAGCCATGAGAGCAAAGTTCCCACCAAGGACACTCCTGGAGGTGTTGGCCAAGACATGAACTGTTCTCAAAACAAAAGAACGATTCGTAATTGGACGATGCGAGCTCATAATAGATAACAGTGATGGCTAACCTTTTTGCCATCGTGTGCCAAAAGCAAGGGTCATCGGGGCGGGGGGGGGTCACGCATGCGTACACCCATAATTCCATGCCCTCCACCCCCCGTGCATGTGTGTGCAACCCCCCGCGCTCCCCCCACTTTTGGCACACAATGGCATGGTGAGCCCAGTAGGCCCATTTTTGCTCTCCCCAGGCTCTAGAGCCTTTCTGGGATCCTGGAGAGGGTGAAAACAGCCTTCCCTATTGTGGGCTGTTGGGCTCCATTGTGGTCGTAAGTTGAGGACTACCCATACTTATAAATATATTTATTAAAATCTATCTATCTATCTATCTATCTATCTATCTATCTATCTATCTATCTATCTATCTATCTATCTATCTATCTATCTATCATCTATCTATCTATCATCTATCATCTATCTATCTATATGTTTCTGTGTAACCGGTTCATTGATTTTGCTTTTCTTTAGGGTCGGCCTTTGCAAAAGCGAAACCGGAAAGTCCTTGGACCTCCCTGACGCGAAAGGGAATTGTTAGAGTTGTTTTCTTTCCTTTCTTTTTCAACTGGTGGCTACAAGTGACATCAAAAGTTATATTTTCATGGCTGCTTTTCCTTTATCTTCTTCAAGGTAAGTCTGGATGAGAACTTTTGCCTAAGAGATTAAGGTAACGGTTCCCCTCACACATATGTGCTAGTCGTTCCTAACTCTAGGAGGCAGTGCTCATCTCCGTTTCAAAGCCGAAGAGCCAGCGCTGTCCAAAGATGACTCCGTGGTCATGCGGCTGGCCCAAACGCCAAAGGCACACGGAACGCTGTTCCCTTCCCACCAAAGGTGGTCCCTATTTTTCTAGTTGCGTTTTTTTACGTGCTTTTGAACTGCTAGGTTGACAGAAGCTGGGACAAGTAACGGGAGCTCACCCCGTGACGCGGCACTAGGGATTCGAACCGCTGAACTGCCAACCTTTCGATCGACAAACTCAGTGTCTTAGCCACTGAGCCACCGCATCCCGGGTTTAAAAAAAATGACACCTCGATATCTGGGCTTAAAAAAATAACCGCTATTTGGCATTTCTAGTCTTTGAAGAAACAATTGTCCGTAACATTAAAATACTGATAATCCTCGATTTACAACAGTTCACTTAATGACCGTTCAAACTTACAATGGCACTGGAAAAAAAAGTGACTTAGGACATATGTTTTTCATACTTACAACCGTTGGCAGCATCCCCATGGTCACGTGATTTACATTCGGATGCTTTGACATCTGACTCGCATTTGTGACGGTCGCGGTGTTCCGGAGGTCATGCAATCCCCTTTTGCAACCTTCTGACAAGCAAAGTCAAAAGGGGGGGGGCAACCTGATTCACTTAACAACTGGGTTACTAATTTAACGACAGCACTTAGCAAATGCGGCAAGAAAAGTCGTAATACTCACCGAACAAATGTCTCACTTGGCTACATGAATTCTGGACTCAATTGTGGTCGTTGAGGCGAAGACCGACTCTAATATATTTCATATACCCTGTTTTCCCAAAAATAAGACCTCCCCTGATAATAAGACCAATCTAGCTTTTGAGCGCATGCGCTAAAATAAGCCTCCCCCTGGAAATAAACCCTACTCGAAAATATTTAAATGCAGAGCTGGAAATCAGGTAAGACGGCAAGAGGAGCCCCATCTTGCTCTATGCTCCCCAAAATAATAAGACCTCCCCGAAAATAAGGCCAAACGCTTATTTCGGGGTTCAAAAAAATACAAGACAGGGTCTTATTTTCGGAGAAACACAATATATGTTATCTTAAAGTGTAATAAGTTAATGTAAATTTTTACAATGCTTACAGCAGTGGGGGGGGGTCGAATTCAAGACCTAGTTTGGTAATGAAACATCTACATCAGGAGTGTCAAGACCCGGGGGCCGGATCCGGCCTGCAGGGTGCTTAGATCTAGCCCACCGGGCCGCCTGGGAAATACCAAAATGGTGCTTGGGACCCCGTTTCTGCTGGCAGAGCGCTCGGACCGCTATAGGCGCCCCAGACGCGAGTGACATTGAGCTGGCCACACCCCCTTCCCTCCTCCAAGGTCAAACACAACCCTGATGCAGCCCTCAATGAAATTGAGTTTGATACCCCTGGTTTACAGTATAAAAAAGAAGATTGACAGGGTAATAATAAAATAGCCCAGATGTCACAATTGTTGATGTGGTTGTAAATCGAGGACCAACTGTAACGGTCTCCCTTTTCTCTGGTTGAACGATGAATGGCTTCACTATTCGTGCCCTCTCTTCTTACATACAGTGGCCGCCATCATACTCTTCTTCACGATACAAAGTCCACATAACATACCTCTGACGGAAGTCATCGGCCCGGCATGGCTCATGCTGCTCCTCGGAACGGTGCACTGCCAGATTGTCTCCACACGGACCCCCAAATCCTCCACAAACACCGGCGGGAGAAGGAGGAGGTACCTTTATGTTGGGACTGGGCTGGCTTTGAGCAGGTCTTTGCTTTAGTTTGAATATGAATCCTAAACCCTAAAAGATTATCGCGGGCGTAGGTAGTTCTCGACTTACAACAGTTCCATAAGTGACCAAAGTTGCAACAACGGCGCTGAAAGAAATGGGCTTACGGCCACTTTTCGCACTTAACGACCGTTGCAGCATCTCCGCAGTCGTCAAAATTCGGACTCTTGGCAATCGACTCGTATTTATGACAGTTGCCGCGTCCCTGGGGTCACACAATTCCCTTTTACGACATTCTGATGAGCAAAGTCAATGGGGAAGCCGGCTTCACTGAACAATGTGTTACTTAATGGCGGCAAGAAAGGTCGTAAAATGGGGGAGAACTGTGACAAAGGTCTCACTTAGCAACAGACTTTTTGGGCTCAGCTGTGATCGTAAGTTGAGGACTACATGTATTAGTGGGATATCAATGATTGTAGGAGAGGAAGAGGCAGAGCCTGGGGTGTGGGGTCAAGCGAGGAATCGGCCTGGAATCATTACTTTCAGTGGTGGGTTCCTCCCGGTTCGCGAGAGCTGATAGCGGTGACGATATGACGTCACTGAACCAGTTCTCTGTCTTCGGGAGCTGGGCCCTCCTGCTCGGTTTTTTCGCCCAGCTGAGAGGTGCGGCAGAGTGGATTGCCGCACCTCAGCTGGGAAGATTTGCAACGTGCTTGCACGAAGCGCAAATTTGGTGTCCTGTGAGCGAACCGAGTATGTGTGCGGCGATCGCGTGTGAAATGCATGACCGAAGAGGCAATCGTGCGCGAAGCGCGCACACGAAAAGAACCAATAGTAAAGGTAAGTAAAACCCATCCCTGATTACGTTCCCACAAGCAATCTGAATCCAACACCTTGGATTTCATTGTCTCTTCTCTAGGACAAATTTCGTGGAAATTTAGTGCTAGATTCTTGTGTATATATCTTGTGACAATATATCTTAACTGGACCTTAACATTTGATCCTGATTCTTCGCGCCTGACCTGATTGGCAGTACAATCGTTATATTATTTACAATATGTTAAATCATATATTCAAAGCAAGGTGGCTGCCCTACAGCGCAAAAAAAAAAATATGGTGGATACGATTTTCATGTGTCAGTTTCGATTTATTTCATGGAAAATTGTGAATCTTTGGAGAAAAACGGGAGCATGTGTGTCCTGGGGCCACACACTAGCCTGTTGTTATTTCAAATGTGTTCTGAACTTGCTTTTCTCCACGGACATTTTATTAGATGCTAAAAAATTGTACATTTTAGTCAGTAACTAAATAATGGAAATAAGATGCCCTCATCTTAAATACGATTTCCATCGGAATTAAAATAATCTGCCAGAGGTTTAAAAAGCCTTTTATGTATTTACTTTGGTCTACCCTCCTGAACTTTTTATTTCTATTATTTTATTTTGCTATTTTATTTCTATTAAAGTAGAAATCTATCATTTCAACTATCATTTGAAAAGTGTAGGAAAAAGGAGAGGCAGACCCTGGGGGAGTAGTCAAGAAAGGAATCAGCCTGGAATCTCTACATTGCCACAAACGGTCTTAAATCCAACCCCTTTTGAATTCTGTTAACTCCGTTAACTTTAGTGCTGACTCTTAGTTTCTTTTATAAAGGCCTAAACAATAAATCAGCTTAACGGGAACTTAACACGTTCTGATAGTTCGTGCCAGACAAAAAGGCGGTCATAAAAACGGGATTTTTCTTGTTTAATCAAGCCATTGTTCATCTGTAAACATACCGATGGGTAAACTGTCCATCTTGTGTTGCTAGCAAATTACCTGTTCTGACCTAGGCCGCACGAAGCCGAGTCCTTGATCTGATAAACCCCTTTTATTTAATTTACAGTGAATTCCTCTCCAGCAAAGTCTTTCTTCTCCCACAGTCTTTCAAGATAATTCACAATGACCGACCTTTATCGGGCTTGGAGAGTGGCCAGGCCGATATCTTTCAGACGCCCGAAATACTTGGCAAGAATGCAGGAATGAGCTAATTGTCTCCTGCAAACTCCACTCCCCTTTCGCTCCTCTTTTATTCCCTCTGGGAGGGGCCCTTCATTGTCCACCTGTGGCCTTACTCCCAAGTCGACCCTTGTTCTTTAGCTGTTCCTTTCGTCTGGCAACTCTGCGCATGCGCACACTGGGAACATACTCCAGCTGTTCGTCTGCCTCACTGATGTTAGACTTCAAAGGCAGTTGATAACTGTCAGACGGGCCTGGCCCCCTCTCTGCCTCCGACGCAGAGCCCTCGTCTGAGCCTTCCCCAGACTCCAGGACTGGCCCATGTTCCTCCCCAAACTCCTCACTGTCCAAATCTGCAGCCAGATCCACTGGCGGGCCACCACATGACCTTTACAAAACGCCTCTGTTTTCAATTTCAAGGAAATTAAGGAAAGCGGCCCACTTGGAAGTGCATCGCGAAGGGGATGGCTCTAGCACGACCGATAACACCCAGGAAGGAACTGTCCAGAGTTATGGCGCCAACACCTCTTCTAGCCTTGGCGCTGTCTTCAAGGAACTCTGGCACGCTACTTTCTTCTTATCAGGGTGGGTACCTTTTAGTCTCGAAGTCCACAAAAAAAAAATAGATTCTGTTCCAATTCCACTAGTTTTCAGCTGAGTTTCTTATTTTGATTCTGGTGCGTTTGCTGCTAAATTAGGGTTAGGCCGTTCTACTTTTTCGGTCTCCGTTCATTCCAGCAAGGAATAAAGACAGTTTGATCTAGTGGTTAAGGCATCAGGCTAGGAAGCAGGAGGCTGTGAGTTCAAGTCCCGCCCTAGTCATGAAAGCCAGCTGGATGACTTTGAGCTAGCCACTCCCTCTCAGCCCAATCTATCTTACAGGGTTGTTGTTGGGAAAATAGGAGGAGGATATGTTGGATATGTTTGTCACCTTGAGTTGTTTGTAAAAATAATAAAGAGAGGATACAAATAAATAAATAAAGTAGGATTTTATTTATTTCGTTTTGCTTTTCCTTCTTAACTTACTTATTGTTGTGACCTAGGCTTACTGAGTCATTACAAGGCCGATCCACCTGCCAATCAGCTTTTTTCTTATTTTTCTCCCCAAAAACTAAGGTACATCTTATATGGTATATAGGTCTTAGCTCAGTGGTGATTTAGTGAGATTAAACATTTCCTGTGTAGGCAAATTTAGGCATGAAGTAAATTAATGCCTCCAATTACATCAATGGCAACTAGGTTTATATATCCTACATCAATAATTCATTCCTAATAGTTCAATAGTATAAATAGTATAAATCAGCATATATTATGATATATTATTTAATATACCGTATTTTCCGGCGTATAAGACGACCCTCCTCAGAGCCATTTAAGGCTCGTCAGAGCCTTATGGGCTGGTCTGCCTGGTTACAGGAGAATAAGACGACCCCCGACTTTTGAGAAGATTTTTGTGTGTTAGAAAGTAGTCTTATACGCAGGAAAATACAGTAAATATATCATTATTAATAATAAATATATGATCAGCTTATATCCTAAGAATTCTATTACTGCCTTTTTTTTCCTTCTCTTTGCATGAAAGCAGTTTGGATAATGGGATCAGGAAAAAGTCTTTACCCAAACAAAAACTACTTTCATGTATTTTGGTTTGCCTCTAGAGCAAAAAAAGCAAAGAACTCCATAGACAAATCCACCGAAACGGACAACGGGTATGTTTCCCTTGATGGGAAAAGGACAGGGAGAAACAACGAAGATGCTTTACAATCCCACGAGCCCCTTTCTGAGGTCATCCGGTCAGAAGAAGCCGGCTGGAATATCGGAACTGCCCGAAGTGCATGCAACACTTCGAATCATAAAGTGAGTCCTTTATTAGGGGGCTGAAACATATGAAGAACAGTTGCTGGAATTGCGTATGTCTAGTTTAATGAAAAGAAGGCGTCAGGGTATGTAGATTGAATAGCTGTAAGCTGAAGAGAGGTTGTAAGCCGAGGCAACTGGAAGCTGATGCAATGGGAATGAGGCAGCAGGGTTACTGCCATTTTAAGAATCTGGATAAGAAGCTGCCTATATAAGGGAAGCCATTAGAGAGCGCTTCCCTTCTCCTCATGTTGTCTCTCGTCATGTATCTCCTAGCTGTATGATAAGGTATTTACCACATATAAGTCTGTATATATTTAGCTGTAGGTAAAACCACTGTTAATTATCTAAAGGCACTGTGTGCTGTGTTTTGCTCCTGGATTTATCTCATAATACTAGTCACGCTGCCTAAATTCTGACAGGTTATGGGCCCAGTCCACTGTGAAGGCCAGAGGGACTTGTGACCTGTGAGCTTAGAGAGAAGGGAATCCCAGTGTGTGCTTGCACCAGAGTATGTGGTTTAAATCGTGGTTAGCAGGCAGCATGGTCTCCGTCGGTGTAATGGGAGGAGGTTTCCGGGTGTCTCTGCTGAATGAGACTAATTACCTCTCCTGGAATGTGAAGAGGGAGATGTACCTGAGGAAGGAGGAGTTGTGGATGATTGTTACTAATCCACCAGCAGTCCTGGATGATGGGAATCTGAGGAAAAAGAAAAGGCATTAGCCAGCATGATCTTTGCCTTCAAAGATAGTCAGCTATTACATGTGTAAGCGGTGTTCTTTTTCAGTAAAAAAGAACACTGCTTAGTGGGGGCCGAAATCCCTACTAAGCAGGTATATATAAAAGTATGCAGGCTATTGCTTAACGCATTGTAAGCCGCCCTGAGTCTCCGGAGAAGGGCGGCATATAAATCGAACTAATAAATAAATAAATAAGAAGTCTTCAAAAGAGTGCTGGGAGGCGTTGTGCAGCGTATATGTGAGAGACTGCGAGCAGTAAAGTGTTGCTGACTAGGAGGCTGTATAAGGCACAGCCAGTGGTGGATTGCTCCCGGTTCGGCCGAGTTCGGCTGAGGCGGTAGTGGTGACGATGTGACGTCACCAAACCGGTTCTCTTTGACTGGGAGGTGGGCCCTCCCTGTCCCTGTGTTTTTGTATTTACCAGCTGAACTCTTATTTTTGGACTTTCAGACTTAGGGTAATTTGCCAGAACTCTTATCAGTAACTACTGCACATGTCTACATTCCTTTCTTCTTCTCAAAAACTTTTCTTTGTTCTCCGGCCAAGAGAGGTAGCCAGGAAAGCTTCCAAGATGTAGCTTAATCAGATTAGTAAGCTTGTTTTTATTTCTTTACAAATAAATATGAGTTTTTCATTAGAATGTATTTCAGTTCATTTTCTTGGCAAAGTATACACAAGGAAAATGCCACGATTCACCTCTAATTGAGGGCAATTACCCCAGCATGAGAACGGGGCTGATTGCCGCTCTGACACTCCCACCCATCCCCGCTTGATTCCTACCTTTATTTCTTGTTTTATTGCCCAGCTGATGGGCGCGGCAGAGTGGATTGCCGCACCTCAGCTGGGCAGAAACCTAACGCGCTTGGGCAGAGCAAAGCGTGTGCGTGAAGAGAACCAGTGGTAACACCAGTTGGAACTCACCACGGGGCACGGCTGAAGCCAGGAGAGAGTGTGTGTGTCCACACATTTGCAGAACATGAGACGGACATTCCTTGAGCTAGAAGAAAGGAGAATGACATATACGGAGGCACACAAAATGCATGTAGTGCTTAGTTTCCTTGGATAGTTCATGGGACATTCTTGTGAATAATCTTGAGTCCATGCAAGAACAGGATTTAACAATGGCGTACTTGACTGGTCGGTTGTTGGAGGAGGAGCAGAAACGACTAGAGAGGAGACCAGGAAAGGGAGGAGGAAGCGTTCAGCGCAAACCAGCATCTGCAACAGTCCGGGATGCCGGCAGAGCAACTGAAGGAGTCAACTTAGCGAAGAGATGCTACATCTGTGGTTCTACAGAACATCTCCAGAGATGCTGTCCTGCAAGAAGGAACAGAGGGGCAGAATTAATCAGCGAACATGGAGCGGTTCTCCAGCATCGTTGTCCCTGACAGCGTCAATGACTGAACACAACAAGAATACATGATTGATGGACAGTGGGGCAAGCCAACATATTGTTAATGATCCACATGTATTTTCTGCTTTGAAACCAGCAAAGAAAACGTGGGTTAGTCTGGCGGAGGGACAGAAAGCTACTGTAAAAGGGGAAGGAAATCTCTATGTACCAGAAATAGATGCTACATTGTGCATTTATTTATTTAGCGTATGGCTGGTCACACACAATATTAAAACACTTCATTTTTACAGATTGAAAACAATAAAAACAATAAAAAAAGCAGTAAGAAAACCTAAAAGAAAAACAGAAATAGCATTTCAAAGTTTAATGTCGAGTTTGGAGATCCAGTCAGTAGCTTTGTGCAACGTTATATGTACATTGTGCAACATTATATGTACCTGCTTTAGAGCATAATTTATTAAGTATATCCATGTTAGACAAGCAGGGGTATGAAATAATATTTGCTGGGGGACTATATACAATCAAGAATGGACAGGTATGTGCAGAAGGTGTTAAAAAGGATGGTCTGTATGTTCTGTGAATGCAAGAACGTAAGTGTGCGCATATACTTAAAAATGTGTCTACACCAGTGGTAGGTTGCTCCCGGTTCTGTCCGGTTTTTTAGAACCGGTAGTAAAAGCGGCGAGAGGCTCCGCCCATACCGAGAGTGTCTGGGTATGTAGATTTAATAGCTGTAAGCCAGGGGTGAAATCTAAAATTTGTGACTACTGGTTCTGTGGGCGTGGCTTAGGGGGTTAATGTGACTGGGTGGGCGTGGCCAACTTTTTTTTTAAACTTTTAAAAGCAAGAGGTTACAGAAAAAAAAAATGCTTTTAGAAGCCTCTGACGATCAGGCAGCTCAGCTGGGATCATCAGAGGCTTTTAAAGGCATTTTTTTTTTCTACAGCCTCTTCGGCCAAAGAGGTTGTAGAAAAAAAATGCTTTTAAAAACCTCTGATGATCCCAGCTGAGCCGCGCGATCATCAGAGGCTGGTTTTTTTTTAACTTTTAAAAACATTTTTTGACTGAAGAGGTTGTAGAAAAAATGCTTTTAAAATCCTCTGACGATCCCAGCTGAGCTGCGCGATCCTCAGAGGCTGTTTTTTAAAAACTTTTAAAAGCATTTTTTCGGCTGAAGCGGTTGTAGAAGAAATGCTTTTAAAAGTAAAAAAAAACAGCCTCTGATGATCGCGTGGCTCAGCTGGGCATGGGGGCGGGGCGCAGGGATTTTTGCTACCGGTTCTCCGAACCACCCGTCGCCATCGCTACCGGATCGGGCGATCCGGTCTGAACCGGGAGCATTTCACCCCTGCTGTAAGCTGGGGAGAGGTTGTAAGCGGAGGCAGCCAGAAGCTGATGCGATGGGAATGACTAAGGGTGAAATGGAAGCAGTATGCCGCCCAATTCTCTCTAGAATTGTATATTAAAAGTGTATGAATTGTTTGAGATTTTAAAAATGTGCTTTTTATTGATCGTAACTTCTTCTTCGGTTTAGGACAGTCACCGAACAATGACAAATATATCGGATGAAGTTTCTAGTGAGGAGGGGCCGGAAACTGGCTACCCTTTACGACGGAATACCGACCGCGCTTCCAGCGATTGTGCGTTTCGAAACAAGAAATCTCACCATTATAAGAAACATTACCCCGTAGAGGTAACAACACTTTTCATTGTGGCTGAGTAAAACTTTTAAGGACATCAAATTCATGGGTACTTTTGGGGCATGTAAGAGCCGTAGTGGCACAGTGGTTAGAATGCAGCATTGCAAGCTAAGTCTGCCCACTGCCAGGAGTTCGATCCTGACCGGCTCAAGGTTGGCTCCGCCTTCTGTCCTTCCGAGGTGGGTAAAATGAAGACCCAGATTGTGTTGGGGGAAATAGGCTGACTCTGTAAACCACTTAGAGAGGGCTGTAAAGCATTGTAAAGTGGTATATAAGTCTAAGTGCTATTGCTGTCTATCTGTCTGTCTGTCTGTCTGTCTGTCTATCTATCTATCTATCTCCATCCATCCATCCATGGTATCTAACTTCCTATCTACCTACCTACCTACCCATCTACCCTGGTAGCACAGTGGTTAGAATGCAGTATTGCAAGGTTAACTCCGCTGACTGCCAGGAGTTCGATCTTGACCAGCTCAAGTTTGACTCGGCTTTCTATCCTTCTGAAGTGGGTAAAATGAGGACCCAGATTGTTGAGGACAACAATATGCTGACCCTGTATAATCTTTAGAGAGGGCTGTTAAAGCATTTTGAAGCGGTATATAAATCTTAAGTGCTATTGCTATTTGCCCAGCCTAGAAAAGAGGAGGGATCAAGTGTAGAACTAACCTGGAATCACTGCTCAACTGCAAAAGGACTAGGGGCTAACCTTCCCTAAGTTCCTTGGAACCTTATTTAATTGTTCCCAGGTGTGGGCTGCCAAATCGAGACGATTCCTGTATTATAGGCTGAACATAATGAAGTAGTTAGCTTGAACAGTGCATGAATAAATCCAGTTGTTGGTGCAATAACATCAGAGGTTGTATTCTGCTGGTTCGGGCAAATAGGTAGCGGAAATTGCAGGTCTCTCCCGCCCCACCTTTATTCTGGCCTATTTTTGGCACATTTTGGGGGCTGGGCATATGCGCGGAAGACTATTTGCACACGTAAGTAAAGCGTATGTGTTAGGATATGATTTGAGCCTAACAGATTGTCCAGGCAATATATGTGCTCTGTGACTTTAAGTTTTAATGCTGCATCATGCTGTAATGCTGAGTCATGCTATAATTAGTTGTAAACGTATTTAAGAAAGGTACTGTAATGTATTCAGTTGATGATAAGCTGCCATTGTGCTATCATCGCGTGCATGTGTGGGTGGATCTGCTACCATCCGGGGTTTGTGTACCAGAGTGAACCAACTACTGTTTGTGTGGTAAGAAGCTTTTTGGATTTAACCGGTAAAGACTTGGACTGTTTAGAAGACTACGAGATTGTTTATTTCCTATAAAGAAAACTTTTTGATAAACCAGTTTGCACGTATCTCTTATTTTCATTGCTCTCAGCAACGTTTCTCTGTGCACTATACTCTGCTGGTTGCTAACACAACAAAAATATCCTTAACAGTATATGTGCAAGGCAGGCGCGGGCGCATGGCGAACTGGTAGTAACAAAATGTTAAAACCCACCGCTGAATAACCTCCTATGGCTCTTCCTGTATTCTTCAGGATGTCCCCAAATCGGGCACCAGCTGCAGCTCGAGGTGCTCGAGTTCCAGGCAAGATTCAGAAAGCACCAGGCCAGAATCGGAGACGGAGGACGTCCTGTGGGAGGATTTTTTGCACTGTGCCGAGTGCCGTTCCTCCTGCACCAGCGAGACCGACGCCGAGAATTCTCAAGTCAACTCCTGCATGAAGAAGGAATACCGAGACGACCCCTTTCATCCGGTGAGTAGAAGAATATTGGTTCAATTTATAGAAGAGTAACTGATAGAACTGAATAACAAGAGTTAGAAGGGACCTTGGAGGTCTTCTAGTCCAACCCCCTGCTTAGCCAGGAAATGCTATATACCCGTGATGGCAAACCTATGGCACCCGTGCCACATGTGGTACGCGGAGCCATATATGTGGGCACACGAGCGTTGCCCAAGCTGCGCATGCGTGTGCCAGCCACCTGATTTTCGGGCCTTCTGGGCCCACTGGAATTTGGGAAACAGGCCATTTCTGGCCTCCGGAGGGCCTCCACTGTGGTGCGGAAGGCCATTTTCGCCTTCCCCAGGCTCCTAGAAAGGTCCTGGAGCCTGGGGAGGGCAAAAATGGGCCCACCGGGCCATCACATGCCAAAAGCGGGGGGAGCATGGGGGGGAATCATACATGCATGCGCGAGGGGTGGGGAGTATTGAATTATGGATGTGGGCATGCATGTGCGCGACCCCCCCCCGCGCGACCCCCACTTTTGGCACGCGACGGCAAAAAGGTTAGCCATCACTGCTATATACCATTTCAGACAAATGATTGTCCAGTCTCTCTCTCTCTTTTTTTAAAAAAAAGATATTTATTGTTTTATCATAAAAAGTAAAATGCAAAAGAGAGGAACAAACCAAACCAAACCGTAAATTCAATCCTAACAACAGCAAAAAAGAAGAAAATAGTACAAACATAAGAAAGAGAAAAAAGGTGATTAAATAAATTTTAACATTTAGCATGTAGGATCCACAGTGGTTGGGTGCTGAAAAAGCAGTAAATTCTCCTCCACTTTTATCTGTCTGTCTGTCTGTCTGTCTGTCTGTCTGTCTGTCTGTCTGTCTGTCTGTCTATCTATCTATCTATCTATCTATCTATCTATCTATCTATCTATCTATCTATCTATCCACCCTGTTTTCCCCCAAAATAAGACATCCCCTGATAATAAGCCCAATCGGGCTTTTGAGCGCATGGCAATAAGGCCAAGTGCTTATTTCAGGGTTCAAAAATATTTATTTTATTTATTTATTTTATTTTATTTGGCTTATATGCCGCCCTATCTCCCAATGGACTCAGGGCGGCTCACAGTAATAAAATGCACAAGCCACAATATAAAATTAAATCTAAAACGTAATAACATTTTAAAATTTAAAACACTTAAAACCCCATCAGTCCAGGTCGGGGGGTGTATGTATGTGTGTGTATGTATGTATATATGTGTGTGTATATATATATATTTGTCTGTGTAAGTTTTCACGGGTATATATGTGTGTACAGGTGATATCTCGGGTTTCTTCCCGTGTAATTGCAAACATATCTTTAGAAATATTGCAGCGACGTTTCGATGAAATCTCATTCATCATCTTCTGGCTGATGTTCTCGGTTTGGTGCCTATGGGCAAGCTGCAATATTTCTAAAGATATGTTTGCAATTACACGGGAAGAAACCCGAGATATCACCTGTACACACACACACACACACACACACACACACACACACAAAAGACAGGGTCTTATTTTCGGGGAAACATGGTATCTCTCTCTCTCTCTCTCTTTCTCTCTCTCTTTTTATCTATCTATCTATCTATCTATCTATCTATCTATCTATCTATCTATCTATCTATCTATCTATCTATCTATCTATCTATCTATCTATCTATCTACTTACCTACCTACCTACCTACCTACCTACCTACCTATCCCATCCACCTTGATTACTTTCCATCCATTTTTTCTTGTCTTTCCTTCTGATACTTTGGAGAATAGCTTGACTCCCTCTTCTTTGGGCAGCCCCTGAGATACTGGAAGACTGCTATCATGTCTCCCCTAGTCCTCCTCTTCATCAAACTAGACATACCCAGTTCCTGCAACCGTTCTTCATCTGTTTTAGCCTCCAATCATCCCCTAATCCTCTTGGTTGCTCTTCTCTGCACTCTTCCTAGAGTCCCAATATCCTTTTTATATTTATATTAATCTGGAGCTTGCCAAATCCGTCCAAAGCCATAATTTTGGCTTGTGCCCTCACCTGTTATTGACCATGTCATCTTTGTTGTTGTGGTTGTTGTTATGGCTTTACAGAACCTTTTATGCCCCCCACTATTTTTTTTTAAAAAAATTATTTTTGGCAGGGGTCATTTGCCCTGGTTCCATAGCTCGAACCCCGGGTTGGAGAAAGTCAGTGCCATTGTGTGGGAAGGCAACGACTGCAAAAAGGCAGACATGTCCGTGCTTGAGATTAGCGGCATGATCATGAACCGAGTGAGTATCATGAACCGAGTGAGTATGGCGTATTTTTATTATATTTTTTTTAAATTTCTAAGATTTGCCCCCATGAAAGAACGACGCTTTTAAATGCTCTCATTGGAAGTCTAGAAGTGATGTTGTTTCCTTACATTTTAAGAGCTGTTGGGATGATGTACTAACTCTTGGTAAAGTGGCCGCTGGGTTGGGGGTGGGGTGGGTGGGTTTCTCTCCAAAATGAAATGCCAAATGAGAAGGAAGACTCTGTGACTCGATGCCCAATCACACATTTTTTATTCTGACCGAAGAAGTTATTTGGATGAGTAACAAAAGTCTCAGTTAAATAAATCTTTAGTCCTGTTGCCATGATTTGATCTTTTTAGATATGTTTGGCCTGGATGATGGACTCTTCGTTCACATTCTGCAGATGCTGTAGAGTCTGAGGATAGGATAGGATAGGATAGGATAGGATAGGATAGGATAGGATAGGATAGGATAGGATAGGATAGAGGATGGGGAGAGAAGGGAACGGAATGGAAGGGAGAGGCGAGGGAGGATAGGATAGGGCAGTGATGGCTAATCTTTTTGCCATTGCATGCCAGGAGGGAGGGGGTGTGTGCGTGCCCGTGCCCACACCCATAATTCTATGAGTCCCACCACCACGCATGCATGCGCGACCCCCCACACCCACCCCGCTCCCAGCATGCAGTGGCCCGGTAGGCCCATTTTTCTCTCACCTGGCTTCAGAGCCTCTCTATGAGTCTAGGGGGGGGCGAAAACAGCCTCCCCACACCCCGGAAGCCCTCCGGAGGCCAGAAACGGCCCGTTACCCAACTTCCGGTTGGGCAGGAAGTGACTTTTTTGCTTTCCCCAACCTCCAGAGACTCCTAGAGAGGCTCTGGAGGCTGGGGACAGCAAAAAAATGTCCCTTTTGAACACCATAGGTTCGCCATCACGGGGATAGGGGAGGGGAGAAAAGGGAGAGGGAGGATAAGATAGGATAGAATATGATAGGGATGGGGAGGAAGGGAAGGGATAGGGGCAGGGAGGAAAAACAGAGGAGGATAGGATACGATAGGATAGGGGATGGGGAGGGAAGGGAAGGGAAGGGAAGGGAAGGGAAGGGAAGGGAGGAGGATAGGATATGATAGGATAGGGGATGGGGAGGGGACGGAAGGAAGGTGAGAGGGAATGGAAGGGGAGGATAGGATAGGGGAGGGAAGGGGAGGGGGAGGGGTGGGAGGATAGGATAGGATACAATAGGTTAGGAGATGGGAGGGAAAGGAAGGGAAAGGAGAGGGACAAGAGAGGAGACCAGAGGATAGGATAGGGGATGGGGAGGGACAGAAGGAAGGTGAGAGGGAATGGAAGGAGTAGGATAGGATAGGGGAGGGAAGGGAAGGGGAGTGGGAGTGGGAGGGGAGTGGGAGGGGTGGGAGGATAGGATAGGATACATAGGTTAGGAGATGGGAGGGAAAGGAAGGGAAAGGAGAGGGACAAGAGAGGAGACCAGAGGATAGGATAGGGGATGGGGAGGGAACAGAAGGAAAGTGAGAGGGAATGGAAGGGGGAGGATAGGATAGAGAAGGGGAGGGAGGGGGAGGGGTGGGAGGATAGGATAGGATACAATAGGATAGGAGATGGGAGGGAAGGAAAGGGAAGGGAAAGGAGAGAGACAGGAGAAGAGACCAGAGGATAGGAGAGGCGATGGCGAGGGAACAGAAGGAAGGTGAGAAGGACTGGGAGGAGGAGGATAGGATGAGAAGGGAAGGGAGGAGAGGAGAGGGGAGGGAGGATAGGATAGGATACAGTAGGATAGGAGATGGGAGGGAAGAGAAGGAGAAGGACAGGAGAGAAGACCAGAGGATAGGAGAGGGGATGGGGATGGGGAGTGAAGGGAAGGGAAGGGGAGAGCGGGGAGGAGACTTTATTTAGCCAAGTGTGATTAGCGCACAAGAAATTTTTCTCCGGTGCAGAAGCTCTCAAAGCCACACGCAAAGCAACAGAGTAAATAATACCGATGTTCTCACGTTAGCTTTTACACTTTCATTGAGCCGAATTCAGATTTTTTCTATTTCATGGGTTGGTAAACCACTTCCGGAACGGGATTCGTTAAAATGCAAAGCTATGATCAACGTCTTCTGCTTCGGGTTTTTTTTGTCTTTGTCTATAGGTGAACAATTACGTTCCAGGAATCGGCTATCAGATTTTCGGCAACGTGGTTCTCCTTAATCCTGGGATTAACGCCGTTTGTATTTAGACTTTCCCAAGAGAAGACCTGGAACATTTAGCCACGCATACGGCCACCGAACTCTATGCTATTGCCTTCGGGTCAGATGGCAACATAATGGTGATCTCCATGGTCATCGTGTGCTTCGTAGTGAGGGTTTCCCTGGTGTGGATATTCTTCTTCCTTTTGTGCGTGGCTGAGAGGACTTACAAGCAGGTGAGCCTCAGCACCAAACTCCCCCCTCTCCACCAGTGGTGAAATCCAAATATTTTGACTACCGGTTTTGTAGGTGTGGCTTGGTGGCCGTGGCAGGGGAAGGATACTGCAAAATCTCCATTTCCACTCCAGAAGAAGGATACTGCAAAATCCCCATTCCCTCCACAATTCAAGGGAAGGATACTGCAAAATCTCCATTCCCACTCCACTCCAGGGGAAGGATACTGCAAAATCTCCATTCCCACCATACTCCAATAGAAGGATACTGCAAAATCCCCATTCCCACTCCCGGGGAAGGATACTGCAAAATCCCCATTCCCACCCTACTCCAGAGGAAGGATACTGCAAAATCCCCATTCCCACTCTACACCAGGGGAAGGATACTGCAAAATCCCCATTCCCACCCTGCTCCAGGAGAAGGATACTGCAAAATCCCGATTCCCTCCACACTTCAGGGGAAGAATACTGCAAAATCCCCATTCCCACTCTACTCCAGGGGAAAGATACTGCAAAATCCCCATTCCCTCCACACTCAGGAGAAGGATACTGCAAAATCCCTATTCCCTCCACACTTCAGGGGAAGGATACTGTAAAATCCCCCTTCCCACTCTACTCCAGGGGAAGGATACTGTAAAATCCCCATTCCCACCCTACTCCAGGGGAAGGATACTGCAAAATCCCCATTCCCACCCTACTCCAGGGGAAGAATACTGTAAAATCCCCATTCTCTCCCCACTCCTGGGGGAAGGATACTGCAAAATCCCCATTCCCACCCTACTCCAGGGGAAAGATAGTGCAAAATCCCCATTCCCTCCACACTCCTGGGGGAAGGATGTTGCCAAATCCTCATTCCCACCCCACTCCTGAGGCCAGCCAGAGGTGGCATTTGCCGGTTCTCCGAACTACTCAAAATTTCCACTGCCGGTTCTCCAGAACCTGTCAGAACCTGCTGGATTTCACCCCTGCCCCCCCCCCCCCCCACTCAAGTCTTGTTTTTGAAGAAAACCATTGACGTACGGGTAATCCTCGACTTACAACAGCTCATTTAGTGGGCTTTCAAAGTTATAATGGCATTGAATAAAGTGACTTTTATGACCATTTCTCACAGTTGCAACCGTTGTAGCATCACCATGGTCACGTGATCAAAATTCAGGCATCTGGTTCATATTTATGACGGTCGCAGTGTCCCCGGGTGTCACTTGATTTCCCCCATTTTTGGGACCTTCTGACCAGCAAAGATAGCGGGGAAGACCGATTTGCTTAACAACCGGGTTACTAACTGAACCGCTGCACTAACTCACTTCACAAATCTGGAAAGCAAAGTTGCAAGATGGGGCAGAACTCCCTTTTAATAAATGTCTCGCTTAGTGACAGAAACTTTGGGCTCAGTTGCGGTCGTAAGTTGAAGGACTAGCTGTACTGTATTTGTCTGGGATCTCCACTGTGTTTCATGCCTTGGCTACAGTACATTGTCTCTACTGCTATTTTATCATGCTCTCTTTATTATAAAGCATCTTCTGCCCTTAAAAATATTTTTTTTCAAGCATGGCTTACAATTCAGGCATTAAAAATAAGGATAAATTTCCTGACAGTGAAAACAATTAATCAGCGGGGCAATTTGCCTCCAGAAATTGTGAATGCTCCAACACTGGAAGCTTTTAAGAAGATGTTAAATGGATAACCATTTTTTTTTTAAAAAAATTGATTTATATGCCGCCCTTCTCCGGAGACTCAGGGCGGCTTACAATGCGTTAAGCAATAGCCTTCATACTTTTGTATATTTTTTATACAAAGTCAGCTTATTGCCCCCACAAACTGGGTCCTCATTTGACCTACCTTAGAAAGGATGGAAGGCTGAGTCAACCGTGAGCCGGGTGAGATTCAAACTTACAGTAATTGCAGACAGCTGGATGTTAATTACAATGCTTTAGTCTCCCAAGGATTATCTGACTACCTCTGTTATTATTGCATATGGTTATAGGTCAGATTAAGAGGAGACATCTAACATAACTCCATTGACAGTGTAAACCATGTAATTAAAGGAAAAAAAGTACAATCAGAAGGTTGTATCATTAACAAAACATTTCCGCAAAACAAGTCTTAATTCGTGAAATCCCTATTCCTTACTCTTCTGTACAGGTATAGTATAGGTCAGTGATGGCTAACCTTTTTGCCATCATGTGCCAAAAGCGGGGGTCGCGTGGGGGGTCACGGGTGCGTGTGCCCACATCCATAATTCAATGCGCCCGCCCTCCTGCATATGCACATGTGACCCCCCCCCCACTTCCCCCTGCTTATGGCACGGTGGGCCCGGTAGGCCCATTTTCCCCCTCCCCAGGCTCCAGAGGCTTTCTAGGAGCCCGGACGCCTTCCAGAGGCCAGTTTCCCGACTTCCAGTGGGATTGGAAGGCCTGAAAATCAGTTGGCCAGTGCTCACATGTGCGCTAGAGCTGAGTTAGGGCAACACTCTGCGTGCCATCTGTGGCACCCGTGCCATAGGTTCGCCATCACAGGTATAGGTGTTACCTTGCTCAATAGTACTAACTCTGAGAGGATCTTGGAGTCCTCGTGGACAACCATTTAAATAGGAGCCCGCCGTGTGCAGCAGCTGCCAAAAAAGCCAACACAGTTCTAGGCTGCATCAACAGAGGAATAGAATCAAGATCACGTGAAGTGTTAATACCGCTTTATAAGGCCTTGGTAAGGCCACACTTGGAATACTGCATTCAGTTTTGGTCACCATGATGTAAAAAAGATGTGGAGACTCTGGAAAGAGTGCAGAGAAGAGCAACAAAGAGGATTAGGGGACTGGAGGCTAAAACATATGAAGAATGATTGCAGGAACTGGGTATGTCTAGTTTAATGAAAAGAAGGACTAGGGGAGACATGATAGCAGTCTTCCAATATCTCAGGGGCTGCCCCAAAGAAGAGGGAGTCAAGCTATTCTCCAAAGCATCTGAAGGCTGGACAAGGAGCAACGAGTGGAAACTCATCAAGGAGGGAAGCAACTTAGAACTAAGGAGAAATTTTCTGACAGTTAGAACAATTCATCAGTGGAACAGCTTGCCTCCAGAAGCTGTGAATGCTTCAACATTGGAAGTTTTTAAGAAGAGATTAAACAACCATTTGTCTGAAATGATATTTCCTGCCTGAGCAGCGGGCTGGATTAGATTAGACCTCCACAGTCCCTTCCAACTGTGTTATTCTGTCCTGTTCTTTGCCAAAAAAAAAAAAAAAAATCCATTTAAATATTGGTTACCTATGTCAGCAATCCATTCTTGCAAACCCAGGCCTTGAGTTAACCCATTCTTTATGGTTGAATAAGTATTAGCACAAGTAGATCCTTCAGGCCTCTTTTGATGTCTTGGGAGATTCCTAATATTGGGGATTGAACAAAGAAGCAAGCATCCTTAACACGCAAGAATCAAGTAGTGTAAATAATTATGGTTGCATTCTGCTCATTCCCCTGGGTGACAATAAACCATGTCATTTGTTTCATTTCGAACACTTTATGTTTTACAGAGATTGCTTTTTGCCAAACTTTTTGGTCATTTAACATCTGCCAGGAGAGCTCGGAAGTCAGAAGTTCCACATTTCCGGCTAAAAAAAGTCCAGAATATTAAAATGTGGCTTTCCCTTCGCTCCTATCTAAAGGTTTGTGGTTATTTATTTATTTCAAATTCAGCCTAAATTAATGCCATAAAGGTAAAGATTCCCCTCACACATAGGTGCTAATCATTCCTGACTCTAGGGGGCGGTGCTCACCTCCGTTTCAAAGCCGAAGAGCCAGCGCTGTCTGAAGACGTCTCCGTGGTCATGTGGCCGGCATGACTCAACGCCAAAGGCGCACGGAACACTGTTCCCTTCCCATCAAAAGTGGTCCCTATTTTTCTACTTGCATTTTTTACGTGCTTTCGAACTGCTAGGTTGGCAGGAGCTGGGACAAGTCACGGGAGCTCACCCTGTTACGTGGCACTGGGGATTCGAACCGCTGAACTGCCGACCTTTCGATGGACAAGCTCAGCGTCTTAGCCACTGAGCCACCGTGTCCCTAAATTAATGCCATAGAAGGTGCTATTGATGCAAACTGAGACTTAAACCTCTCCCATTGCAGATAGTATGTTAAGTGACCGTTCTTAAGTGAATCACTGCAGTTGTTGCATTAGCGAAATGGTTGTTAAGTGAATCGGGCTTTCCGTGGACTTGGCTTGTCTGAAGGTGACAGACCTTCATGTGATCCCAGGGACACCGCGACCGTCATAAATACGAGTCACTTGCGAAGTGTCTGAATTTCAATCACTTGACCGCGGGGATGGCTGCAAGTGTGAAAAACGGTCATAAGTCCCTTTTTTCAGCGCCATTGATTATTTTCAGTGGCCACTAAATGAACAGTTGTAAGTCCAGGATTACCAGTATACAGTAGTGGCCAAAATTGTGGAAACCTTTTGGGAAAAGTGTATTTTCTAAAACTAGCTAATAACACCACTTTTTTTTGTGGCGTAGTACCATAAAATTATGTATCCATGGAAAGATAATTTAATCAAGAATGTCACGCAATGACTTTCATGAAGGATTTGCTATTAAAAATAGCAGTTACAGTGTAAAGAAGAAAAGTGAAACAGGTAGAAAAAACGAGATATACAAAAATGATCCTCATGTCAGTTAATGCTTAGTTGGGTGACCTTTAGCATGAATGACGGCCTTACAACGTCTTCCCATGGAGTGAACCACATCTTTTAGTTCTGCAGCTGTTATCATGAGAAACCAAGATTGAATGATGGCTTCTATTAACTGGGTTTTATTGCTGGGTCGCTTCTGACTAACAAATTTCTTTAGTCGGCTCCATAGATTTTCAGTTGGATGAAGGTCTGGGCTATTCTCAGGCCACTCCAGCAGTGGAATAGGATTATCTTGAAACTTCCCAAAAAATGTGGAGTTATTAGCCATCAACCTCAAAAATACACTTTTCCCAAAAGGTTTCCACAATTTTGGCCACAACTGTAGAATTAAGGCACAATAGATTGCAAAATGAGGCAAAAAAGAGGCCTCCATACTGCACTGGATAGAGACAATGGCCAGAATGATGATGATGAACCAATGAACTGACCCCTACAGCAAATAATGCAATATTTTGTACGACACAAGTTACCACGTTGCTGTATATTAATATGAGACCAGGTCAGCTCGTTTTCCAGGTTGAGTGACGGTTCATTCATCCATCCCATATTCTCTGTTTTTTGTTTTTTTTAATTTTCAGAGACGAGGCCCTCAACGTTCGGTGGACGTAATCGTTTCCTCTGCTTTCTTGCTGACCATTTCTGTGGTATTCATCTGCTGCGCACAGGTAAGTACCTGATGGGAAAATGAATTCCTTCATGTCAGAATATCTCAGTTAAGCACTCTAGATCCCTGATGGCGAACCTAAAGAATGTGTGCCAGAGGTGCCCTCTCTGTGGGCACGCATGCCATCGCCAGCTGCTGTTCTGGTTTCTGGTGCATGCATGCATGCGCACCAGCCAGTTGATCTTCATGCATGCTGGAGCCCCGGAAATCTGAAGACCAGCTGGCCAGTGCGCATGCAGGTGGTATTTTCCAGGGCTCCAGTGTGCACAAAAGATCAGCTGGCCGGCATGCATGCATATGCTGGAAATCAGAAGACCAAATGGCCGGCACGCCAACCAGCTGATCTTTGCACACCAACCAGCTGATCTTTGCACACCAACTAGCTGATCTTTGAACGCCAACCAGCTGATCTTTGCATGCCAACCAGCTGATCTTTGCACACCAACCAGCTGATCTTTGCACACCAACTAGCTGATCTTTGCACGCCAACCAGCTGATCTTTGCACGCCAACCAGCTGATCTTTGCACGCCAACCAGCTGATCTTTGAGTTTTCAGGACTCTAACGTATGCACATGCATTCCGGTTTGGGCACTTGGTGCCAAAACAGTTTGCTATCGCTGTCCTATACCATTTCAGACAAGTGGCTGTCCAGACTTCTCTTAAAAACCTCCGGTGATGAAGTACCCACAACTTCTGAAGGCAAGCGTCTTTCTTTCTGATATGCCTTTAAGAGATTTGAAGGAATCAATCAGTCAGAATAGAGCTGGAAAAGGAACCTTGGAATCTTCTAGTCCAGGGGTCTGCAATCTGAAATACTCAAAGAGCCATTTGGACCCGTTTCCCACAGAAAAGAAAACACCGGGAGCCACAAAACCTGGGTGGGCGTGGCCAACTCAATGCCACTCACTTCCACCAGTCACATGACCCCCCCCCAGCCACGCCTACCCTGGCAGTCCTTAGAGCAAAGAACCAGTTGTTAAAAAACACCAGGAACCACAAAATCATTTTGACGTATCTCTCCCCTCCCTCCCTCCCTCTTCCCCCACCCTCTCTCTGTATCTCTCTCTGTCTCTCTCTCTCCCCCTCTCTGTATCTCTCTATCTCTGCCCTGGTTAATTGTCCTCACTGTCAGGAGATTTCGCCTTAGTTCCAAGTTGCTTCTCTCCTTGATGAGTTTCCACCCATTTCTTCTTGTCCTGCCTTCAGGTGCTTTGGAGAATAGCTTGACTCCCTCTTCTTTGGGACAGCCCCTGAGATAATGGGACACTGCTGTCATGTCATACCTAGTCCTTCCTAGTCCTTCTCCTGAACCACCTCTGTTTACTTCTACTAATACATGTCTACTCAGAGATAAATCACATTACAGTTGAACGGATCGGTCTACAGGGAAGTGAGGATTTCACAAGATTGCAACGGAAGTTGTTGATTCGTGAATTTTATTCAGTGAAAGATAACTTTGGCGCTGATGGAGAATTAACCCCCCCCCCTTTTTTTTTGCCTTACCTCAGCTGCTTCACGTCCATGCGGTCTTCCTTGACTGCCATTATAACTGGGAACTGGTCATATGGTGCATTTCATTAACCCTTTTCCTTTTGAGATTTGTGACGCTCGGATCCGAAACAAGCAAGAAATACAGCAATACGTCCATATTGCTTACTGAACAGGTGAGGACTTTCCTGGTGTGGTTAGGAAAAAAAAATCCCCTCAGGACTTAGAATAACTTTATTGTCACTTTAAATGTACACTAATCGACATACCGTTAAAATGAAATTTCGTTGTGTACAGCTCTCAAAGGGTCATCCTCTCCAATATACGCTATATAAACATGACAAAATAAATGGGACGGACAAATAACCGGACGGACAGCGTAGGGAACAAAGCTGTTACAGAATCTGATGGTCCTGCTAGAAATACTTTGAAACCTCCTTCCAGAGGGGAGCAACAGAAAGAGCCATAAAGTGGGTGTGTAGAGTCTCTAACGTGCTTCGAGCTCTAAGCACATAGCACTTATAAGCAATATCCTGAATGACAGGAAGAGAGCTTCTTATACTCTTCTCGGTTGTTCTCACCACTCTCTGTAGGGACTTTCTATCGGAGGCACTGCTGCCACCAAACCAAACAGAGATGCAGTTTGTTAAGACGCTCTCAGTCGTGTAAAAAGTGGCCAGGACAGAAGGAGAAAGATGTGCTCTCTTCATCCGACACACGTCTTCAGTTCTGATTTCTGACAGAACTTCCAACAGAACTGAAGAAGCTTCTCGGATGAGAAGCGAAACATCTTCAAGGAAAAACAAAGAAAGTCCAGTTGTGTCTTGAAAAAGCACCTTTAGGAGTGAATAACTAATTTTGATGCCCTGTCCTTGAAATTCCTTTGGAATTGCAGTATCTTATAAAAGTACCAAAGGAAAGCTACTCGAGATGATTATTTGTTTTAAGTGACACCTGTTTCTCCTCCCTGGGTTAGATAAACTTGTACTTGAAAATGGAAAAGAAACCGAACAAGAAAGAAGAGCTAACATTGGTCAACAATGTCTTAAAACTCGCGACGAAGTTATTGAAGGTAAGAAATTAAAAATTGGAAACGATTTTGGTAGTGATAAATAGACCGATCGCTCACAGATAAGGTTCCTTTTGAGACTGTGATCTCATTCCCCCCTTTGTGTTCCTCCAGTTCTTGGATTTAAACAATTTTTTTTAAAAAAAACTTAAATTCCGCCATTTCTTTTGCAGAAGGGTGCCAACATTTTTTAATTTAACAAAAAATTAAAATCCATAACCACCAATGAAAAAAAGAATATTTAAATAGCACTGGTATCTTCTCGGCTTACGAACGCAATTTTCATGGCTAAGCAAGACAGTTATTAAGTGAATTCTGCCCCGTTTTACGACCTTTCTTGCCACGGTCGTTAAGTGAATCATTGCAGTTCTTAAATTAGTAACACAGTTGTTCAGTGAATCTGGCTTCCGTGTTGAAGGTCGCAAGAAGTGACCATAGCACCTTGGGACACTATGACCGTCATAAATAGGATCCATTTGCCAAGTGGCTAAACTTTGATCACGTGACCATGGGAACGGTCATAAGTGTGAAAAACAGTCATAAGTCGCTTTTTGGAATGCCGCGGTAACTTCAAACGGTCACGAAATGAATGATTGTAATGGTGGACTAGCTGCATTTCTTCCAATTAGACCAGGGGTGAAATCCTACCGGTTCGGACTGGTTCGGGAGAACCGCTAGGGATAATTGGCATCAGTTTGCCGAATCAGTAGTAATCACCCATCGTTCGTCCCACCTACGCCCGGCCGGCCGCCGCTTACCTCTTCCGGCCGCTCGATATTCCACAGAATTCAATGTTAAAATGCGGCGGAGAGAATGCTAACTTTTCTCCCTCCATTCAGAACGGAGCTACTGCAGCCTGTCCCTTTTAAGGTAGTCCCAAGGAGGGAGGGGGCGGGGGGGGGGCGAGCAGCTGGAATGGAGCCATTTTCATGAAATGCAGGAAAATGGGGAAGAGGATTTTCCTGCCTGTCACCCATTCCTCAGTCTCAGCACAGACTGAGGGAAGGATGGTAGGCAGGAATATCCCTCTCCCCATTTTCCTGCCATTCGCGACAAGGAGTGGCTAGGAGGGGAGAGGGGCTGGTGAGGAGCCCCTCGATGTGAGTGATGTCGAGTTGGCCACGCCCACCCAATCACATGACCCCCCCCAACAAGCCACGCCCACAGAAGGGGAAATTTCCTAATTTCACCCCCGAATTAGACCATTTGCATTTCTTCCATTTATATGAGATAAATATATTTCTTCTTTCCAGGAATTGGATAATCCCTTCAGATTATACGGATTAACAATGAATCCTCTGCTCTACAATATAACACAAGTTGTTATCCTGTCCGCCGTTTCGGGCGTAATCAGCGACTTGCTCGGATTTAACCTAAAGGTAACTTTCTCACTTTTGCTCTTCATTTATCTTTAACTTCTGTGAGTTTCTTTTTTTTTAAACGCAACCATGATTTCATTTATAAATGTTAAAAATGACTCTTATTTTAAAAGCATTGATTTGTTTCAGTCCCTTGCACCTCTGCTTTTCTGAAACTACAGTAGTGGCCAAAATTGTGGAGACCTTTTGAGAAAAGTGTATTTTTGAGGTTTGATGACTAATAACACCATTTTTTGGGGGGGAGTTTCAAGATAATCCTATTCCGCTGCTGGAATGGCCTGGGAATAGCCCAGACCTTCACCCAATGGAAAATCTATGGAGCCGACTAAAGAAACTGGTTAGTCAGAAGTGACCCAGCAATAAAACCCAGTTAATAGAAGCCATCATTCAATCTTGGTTTCACATTAGAACAGCTGAGGAATTAAAAGACTTGGTTCATTCCATGGGAAGACTTCGTAAGGCCGTAATTCATGCTAAAGGATACCAACTACGTATTAACTGACATGATTGTTGATGTATGACATGATGATATAATTTTTGTATATCTCATTTTTACTATGGTGATAATGTTTATATATCTCATTTTTTCTACATGTTTCACTTTTCTTCTATTGTAACTGCTATTCTAATAGCAAACCCTTCATAAAAGTTATTGCATGACATTCTTGATTAAATTACCTTTCCATTGATCTATAATTTTATGGTACTACTCCAACAAAAAAATGATGTTATTAGCTGGTTTTAGAAAATACATTTTTTCCCAAAAGGTTTCCACAATTTTGGCCACTACTGTAGGCCGGCCATCGTTGCATTATGTTATGAAATTTCTTTTAATTTCAATCCTAAATATTTGTATCCATGTCTGGACACAAAGAATGGTATTCCAGAGCCCTGGCGTAATTTTATTTATTGGTTTGTTAATTTAATTGCCGCCTGCCTCGCTTTCAGGCTACTGTTACAGTCATAAAAAGGAAATGAAAGGCATGTAAACAGCAGTAAAATAATAGAACTCATAAAATCAATGAAAAAAGGAACACGAGAATGAGTTGGGACCGGTTCAGGGTTGAGTAAGCTTCAACTAACACGGGCAATGTGCAATTTATTGCAATTTTATCTGCAATAAAAGGAGCTTTAAGTGGAAGCCCTTATCTGCATCCTTCGAAGCTGTTAGATAATAATTGACTGACTTAAATGATTGATCAACTTTCAGTTTTGTCAGACTTTGTGACAAATTTCCCCCCCCCCCAAGTGTGGCTTTGAAAAAGAAAGCACTTTTCTCAGCATAATTGTAGGCTTGGATTTTTCTATTGAGATTGTATTAACTCCCTCAACTTGCATTTGATAGAAGGGAATATTTGTAGCTCGGGATTGAATGGTGGGGTCCTTTTGGTGTTTTCTCGGTGATTTTCTTGCCAACGTTTCATTACCCAATTAGGTAACATCATCAGTGGTAGAAGGGAGTAGGGTTTGTGGAGAGGGGGAGGAGAAGGAGAAAGGAGGAAAGAGGAGGAGGAGAGAGAAAGAAAGAAAAGGAGGAGGAGAAAGAAGGAAAGAGAAGGAGGAGAAAGGAAAGAGGAGAAGAAAGGAGGAGAGGAGAGAGAAGGAGGAGGAGAAAGAAGGGAGGAGGAGGAGAGAGGGAGGAGGAGGAAAAAGAAGGAAAGGAGAAAGGATGAAAGAGGAGGAGGAGAAAGGAAAGAGAAGGAGAGAAAAAGAAAGGCAGGAGGAGAAAGGGAGGAAGAGAGTGGAGGAGGAGAAAGGAAAGAGGAGGAAGAGAGAAAGAAATGCAGGAGGAGAAAGGAGGGAGAGGAGAAAGAAGGAGAAAGGGAGGAGGAGAAAAGAGGAAAGAAGAGGAGAGAGAAATAAAGGGAGGAGGAGGAAAGATGAGAGAGAAAGAAAGAAAGGCATGAGGAGAAAGGAGGGGAGGAGAAAGAGGAGGAGGAAGAGGAAAAAGGAGGAAAGAGGAGGAGGGGAAAGGAGAAAGGAGGAGGAGAGAGAAAGAAAGGCATGAGGGGAAAGAGGAGAAAGAAGAAGAGGAAAAAGGAGGAGGAGAAAGGAGGAAAGAGGAGGAGGAGAGAAAGAAAGGCAAGAGGAGAAAGGAGGGAGAGGAGAAAGAAGGGGAAAGGGAGGAGGAGAAAAGAGGAAAGAAGAGAAGGAGAGAAATAAAGGGAGGAGGAGGAAAGAGGAGGAGGAGAGAAAGAAAGGCATGAGGAGAAAGGAGGGGAGGAGGAAGAGGAGGAGGAAGAGGAAAAAGGAGGAAAGAGGAGAGGAGAAAGGAGGAAAGAGGAGGAGGAGAGAAAGAAAGGCATGAGGAGAAAGAGGAGGAGGAGAAAGGAGGAAAGAGGAGGAGGAGGAGAGAAAGAAAGACAGGAGGAGAAAGGAGGGAGAGGAGAAAGAAGGAGAAAGGGTGGAGGAGAAAAGAGGAAAGAAGAGAAGGAGAGAAATAAAGGGAGGAGGAGAAAGGGAGGAGGAGGAAAGAAAGAAAGGCATGAGGAGAAAGGGGAGAGGAGAAAGAGGGGAAAGGAGGAAAGAGGAGGAGGAGGAGAGAAAAAAAGGCATGAGGAGAAAGAGGAGAAAGAGAAGGAGGAAAGAGGACGAGGAGAAAGGAGGAAAGAGGACGAGGAGAGAAAGGAGGATGAAAAAGAAAAAAAGAGGAGAATGAAGAAGGAGAAAGAAGAGCAGGAGAAGGAAGAGGAGGAGGACTATGTGTTTTCAGTGCTCTCTGAGCTTGGTGATTTTTCTTCCAAACGTTTCATTGCCCAACTAGGTAACACCATCAGTGGTAGAAGGGAGGGAGATTTTCAGTGAGGAGGAGAAGAGGAAGAGGAGGATTGTGGAGTCGATCAGTGCTCTCTGAGCTTGGTAGTTTTCTTCCAGACGTTTCATTGCCCAATTAGCGAACATCATCAGTGCAGGACCGAGTTTACCTAGTTGGGAACGAAACATCTACCAGCGCTGTCAGAGCAAGCCACTAGTATAATGAGAGAGCAAACCCTACCCCTTTGCTAGCACTGATGAGGTTACTTAGTTTGGTAATGAAATGTCTGCAAGAAAAGCAGCCAGCTCAGAGAGCACCAAGGATCCCCCAGCGAGGAAAATTTGCTCCTTGCAAAGTTTCTATCGTCTCGGCAAAGGTTCCCACCCACCCCCTAACACCAGGGGTGGACCGATACATGATAAACGGCGGAACGATGATCCATCTTTGGCTTACCACCGTGTTTTGATTTCAGCTTTGGAAGATCAAATCCTGACCCTCTTCCGAGACTGTGGATGCCCACGTTGTGCTGAAGAAGACAACTGAGAAAAACTCAACCGCCTCCCCCGCAGCGGATTCACAAAACTCTTTACGGACATCCTCGGAGGGAGAGAGAGAGAGAAAATATATATATATATATATACAAAACCCCGAAGTGTTTACAACTGACAGTCTAGTGCAATCTGAATATTTATTTTACCTTTTCGATTTTTTTTTTTTTAAGGAAACGTTCGTTTTAGCTGACAGTGTGTTTGGTCGAAAGGTCCTCAACGGTTTTTGGTTGCCGAAAGGGTCAAATTATATATATATATATAAAAATGAAGCGATCTCGACCCTCGAGATTCCGGTTGTGGTTCCTCTTAAAACAACAAGTCGGATCAGCTTCACGGATTTGTGAAAGGACGAAGCCTCTTTTAAGCTAAAAGACGTTCTTGTTACAGCAAAGTCGCGCGGAAGTCACTTTATCGAATAAAGTATTACCAAGTATTTAGAACGTTTTTAATCTACCGCCCTTGAGAAGACGGGCATCGGCACACCAGCATATCGTCCCTTACAGTGGAAAACTATGCTTAACTTTTAACGACGACGTGTTATGCCAGAGAGCTAACAGAGAGGAATAAAAATGTTTTGCATCAATGCAAAAAACCCAGCAGCTTTCTTAACTCAAGGGATTCCAGGATCCATACGGGAACTCCTGTTTGAACATGAATTCGAATTTCAACAAGGTGTTACTGAGCAAGTCAACAAGTGCTCTTTCACGATGTTATTATTATTATTATTTTTAGCCGAGCAATAATTGTAAACTGTTACTACACTGTAAGATATTTTGATAAAAAAATTAGCTGTAGTATTTATTTGAAAATGTGGAGCTGTTTGGCCGGCTCTCTGCGGCTCAGTATGTGCACTTTTGTGGTTATTTTAATATATATATATATATCAAACTATTCTAAAAATACAAGTTCCAGGTATATTAGTAAAGAAAGAAGCAGACATCCTGCGAGCTCCAGAACTTAAAATTTTAAAATACCGTATTTTCCAGCGTATAAGACGACTGGGCGTATAAGACGACCCTCCTCAGAGCTATTTAAGGCTCGTCAGAGCCTTTCGGGCTGGTCTGCCTGGTTACAGGAGAATGAGACCCGGCGTATAAGACGACCCCCGACTTTTGAGAAGATTTTTGTGTGTTACAAAGTAGTCTTATACGCAGGAAAATACAGTAATTAAAATTTTATTTTACTAAGCTTTCGTCAGCCATACTCTGACGATGTCAACAGATGGTTGACGAAAGCTTGGTAAAATAAAATTTTAATTATTTTAAAATTTTAAGTTCTGCAGCTCGCAGGATGTCTGCTTCTTTCTTTACACACACACACACACACACACATATAAATTAAACAGGATATATTATGGTGCGTTGTGGGGCGATAATCTTGCCTTCACGATTGGGCATAAAAACTCTGTATGCCAGAGGTGGGATTCACCTACCTTCCCTCCCGGTTCGCAAATGTGAGCGTGCGCGCCACCTCTGAGCATGCGCACAGTCTTGCACATGCTCAGTAGTCGCGCAGTACATCCGGGCGGGTGGGTGGACCCTCCCACAGTCGCCGCTACCAGTTCACGCGACCCGGAGAGAACCGGCTGAATCCCACCACTGTCTCTATGCTCAACCCGAACATTTCCCCCCCCTAGTACACTATAGTATATGTGACTTATACCACACAGAGGCTTTAAAGTGAACTCCTTAATAAGGTGTATGTTTTAAATTATAGGATGAAATGCCGGTTTTCCCCACCCTGTTCCTAACCCTTCCCAGCATACTTTGGAGTGAGCATATTTAAAAATCAGACTGCAAATTTAAAAGCTTCAGTTTGAAACTGAAAACACAGAGAGGGGGGGAAAAAAATCTTCCTTGTTTTCAAATACATGGGTGACGAAATTTATTCCTGGTGCGAGGAAGAGCCATTTAACTGGGTTTCCTAAACCCTGCTTATAAGCAGTTGCGGATTATTCTCAGGAAACATCTTTCTTGACGAAAAATTATTCAATTCCTGAATCCCCCCCCCCCCCCGGCCGCCAAATTCCCAATTTGCCTCTTTGCTCGGGAGGAAGTTATGCTATGCTGAATTTCCCCGTGTATTTTTGGAAGTGAGTATATTTAAAGATCAGGCGGCCTGACCGCAAATTTAAAAATTCCGATTGTGATCTGAAAATACAGAAAGAGATCCTCTTGCTTGTTTTCAAAACACATGAGCATAAAATGACAGGCTAAATTTATTTCTGGTTCAAGATAGAACCATTTAACTGGGTTTCTATAATTTTCTAAAGCTATGTATAGATTTATACGTGTAGACAGTATTAGTCAGTTTTGGCTTTAGTGGTAATATTAGTAACTAGTGGTTAGTTATGCAGTGAACAAGGGTGAGGCCTATAATTGAGTTACCTTGATATAATGTGTACAGCCCTGATCTATTGGGGTGGGGGTGAGGACAGAGAAAATGCGAGTTGTGTGCATGCAGAGACATCTGGATTTCTGTCGTTCAGTTGAGCAGCCGACACGGCACACACAATAGTTGCTTATGACAAACTGCCACTCCGTTAAGGCTTTTGAGTATTTGCTGGAGGACAACCGGGATCTCAGGTGAAATTCATGGTCTTTGCATAAAAGTCCATCCGAGTCGGGGAGCTATACCAAATTTGAATCAATAAAAAAGTTAAATTATCAGGTTTACAGGCTAGATCGGGAAGGTGTCAAACTCAATTTCATTGAGGGCCAGCCGCATCAGGATTGTGTTTGACCTCGGAGGGGGGAAGGCGGAGTGAGTGTGGACATGGTGGGCGTGGCCAGCTTGATGTCACTCATGTCAGGGGCGCCTGTGGTGGCCCAAGCGCTCTGCCAGTGAAAACGGGCTCCCAATATCCGTTTTCGGCTGGGACGGCCTCCTGCAAACTCCTGCCAGTGAAAACGGAGCCCCTCCCGAGCTCTGGCCGAGGGTTGCAAGAGGTCGTCCCAGCCGAAAACGGACATTGGGAGCCCGTTTTCGCTGGCAGAGGCACCATGGGCTGGTCCTTCTCTGTTTCCAGGATGGCCCTGTGGGCCAGATCTGGCCCGTAGGCGTTGAGTTTGACACCCCTGGGTTAGATTGATCGTTATTTGGAGAGAAAGGATCAGTTGGTTATTGTTTTTGTTTTTTTAAATCGGCTGAGAACAAAGTCTTTATGAAAGTCGACTTCTGTTATCAAATTGTAATCAAGCAGGCAAAAAAGATCCCGTTGCATTATAATTGAAGAGCTCTGGAAGGTCCTGCATTTCTCAGCTGATTCCTTGAGTTTAAGAGTTTTTAGAACGTAGTTATTGTTAAATGTAAGTAAGAGAAAACAATGGCGCTGAGTAGAAAGAATATGTAGACAGTCACTTCCCCTGCAGAATTGTTACAACTTGATCTTGTGTGGTATAAGGTATTTTTATATAAAAAAGTAACGCAGACATTTTGTATTTTATGTGTTGCTCTACTAATGACCAAAGTACCTTCTGTTGTATTATTTGTTTATTCACCCTTCTCCCCCTCCCTCAAAGAGAATGTGTTACTAGAGCTTTAACAACATGCAATGTGTAATTTATCATGTCAAATTTTGACGCACACGTGACCTGTTCTTCATTTGTTTTTGTCTGCTGTTCAGCTTATGTTTAGGAATTGAAGTCTATTTTATATATGGTGTTTTGTTTTTGTGTTTTTTTGTTCCAAAATACGGTACAGACCTACGTAAAAAGCTAAATTTTACAAAGAATATATTTTAAAGAAGAAAAACAAAACGAAACTTTTAAGAACAGTATGAACTTGATGAGGAGTTTTGTTTAGCGATCAGAAATCATATTCCATTCTGCCTTACCATTTTTTTAAAAAAAAAACAGAAGAAAAAAAAGAATAGATGTTTTCACAAGGAAACATTTTGGGGTTGTTGTTTTACCTTGTTTTTAAGTATCAAAATACAGAGTATGATCTCATTTGAAGGCAGCGGTTTGAGTTTTCAGCAACAATTTGATCGTAAGTGTACCATAACTCTGCAATTTAGTGGTATGCTGGCTTGTTGCACTAATTACGGTTAGCATTAGCAGACTTAAGCATGAAGGCTCCCGGGTAGGAAATGTGTACCTCACAATAATGACAGGTTTAAATTGTGCCATTGGTATTTCAAGCCTACAATTGAGAAGCTAAGCATATCTTAAATATCCCTTTATTTGAGAGAGAGCGGTAAGGAGAATATGGCAAATGTTGTTTAATTGTTGTTGACGTATGTTTGTAACCGACAACGTGCTGAAGCTTGGAATAAAATATGTGGCTGATGGTATAAGTCTGAGTATTCCTTTGTGCGTTGTTTTGGGTATTTTGTTGCTACCAAATTTTTCCTGTCAGGTGTGAAGTTCCGATTAAACTGATTTATTGCCGAGCAGCCTCTGGACAGCATTCTTCTAATAATAATTAGAACTAGAAAAGAACTAGAACTAAGAAGTAGAACTAATTATTAGAAGTTAGAGTTAGATAAGGGTCAATGGCACTCAAGGAAGGTTGGACTTTGTTTGTGGCTAAATAGGGATTCTAGGCTGAGCCCTCTTTTGACGCCGCCCCCAGTTTCTGCCCCTTCTCTTACATTTCCTCACAGAAGTTCTGTCTTTATTTGGATTGGTTTGGATCTTCCTTGTTCTCTTTAATCGCTGCTAAAAGTCTTAGCGCACACCAACAGGAGACCATCTTATTGTCACTTTTGAAAACGGAGACTTCTTCCGACCCTCCAGATTCTCTACAGCAAGGATGTCAAACTCGCGTCGTCACGTGCCATATTGTGACTTTTCCCCCCTTCGCTAAACTGGGCATGGGCATGGCCCGCGCGGGACGCATCCGGCCCACGAGACGCGAGTGACACCCCTACTCTACAGCGACACTACATGGAGCCACGTGTTTTGAGCATTTCATACAAATATTCCTGATGCTCTGCTACGCCAACCAGGGAACTCCGTATTGTGTTGTCACGACACAGAATTTAGAAATGGATTGCACTAAGAAGAAACGACAGCATTAATTGCAGAAATAGATTGTCAACCGCTTAGGGACCTGATGCATTTCTTCATTTATTTCAGCTCTTGAGAAAAACAGATACCTAGGAAATGTCTGGGGTCTTGTTTTCATATATCTAAAGGGAACAATAGAGATGGGTTGTTGTATTTTGGGTACATCCAAAACAATAATTGATACAAGTCTATTAACTCCTGGCAGGAAGTGTGTATGTGGGGGGGTGAAATTTAATCCAGAAGAGACCCACTTTCTTTGCACAATTTTAATCAATTCCACCTGTCACTTATTCTAGGTGATACATCTAAGCCAGGGGTCAGCAACCCGTGGCTCTGGAGCCGCATGTGGCTCTTTCATCCCTCTGCTGTGGCTCCTTGTTGTTGGTCGGCTCCACAATTGATAGGGCTTTCGGTTAGGACAGGTAGAGGGAAAAGGATGCCGCGTTAGGAGGAGATTCTATGGTGGGGGAACCAGACTTCCGGTCAGCAGAGGAAAAAGGATGCCACACTAGGAGGAGACTATGATGGGGGAACCAGACTTCTGGTCAACAGAGGAAAAAGGATGCCACGCTAGGAGGAGACTCTATGGTGGGGGAACCAGACTTCCGGTCAGCAGAGGAAAAAAAAAGGATGCCACGCTAGGAGGAGACTCTATGGTGGGGGGAACCAGACTTCCGGTCAGCAGAGGAAAAAGGATGCCACACTAGGAGGAGACTCTATGGTGTGGGAACCAGACTTCCGGTCAGCAGAGGAAAAAGGATGCCGCGCTAGGAGGAGACTCTATGGTGGGGGGAACCAGACTTCCGGTCAGCAGAGGAAAAAAGGATGCCACGCTAGGAGGAGATTCTATGGTGTGGGAACCAGACTTCCGGTCAGCAGAGGAAAAAGGATGTCACGCTAGGAGGAGACTCTATGGTGGGGGGAACCAGACTTCCGGTCAGCAGAGGAAAAAGGATGCCGCGCTAGGAGGAGACTCTATGGTGGGGGAACCAGACTTCCGGTCAGCAGAGGAAAAAAGATGCCACGCTAGGAGATGATCATAAATCTAATTCTGGAAAGAGCCCTTCTTTTTTTTTTTTTTGAAAGAAAATAGGAAAAAAGCAAAGTAACCCAGTGTCAGGACTACATAACCTACCGCCACGATTGTGCCCAAAATTTGTTGCTAAGCGAGGCAGTCATTAAATGAGTTTTACAGCCACTCTTGCCACAGTTGTCATGTCAATCTGAGTACCCTATTGATGTTGTTTGTCAGAAGGTGGGAAAAAATGATCCTATGACACACACTCCCCCGCCTCCAGGACACTGTACAACCGTCGCATATACGAACTCGTTGCCAAGCACCTGATGTTTGATCACGTTGTAGCATGGGGATGCTTGTAAAACGGTTGTAAGTTGTGAAAAACTTTATTCTGCTCTGAAGTGCCACTTCTGATCTTTTGGCGCTTCCCTTCTGGTGCCACCAGGGGGCTCTGTGACCCAACAAAAAAGCTAGTTAAACTTGTCAAGAAAATTCAAATTTGGGAGACCTTTGGCTTCAACTTTCTCAAGAAGCTGTAACGTTGAAGCTCATGAAGAAATTCCAGTCAGAAGAGAATAACAGAGTTGGAAGGGGCCTTGGAGGTCTTCTAGTCCAACCCCCTGCTTAGGCAGGAATCCCTACACCACTTCCGACAAATGGTTATCCAACATCTTCTTAAAAACTTCCAGTGTTGGAGCATTCACAACTTCTGGTGGCAAGTCGTTCCACTGGTTAATTGTCCTAACT
Source organism: Coluber constrictor foxii (assembly GCA_038048745.1). NCBI lineage: Eukaryota > Metazoa > Chordata > Lepidosauria > Squamata > Colubridae > Coluber > Coluber constrictor. The sequence goes on from CM075964.1 coordinate 11,071,032, forward strand.
GTCAGAAAATTTCTCCTTAGTTCTAAGTTGCTTCTCTCCTTGATTAGTTTCCATCCATGGTTTCTTGTCCTGTCCTCAGGTGCTTTGGAGAATAGCTTGACTCCCTCTTCTTTGTGGCAGCCCCTGAGATATTGGAAGACTGCTATCATGTCTCCCCTGGTCCTTTTTTTCATTCAACTAGACATACCCAATTCCAACGATCATTATTGATATATTTCATCCTCGAGTCCCCTAATCGTCTTTTACAATAGTTCATTATTGAAACATTATGTGATTAATGTCACATATTCCCAATTGAGTAATATAAGGGGTCTGGAGCAGTGGTGGGTTTAAAAATTTTTAGTACAGGTTCTGTGGGTGTGGCTTGGTGGGCGTGGCAGGGGAAGGATACTGTAAAATCTCCATTCCCACCCTACTCCAGGGGAAGGTTACTGCAAAATCTTCATTCCCTCCCGATCAGCTGGGACTTTGGAGGCAGAGAATAGATGGGGGTGGGCCCAGTCAGAATTTTTACTACCGGTTCTCTGAACTACTCAAAATTTCCACTACTGGTTCTCCAGAACTGGTCAGAACCTGCTGAAACTCACCTCTGGTCTGGAGGCCAAACCATATGATGAACGATTGAGGATGAGATCCTTCTTTCTCCAAATTGAAGGCCAGCTCTTATTTTCTTTTGACCCTCGAAAAAAAACAGCTAGGCCTTCTTTTTGGAGGGTTCTAATTATTGACTCACCTTGCGGTGTGTCACCGACAGCTTCGCCCAGCAGGAGCTCGCTGCTGGCCCACTTCTTCTGCGACTGCTTGCCGCCACTCACATGCATCACCCCGGTCTCTGTTTCGCCTTCAGATGCCTGCCGGAAAGCCCTCTGCAGCTGATAATATAGCTCTGGACTGATCCAGAGCTCTGTTAATGGCTGCAGATAAGAGACACCAGCAGGCATCTGAAGGCGAAACGGAGGCTGGGGCGATGCGCGCAAGGGGCAGGAAGCAGCTGCAGAAGAAGGCGGGGCAGCAGGGGTGAAATCCATCAGGTTCTGACAGGTTCCGGAGAACCGGTAGCGGAAATTTTGAGCAGTTCAGAGAACCGGCAAATACCACTTCTGGCTGGCCCCAGAGTGGGCTGGGAATGGAGATTTTGCAATATTCTTCCCCCAGGAGTGGGAAGGGAACGGGGATTTTGCAGTATCCTTCCCCTGCCACGCCCACCAAGCCACGCCCACAGAACCGGTAGTTAAAAAAAATGGATTTCACCACTGCGAGGCGGTGTGCGAGGCCTGGTAAGTAGGGCAGCTCCATTTCCCTCATCCCGACCCTAGTTTATTTTTTACCTGTGTGCCTCCTGCAAAGGAGGGGGTGGGGCGAGGCACACATAACCTTTTATAACGTTTCCATGGCAGGAAATGGGGCACAACTGTCTTGCTTAGAAGTGGAAACGTTTGGCTCCATTGCAGTCGTATATTGAGGACTATCTGTATTTATATGCAGATTCTGTATTTTTGGGAGTGTAAGACATACTTTTTTCCCGCCTAAAAGAGGGTAAAAATTTGGGTGTGTCTTATATACTGGATGTATCCCCGGCCCACCCGCTGGCCCCCACCCTTTGGCCTCTGCCTCCCAACAATTTGCTTCCTTGCAGCGAACAGCAAACATCCTGTTTCAGTTTCAGCACAGCCTGATTAGCACAAGCAGCTGATTGTCAGTTGGATCAGCCTCCCCACCATCAGCTGTTTCAAGCTGCAGGGATTGCCATTACCTATTGCTGCCTCCACTTGCCCCATTTTCGGCCTCCACTGTTTGCTGTTTGCTGCAATGAGGCAAATTGCTGGGAGGCAGAGGAAAAAAAAATTTTTTTTTGTGCTAATCAGGCTGTGCTGACGCTGAAACTCAAACTGAAACAGGCTGTTTGCTGTTTGCTGCAAGGAGGCAAATTGCTGGGAGGCAGAGGCAGATTTTTTTTTTCTTGTTTTCCTTCCCCCAAAAAGGTAGGTGCATCTTATAGTCTGGAGTGATTACACTCCGAAAAATATAATAATTGCTTTAGTCTGGCAAGATTCAGTCATAGGTGTGTACCAATATAGGAACTACTCAGAAGTAACTCCACATGTCGTTCATGATTCTTGAGGTCCGGACGCTTCCTCCCATAATGAATTACACGGTATAAACGGTTGGGAAAAAAAGATTCTTGGATATATATTTTATTTGAGTGGTTTAGAATATCATACAGTAAACAAGATTTCTGTAAAAGTTAATTTATCCATAGTGGTGTTTCATAAAAATAGTTGCTCACTTACAGCTTTTCTGTGACTATTAATACATGGAATTATATTTATAGCAATAGAGCTGTACAAGGTAAATTCACAGCTAACACTACACAGAAATATTATCTGGAATGGGGGTTTAAATGATGCCTTCACAGGTTATCAATTACAGTCACAAAAAGCCGTGTGCTCCAGACAAGAAGAGGGATGGGCAGGACGCAAACTGAATTCGAACAAGATTCTCAGTTTCTCCCTTCTTTGCTAGAGAAGTCCTGTCTACATTTCAGGTTTAATAAATTAAACAGCAAATTATGCCAAATATCTAGACTGGGAATAAAGATATATCTCTCTCTATTTCTTTAATTAATATATATAGACAGATAGATATTCTATTTTGTAAACAGCTACATATCTTTGTGCTTTCTTAAAAAACTAGAACGGGATAGGTTTTTAAATATGCATTTTTTTGATTATTATTTTTTTCCCCAAGGTGCAAAATCTTTTCCTTCTCTTCGATTTAATTTAGTCTTATAAGCTCCCAAAAAAAACAAATGAAAACGTGGATTAATTGACCGTAGATTGAGTGGAACTAGAAATACGGGGTTTTTGTCAGTTGACGAAGTGAGTCTTAGTCAACAGTCTCTTGTTTTTTGCCCCTGATCAAATCAAAATTTCTGCTGATCTTAAAGTAACGGGATTCTTTTCACCGAACAAGGTTTGATAACCCTTTTGTCTGGGGGAAAAAACAAAAGTTATTACCGAGTGCTGCCGTTTTTGTTTCTATTGCTATCGCTTGAAGGAAAATAAAAATTTCAGAAAATAGGAGGGTTGATTTTTGCGGAGCTCAGAGAACAAGCCAACACTTCATCGAGTGTGCAAATGAGACGTCATTATGGCACGTGAAAAAAAGACGCGGGATATGGAAGGAAGGAACACGGTGTTGCCTCGAGGGATTTCTATCATAAAAAATAGGACTTTCGCGGACATCTATTTTAGACTTTCTAAAGTGCGACGGGGAGTAAAATTCAAAGGCGGGGCCTATTTAAAAAGAAGTTGAATTAGTATTTAGACAGTGATGGGAGTTCTTGCAGGAGACCAAGGCTGTTCGGATAGAATATATATATATATTTCTATTTCATTTTTCAAGATTCATTCTCTCATGATGGTCATCCGGCAATTGTAGTTTAGGATCCCTCCTATACCTCGGTCAGTGGCCCGCCAACTTTTTGGGCACCAGGGACCGGTTCTGTGGAGAGATTTTTTTTCCCGTGGACCTGGGGGGGGGCTGCATGGTTTTGTGCCACAGATGGGACTTCGCTTGTTTGCGTGGACCAGTTTCTAGCCTGCCGTGGCCCAATGCCAGGGTTCCGAGGAAAACCCCCAACAAAATAAAGCTCTGAGACCTGAGCTTCCTCAAAAGTTCCAATTTATGAGCGATGTCATGTTTGCACATCTGGGAAAACTGAAAGCTTCCGGTCCACAGAATCGGGGAGGGTTGGGGACCCCTGATCTAGGTGATGTTTGGAGGTCCAAGTCTGTAGGTGGGCCTGTCTGGGAGAGGACTCTATCTGAGGCTAGGTTTCTGAATGTAATTCCACCCTTAATTTCTCAGCGTACAGAAAACATGGTTGCTTCACAAAAATGGACATAAAAATGATTCTGCTTTAGCGAATTCACTAGGGCGCCTCATAATGAATTATGATACTAACAATTGGACAGATTTGGTTCCTTTTTTTTGTTTGTTTTTTTCCCCCAAAGTGTTAACAGTAGAGACATAGCATGGATTTACAATTTCAATGCGTCAACCCCTGTCTAGATATGCCGAGAACTATTTATTTACAATGTTTTGAGTTCAGATAAAATATTCTATTTCCACTTTTAACTTTCCCCGTGCAGTTTTATTTAAGGCGATGTTCCAGTTTATGATTGCTCTAACTTCTTCCAGTTTCTCGATATAAAGTCTGAATGAGGAAAAAAAAAAAAAACACATCCCAAGACCTTCATGCAGTGGAAAACGTCAAAGTAAAGCTACACTGCATGGGTCAACGGTCCTTTCATATTATTTTGGTTTCTTCCGTAGCTGCCAAAGTTCTCTGAAATGAAACTGGAGACTTGAAGGTCACGTTTTAGATACAAGAGTGACTCTTATCTTTCGTTAACGTATTTAAGACGTAGATGCGTATTATGCAATGTCGTCGCAGAATTACACGTTTCTGCTTTCATTTTTTTTTTCCCATCGTTCCAAGCAGATGAGTTAAAATAAATTAAAATGAAGGGAGAGACACAGAAATAAACGAGGACGTTTTTGCGTCACTGTGAACCACGAGAAGGCAACAGTCAACGGATGGCTTATCTGCTCATGGCAGAGGTGGTCGATTTTAGGATCCCGGGTAACTTATCGGAGCCAGGAATTTTCCATGGCCCCGGCGAGACTGTTGCCTTCCGAGCGGTGGGGTTGGGGTTGTGTGTTGGGATGGGATGGGCGTGTCCCTTCCGTGGGAATTCGCCGGGCTTCCTCTCGGATTCCTTCTGGCTGTGATCCATGTCACTTCCGTGGGAGCTGCAGCTATTGCTACTATACGCCTTGGTAGCACCAGTGGAATCCAACTTGGCGTTTTCGGTTGACTTCTTCTCCGCAGCCACCGTGACATAAGGATCCTTTGCTCCAAGGGGTCCCCCTCGTTTGCTTTCTAACCTCTTGGATCTCCCAACCCATTCCTCGTTGGTTCCAGCACATCCATGTCCTTTGACACCATCCTCGGCCGTTGGGTTGAGTCCTCCTGCCTTAGTTTCCAGCAATGGCCTTCCCGCTCTCCGTAGTCTTACTCTTGCCTTCTGAGCTTGCTTTCCTCCATACCTCTTCGTGTTTTGACCTATCTACCTTCTTAGGACTTGCAGACCTCTCCGTCTGTTCGCCTAACCTTTTCTTCCGGTGGCCATTGACCGAAAACTCCTTTGGTTTGTTGGCATGATGTTCCCTCTTGATATCCCAAGCTGAGTCTGGGCTTATCTGACGGGAAGGGTCAGAGGATTGGGCTAGATGCGATGAAGATAATGGCAAGACAATGTCATCGGGGGAAGAGTTACTTCCGACAGACCTGGGGAGGTGGCAGCGGGGGCCCTCCAGGCGTTTGATTCGTCTGTTTTAACAAAGAAAAACAAGGTTAGTTCCACAGACCACTGTCAAGTATTCATTACAATGCCTAGACCAGCAATGGCAAAACTTTTCGGCAGCGAGTGCCCAAACTGGAACGTACGCATGTGTGCCCATGTATGTACCCGTGTGCGCCGGAGCACCGGAAACCAAAAAACCAGCTGGTTGGGGCACATGCATGTGCTGGCCACCTGGTCTTCAGGTTTCTGGCACATGCGTGCGTGCCGGCCAGCTGGCCTTCACATGCACCAGAGCGCCAAAAACCCGAAGACCAGGTGGCCAGCACGAGCATGGTCACCGGCTCTGGGGCGTATGAAGACCAGCTGGCCGGTGTGCATGCCCACAGAGAGGGCTCTGCGTGCCACCTCTGGCATGCATGCCATAGGTTCGCCATCACGGGCCTAGACAGTTCAACAGAAAGTAGCCTCTGTTGTTTTCAAAAGCTTGTTGAAAAGGAAGGAGGAGACGTGAAAGTAAGAGAAGTCATTTCAATAGAAATTCCAGCTGAGGCGCTGCTAATTTTTCTCCCTGTGATGCTCTTCTAAAGTTGCATGATGAGAGCTATGTCTCTCAACATGGAGTGCTTTTTTTTTTGCCTCACAAAAGCTAGCCATAGTGGACCATTGATGGAGAAGAAGAAGGAGGAGGAGGAGGAGGAGGAAGAGAAGGAGAAGGACAAGGAGAACAGGAAGAAGAAGGGGGAGAAAGAGAAGGAGGACAAGGAGAAGGACAAGGAGAAGAAGAAGGAGAGGAGGAGGAGGAGGAGAGGAGGGAGGAGGAGGAGGAAAAGGATGAGAAAGAGAAGGAGAAGGAAGAAGAGGAGGAGAAGGATGAGAAGGAAGGAGAAGGAGAAGGAGGAGAAGAAGGAGGAGGAGGAGAGGGAGGAGGAGGAGGAAAAGGACGAGAAGGAGGAGGAGGAGGAGAAGGAGGAAAAGGACGAGAAGGAGAAGGAGGAGGAGAAGGAGGAAAAGGATGAGAAGGAGAAGGAGGAGGTGGAGGAGAAGGAGGAGGAGAAGAAGGAGGAGGAGGAGAAGGAGGAGAAGGAGAAGGAGGAGGAGAAGGAGGAGGAGAGGAGGGAGGAGGAGGAAAAGGATGAGAAAGAGAAGGAGGAGGAGGAGGAGGAGGAGGAGAAGGACGAGAAGGAGGAGGAGGAGGAGGAGGAGGAGGAGGAGGAGGAGGAGGAGGAGGAGGAGGAGGAGGAGGAGGAGGAGGAGGAGGAAACTCAATCATATCTGCCCCCCTGGCTATCTTTTGGAAGAGGCATTGAAAAAGGGGGTTGGCCTACCCAAGAGAAAAAAATATTGCAAAATTGAATCCAGGTTGGTCACTGGGACCAGAGGTCTACTCTTCCGAGGTGTTGGAGCACCTCTATTGGAATAAGTGCTTTGGGGTATTCTGAGTCTTAGTATTTATGTGGTGCCTTCCTATTGGTTGGTTGGTGTGTTGATGGCTGGTGATTAGCTGTTGTTTCCTGGTGCTGCCAAGCCCTCGGTTCCTAAGTATTTGATAGGCTGGTGGTAATTCAGCATTCCTGTTGACTGACAAGGGGCCCATTTTCCAGAGTTTAATTATTTCCTCACCTATTTTTATGCCCAGCTAGAAAATATTATTAGGACCCTTGTAAAAAGATCGTTAGGGAAGTGATTGAAGCCTGGGAAACGGGCCCCTCATCAATCAACAGGAGTGCTGATTTACCCCCAGCTTATCAAATACTTAGGAAGTGAGGGTTTGGCTGTGCCAGAAAGCAACAGCCAATCACCAGCCATCAACAGACCAACCAACCAATAGGAAGGCACCACAAAAATACGACTCACAGAATAACCTAAAGCCCCGATTCCAGTAGAGAGAAATTCCTTGAGGATGGGCTTCCTGCACAAGTCCGACAGCTCGGAAGATTTAACCTCTGTGCCCGGTGACCGACCCATATTGGATCGTGCAATATTATCCCAGGACATGTATTTTTTACCTTTATTCATAAAAAGATTAATTAGATTGTTCCTTGCTCTAGGCCCGTGATGGCGAATCTATAGCACCCGTGCCACAGGTGGCATGCGTGGCCACATCAGTGGGCACACCAGCTCAGCTCTGGCGTGCATGCGTCCGCCGGCCAGCTGATTTTCAGACCTTCTGGGCCCACCAGAAGTAGGGAAACAGGCTGTTTCCTGCCTCCAGAAGGCCTGGGGTGGGAGGGAGGCTGTTTTCGCCCTCCCCAGATGCATAGAGAGAAAGAAAAACGGGCCTACCGGGCCACCGTGTGCCAGGAGCGGGGGGGGGGGGGGGAGGAGGGGATTGCTCCCGCATGTGCAGAGCGGGGAGTATAGAATTATGGGTGTGGGCACACACACACATGAACCTCCCCTGCACCCCCCCTCCTGGCACGTGATGGCAGAAAAGTTAGCCATCATTACTCTAGGCCAAGTTGTAACCTCCAACACAACATATTGTACAAATTTTGTGTGTTCTAGTGAATTCTTAAGGCGGAACGTCAGCCTCACCATGTAGCTTTGATCATCGAACGGTTATAAAAAGATGGCAGGTTAACCATTATGCAACAGGATGGGGTCCATGATCTATATTGTAACGAAGGCAGCATTCATGACTGAAATGTGAGCCCCTCTGGCAGAGAGATGGGTGATTAAGACATTTGATATATAAATAAATGTTTGTAGCACATTGAACACCATAGTTCAGGGGTGTCAAACTCAAGGCCCGAGGGCTGGATGTGGGCCGCGGGTGGTTAGATTGGGTCTGTGAGGCGTACTGAGTCATTACACTACACAATTAGTCCAAAAAAAACTCATTTTATTGTAACAGCTGAGAATTACGTTCACTCCCAGCTGAGTCCCAATTAGTTGCAAAACAAGTCCTTCAGAAGAAGTCCTTCAGGATAATCACCAACCTTTATCTTTGACACCCTGCCAAAGGCCTTACTTGGCAAAGCCCCACAAAGTTCAGAAACAAACAAGAGATGCCGATTGGAAACAGAGTTAGCAATGTTGCTTTCCTGCAAAAGGCCCAAGTGCCTTTGTTTCTCTTTTAAGCCTTATTGGAGGGGCCAATCATCTCTTGGCCTTACTCCCAAGTCGTCCCTTTTGCTTTAGCTGCTCTTGCCTTCTGGCAGCTCTGTGCATGCATGCAATAGGAACAGGCTCCTCTTGTTTCTCTGCCTCTCTGCTGTCCGACTCTGGAGACTCCGGAGTCCGCACATCACTCCCAGATGGCTCTGGCCCCATCTCTGCCTCCGATGCAGAGCCCTCATCCGGGCCTTCCCCAGACTCCAGGACTGGCCCATATTCCTCCCCATCCTCCTCATTGTCTAACTCCGCCGCCAGCTCCTCAGTCTGCTGGCAGACCACAACAAACAGAGCTTAAGAGCCTGTTTTCTTTTGGGCCACCACAGGAGCCCCTGACACGAGTGAGGTTGAGCTGGCCACACCCTCCCTGGTCACCCCCACTCCACACCCGCTCCCCGAGGTCAAACACAACTCTGATGTGGCCATCAATGAAACTGAGTTTGACACCCCTGACATAGTTGATCCTGATTTGCACGCTCAGAGCTAGATTTTTTAAAACTATAACCACAGGTTCGATTCATTGGCCTTTGATGGTCATTTCATGTCTCCCTTAAGTCATATGCATTTCATTCAAGCCAATAACTTCTGTACATGGAGAAAAATTGCAAACAGAAGGAGATGGTGAAGACGTTTTCTTGATTTTATTGGGTGCATCTATGCAACCTGGAAAAATTATGATTTTTTCCTCTTTCACACTGCCCTTTTGAAACGGGAAGAGACCAGAGATGGTATTCTGTTGGTTCGGATCAATTCTGGAAAACCGGTAGTGGAAATTTTGAGTAGTTTGGAGAACTGGTAAATACCACCTCTGACTGACCCCGCCTCCATCTATTCTCTGCCTCCTGAGTTCCAGCTGATCGGGAGGAAATGGGGATTTTGCACTATCCTTCCCCTGGAGTGAGGAGGGAATGGAGATTTTATAGTATCCTTCCCCTGCCATGCCCACCAAGCCATACCTACAGAACTGGTAGTAAAATTTTTTGAATCCCACCACTGGAAGAGAGATATCATTAAACCACCTTCAGATTGACTTGTTAACAGTCAGAAACTCAGGGGTGAAATGCTCCTGGTTCAGACCGGATTGCCTAATCTGGTAGCGATGGCGGTGGGTGGTTCGGAGAACCGGTAGCAAAAATCCCTGCCCCCCTCCCATGCCCAGCTGAGCCGCACAATCATCAGAGGCTTTTTTTTTAGTTTTTAAAAGCATTTTTTCTACAACCTCTTCAGCCGAAAAAATTCTTTTAAAAGTTAAAAAAAAAGACTCTGATGATCACGCAGCTCAGCTGGGATCGTCAGAGCTTTTAAAAGCATTTTTTCTACAACCTCTTCGGCTCTCTACATGGGGCTCCCCTTGAGGAGCACCCGGAGGCTCCAGCTGGTCCAGAATGCGGCCGCGCGGGTGGTGATGGGAGCGACATGGCGCTCCCATGTGACCCCCCTCCTGCGCGAGCTGCACTGGCTCCCGGTGGTCTTCCGGGTGCGGTTCAAGGTTTTGGTTACCATCTTCAAAGCGCTCCATGGCTTAGGACCAGGGTATCTTCGGGACCGCCTTCTGCCACAAACAGCCTCTCACCAACCAGTCCGCTCCCATAGAGAGGGGCTCCTCAGGGTGCCGTCGGTCAAACAGTGTCGACTGGCGGCCCCCAGGGGGAGAGCCTTCTCTGTGGGGGCACCTACCATCTGGAACGAGCTCCCCCCTGAGATAAGGAGGTTACAGGACCTGTGTACTTTTCGCCGCGCCTTAAAAACGTTTTTATTTGAACAAGCTGGTCTAGCTTAAACTCCTTTTATATTGGATCTTAAATATTTTTTACAATTGGATTTTTAAACTGTTCGAGCCAAATTATTTAATTTGTTTTAAATGATTTTTAACTTTTATATTATTGTATCTTATTTTGGCTGTTCACCGCCCTGAGTCACGTCTGGGAGTAGGGCGGTATATAAATTTAATAAATAAATAAATAAATAAATAAATGCCTCTGACGATCCCAGCTGAGTTGCCTGATCATCAGAGGCTTTTTTTTTCTTTTAAAAACATTTTTAAAAGAAAATTTAAAACTGCATGCGGCCCTCCCAGGCTCCGTTTTCAGCTAGGACAGCCTCCTGCAGCCCAAACAGATCTCGGGGTGCTGCACGCGGCCCCCACAAACTCCATTTTCTCTGGTAAAAGGCTGCAGGGCCTGAAAATAGGGCCAGTGAGTTCCGTTTTTGCTGGCAGAGGACTGCAGGCCATCCTGACTGAAATTGGGGCTTGTGAGCTCTATTTTCACTGGTAGAGGGTCATGCCCCCCCTCCTGGTCACGCCCCTGACCCCTCCTGAGGTCAAACAACACCCTGATGCAGACTTCAATGAAATCAAACTTGACACCCTTGTTCTATCAGCTTCTATAGGTAGTCCTCGACTTACAACACTTCATTTAACAACCATTCAAAGTTACAATGGCACCGAAAAAAAATAGACTTATGGCCGTTTTTCATAGTTATGTCCTTTGCAGCATCCCCATGGTCATGTGATCAAAATCCAGACATTTGGCAACTGACTCGCATTTATGACGGTCACAGTGTCTCGGGGTCAAATGACCCCCTTTTGAGACCTTCTGACGAGCGAAGTCAATGGAGAAGCCCGATTCACTTAACAACGGGGTTACTAACTGAACAACTACAGTGACTCTCTTAGCACCTGTGGCAAGAAAGATCGTAAAACGGGGAAAAACTCACTTCAATGTCTCACGTAACAACAGAAATGTTGGCCTCAGTTGCGGTCGTAAGTCGAGGATTACCTATACTACTGTAGTATTACTGAGTATATTTCTTTCCCTGTTTGTTTATTGCTGCCTCTGTTAATAATTTAAGTTTATGTGAGGAGAATGACTGGCCTATCAAAATGCCCATTATGTAAATGTAATTTACGACTTCAGACGCCGTTTTGAGAAGATGTGAATTACTGATCCGAAGACCGATCCTGTCAGTGCCACAATACACTTCTCTCATCTTCGTTTTGTTTACAAAGTTGCGATCAAAGCGACATATTTTCAAAAAGGATGTTTTCTACGTGTTATTTATTTATAACGTTTACAAATCTCTCCAGACTGAAAATAATCCTTCTTCGTCGTCTTCTTCTTTTTTTTTTTAAATCCTTTTTTCAAACACTGCCTCAAATCTGCAATGTTTTTTTTTGGTTAAATACAGGGCATAATATACTAGGATAGAAATTTGTCAAAACATTTGAACTACAGTTAAATACATATCCTGTTTTCTTTGTGTGTGTGTGTGTGTGTGTGTGTGTGTGTAAATAGCAATGGAATAAGGGACGCGGTGACTCAGTGGCTAAGACGCTGAGTTTGTCGATTGAAAGGTCGGCCGTTCAGCGGTTCGAATCCCACGTGCTGCGTAACGGGGTGAGCTCCCGTGACTTGTCCCAGCTTCTGCCAACCTAGCAGTTCGAAAGCCCGTAAAAAATGCAAGTAGAAAAACAGAGACCACCTTTGGTGGGAAGGGAACACCGTTCCGTGCGCCTTTGGCGTTGAGTCATGCCGGCCACATGACCACGGAGACGTCTCTTGACAGCGCTGGCTCTTCGGCTTTGAAATGGAGATGAGCACCGCCCCCTAGAGTCGGGAACGACTAGCACATATGTGCGAGGGGAAACTTTACCTTCAGCAATGGAATAATTTTTGATAATTCTAATCTTTTCTTCGGATCAGACAAGAGCGAAATATTCTCAAGTTGCACAAAATGGAGCAGTACATACATTTTTAAATATATTGTTTTTTTAAAAAAAAATCTGCATTCTTAAAAAGGAGATTAATTCCTTAGCTTCTCTTCCCTTTTTATTTCCCCATATAATACGCTGAATGCAGATCACTCTTTTTAAAGCCCAGGATAAATATTCATTCATTTTCCTATGAGTTTTAATCTCAGGTTAACCTTGAATGAAATGCATAATTGCCCAAGGAAGTGTATATTGCACCAATTTTTTTTTTAAAGAATAATGAGAGGAATAAAAAAGAACTTCAAAAAAAAAACCCTCAATAATTTATATATTCAGTTGCAAAAATGGCTTCTAAAGAAACATCAGTGAATCTATTGCATTAACTGAACTGAAGCAAGAAGTTAGCAGTTGAAGTGGCAACGTGGATAGATGAAAGTACAGTTAAATCTCAGATAAAGTTTATTTTTTTAATGCTGCAGCTCTAATAAATCATCCGGAGGATATTAATGTTGCTTCACTCCATAAGGACTTGGCATAATGGTTAACCTAGCATCAAATCAATTTCTAAAGTTTGGGGTGGAAAAAGAAAAGGGGATTTAGTACAATCAAACCCCTTGAGTTAACATCTGTAGATGTCTCTGCGACCCAAAATCAAAATAGCAACTCAAGATCCTGAGTTTTGTAAATGTGGTTCCAGTTGTCAGCTGGAGTTTATGACCCTTCGGGGCAGACAATAATAGTTTGCAGACACACAGAAGTGAAAGTAAAACTGAAAGGAAGAAAGGATGCTTTCTTGGGAATTAGACAACCATGATTCTCTTTTTCTTAAATCAGGGGTCTCCATCCTTGGGAACTTTAAGACTTTGTGGACCTCAACTCCCAGAGTTCCTCAGCCAGCAAAGCAAAGGAGACCCCTGTCTTAAATCACTTCTATGCAAGGAATATCGTACAATAACAGTGATAAGGTTGGTTAATTGTATTAAGTTACTGCAGATTATGAAGTATAATAAAGAATTGCACTGGTCATTTAACTCGGACCCATGTATGATGCCATTTTTCAACCATTAAAAAACATCATTTGTCTCAACCAGAGATCTGTTTCTTCATAATTTGAATTGGGTTTTGATTTTTTTTTGGATTCTAGATCGTGAAGAGAAGGGCATTTTCATATTTAAATGATATTTTATCTATGAATGTGTGTGTGTGTAATACAAAGATAGATGGATAGATAGATAGATAGATAGATAGATAGATAGATAGATAGATAGATAGGTAGACAGACAGACAGAGATGATAGAGATAGATAGATAGATAGATAGATAGATAGATAGATAGATAGATGATTGATAGATAGACAGACAGACAGATAGATGATAGAGATAGATGATAGATAGATAGATAGATAGATAGATAGATAGATAGATAGATAGATGATAGATGATAGATAGATAGATAGATAGATAGATAGATAGATAGATACATACATACATACATACATACATACATAATACATACATAATACATACATACATGGATGATAGATAGATTGATAATGGACAGATAGATGATAGATGATAGATAGATAATAGATGGATGGATAGATACATACATACATGGATGATAGATAGGTAGGTAGGTAGATAGATAGGTAGATGGATGGATGGATAGATAGATAGATAGATAGATACAAATGGTATAGGGTCCTCTATAGGGGGTTGGACTAGATGACCTACCAGATCCCCTCCAATTCTGTTATTCTGTGTGTGTATATGTGTGTATGTATGTATACACACGTGTGTGTATTTTAAAAAGCCTCTGCCAATCAGGCAACTCAGTTGGGATTGTCAGATGCATTTAAAAGAAAAAAAGGGTTTTTTTCTTTTAAAAGCCTCTGACGATCCTAGTTGAGCCGAGTGATCATCAAAGCCTTTTTTTTTTTTTAAAAGCATTTTTTCGGCCAAAGAGGTTGTAGAAAAAATGCTTTTAAAAGTAAAAAAAAAAAAAAGCCTCTGATGATTGTGCCGCTCAGCTGGGCATGGGGCGGGGGAGTGGGGGATGGACTTATGACAGTTGCAAAGTCCCAGGGGGTTAATGTGTGTGCGCATGCCCACACCCATAATTCAATACCCCCCCTTTTGTGAACTTCCCAGCTGGCTCTTGACAAACAAAATCAATGAGGGAAGCCAGATTCACCTATCATCTGCATGGTTCATTTAACAACTGCACTGATTCGCGTAACAACCGTAGACAAAAAAAGGTCATAAAAGGGGGCACAATTCGCTTAAGAACTGCCTTGCTCGGCAATGGAAATTTTTGGCTTCCTCGCGGTCCTAAATCGAGCAAAAAAACAAGTTTGTATCTTTACAATACCTCTCCTGCGCGAGCTGCACTGGCTCCCGGTGGTCTTCCGGGTGCGCTTCAAGGTTTTGGTTACCACCTTTAGAGCACTCCATGGCTTAGGACCTGGTTACCTACGGGACCGCCTACTACCACCAATAGTCTCCCACCGGCCGGTAGGCTCTCAAAGAGAGGGGCTCTTCCGGGTGCCGTCGGCCAAACAATGTCGACTGGCGGCCTCTAGGGGGAGAGCCTTCTCTGTGGGGGCACTTACTATCTGGAATGAGCTCCCTCTGGAGATACAGAGAATCCTGAATCTGCGCACCTTCCGCTGTGCTCTCAAGACCTTTTTATTCCACCAGACTGGCCTGGCCTAATCTTTTCCCCTTTTTTCCCTTTTAATATGTAAATTTTAATCCGTTTTTAAATTACTGGGGTGTTTTAAATCTGTCTTGGGCCAAATTGTTTAATTCGGTTTTATTCTGCTTTTAAATTTTGTATTTATGTGTTTTATCTTGTGGCTGTTCACCGCCCTGAGTCCTTCGGGAGTAGGGTGGTATATAAATCAAATAAACATAAACAAACATAAACATTTAGAGCCACGTGGGAAGACGATCGAATGTTATTTTATCCTGGGAACCGTACCGTTGCATCTCATCCAAATTATAGTCATGAGTATTATATGAACCAAGATAGACAGACTGTTTTAGACAGAGGGACACAGAAGAAAATGAAGACAGCAAGGTTTCTGAAATACAATTTGAATTAAGTTTAGAGTTCTACAGAACCCTACCGAATTGGTTAAACTAATCTCCCTGAATTTGGAAAATAAAATGGTAGGGTTGGAAGGGACCATGAAGATCTTCTAGTCCAACCCCCTGCTCAAGCCAGAGACCCTATACCAGTGATGACTAACCTTTTTGCTGTTGTGTGCCAAAAGCAGGGGTAGCGAGGGGGGGTCACGCGTGCGCGTGCCCACACCCATAATTCAATACCCCCCCTATGGCCCATCCTCCGTGTACGTGAACATGCAACCTCCCCTGCGCTCCCCCCGCTTTTGGCACGCGACAGTAAAAAGGTTACCAGTGGGCCCAGTAGGCCTGTTTTTCACCCTCCCCAGGCTCCAGGGGCTTTCCTGGAGCCTGGGGAGGGCGAAAACGGCCTTCCTCACCCCTCCAAAGGCCGGAAATGGTCCATTTCCCAACTTCCAGTGGGACCAGAAGGCCCGAAAATCAGCTGGCTGGTGTGCACATGCGCACTGGAGCTGAGCTAGGGCAATGCTTGGGTGCCCACAGATATGGCTCTGCGTGCCACCTGTGGCATACGTGCCATAGGTTTGCCATCGTGGCCCTAAACCAGTGATGGCTAACCTTTTTGCCATCATGTGCCAGGAAGGGGGGGCAGGGGAGGTTCGCGCGCATGCGTGCCCACACCCATAATTCTATGCAGCCCGCTTATGCGCATGTGACCCACCTCCCATGCACCCCCCCCCCGCTCTTGGCATGTGATGGCCTGCCATAGGTTCGCCATCACGGCCCTATACCATCCCAGGCAATGTCTTCTTAATATAATAAGGGACATCTATAGAGATTGTCCATCATCCAGGTCATGGTTGTCCCAAAAATGTTTTTTCGAGAGGCCACTGGCTGGACTTCCTTAGTTTTTCCTTGAAGACCTTTCGCTTCTCATCCAAGAAGCTTCTTCAGTTCTGACTTCAGTTCAGAACCGAAGAAGCTTCTTGGATGAGATACGAATCATATTTGAGAAAAAAAACAACAACAGAAGATGAACATCTAGTTGCCTTTTGAAAAAGCACTTTTGGATTTCTACCTTGGATTGGAAAAACCAATGTCAGAAAACATCTTGTTCCACTGGCAACTTTTGTCATCGATTCTTTGTGACTCAAGAAAGCCTAATATTAGAAAATCTATGAAGGATGGATTTGGGTCTTGTAAAGAGCAACCTGGAATAGAAACTCAGTTTCCAATGAGGATTGGTTCAGCCTTTCCCAGGTTGCCAAATGCAGGGAAAATATACACCAGATCTGCTCTCAATTTCGTCCCATTTCTGCCAATCGAACGAAAATTGTAAACGAAGGGAATAATTTAGCAGAAGAGCTCAGGGGAATAACAATAACTCCTTCCCCAGCTCTACCTCTCACAAAGAGGTTAACAGTGCTGAAGTTGAATGGCCTTCCCCAGATTTTCTACAAAAAAATAAATGGGGTCATTTTCTACCGTTCCAAGTATGATTGAGCTCTTGTTTCAAATCTCCTTGGAAAAACGTGACACGGGATTTTAATTTTTATCGCCATTCAGCGGTCTTTTGGTTCTCCTCACACGTGTTGTTAAATTGTAGCTTGAGAAGGATGCGAGCTCAAAAGGGGAAATTATGTTTAATTTCAACCTCGGCTTCTTCAAAGCTCTCGGGACTGATGTTAAGCGGAAAGAAATATAAGAAAAAACTATTGGTCTATTGTGACTCTAAAAATGTCGGGGTTGAGCCAGAGAATCAGGGGTGAAATTCACTTACCTTCCCTAGTCATCCGTGCATGCACAAAGCCTTCTGTGCATGCGCAGAGGCTGAAAATTGTTGCAAAAAGGGATGTCATGACGTCTGGGTGGATGAGAGGGGCCCTACTGTATCGTGTAATCCGGTAGGAACCGGCTGAATTTCACTCCTGGAGTGAATGTAATGGTCATTCTTGACATGTCCTTGGTGCTCCCTGACCTTGGCTGTTTTCTTACAGATGCTCATTATCCAAACTACCGTGTTTCCCTGAAAATAAGACAAGGACTTATTTTCTTTTGACCCCCAAAATATATCCTTGGCCTTATTATCAGGTGTGTGTGCGTGTGTGGTGTTTCTTATTATTTTTCAGGTGCAGGAGGCCCCTAAACATCGGCCCGCTGCAGGGAGACTGGTGCCGGAGCATCAGCCAGTTGCTTTGCTGGTGCTGCTAAGGCCGCTGCCTCCAGAAATCATGGCAGCTCTTAATTTGCTTCCTGTGCAAACAGCACGAGGTAAGGAGGCGAGGCGGGGGATGATGAGTGTGAGCAAGATCTACTGCTAGAGGAGGCATCATACATGTTACGAGCAATCGGACAAATGCTCCATTAAAGAAAGCAAAGAGAAATCGGTCAAAGTATATTAGCAAATGGGAGAGATTACACACCGTATCTTTAGGATGGCCCAGTAAGTAGAAATATGGGGAGCCATGCTTGTCACTTTTCATGCACATGGAGAGACTGGAAGATAACGTTCCTAAAGGAAGGGGAGGAACAGCCTAGGACCAATCATTAGAATTAACAGAAGCAGTAACATCAAGACATTATTAATCATTTACTATTATTATTATTATTATTATTATTATTAGCATGATTAGAAGAGACATTTATAAGCAATAGCCAACTTTTTTTCCTAATACAGATAAGACAAAGAGGCATGCAGACAATGAATAAAAGAAAGAGAATTGCAGACACATTTCAGAAACAGATATACAGGCAGTCCTCGACTTATATTAGTGATTTGGTTGTTAAGTGAATTTGGGCTTTTTCCATTGACTTTGCTTCTCAGAAGGTTGCTGAAGGGGTCACATGACCCCGGGACACTGCAACTGCCATAAATATGAGTCAGTTGCCAAGCATCTGAATTTTGATGAATAAAACCATGGTCATAAGTGTGAAAAACCTACGCCCTGTCACTTTTTTTCACTGCTGTTGTAACTTTGAACGGACACTAAATGACCTGTTGTAAGACGAGGACGACCTGTAGACAGGAGAATGTTCAGCGCCTTTCCTCCCTATGATTGTGAATGGATAACCAGGGATAGTTGTTGGAATTCATTGTTGGACTTTATTTCTATGCAACAACAACAGCAGTATTCAGCCAATAGATGGCAGTATTTACAAATTTGGATCTATGATATACCTATGTCTTTTGTTCTAATAGAGTTTCCTGTTTCCTGTTACAGTATTTAGTTGAGCAGTAAAGCACATGGTGACTGTGCTCTTTGTTTCTTCTGTGTGGTGCTTCGAATACTCAGAATTTCTAACAATAATCTTTCTAGTTTTTTATGGCTATTTGAGATCTTATGGTTATTTTAGATGTCTGGAAGATTAACTGCTATATTTCACTGCTTTTGAGGTTCATAAACAGCCGTTGAGACAGCGGTCACATAAAAATGCAAATTATTGTGGAAGTTTTAATGTCACTGTTCTTTGCACACAACTGTGCATCTCTTTTTTTTATAAAACAAGCTCGTCAGAAGACAAATATCGCTAAAATAAAATCTTCTTTGAATTATCTCAGTCCCTGGTCCCTGGTAATAAAATATGCTTCTTAAAGCTTTTTTAAAGATATTGTTATGTAGATATCTTTTTTTTACCCTACTGGCACATAATGGAGGTTTAAAAATTGGATTTTTATGTACAGGTAGTCCTCAAGATACGACCAAACTTTCCATCGATAGGTGAAACATTTGTTAAGCGAGTTTTGCCCCATTTTATGACCGTCCTCGACACAATGGTTAAGTGAACTGCCGTAGCTGTTAAGTTAGCGACACGGTTGTTAAACGAATCTGGTTTCCCTCATTGACTTGGCTTGCCAGAAGGTCACAAATACGAGTCAGTTGCCAAATGTCTGAATTTTGATCTCATGACCGTGGTGGTGATGATAGGGAAAGCTGCAATGGTCGTAACTATGAAAAACGGTCATAAGTTGCTTTTTTCAGTGACGGTCACTAAATGAACTGTTGTAAGTCGGAGAACTGCCTGTAGCTTGGAGAAGCTAAAATCACCTTTGAGTTGAATATATAACTCTTCATAGACACATTTAGATAGTTCTGTTTGCAACAGTAAAAAGGGTTTTTCCCTTGTTTTATTGCGATCATTAACCAGCAGAAAGAAAAAAAATATATATATCTACATTCTGGATACAGGCGGTCCTCAATTTACAACAGTTTATTTAGTGACTGTTCAAAGTTACGGCGGCACTGAATAAACGGATTTATGACCATAGCCGCATCCCTGCGGTCGCGGAATCAAAATTCAGACGCTTGGCAACGGACTCCTCTTTATGAGCCGTGGTGGCGCAGTGGTTAGAATGCGGTACTGCAGGCTACGTCTTCTGATTGCTGGCTGCCTGCATTTCGGTAGTTTGATTTTGACCGGCTCAAGGTGGACTCAGCTTTCTATCCTGCTGAGGTCG
The DNA here is from genome assembly GCA_038048745.1 of Coluber constrictor foxii. NCBI lineage: Eukaryota > Metazoa > Chordata > Lepidosauria > Squamata > Colubridae > Coluber > Coluber constrictor. The sequence continues at coordinate 11,090,775 of CM075964.1, forward strand.
GTAAAATGAGGACCCAGATTGTTGGGGGTAATAGGCTGACTCTGTAAACCGCTTAGAGAAGACTGTAAAACACTGTGAAGCGGTATGTAAGTCTAAGTGCTATTGCCCTCCTTCCTTCCTTCCTTCCTTCCTTCCTTCCTTCCTTCCTTCCTTCCTTCCTTCCTTCCTTCCTCCCTCCCTCCCTCCCTCCCTCCCTCCCTCCCTCCCTCTCTTATTCCCTTTTTCATTCTCCTTCCTGCTGGTGCAGTGGTTAGAATGCAGTATTGCAGGCTGACTCTGCCTGCTGCCAGGAGTTTGATTCTGACCAGCTCAAGGTTGACTCAGCCTTCCATCCTGCCAAGGTCAATAAAATGAGGACCCAGATTATTGGGGGCAATAGGCTGACTCTGTTTAAGAAGGCTGTAAAGCATTGTAAAGCGGTATATAAGTCTAAGTGCTATTGCCCTTCCTTCCTTCCTTCCTTCCTTCCTTCCTTCCTTCCTTCCTTCCTTCCTTCCTTCCTTCCTTCCTTCCTTCCTTCCTTCCTTCCTTCCTTCCTTCCTCATTGTCCTTTCTGGTGGCACAGTGGTGAGAATGCAGTATTGCAGGCTTACTCTGCCCACTGCCAAGAGTTCAATTCTGACAGGCTCAAGGTTGACACATCCTTCCATCCTTCCGAGGTGGGTAAAATGAGAACCCAAATTGTTGGGGCCAAATGCTGACTCTGTAAACTGCTTAGAGAGGGCTGTGAAACACTGCAAAGCGGTATATAAGTCTAAAATGCTATTGCTATTGCTCATATATATAATGATGATTGCAGATCCCCTTCTGTCAAGCAAAGTCAACGGGGAAGACAAGATCCGCTTAACAACCGCTAGTTGCTAATTTAACACCCGCCACGATTCACTTTTCACAAGAAAAGTCACAAAACGGGGCAAAAATCACTTCACAAACATCTCACTTAGCAAACAGAAAGGCTCAGATGTGGTCGTAAATCAAGGACTCTCTGTATTCAAAATCTATTTTCTCGTCTTCTTTTCTTTCTGCAGATTAACGATTGCAACAAATCTATTTGAAAATTTGAAATTCACCCAAGCAACAAGCTTTTTTTTTTTTTTAAATTTCCCTCTAGGAAAAAAAAACAACTGGCAGTTATTCCTTGAAATATGACAACGTAAGACCAACGATTAACATTTTAGCATGCACAGATTTATACATGGAAGGGCACACACAAGAGAAAACAGACGTTATTTCATGCATCACACCACAGAAAAAAATACAGGTTCCAAATGAATATTTTTTTCTTTCTGCATTCATGCGTCGAAGATCAACGCTAAAAATTTCCAGATGGTTCTATCGGGAAAATAGCATATGCACCAATCCCATTTTTTTTTAAAAAAAAAAAATGTATTCCTACCCCCCTTCCCATTAAAACCACGTTAAAGCCAGAGCAATTAAAATCAATTTTTTTTAAAAAAAAAAATCTCTCGTGAAAGAAAAAAAACCAATAAAAATACCAGGAAAAATTCTAGCGAGTTCCAAAGCAAGCATCGAAAGAGAAATAAAATAGACATTGTGGGAACCTTTGCGGATGAAAACATTCGCAAGATATTTGATTGTAGAAAGGAGTTACATCAGCAACCAGTTAAGGGGCAGGGGTTTTGCCCTCCAATAAGTTAATAGGCAAATGTGTTAGTGAAAAAGTGGGAGTGGGAGAGATTTATTCATAAAAAACCATCCTAAGAATAATACAGTAATGGTCAAAATTGTGGAAACCATTCGAGAAAAGTGTATTTTTGAGGTTTGATGGATAACAACACCAATTTTTTTGGGGGGGGGGAGTTTCAAGATAACCCCATTCCACTGCTGGAATGGCCTGGGAATAGCCCAGACCTTCACCCAACTGAAAATCTATGGAGCCAACTAAAGAAACTGGTTAGTCAGAAGTGACCCAGCAATAAAACCCAGTTAATAGAAGCCATCATTCAATCTTGGTTTCACATGATAACAGCTGCAGAATTAAAAGACTTGGTTCCCTGCATGGGAAGACGTTGTAAGGCCATCATTCATGCTAAAGGTTACCCAACAAAGTATTAACTGACATGGTGACAATTTTTGTATATCTCGTTTTTTCTACGGTGATCATTTTTGTATCGTCTTTTCTACCTGTTTCACTTTTCTTCTTTATACTGTAACTGCTATTCTAATAGCAAATGCTTCATCAAAGTTATGGCATGATGTTCTTGATTCAATTATCTTTCCATTGATCTATAATTTTATGGTACTATTCCCCCCAAAAGTGGTGCTATTAGCTAGTTTTAGAAAATACACTTTTCCCCAAAAGATTTCCATAATTTTGGCCACTACTGTAGGATGCCTCTTGGTAGTTAAGGTATTTATTCCAGAGCTTCATCACTGGAAGCTTTCAAGAAGAGATTGGATGCCATCTGTCAGAAATGGGGTAGGGTCTCCTACTTGGGGGTGTGTGTGGGGGGTTGGACTAGATGACCCACAAGAACCCTTCCAACTCTATTAATCTGTTAATCCTCTGTAATGTTGTATTTAGGGGCAATTTGGTAGGCAGGAATGTCAAATTGAGAGCCCTTGTAATCGTATTTAATTTTGCCAAACTAAGAAGCATATAATGATGTAAGTAAACATGTATCTCAGGAAGAGAAATACTGCACCAGTTTGATATACCAGTTTGTATTTTTCAAACTATAAGACGCACCTAAATTTAGAAGAGGAAAACAACAAAACAAGTTTTTGGTCTCCGCGTGCCCCATTTTTGGCTCTTTTTGGGCCCTTTTCCAGCCTTTTTTTGCCTGTTTTTTTTTTTTTTTGGTTTTTCCTGGCCCATTTTGGGGGCTTCTTTCAGCCCGTTTTTGAGGCTTTTTTGGGCCCGTTTCTGAGGCTTTTTAAAAACCAATTTTGAGGCTTTTTTGGCTTATTTTGAGGTTTTTTTCAGCCCATTTTTGAGGCTTTTTGGGGCCTGTTTCTGAGGCTTTTTAAAAACCCATTTTGAGGCTTTTGGGGCCCATTTTCAAGGCTTTTTTGGCCCATTTTTGAGGCTTTTTTCAGCCCATTTTTGAGGCTTTTTGGGCCCATTTCTGAGGCTTTTTTAAAACCCATTTTGAGGCTTTTGGGGCCCATTTTCAAGGCTTTTTTGGCCCATTTTTGAGGCTTTTTTCAGCCCGTTTCTGAGGCTTTTTGGGCCCATTTCTGAGGCTTTTTAGGCCCATTTTCAAGTTTTTGGCCTGTTTTGGGGGCTTTTTTGGCCCATTTTTAAGGCTTTTTTTGGCCCGTTTTTCTGCCTTTGGGCCAAAAAAAAAAAAGCCTCAAAAACAGCCTCAAAAATGGGCTGAAAAAAGCTCCACAAATGGGCCTGAAAAAGGCCGAAAAAAGGCGCTAAAATGGGGCATGTGGAGGACAAAAAATGGCCAGCGGGTGGGCGGGGCTCTGGTAATATTCGGTCTATAACTGTGATGGCGAACCTGTGGCATGCATAGCCATATCTGTGGGCACATGAGCATTGCCCTAGCTCAGCTTCAGCATGCATGCACATGCTGGCCAGCTGATTTTTGGGCCTTCTGGGCCCACCGGAAGTTGGGAAATGTTTCCCGCCTCTGGAGGGCCTCCAGGGGGTGGAGAAGGCCATTTTCGCCCTCCCCAGGCTCCTAGAAAGCCTCTGGAGCCTGGGGAGGCCAAAAAACAGGCCTACCGGGCCCACCGGGCTAAAAGCGAGAGAAGTGCGGGGGGGGGGGGGCGGGGGCGGGACGCATTGAATTATGGATGTGGGCACACACAGACATGACCCTTGTTCCTCCTGCTTTTGGCACACAACAGTAAAAAGGTTAGCCATCACTGGTCTATAAGATGCAGACATTTTCACCTCCTTTTGGGAGACAAAAAAGTGCGGTAATAGTATATGTAATCCTCAAATTACAACCATGTTTTTAGTGACCGTTTGAAGTTACAATGGCATTGAAAGAAGTAACTTATGCCCGTTTTTCACACTTACGACCATTGTGGCATTCCCCATGGTCACATGATAAAAATTCGGACACATCAATTGGTTCATATTTTATGACGGTTGCAGTGTTCCGGGGTCGTGTGGTCCCCTTTTGCGACCTTTTGACAAGCAAAGTCAACGAGGAAGCCAGATTCACTTAAGCACCGTGTTATTAACAATTTCAGTGATTCACTTAACAACTGTGGCCAGAAAGGGCGTAAAACGGGCCAAAACTCACTTAACAACGGTCTCAGTTATCAATAGAAATTTCGGTCGTACGTTGATGACTACCTGTAGCGATGTTTACTATAGGGAGTAGGGTGGAAAGGAGTTGGGTCCAGATGTCAGTGGGGTTACAAATGGAATCTTTCTCCTACCACATCCATATAATTTTTTCCCCAGGGGATGAAAGAATGTTCTAGAAAGAACATTCTAGAACATTCTACGTCTTTCTGGAACGTTCCTTCAGGACGGAGACGAAGAGGAAACTCCACTACACAAACTCCCCCCCCTTTTTTTGCAGCGTTACTTCCATGTTACACCAAACACAACACAGGTAGTTTGAAAGGAAAGGGCCACTAAATCGAAAACCACCAACACCACCACGACAATGACAACAATGACGATAATAATAATAATAATAAAAGTGGAAACCCACCATATTCTGGGACTTGTCCGGTTCCACGTTTTAGTAACAACCGTACTCTTCGGCCACCGGATTTGATGAGTTCTATTGCTCTGGTGTGTGTCATGTCCCTCGTAGTGTCCCCGTTGATCTCGATAATTTGATCTCCCACCTTGGAAAAATAAGGGGAACCAAGTTAGTCCTTGTAGACACAACGTCTCGCACAGGAGCATCACAACGATCAATTCAACACTGGAAGTTTTTAAGGCGATGTTGGATAACCACTTGTCTGACGTGGTGTAGGATTTCCTACCTAAGCAGGGGGTTGGACTAGAAGACCTCCAAAGGCCCCTTCCAACTCTGTTATTCCATTCTGTTCTAATCCACGCACTTCTAAATTCAATAAGTTTCGACTTATTGGATTTTCGACCTCCTTTTTAATGAAGGAAAGATCCACAGTCAAATCTCAGGAATGTCTCCTTCTGGTCTTATTATGACTACAGCAGGAGAATCCAGCAGGTTCTTACAGGTTCTGGCGAACTGGTAGCAGAAATTTTGAGCAGTTTGGAGAACAAGCAAATACCACCTCTGCCTGGCCCAAGAGTGGAGTGGGAATGGAGATTTTGCAGTATCCTTACACCCTGGAGTGGGGTGGGAATGGGGATTTTGCAGTATCCTTCCTCTAGGAGTGGGGTGGGAATGGGGACTTCACAATATCCTTCCACTGCAATGCTCAACAAGCCACGCCCACCAAGCCATACCACGCCCACCAAGCCAGCAGTAAAAAAAATTGGATTTCACCACTGGACTACAGGCAATCCTCGACTTACAACTGTTCGTTTAATGACTGCTCAAAGTTACAAGGCACTGAAAAAAGATGGCTTATGGCCGTTTTTGACAGGGACGAGCTTTCCAGCCATCCCTGTGATTGCGTGATCGAAAGTCAGATTGGTTCATATTTATGAGAGCTGCTGTGTCCGAACATCACGTGATCCCTCTTTGCGACCTTCTGACGAGCAACCTCGATGGGGAAGCCGGATTCACTTAACAACTGGGTTATTAATTTACCAACTGCAGTGGTTCATTTAACCACCGAGGCAAGACAGGTTGTAAAATGGAGCAACATTCACTCAACAAAAGACATTGTCTGATGGAAATTTTGGGCTCAATTGAGGTCGTAACTCGAGGACTACTTGTATTTGGAGTCTCACATCCAATGTGAATTTCCCAGGAGCTCAAAGGAGTTCCCTTCACTTCATCCCCACAACCAGAATTTGGTGGGGAAAGCTGGTTTGTCTTTCTTTCTTTCTTTCTTTCTTTCTTTCTTTCTTTCTTTCTTTCTTTCTTTCTTTCTTTCTTTCTTTCTTTCTTTCTTTCTTTCTTTCTTTCTTTCTTTCTTTCTTTCTTTCTTCCTTCCTTCCTTCCTTCCTTCCTTCCTTCCTTCCTTCCTTCCTTCCCTTCCCTTCCCTTCCCTTCCCTTCCCTTCCTTTCCTTTCCTTTCCTTTCCTTTCCTTTCCTTTCCTTTCCTTTCCTTTCCTTTCTTTCTGCCCCTCCCCCTCCCTCTTTCTCTCTCTCCTCTTTTATTCTTTCTTTCTCTTTCTTCTTTCTTTCTTTCTTTCTTTCTTTCTTTCTTTCTTTCTTTCTTTCTTTCTTTCTTTCTTTCTTTCTTTCTTTCTTTCTTTCTTTCTTTCTGACCCCTCCCTCCTTCTTTCGCTCCTCTCTTTCTTTCTTTCCTTCCTTCCCTCCTTCCTTCCATCTTTCTCTCTCTCCCTTCTTTGTTTTCTTTTCCTTCCTTCCTCTCTCTCTCTCTCTCTCTTTCATTCCTTCCTTCCTTCTTTCCTTCTTTCTTTCTCTCTTTCCCTTCCTTCCTTCCTTCCTCTCTCTCTCCCTCCCTCCCTCCCTCCCCTTTTTCTTTTCTTTTCTTTTCTTTTCTTTTCTTTTCTTTTCTTTTCTTTTCTTTTCTTTTCTTTTCTTTTTTTCTTTTCTTTTCTTCTCTTCTTTTTAAAAATTATTTTTCCAAATTGCTCTGACTCACAGGATAGGAAGAAGGACAGCCACAGGCTGAAAGAACTGCCAACATTTTGAGTTGCTGTCCAACGACTGCCTTTCTCGTGGTGACGGGGAATTTTTCAGTATTTCTTTTTTTGTAGTGCCCTCCTGGTCTTCTTTTGCTGGCTTTCACCCAGCCACCAGATCGAATTCAGTCTCCTTCTGTTCCCCTTTTTGAGTTACAGGCAGTCCTCAACGTACGACTGCCCCAAATTTCCATGGCTAAGCAAGACTGAGTAGTGGTGAAATGTCAACTTTGTTACTACCGGTTCTGTGGGCGTGGCTTGGTGGTGGTGGGGGTTAATGACTGAGTGGGCGTGGCCAACCTTTTTATATTTTTTTTACTTTTAGAACCATTTCTCTACAACCTCTTCGGCTGACTTCGCTCGTCGAAAGTCAAAAAAGGGATATCACATGACTCCTGGACACTGCAACAATCATAAATATGAGTCAGTGGCCCAGCTTCTGAATTTTGATCATGTGACCTCGGGGATGCTGCAACGGTCATATACATGAAAAACAGCTTTGCGTCATTATTTTCAGAGCCACTGTAACTTTGAGCGATCACTAAATGAATGGTTGTAAGACAAGGACTCCCTGTATTGTAATGGCACCCTAACAGAGTCCTGAAGCCCAACCTATAACTTGTACCAGTGGTGGGTTTCCAATATTCTTACCACCGGTTTGCCGCGCACGCTCACTTCGCATGCTCTCTCATGCGCCTTCCGTGCATGCACCCAGCCTTCCACACATGTGCTTTGCTCGCTTGTGTGTCTTCTGTGCATGCGCCCAGCTTCGAAAACATGCCTAAATAGGACATTTAGAGCCGGGGCGGGTGGGCATGCCCAACCAGAATCGCCGCTACCAGTTCGTCCGAACTAGTACGAACCAGCTAAATATACCTCTGCTTTGTACCCTATAATTTATTGGATGGGAAAAGAACAGCAACAGATATGATAAGCATCTGATCATATACCTTGCGATTGTATTCCCCATGACATTTCAGTGGGGAGTTAACAGAATAAATGTAAGTCACGGATCACTGTAATTTGATGTTCCTTAAAATATATTGGAGCAAAAGAGCCAGGCTTTTAACTCTGTCATCCATAACGTTTTGACATTCACTTCCTACAACCAAAGAGTTGTAGAACAAGACTAAAGAGCCTAGCTAAAAAGAATAGAATAGAATAACAGAGCTGGAAGGGACCTTGGAGGTCTTCTAGTCCAACCCCCTGCTCAGGCAGGAAACCCTATTTGGAACGAGTTGCCTCCAGATGTTGTAGGTGCCCCAAAACTCGAGGTTTTCAAAAAGAGACTGGACACAGCCATTGGTCTGAAATGGTATAGGGCTGTGATGGCAAACCTATAGCATGTGTGCTACAGGTGGCACATGGAACCATCTTTGTGGGCACACGAGCCGTCGCCCTAGGTGTTGTGACTCTGACTCTCGAGCCTGTATTATCAGAGGGAGAAGACTCCGAAAGTGAAGGAGAGGAATTGGCAACGCTCCCTCTCCAGGACCCTCCTCTCTGGCAATGCCTCAGGTGTCCTCCGAAGGCCATGAGATAGGCCAGGGGCCAAGCACTTCCGAGCAGCCGCAGTTGGACAGTGATGAAGATGAGTCTTGGCTGGACCCCCGAGAGCGTCGCAGAGATAAGCGTGCGCAGCAGAGGAAGAGGCGTGCCAGAGATTAAGCTGAGTCACTGGACCACACCCCACAGGGGATAAAAGGGGGCGTGGTGGCCATTCAAGCCTTGTGACGAACAAAAACTGAAAGTTAGCAAGTCTTTCTGTGTTGCTGGAACTTTGTATATGCCCTGCTTGGATTGACTTTTTGGACTGAATTTGACTAATCTATTAGCTTCTGTGGATTTGCTTTGATGTTTCGGACGGAGGAGAAAAACCTCCCGTTGTAAGTAAAGACTGTTGGCAGGCAGCCACTGGGTTACTGCCAATTCTGTTATCAAAGGAATTCTTGTCTGCAGGATTATTTAACTCTTGGCCGACTGTGGGTGTCTGTGTGTGAAACGGGGACAGAACACTAGGTCAGCTCCACTGTGCATGCACGCGGGCCTCCCGCCGGCCAGCTGATTTTTGGGTCTCTGCCACGCATGCGGGAGATGCACGTGCATGCATGGGGGGGGAGTCATGCGTGCATGTGGCACGCCCCCTCCCGCCCCGTTTTTGGTTCCAGGAGGCTTCAGGGAGGCCTGGTAGGCCCAAAATGGAGCATGTGGGGGAGTGTCACATGCACATGCACAGGGGCATGTGGGGGGATTACGTTATGGGTGTGGGCACGCAGTCGCACACACACGTGTGGCACCTGAGGGAAAAAAGCTTAGCCATCACTGGTGTAGGGTCTCCTGCTTCGGCCAGGGGTTGGACTAGATGACCTACAAGGTCCCTTCCAACTCTGTTAATCTGTTAACACTCAGAAGTGACTGTCTGGATAGCTGAATTGGATGGCCAATGCCGTATCTGCATATAGGTTTTATATAAAATTATTTGGACTGTGTATATATGTCAGGGATAATATTCAGTTAGCTACCAGTTCGCAAATGTGAGCGCGCACACATGTGCAGAACATCAAAATCGGGAAGTGATGACGTCTGGGTGGATGGACGGAGCTTCCCGCTGCCGCCACTACCGGATAGAACCGGATAGAACCGGCTGAACACCAACACTGATACATGTTTGTTTCCGCCACGTTCTCATCTTCCCTAAATAATAATAAATAGAAACTCTGCCCTACCAATAGGCCTGAAAGGACAAAAACAGATGGGTGATTTTCGCATCCCGGTAAATATTTTCCGTCGGATGTCCCTGGCTCACCTCTGATGTTTCGAAAACAGTTATACTAGATTTGTTTAAATCAAGGAGGTCGCATGTCATTCCGGAACGACCAAAGTTCCACCAATCAACAAAATTCATTCCAGGTGGAATGAATTCCACTATTTTCCCCGCCGGGTCAGAACAAAACGTAATTACATGCGTGGGCTTACCGCCTGGGTTAAGTGGCCACTTTTAATGATCAAAACAGCCTCTGATTGTGCACCAGGGGTACCGTTGTCTGCCAACTTAATGCATTTCCATAATTAAAGCTCCTGGAAGAGACTAATTGCTTGGTCCAAAAAAAATGACATTGTCTTTCTAAATGCGGACTGTCGTTCTACACAAACTGTTTGGGTATTTTTTTCCTTCCCGATCCTTCCTGCTGATGGAAAGAGACAGCAAGTGAACTTGTGGCGTTCGGGAAAGTCTGCTCGCATCCAGACCAGAGGTGGGTTTCACATAATTTTACCACCAGTTTGCCGCGCACCGAAAATGTGAGCGTACGCAGCCTTCCACACATCCACTTTGCTCACATGCGCGGCTTGCACATATGTGCACGGCTTAGCAAATGTTGCTTAATAGGACAGTATAGCGCCGGGGCGGGTGAACGAGCTCACTTGCAGGTCGCCACTACCAGTTCGCCCGAACCAGCTGAATACCACCACTGATCTAAACTAGACCATAAGTTACCACCTCAAGGTTAATTTAGCATGATTTTATGACCCAAACACTACATCCCTGAAAGTTTTGCTACCCTGCCATGATGAGATGGAAAATGAAATAATCTTTTTGGTAGTTCACTTCCTTCTATCCAGCGTGGCTTCGGTCCAGTCTACCCAATGCGAAGAGGAAACATTGGGCCAGTGTGGCTTTGGCCCAGTTTACCCAATGTGAAGAGGAAACATGCCGGTTTGGGGAGTGGCGTCAAGCTGGCCACACCCACCCAGTTGGCCATGCCCACCCAGTCAGCCACTCCCAGTGAGTGATATCAAGCTGGCCATGCCCGAGGCCAACCACAGCCCTGATGCGGCCCTCAATGCAGGGGTGAAATGCTCCCGGTTTGGACCGGATCACCCGATCCAGTAACGATAGTGGTGGGTGGTTCGGAGAACCGGTAGCAAAAATCCCTGCACCCACCCACCCCCCATGCCCAGCTGAGCTGTGCGATCATCAGAGGCTTTTTTTAAAAAAAATGTAAAAGCATTTTTTTCGTCAGAGGCTTTTAAAAGCATTTTTTAAAAATAACCTCTTCAGCCGAAGAGGTTGTAGAAAAAATGTTTTTGAAAGAAAGCAAAAGCCTCTGACGATCCGGCAACTCAGCTGGGATCGTCAGAGGCTTTTAAAAGCGACTTTTTTATACAACCTCTTCAGCCCGAGAGGTTGTAGAAAAAATGCTTTTAAAAGTAAAAAAAAAAGGTTGGCCACGCCCACTCAGTCACATTATCCCCCCCAAGCCACGCCCACTGTACCGATAGTAACAAATTTTACATTTCACCACTGCCTCAATGAAAGTTTGACACCCCTGCCCTATACCATTTCAGGCACTATGTTTTAGCTGGCCACCTAAATTATGTAAAGGAATAGTATAAAACAATATGCCTTTTGATCTACGCTCTCCTGTTGACAGAAGATTTACCTCACAATTTTTGATGGGTCTTTATTGTACGAGTCGTAATTTTCTTCCAAGATACATTCCAGAAATGTTTGCATAACGTACCAAATAAGCTACGCTAATTCATTCCACGGGTGGGGGGGGGGAATGTATGTACCTTTATAGATAATTCAGATTTAACCACATAAATTTAACATTATCATATATTTTTTTTAAAAAAAGTTGAATTCGATCAGATTAAAGCTGAGATGAATAGCCTGACTTTTCTTTTTTGGAGGTTATTTTCCATGAATTATGAACCTACTTGGAGCTAGGTGAGCTGACTTGCATGTTTTAAAGAATAAAATTAATCATAAGTGTATAAAAAAAAGAAGAAGAAGAAGAAGAAGAGGAAGCCTTTTCCTTCCTGTTTAGGTTTCTTTAACTATGAGAACTGAACTGTTTTTGAAAATAGGATAGGTCCCCCATTTGTTTCTTATTAAGATAAAATAAAATATGCAGCTGGAACCAATTCAAGAAAATTGCCGCTACCAAACCGACGGAATACCACCTCTGAAACCGATCAGAATAACTGAAAAAGGAAGGTATTGAAAACTTTTGGCTCTCCTGAATTCAGAGTTTCTCATGGACTCTTATCATTAGCGTTGAAAACTGCCCCGTCAGCGGTCCTGTTTAATGAGGAATTCAAATTAAAACTCATTTCATCTCTTACCTGAACACGCCCCGTGAACACGAAAATGCCATCCCTCTGGAGGGTTGGTTCCTCTGTCTGAATTGCTTCTATTTTTAGGATGGGTCTCCCTCCCCCTCTAATATTTAATCACAATCCGCCTCGCTCTAATTTAAATAAATCGCTCCACGTTCTGGACTCCAGGGCAATACAAAACAAGTCTCAATTGTCTTTGGGAGGACAGCCATTTCGATATTTTAAGACCGTCTCACATCCCTCCTTGATTTAAATATTCCCAGATCTTCCAATCCTCCCCTTGTGACACCTTGTTTCTTATTTTTGGATCCCCCTCAATGCCTTTCTCCGAATCTGCTCCAGAAGGTTCCTAATTATAGAGTTGTCTTTCCGTCTTTAAACATGTACTTCAGTAATAGCGAGTGCAATTAAAGAGGGGAAAAATTGCATCTCGGCAGGAATAAAATCCTACAAAGACCGGCGTGGGATAGTTTTATTCCTTGGAAGATATTTTGATGTTCAAATAAATCTGCAGCGATGATCAGGCAGATTGGTTTAGTTGTGGTTCGTGAGTGCCTTACACAACGGCTATCGTTTTGTACAATTACGGAGGCTCGTGTTTTTAATCTGGTGATTTAACTTATTTTTATTAATTTGCACTTCAGCTCGGCAACAAGAGTGTTGCTTTCTCTTTGAAATGAAAAGAAGGGGGGAGGGAAACAAGGGAAAACACAGATGGTTAATATGGATGCTCTTCTGAAGTCTATTGATACTATAGGACATATTGATACTATAGGAAAAGGAAACACATCAGTGGTGGGTTGCCCCCGATTCGCACCGAATCTATAGAACCGGTAGGAAAACTAGCGCGAGTCTCCGCCCACTGACCCTGACGTCATCAAAATGCTTCTGCGCACGGCCCCGCTGCGAACCAGTAGTAAAGGTAAGTAGAACCCACTCCTGGAACACATGCACGTGCGCAGGGGAGTGCCAGAAACCGGAAGAGCAGCTCCCCAGCGTGCACATGTGGGAGTGCCAGAAACTGGAAGAACAGTTCCCTGACGCGTATGTGCCTGTAAGGAAGCTGAGTTTCCGGTAGTCACCTGGTCTTCTCGTTTCTGGTGCTCATGAGCACATGAAAATCAGTTGACGTGCTGGAAGCCAGAAGCTCAGTTTCCCAGCATGTGCATGCACGCTACGGAGCTGCCCTTCTGATTTCCAGCGCTTTCCTGCATGCGAAGACCAGCTGGCCAGAACCCGGAAGAGCAACGGGCGACGGCTGATGTGTCCGGAGAGATGGCTCTGCGTGCTATTTCTGGCATGCGTACCATAGGTTTGCCATCGCTGCGATAGGATAGATCTGTTCCTCAAGAAAACACTTCATGGCAAATGCATTAGCACAAAATGCTATATAATCATAGCATCTGCCTCACAAGCCCCACTGTATTTTCTGCATCAAGCAAATGAACGGATACTTATTTGTTGTGATGTGAACCAGTGGTGAAATCCAAATTTTTTTACTACTGATTCTGTGGGCATGGCTTGGTGGGCATGGCAGAGGGAAGATACTGCAAAATCTCCATTCCCACCCCACTCTGGGACCAGCCAGAGGTGGTATTTGCCGGTTCTCCTAACTATTCAATATTTCCGCTATAGGTTCTCCAGAACCTGTCAGAACCTGCTGAATTTCACCCCTGATGTGAACCCGTTGAATTCAACAGAACCTATTTCTAGTCTGTATCTGGGTTACTACTAGGAAACACCCAGTCTGGAGCTAGCTTGGAGTCACTGTGCAACCACACACAAATCCTTGGAGCTTTATCTAATTGTTCCCAGGTGTAGGTTGCCAGACCAGGCAGATTCCTGTATTATAGACTGAACATAATAAAGTAGTTATTTAACCCCTGCATGTGCGGATTGCTTATGCTCAAAAGGTACACTTTACCAGCCAATTAAAGAATATTAACAGAATATCAGGGTTGGATGGGACCTTGGGAGATCTTCTAGTCCAACCCCTTGCCCAAGCAGGAGACCCTACACCATTTCAAACAAATGGTTCTCCAGTCTTCTTCTTAAAAGCCTCCAGTGATGGAGCACCCATAATTCTGGAGGTTCCCCTGGTTAATTATTCTCAGTGTCAGGAAATTTCTCCTTATTCTAGATTGGTTCTCTCCTTGATTAGTTTCCATCCATTGCTTCTTGTCTTTCCTTCTGATGCTTTGGAAAATAGAACCCGCCCTCTTTTTTGTGGCAGCCCCTCAGATATTGGAAGACTGCTATCATGTCACCCCTAGTCTTTCTTTTCACTAGAGTAGTCATACCCAATCCCTGCTATTTCTCTAACATATTTATTAAATGTTTATTGATGCTTATATTTGTTAAGGTAAAAGTAAAGGATCCCCTCGCACATACAGTATGTGTTAGTCGTTCTCGACTCTAGGGGGTAGTGCTAATCTCCGTTTCAAAGCCGAAGAGCCAGCGCTGTCTGAAGACGTCTCCCTGGTCATGTGGCCAGCATGACTAAATGCCAAAGGCGCATGGAACGCTGTTACCTTCCCACGAAAGGTGGTCCCTATTTTTCTACTTGCATTTTGATGTGCTTTCGAACTGCTAGGTTGGCAGAAGCTGGGACAAGTCACGGGAGCTCACCCCGTTACGCGGCGCTAGGGATTCGAACCGCTGAACTGCCGACCTTTTGATTGACAAGCTCAGCTTCTGAGCCACCGAGCCACTGCATCCCTTTTTATATTTATTTCTTAAATAAATATACAGTAAATATATTTATAGACTCCAACACTGATACTCTACCCTGTGTCTATTTAGTGAGAGATGAGCTTAATTTTGCTCAATGCCAAGCTTTCGATGATCTGTTAGCATTTACCTCCTCAAGTTGTCTTACCCTCATTCGTCCGTTTCTTATTGCTGGCCCGTCTTCTGCCAATCTCAAAACATAGAGGTCCATTTTGTATTCTCTCCCACCACGAATGCTGAATCCAAACCCTTTGGCTCCCTTTTCCAAATCCACAGTAAAATAATCAAAATCCTAGGCAAACCAAGGGAGAGAAGAAAAATGAACAATGTTAAAAAATGGTAGCATTTTCTTTCTTTTTTTCCGACCAAGTTTTGTATTTCTTCATTGGCATGGCAATACTTTCAGTGTATTGCCATGCCAATGAAGAAATACAAACACAGATTAATTGACCTCTTTATATCACAATGCTTAATTGAAATATTCACCGTTAAGATAATTACTATCCTTTTGGTATTGTGGATATGTAGCTTATGGAAGAGACTTGGTGGCGCAGCAGATTAAAGTGATGTTAAGTAACATCAGCTGCCTGCAATTATTGCAAGTTCAAATCTCACCAGGCTCAAGGTTGACTCAGCCTTCCATCCATTCGAGGTAGGCAAAATGAGGACCCAGATTGTGGGGGCAATAAGCTGACTTTATATAAAAAAGAACACCGCTTACGGGAGCTGAAAGCCCTACTAAGCAGGTATATACAAAAGTATGAAGGCTATTGCTTAATGCATTGTAAGCCGCCCTGAGTCTCCAGAGAAGGCGGCATATAAGTTGAACCAATAAATTGAACCAATAAATTATATAAGATAAAATATTTATGATTTTATTGAATGGCATGGTGGCCTAATGGCCTAATTGCCTCTCACTGGGAAGGTTGAGAGTTCAATCCTAGGTAGCGGCAGATGTTTCTCTCCTAGGGCGCAAAGAGAAAATATCTGCTGTGAACTCCACTTAGGCATCAGGAAGGGCATCCGGCCAGTAAATGTTCAGCTCCATCCAGTCGTCCCAATTCTACCCCGAATTAAGGGATTTCAGCAGAGGTGGGTTTCAGAAGGTTCTGACCAGTTCTGGAGAACCGGTAGTGGAAATTTTGAGTAGTTTGGAGAACCAGTAGTAAAAATTCTGACCGGTCTCACCCCCATCTATTCTCTGCCTCCCAAGTCCCAGCTGATCAGGAGGAAATGGGGATTTTGCAGTAACCTTCCCCTGGATTGGGGGGGGGGAATGGAGATTTTACAGTATCCTTCCCCTGCCACGCCCACCAAGCCATGCCACACCCACCAAGCCACACCCACAGAATCGGTAGTAAAAAATTTGGAAACCCACCACTGGATTAAAGGGTCGTAGAAAGGGAGTTATTTATTTATTTATTTTTTAAATTTTTTATTGTATTTTTATTGTTAAAGAAAAAAATCAATAGTAAAGAAAGAAAATTTTTTTCCCCCCAACGTGCTATACAAATGGAAAGGAAATTTTAGGAAATTAAGGTCTTCAATTCTTCCAGAAATCTCTTTGATAAGGTACTGGCGCCGATTCATCCAATCTCCCAAGTGCAAAATCCACAAATGGTTGCCAAGTGTTCCAGAAAACATTTTCTTTGTATATACCACTTCTAATTTTAATATCACAAGTCAATTTATCCTTTAATGCAAATTTCCATGTTTCATTATACCACTCTTCTAGTTTTAAGTCAACATTTAATTTTCCAATATCTAGCAATTATAAGGAGTATAATATAATGTGTGTATAAAGTCATAAATAACTAGGAGTTATTTATGACCTTATACACACATTATATTTTGGTTGACCCTGTATGCTTATGAAATCTGTGTCTCGTCGGAATACATCTCAGGATAAGACTGCTGGAGTTGGTGAGCATGTCGGAATCTGGCCATCCGTGCAATTTATGAGCGGAGAATGTTTGTTTGAACAGTTCAAACAGCAATGCAAATAGACACATAAGCTACAAGCTGCTGAACCAACATTCTTTTTTTTTTTTGTGGGTTTTTAAAATGATTTCCTAATTACCGGAAGAATTGATCTGTAAAAGGGCAGGAAAAAGGTGGCAATATTTACACAGTCCTTCCATAGAGTTTACATTTAGTTTACAATCTGCTGGTGGAGCTGCTTAGGTTATCCATGCGTAAAAGTGACTCTCCGCTAAGACAAATGATAGGGCTCCCATCCAAAGAACAACAGCAGATGTAACTGTAGCGGGATTTGACCCAATCAGCTATTCCTTAGCTGATCTCGGAAGGCGGGTTTGTAAATACACAAGGGTCTCCGCAGCTGGCTTTCACAGGCAGCAACACAAAGAAAGGGAAAGTATTGCAGGCTGACTCACTGCTCCCAGCCAGGCTCAAGGTTTGACTCAGCCTTCCATCCTTCCGAGGCCAGTAAAACGAGGACCCAGATGGTTAGGGGCAATAGGCTAACTCTGTAAACTGCTTAGAGAGGGCTGTAAAGCATCGTGTTGCTCTATCATCTATTTATCTTTCTATCTGTCTCTCTGTCTGTCTGTATCTCTGCCTCTGCCTCTCTGACATCTATCATCTATCATTATCTATATCTATCTATCTATCTATCTATCTATCTATCTATCTATCTATCTATCTATCTATCTATCTATCTATCTATCTCATCTATATCTCTCTCTATATATATCATATCTATCTATCATATCTATCATATCTATCATATTTATCTCTCATCTATCTATCTATGTAACTATCTCATCTCTCATCTTTAATCTAGCATGTATCTTTCTATCTTTCTATCTATCTTTCTATCTATCTTTCTATCTATCTATCTATCTATCTATCTATCTATCTATCTATCTATCTATCTATCTACCTACCTACCTACTACTTACCTACCTATCATTTCTATCTATCTATCTATCTATCTATCTATCTATCTATCTATCTATCTATCTATCTATCTATCTATCTATCTATCTATCTATCATCTATCTATCATCTATCTCATCTCTCTCATCTCTCATCTTTAATCTATCATGTATCTTTATCTCTCTCTACCTATCTACCTACCTACCTATTACTTACCTACCTATTACTTACCTACCTATCATTTCTTTCTTTCTTTCTTTCTTTCTTTCTTTCTTTCTTTCTTTCTTTCTTTCTTTCTTTCTTTCTTTCTTTCTTTCTTTCTTTCTTTCTCATCTCTCATCTTTAATCTATCATGTATCTTTATCTTTATCTCTATCTATCATCTATCTATGTACCTACCTACCTACCTACCTACTACTTACCTACCATTCATTTCTTTCTCTATCATCTATCTATCTATCTATCTATCTATCTATCTATCTATCTATCTATCTATCTATCTATCTATCTATCAATCATCTATCTATCTACCTACCTACCTACCTACCTACCTACTTATCTATCTATCTATCTATCTATCTATCTATCTATCTATCTATCTATCTATCTATCTATCTATCTATCTATCTATCTATCTATCATTCATTTCTCTCTCTCATCATTTGTTAATGTCAGGCACAGGAAACACACAGGCACACCCAGACAGACAGAGTTTAGGTTCCCAACCCTTGGAAGACACTGGACCTATTCTCATTGACTACAAACCGTACAACGTAGAAAAGGATGCTTACTTGCTCCCTTATTTATAAAAACCGAATAAATAAATAAATATTGGGCCACCCAGAGAAACCCGCCTTTCACTAGCAAACCAGCCCGCTTCTTTATTTCAAAGGCCATTACGAAGAGGAGATGGAATATCTAGATTAACCACAGGAGCGACAGTTTATAATGAACACATTCATGTTTCTTCTGCATTTTATTTGCATTTGTTTTGGATCCGTTTTTCATATTCGAGACGGTCAATTGGCTTAATCCCGTCATGGCGAACCTATGGCATACGTGCCAGAGGTGGCATGCAGAGCCCTCTCTGTGAGCACGCGTGCCATCTCCAGCTGCTCTTCGGGTTTCTGGCACACACATGTATGCTGGCCAGCTGGTCTTTGCACACGCCAGAGTGCTGGGAACCCGAAGACCAGCTGCACACTGGCTACCTGGTACTTCGGGTTTCCGATGCTCCGGGATGCACAAAGATCAATTGGCCGGCACACATGCACACACTGGAAACCCATAGACCAGGTGGCTGGTGTGCATGCTGGCTGTTGTGGTCCACTTGCAGCCTGCGGAGCTGGCAGTGGAGTCAGATAGCGATGAGGCTGAGGAAGAACATGGGCCAGTCCTGGAGGCTGGGGAAGGCCCGGATGAAGGCTCTGCGTTGGAGGCAGAGATGGGACCAGGGCCATTGGGGAAAGATGTGTGGACTCTGGAGCCTCCAGAGGCTGACAGTAGAGAGGCAGAGGAACAGGAGGAGCCTGTTCCTAGTGCACGCAGGAGAAGAGCTGTCAGAAAGCAAGAGCAGCTAAAGCAGAGAGGACGACTCGGGAGTAAGGCCAGAAGATGGTTGTCCACTCCCATAAGGTTTAAAAGACCAGCAATGGCTCTTGGCCTCTTTGCTTTGTGTTTGGATGTATTTCTTTCTTGTCAGCATCTTCTGTTCCTGAACTGTTGCCAAGAAAAAGCCTTTGGCAGTTTGCCTAATTATCCCAAGGTCAGTGATAAACTGAAGAATGGTGTTTTGAGGACTTTGCTTTCATTTCATTTGGAATAAGCTGAGAATGAGTTAATTCTCAGCTGTTTTAATAAAATCTGTTTGTTTTTGGAACTGTTTGCATTTAATATTAACTACATGGGCCTGGGTCACAACACTGGCCTTCGGGTTTCCGGCGTTCCGGTGCCTGCCTCCTCCTGCGCATACACATGTTCTGGTTTGGGCACTCAGTTCCGAAAAGGTTCACCATCACTGGCTTAATCCATAAAGTCCTTTATCTATCAGTTAGTTAATTAATGTTAGGCAACAGAAACATCAAACAATCGGGGCGCAGGACGGAAAAAGCAATATAAAATGACGCACACCGACGACGGGGAATACCTGAGGTGGCCTGTAATCCGATAAGGGGAACTGCCTGGTGTCAGGAGAATGTTGCCGGTAATCTATCAAAGGCGGCTGCCGGTAATCCAAAGGGGGGGATTGCTGGTAATCTAATACAGGAGGATGCCGGTAATCTAACGGAGGCTGCCGGTAATCTGTAAACGGAGGTTGCCGAATGTCAGGTTTGACATCCTGCCTTGCTTTGACTTCCGACCTGTAACTAAACAAGAAAAACAACAACAACAATGGCATTAGAACTGAATGTTCTGTTGTTGGCGAAAGGACGAACCTGTAAAAATATAAACGGAAACGAAATCTAGTAGATTGCTGGATTGTAAAACCAAGTCCCGTATTCTTGGCCAAGTAATCAAAGCATGAAGTTTCGTAGTTTACTTTACTGTCATTGCACCTCGTACCACGAAATTAAATGCCATCTTAAGTGTACACCGTACGTAAGAAAACTATGAAAATAAAACAAAAATACCCATCCTTCACATTTTATACGATTGAATTGAAAATCCCTGATACTGCATTAATATTGCACTATGCATTAGAATTCAATATATCTTATTTTTCGGAATATAAAACACACCGGAGTATAAGACGCAGCTTAGTTTTTGGGGAGGAAAATAGGAAAAAAAAAGTCTGTCTACCAGGGATTCATCTGGCTAGCGTCCTTAGTCTGGTCAGTTTCAGCACATTAGTTTGCTGGTTTTTTATCCCCTGCTTGGGGATAAAAAGCAGGCAAAATTCCGAGGGAGATCGCTTCACTCAGCTAGCGCCTAGTTAGGGCTGAGAAAAAGCTTCTAAAGAACAGCTGAGAGTCGGAACGAAGCATGGAGATTGCTTCACTCCCTAGCGCCTCGTTAGTGCCTCGTTAGGGCTGAAAAAAAAGCTTCAAAAAAGCTACATTTGGAGTATAAGATACACCCAAATTTTCAGCCTCTTTTAGGGGGGAAAAAGGTGCGTCTTATACTCCGAAAAATATGGTAGTTATTGCCTTGGGATAGAAATTGTTTTTCAGCCTATTTGTCTTTGTTTTTATTATCCTGTACCGTGTGCCAGATGGTAATAGTTCAAAAAAATAAATAAAGGGTGCCTAGGATGAGATGGATATTTAAGAATGTTTTGAACTTTCTTAAGGCAGCGGGAGCTATAAAACTCTTCCAAGGAGGGAAGAGGGCAACCAATGATCCTCTGGGCAATGACGTTGACCCTCTGGAGTGCTGCCCTATCTGCCCCTGTCCAGTTGGCAAACCATACACAGTAAGTTAGTAATACTCTCTATGGTAGAGTGGTAGAAGGTCACCAGCAGTGTTTCATTCAGTTGTTGTTTCCTGAGAAGTCTCAGGTAGTATAATGAGGAAGCATCTCATTTTTAATTTGGAGGGCCTCGGTTGAAAATGAGAAGACTCTTCTTAAGGCAGTGGTGTTTGAGATGTCCGTAGAATAACCAGGGAGGGTTCTGGTGTACACCATAACATGGGTGCTGCAAGAACAGAAATGGTGAGGCACCACAAAACTTAGAACAGTGTGCTTTTTAAGAGGCAGAGAAAATAAAACTAGGATGTAGGCCAAGTGTGAGTTCAGAAGATTTCCAAATTCTTGTGCATAGGCTGAGCCATAAATTAGTTGACTAGATTAATGTCAAGTACAAAGAATCAGGAGTACCCATTAGGTTGCAGCATAGAAGATTTATTCAAGCTTGCAAAAATTTAGTCAGCTAAAGTTCAATACGCTAACTTGGCACCAGATAAGGGTCAATGGAGTTCAAGAAGGAGTTGGTTTTAGACTCTTGTGGGAACGAAACGATTCTAAACTGATGAGTCATTTATGTCCTCCCACCCTTCTATTCTACTAATTGAAATCTTTCTTCACCCTAACAAAAAGGGTTAAGTGAAGCTGAGCTGTTTGGCTTTAAGCCCAATAAACTCTTCCCACCTTCCCCAGGGAACCAAGAGCCAAAGATTCTTGCCTTACCTGTTTTCATGTCCTTGAGTCTGTAGAGGCTGCGGAGGGGTTGGTTGTGCTACAGGGCTCTGCTGAGTCCCAGGGCTGTGTTGCTGGGCCATGGGACTCTGTTTTTCTGAGCTGGGTGCGGAAGCTGGGCTGTTCACCTCTGCATGGCGGAACAAGAGACATTAGAGAGTGGTCAACTCCGATGGCATTCAGCGTAGAAAAAAAGGGAAGGCATCCAATCCAATCCAATCCAATCCAATCCAATCCAATCCAATCCAATCCAATCCAATCCAATCCAATCCAATCCAATCCAACCCAACTATCAATTCTCTCTCTTACTTTCTTCTTTCAATCATCTATCATATACCCCCCCTCATCTCTCTCTCTCATCCATCTCTCTCATCTCTTTCATTTCTCTCTCTCTCCTCACTCTCCTCTTTCTCTCTTTCTCTCATCTCCCCCTCTCTCTCCTCTCTCTCCTCTCTTTCTCTCCTCTCATCTCTTTAGTCTCTCTCTCTCCTCTCTCTCTCCCTCTCATCTCCCTCTCTCCTTCTCATCTCCCTGTCTCTCTCTCTCTCTCTCATATCTCTCTCTCATCTCTCTCCCCCTCATCTCTCTCTCATCTCTCTCTCCCCATCTCTCTCATTTCTCTCCTCTCTCCTCTCTTTTTCTCTCCTCTCCTCTTTAATCTTTCTCTCTCCTCTCTCTCTCCCTCTCGTCTCCCTCTCTCCTTCTCATCTCCCCCCCTCTCTCTCTCATATCTCTCTCTCATCTCTCTCTCCCCCTCATCTCTCTCATCTCTCTCTCATCTCTCTCTCCCCATCTCTCTCATTTCTCTCCTCTCTCATCTCTCTTTCTCTCCTCTCATCTCTTTAATCTCTCTCCTCTCTCTCTCTCCCTCTCGTCTCCCTCTCTCCTTCTCATCTCCCCCCTCTCTCTCATATCTCTCTCTCATTTCGCTCTCCCCCTCATCTCTCTCTGCCCATCTCTCTCTCATTTCTCTCCCCCCCTCTCTCTCCTCTCTCTCTCTCTCTCCTCTCATCTATCTAATCCATCTATCTATCCAAATTTTTGTGGGAGAAGAACAAGGAAAGGGAACAAGGTCAAGCCACTTATTTTCTAAAAAAAAAAAAAACCACCTCGAGCTCCAAACTTGCTGTTACCTTATTGATGTTTTTTTGTTTTTGACCACAGTCTGTGGACACCCCTGCTGGGTGGAGATGTAAGGGTAGAAACTACACTAAAAATATCTAAAGTTCAGACTGATCTGTTAGGACCGCTGATTGTTTGAGTTCTGTTTTCGGTCACCGGCCCTAAAAGAGCCTTCAAGGAAGTTAACTGACGTCAATGGAAAGGCCACTATTTAAAATGGAATGAAACTGCAACTATTTCTCCCCCTCCTTCTCCCAAACCTCCCTCCTTTGGAAAACTGATGATGGTACCTAGTTGGGTAATGAAACTAAGCAAGAAACCAACCAAGCTCAGAGAGCACCAAGGGCCCCTCAATCCCCCCTCCTCCTCCTCCTCCTCCTCCTCCTCTTCCTCCTCCTCCTCCTCCTCCTCCTCCTCCTCCAAGAGCACCAACGACCCCTCATTTCAACCCTGAGCTACAAATATTCAATTTTATTGATTCTTTCATCAGTACTTAGTCTTGCTGTCTATTTCTTCATTCTCCATTCTGTAGAAAAAAAAAAGAGGAGGAGGAGGGGAATCGGCAATACCCTTGATACGATGTCGGGCCCTGTTCCCCCTCCAACAAAAACCGCTCCCTTTTCCCCAAGAGAGCCATTTGAATTAATTGGTTCCTCCGTCCAGTTCCCTCCTGGATTTTAAGGGTCAAGGACTTACCCTCCTGAGGAATGATGCGAAGAGTTACACTAAGGCCAGCATCTTTAATGAGCTTCACAATATCGGCGTGAGGCATGTTAATAATGGACTGGCCATTCACAGCTAAGATCCGGTCTCCGACTTTTAATTTCGCACAGCGATCGGCAGGGCTCCCTTCAATTATCCTCCCTATTTTATGGGGTACTGCTAGAAGACAAAAAGGAAGAGGAGATAGGAGCAAGCAAGCAAATAAGTGTTTATGGGCAGACAAAATGGCTCCCCCTGGAAAACGTCTAGACCGAGTTTTCCTAGTTATTCCATGCCTCGCTTTTCTCTTTGTCCTGCCTGAGTGTCCACTGTTCTCTTGGTTGTGTTGTCTTCCAAAACTTCAGCCACGAGGTGGACTCTGCCTTCCATCCTTCCGAAGTCGGTAATATGAGGACCCAGGTTGTTGGGGGCAAGAGGCTGACACTGTAAACCAGGGGTGTCAAACTTGATTTCATTGAGGGCTGCATCAGGGTTGTGTTTGACCTCGAGGAGCCAGGATGGGCATGGCCAGCTCAATGTCACCTGTGTTGGAAGTGCCTGTATGGCCCATGTGCTCTGCCAATCAAAATGGGCTCCCGAACTCTGTTTTCGGCTGCGACAGCCTCCTGCAACCCTCTGCTAGTGAAAACAGAGTTCAGGAGGGCCGCTGTTTTCATTGACAGAGACACCACAGGTCAATCCTTCACTGTTTCAATGGAGGCCCCATGGGCCAGTTCTAAGCAACCTGCAGGCTGAATTTAGCCCGTGGGCCTTGAGTTTGATACCCTTGCTGTAAATCAATTAGTGAGGGCTGTAAAGCATTGTGAAGCGGTATATAAGTCTAAGTGCTATTGCTAAATGTCAGAGCGTTGTCAGTGTGACTGCTATTAGGAGACAACCCAGGAGCAAAACGCAGCACACAGAGACTTAGACATTCAACAGTGGTTTATATAGAAGATATATACAGAAATATACGTGGTATGCAAATACCTGACAAGCAATCAATCTTCTTCTTAACTCTACATGGAGAACTCAGCAATGAACAAGGAGAGAGAATACGCCCTCTCCTTACTGAAATTTATAAACACCTCTTAAAGGGGTAAAAGACTTGTGTGGACCCCTTCAGAGTCTTAAACTGGCTATACCAATGTTGATTCATTCTCATTGCATCAGCCTTACATTTCACCAGCTTTAGTTGCATTAGCCTTACATTGGCTGGTCAGCTTTAAATCATCATTACCCTGACATTAAATCTCTGTTATTGGGAGGAATGCCAAATATAAGAAAGCAAAGAACAGCATCTCCAAAATCCCTGCTTTTTAAAAAAATTAGAAACACATCTTCTCTTGAAGATTCACCTGAGGAAAATACCTTCTCATAGCCTTGTTTTTTTGCTAAAGATGAGAATGGCAAAGACTAGTTTTAATGTCTATGTTGTCTAGTCTTTTAATGTCTATGTTGTAGAAGTCTACAGCGTCATGGTAGCCCTGTTTGCAAGTTCTCTCAAGATGGGTGAGGAAACAGAAGAGATTATCCAATCAAAAATAGAAAAGTTATGGCGTTTTCAGCAGGCTGTCCCCTGGCAACGAGTTAGACAGAGATAATTCAACAATTCTAACAACTACTCATGGCAGGACAACCCTACAAAAAAGACATAACAAATGCAGCTCTCTCAGAAAGCTCCTCTGTTTAAAAACAGTTGGTGTAATGATTGCTTCTCTCACCAGTATGAGATGAGGAGGAGACAAAATCAGCATTGGACGCTGTAACACGATTGAACACACAGAAGAATCCCAAAAGATATATTTGTCCTGGGACAACAAAAGCAATAAGAACAACTGGATCATTTCTACAACTAGAGCTGTGGTGGCGCAGTGGTTGGAATGCAGTATTGCAGATTAACTCTGCCGACTGTCAGAAGTTCGATCCTGACTGGCTTGACTGAGCCTTCCTTCCTTCAGAGGTCAGTAAAACGAGGAGCCAGATTGTTGGGGGCAAGAGGCTGACTCTGTAAACCGCTTAAAGAGGGTTTGTAAAGCACTGTGAAGCGGTATATACTTCTAAATTCTATTGCTATTCCTTCCTTCCTTCCTTCCTTCCTTCCTTCCTTCCTTCCTTCCTTCCTTCCTTCCTTCCTTCCTTCCTTCCTTCCTTCCTCCCTCCCTCCCTCCCTCCCTCCCTCCCTCCCTCCCATTCTTCATCTCCTTCCTTGTGGCTCAGTGATTAGAATGTATTATTGCAGGCTAACTCTGCCAACTGCCCCGAGTTCGATCCTGACCGGCTCAAGGTTGACTCAGTCTTCCATCCTTCAGAGGTGGGTAAAATGAGGAGCCATATTGTTGAGGGCAAGAGGCTGACTCTGTAAACCACTTAAAGAGGGTTTGTAAAGCACTGTGAAGCGGTATAGAAATCTAGCGGATAAAGGCAGTAAGATCCCTCAGGGTCCAAAAACAGAGTCGAGTCTCCCATGTCACCAATCCATTAATTTCCAGAATTCTACTCAGGGTACATAAGAAATTTCAGTTAAATAAACCTACAAAAGGTTGTGTCTTCTGTTCTGTTCTTTGTCCTTTTTGCTTAATCCCACATTGTCACATCTAAACTTTAAACATCTGGATGATGGCTACACTACAAAGAAATTCAGAACATGTCAATTCCTTGTAGCCAGAGGTGATATTCGGCCGGTTTGGAATGGTTCGCTCGAACCGATAGTGGAAATTGTGGGTGGGCCTGCCCACCTGCCCACCTGCCCACCTGCCCCAGCTCTATACCATCCAATTTAGGCACATTTTTGAGCCCAGGTGCATGTGTGGAAGGCCGGTGCATGCGCGAACCGGGAAAGCATGCCCACAAAACGAGCAAGTGTGCGCACACGGGGCAAACCGGTAGTAACATAATGAGAAACCCAGTGTTGCTTGTAGCCACCTAGCATTGGTCTTTCTGATTTCTTCCATCAAGAGTGGATCATTGGGCTCTGTTAGAAATACAATTAGGTTGACCCAACTTTCCATGAGATGATTTTAGCAGTGTCTTTCTAGACGAGGGATCTGCAACCTTATATACTCAAAGAGACATTTGGACCCATTTCCCACAGAAAACAAAACACCGGGAGCCAGAAAACCTGGGTGGACGTGGCCAGCTCGGTGTCAATCACTTCCACCGGTCACATGACCCTCCCCTTAGCCACACCTACCCAGCTGGTCATTAGGGCAGAGAACCAGTGGTTAAAAAACACCGGGAACAACAAAATCCTCCCCTCCCTCCCTCTCTCCCTCTCTCTCTGTATCTCTCTATGTCAGTGTTTCCCAAACTTGGCTATTTTAAGGTGCATGGACTTCAACTCCCAGAATTCCCCAGACAGTATGGCTGGTTGAGGAATGCTGGGAGTTGAAGTCCATACATCTTCAAAGGATCAAGTTTGGGAAACAGTGCTCTATGTCTTTCTCTCTCTCTCCTCCTCTCTCTGTATCTCCCTGTCTCTGCCTTGGCCGTCCTCCCCCCCCCATTGCCTTATCTTCTCAGGCCAGGTGAGGAGTGCTTGGGAGGGCGAGGGGTGGGGCAGCCAGTGTTGGGATCACCTGATAGGGAGCCACAGCAGAGGGCCCAAAGAGCCATATGTGGCTCCGGAGATATAGGTTGCTGACCCCTGTTCTAGACAGCTAATTTTTCACCGGCCTGTTTCACAACTGGCCAGCAAGAGTTAAAAACCACTGGCAATTGATATCCCCCGTTCTCTTGTCAGTGGTTGTGATCACATAACGTGCTTTCTAGCATAATTTGTTCTCTTTTTCACAAAGACTTCTTCAAACCATAATTGAAAGAGTCATTCATTATGGCAGCCAAAAAAAGCTAATGCAATCTGTTAAGTTTGCATTAACAGAGGGATACAATTCAAGATCAAGTGAGGTACTAACACCACTCTATAAAGCCTTAGTAAGACCACACCTAGAATCCTGCATCCAGTTTTGGTCCCCATACTATAAAAATGATGTGGAGACTTTAGAAAGAGTGCAGAGAAGAGCAACCAGGATGATTAGGGTACTGGAGTCTAAAACATCTATAAAGAATGGTTGCTGGAATTGGGTATGTCAAGTTTAATGAAAAGAAGGACCAGGGGTGACATGATAGCAGTGTCCCAATATCTCAGGGGTTACCACAAGAAAGCAATTCAGGGGTCAAGCTATTTTGACCCCTGAAAGTCAGATAAGGAATAATGGATGGAAACTGACCAAGGAGAGATTCAACCTGGAAATAAGGAGAAATTTTCTGACAGAGTGAGAGCAATCAACCCATGGAACAGAAGTTGCCTTCAGAAGTTGTGGGAGCTTCATCCCTGGAGGCTTTCAAGAAGAGATTGGACTGCCATCTGTCAGAAATGGTGAAGGGTCTGCTGGGGTAGGGATTGGACTAGACGTCCTACAACATCCCTTCCAACTCTGTTACTCTCTATTTTTGTCTCTTGCAGTAGATGATAATGGAATGATTATCATAAAGTGCAGAGAAGAGCAACCAGGATCATTAGGGTACTGGAGACTACTAAAACATATGAAGAACTGTTACAGGAACTGGGCCTGGATGGTCTAGTGAAGAGAAGGACCAGGAAAGACATGATAGCAGTCTTTCAATATTTGAGGGGCTGCCACAGAGAGGAGGGGGGTCAAGCTATTTTCTAAAGCACCTGAAGGCCAAACAAGGAATAATGGATGGAAACTGACCAAGGAGAGATTCAACCTGGAAATAAGGAGACATTTTCTGACAGTGAGAACAATCAACCCATGGAACAGAAGTTGCCTTTGGAAGTTGTGGGAGCTTCATCCCTGGAGGCTTTCAAGAAGAGACTGGACTGCCATCTGTCAGAAATGGTGTATGGTCTCCTGCTTGAATGGGGTGGGGTTGGAATAGATGACCTCCAAGGTCCCTTCCAACTCTGTTAATCTGTTAAACCAATGCCAGAACTTACTGATGATGCTTTCATGTGTGCTTTCTCAACTAACTAGTAAACAATCTTGAATGGGCTTTTAGTACAGCATTAACTCTACTTTCTAATTAATTTCTAGTGCTTTCCCATTAAAAGCGCGTTGAATTAAGCCAATCGCGATTTGATGAAATGCTTGGGTTTCCCCTGGTGCAGTGACAAACGAGTATCCGGCACATTTAAAGAAATGAAACGTCTAAACCTTTGCAAAACCTTGCCACTAAAGTGGGAGAGCTCCCACCATTTGTTAAATTGAACGAAACAAAAACGAGATCTGAAATTGTAAGACGTCAGATCAGCTTGCTGAAATGGTTTGAATTGCCTTTGATCTTGGATCGTTCAGTTGTCCTTTACCTGGATGTTATGCTAAGAACAGAACCCTACTTATTAGGGTTCTAATAAGTAGGGTTCTGTTCTTAGCATAACATTAACGTAATAATAATACTATTCCAGAGAAGTGACTGTCCAATCTCTTCTTAAAAACTTCCAGTGTTGGAGCACCCATAACTTTTGGAAGCAAGTTGTTCCATGGATGAATTGTTCTAATTGTCAAGAATTTTTTAATTTGTTTTAGTTTGGATTTCTCCTTGATCAGTTCCCGCCCATTGCTTCTTGTCCTGCCTTCAGGTGCTTTGGAGAATAGCTTGACTCCCTCTTCTTTGTGGCAGCCCCTGAGATATTGGAAGATTGCTATCATGTCACCCCTGGTCCTTCTTTTCATTAAACTAGACATATCCAATTCCTGCAACCGTTCTTTGCAGGAGTTCAAAACTGAAGAATCTGTCTTCTACTACTAACAGGGGCTCCCAATTTCTACAAGCAGCTATTACAAAAAAGTTTAATGAAATGCAATTTGTGATCAGTCCAGCAATGGCAGCCATAATATACAGATAGTCCTCGACTTACAATCATTTATTTAGTGACCGTTTGAAATGACAACGGCACCGAAAAACGTAATTTATGACTGTGGAGATTCTCAGTCACCCAAGTCATGGTTGTCTCAGAAGTGCTTTTTTTCCAAGAGGCAACTGGACTTCCTTTACAGACTTTAAGATTAAGATTTCCTTAATCTGTAAGTGTCCCTCCCTTCCTCCCTCTCCCCCCCTCTCTCTTCCCATTTCATTCATTGGGGAGAGAGTAGCTACTAGCTAATATTTTGCACCCCTTGGTCAGCTGACCTGAAACAATCACAGAGTCCTTGTCAATCCAGAGGTTAAGTACGGCAAAGGTTGCTAGTTTTAATACGAAAACGATCACCTAGAAAGCCTCGGCCCCAGACGGACATAGGAGGAGAACACTGAAATACAGTGGGCACAATCCAGAGAAAGTTAACTATGAAATCAATGGGGCTTAAGTGCTTATCTCTGAACTTAATTCTCATTGATTTCAACTGAACATAAGCTCACTTAGCTTTCTCTTGATTGTATCCAGGGACGTCTTCCAGCCTGGATCTTCTGGTATGTAAGGCTGAGAATGACTCTGGGTCCCACTAAATTCTCAAAACATCAATCTTGCATCAAGGGAACTGCAAACAAACAAACAAAACCCACGGGAAGTTTCTACAAGGAAATACAAGCATGGCTTTCATGTATGAACGTCAACAGGTCGTACAAAACATATCCTCGAAACGGATCTTTAAGCTTCATCTCCGGCATGCCGAAGAGACGTGACAGGTAGCCACTTGCCCAAAATGCTATAGGACCTCCCGGCTTGAGTAGGGAGTTGGAGTAGAAGACCTCCAAGGTCTCTTCTAACCCTATTATTCTACGCTCTAGGCAGTGGTGGGATTCAGCCGGTTCGAGGTGGTTCGGGTGAACCGGTATTTAAATTGCTGGCTGGCCCTGTCCTTCCCCTCCCCAAATGCCCCATTTTGGAGTCCCCATGTGCCCCATTTTGGCTCCTTGGTAAGTGCTACTAGGCCCAAAACAGGGGGTGCGGCATGCCCCCCCTTGTGGACCATTTTTGCTCCCAGGAGGCCTGCTAGGCCCAAAATAGGGCACGGGGGGTGGAGCATCTCCCCGTGGCCTGTTTTTGCTCCCAGAAGGCTTCAGGGAGGCCTTCTAGGCCCAAAACGGGGCATGGGGGGGTGGAGCAGCCCTCCACAGCCCGTTTTTGCTCCCAGAAGGCTGTGGGGAGGCCTACTACACCCAAAACAGGGCACGGGGGAACTGCACATCCCCCCATGGCCAGTTTTTGCTCCCAGGGGGTTGCGGGTGGCTGAGTGCTGCCTGTCACACCCCCTGGCCACACCCACTATGGCCATGCCCACCCAGCCAGTCATTAGGGCAGAGAACTGGTTGTTCTATTATTTGAATCCCACCGCTGGTTCTATGCCATTTTAGAAGACCTGGAAGACACATTTCTAACTTCTCTTCATCCTCTTCCAAGGGGAGCCATTCATGCTGCAATTTAATGCTATGTGAATTTATCGGGTGGATTTTCCCTTTAGCCCAGAGGGTGAGTCTGTCCTCACGATGAATTTACGACTCTCCCTCCCCCCTCCCATTAGAAAAATGTTTGTCACAAGTGGCATATATGTGCACAAATTGTAAAAAAAAGAAGAAGAAGAAGAAGAAGAAGGTAATTCAACAAGAGTAATTTCTCCAAAAACAACACTAGAAATATTGGATATTAAGGACACCCTGGTGCATTTTATGCTGCCTGAAATTTTTCATATTTCTGAATCTGACGATGGCTGCAAAAAAATCAAATGGATTCTTTTATGTTTTGCTGGATAGATGTGAATGCCTAATACACATTCCATTCTTTAGAGGTTGCACAGGGAACTCTTTCAATCTTCTATGTTTGTTCATGACCCACGTTGAAACAGACAACCCAGGGAAATGGTCCCCAAAGGTGCTTTTTCAAAAGGCAACTGGACTTTGTTCTTTTTAGTTTGTTCAATTTAGGATTGCATTGGCTTTTTGGCTACCACTGCACACTGCTGGCTCATATTTAAACGGTTGTCCACTAAGACTCCAAGATCCCTCTCAGAGTTACCACTATTGAGCAAGGTACCACACATACTATACCTGTGCATTTTGTTTTTCTTGCCTAAATGTAGAACCTTACTTTGGAAGGATTTATACTCCAGACAGCTGGTCATTTGCATTGTTTTTTAGAGGGTCATTGAGGCCACTTGGAAATTTGTCTGTGTCTGTCAAAGCAGCAATCAGCCCCATTACCTTGCATGGGGTAATTTTTTAAAAAAATTTGATTTATATGCCGCCCTTCTCCGGAGACTCAGGGCGGCTTACAATGCGTTAAGCAATAGCCTTCATACTTTTGTATATTTATACAAAGTCAGCTTATTGCCCCCACAAACTGGGTCCTCAATTTACCCACCTTAGAAAGGATGGAAGGCTGAGTCGACCTTGAGCCTGGCTAGGATTGAACTCGCAGTAATTGCAGGCAGCTGGATGTTAACTACTGCCTTAGTAGGAGGCATTAGCCTCCTACGCCACTCAGGCGCCTCAAATTGCCCTCAATTTGAGTTGGATCGTGACTTTCTCCTTGTGTATGCTCTTGAAAAAATAAATCCAGAAGACATCTTCTAATTAAACTCATATTTATTGTAAAGAAAATAAAAAAATCTTACTAATCTAATTAGTTACATCTTGGAAGCTTTCCCAGCCATGAACTTCCCTGGCTGGAGAACAAAGGAAAGTTTTTTAGAAGAAGAGAAAAGAATGCAGACATGCGCAGTAGATACTGATAAGAAACTTGGCAAGCTACGGTAAGTCTGACAGTTCAGAAATAAAAAGCTCTGCTGGTAAATATAAAAACGCAGTGACAGTGTCCTCAGTCCATGCTCATTTGCACTACTCAGGTGAGACCCTGAGGACACAGACAGACCTCCAAGTGGCCTCAACGACTCTCTAAAAGGATGCAAATAACCAGCGGCCTGCAAGGAATATAAATCCTTTTGTTCTCCGCCATCCAGTCCGAGCTGAAGAAGCTTCTTGGATGAAAAGCAAAACGTCTTCAAAGAAAAAAACTGCGTCTGTCACTGCGTTATTTTGCATTTGCCAGCTGAGCTTCCATTTTGAACTTTACGGTAGTCTTGCCAGAGAACCTTATCTGTAAGCTACTGCGCATGTTCACATACTTTCTGTTTTTAATTTTTCTTTTTTTGTTTGCCTGCCAAGAGGTCAGGCAGGAATGCTGCCAAGATGTAACTAATTAGCTAGTAAGGTTGTTTTTTCTTTATAATAAAATAAGTTTCTTAGAATGTTTCCCAGTTTATTTTTTTTCTCTTAAAAGTATACTTCAAGGAAAAGCCACAGTTCACCTCTAATTAAGTGCAATTACCTCAGGAGGGGAACAGGACTGATTGTCACCCTGACACAGTTGCCTCTTGAAAAAAAGCACCTTGGGATGGCTTGCTCAGGGTTTTAATACAGGGCTCACAGAAACAAGGTCAAACAGAAGAGTCAGCTTACCCATCGTCGACCCAGATTCGGGCCTGTTTAAGGAGCTAATGATAACAAATCCAAACCCTTCGTTTTCTTTCCGATGGATGATGACGTCGCTGGTTGGCAGGCTGTGCGAAGGGAAGCTCTCGGGAGGCGTTGCGTTGTTGCTGGAGCCGACGTGGTTGCTGTTGGCGTACGTCGCATAGTCGCTTCTGGGAGAACTGTGGTGGGTGGACACAGAGCCTGGGCTTCGGCCGTTCTCTGGACACGGTTCTCCTGAAGGAAAAAAAAAAAGAAAGAAAAAGAAAGATATTGAGCAGAATCAGAGAGGCTTTCTGCACTCCGTGGTGGCACAGTGGATAGAACGCAGTATTGCAGGCTGACTCTGTATTCCCACTGTCAGGAGTTCGATCCGGATTGTCTCAAAGTTAACTCAGCTTTCCATCATTCCGAGGTACTCTTTCTCCCCTCTCCCTCCCTCCTTCCCCCTCCTTCCTTCCTTCCTTCCTTCCTTCCTTCCTTCCTTGTGTTAGAATTCAGTATTATAAGCTAATTCTGCCCACCCCCAGGAGTTCGATCCTGACCAGCTCAAGGTTGACTTAGCCTTCTGTCCTTCTGAGGTCAGTAAAATGAAGACCCCGATTGTTGGGGGCAATATACTGGCTCTGTAAACTACTTAGAGAGAACTGTAAAGCACTGTAAAGGGGTATATAAGTCTAAATGCTATTGCTATTGGCCCCTCCCTCCCTCCCTCCCTCCCTCCCTCCCTCCCTCCCTCCTTCCTCTCTCATTCCCTTTCTCACTCTCCTTCCTGGTGGCACAGTGTTAGAATTCAGTATGGCAAGCTAATTCTGCCCACTGCCAGGAGTTCGATCCTGACCCAGATTGTTGGGGGCAATATGCTGACTCTGTAAACCACTTAGAGTAAGGTGTAAAGCATTGTGAAGCAGTATATAAGTCTAAGTGCTACTGCTATTCCTCTCTCCCTCCTTCCTTCCTTCCTTCCTTCCTTCCTTCCTTCCTTCCTTCCTTCCTTCCTTCCTTCCTTCCCTTTTATTCCCTTTTCCATTCTCCCTCCTGATGGCCCAATGGTGAGAATGCAGTATTGCAGTCTGACTCTGCCCACAGCCAGAAATTTGACCCTGACCAGCTCAAGGTTGACTCAGCCTTCCGTCCTTCCATCAAACGAATAGATTTTTCACCTAAGGCAGAAATCCTACAGCAATATAAAACCTGCTTATAATTTTTCCCATCCTTAATGGGAAACCGTTTTATTGATTTACAGCACAGACAGCTGTCAGTAATTCTGTGGTGTGAGGTAACTTCCTTCCTTTTTTTCCTTCAAAAAAGTTTTTTATTTTTATTTCTCCTAAACACGTTTACATGTACAGTCATTTCCATTGTTTTTCATTCATCTTTTCTTTTAACTTTCATTTTTACTTTTTACTTTTTCGGGGCTGCCCTTTTACCCTTTACTTTTATTCCAACTTTTCTTCTTCCCCTTTCCTTCTCTTCCTTCCTCTTTCTCCTCCTACTTCCTTCGTTCTTCCTCTACTTCTCTCTCCTACTTCCCTTTCTCTCCCCGCACTCCTCTCTTCTTCCCCCCCTTCTAAACTTCTCCTCTGCTCCTCTTTCTCCTCCCTTTTCTTCCTCACCTTTTGAGGTTACTTCCTTCCTGTGGCACCCACAGTGATCTAAAACACCATTCGGCCTTCTGAATCATGACAGCCAGAAAATAAGATTTTTTTTTCTCCTCGCTGACTGTGGCGGTTACTTTTGACTCAGGTTCAACAAGTTTTATTTTCCACGTTCCAAACGTAGCGACTTAATCATTGTTCAGAGGGATTTCTTTCTTTCCTTCGTGCATTAATCCCTTCCTAGCGAAGGGCTGCTAGAAAAGACATTTCCAGGAAGAAGTAATTGCCTCGAGAAAGACTTTTCAACTGGAAGGCTTTTGCTTCTCGTGGAAAAGTAATAATCCGTGCCGCGTTTGATTTTATCTGAATTGAAAGATCAAAGACGATCCCATTATTTATTGGATGGCAAGCAGGTGGCAGCCAACTAAGAGCCAAGTTGTCACTCTGTCAACGATTGCATATTCTGGTAAGAATGAATACTGTTGCATTTATTGTCGGGTGTTTTGAGCAAAAAGCTTGTTGTATTAACCATTCAAGTCATATCCGCAGCGATTGAGAGCAGGAAAAAAGCAAGGTATTACACCTAGCTAGGAAAAACCAAAGATACAAGTACAGATTAGGGGACGCAGTGGCTCAGTGACTAAAATGCTGAGCTTGTCGATCAAAAGGTCGGCAGTTCAGCGGTTCGAATCCCTAGTGCCGTGTAACGGGGTGAACTCCCGTTATTTTGTTCGAGGTTCTGTCAACCTAGCAGTTCGAAAGCATGTAAAAAAAATGCGAGTAGAAAAACAGGGACCAACTTTCAGGAAACTTTCTTACTGGGAATAATTTCAGGGTAATATGAAAAAGAAATACAATATTTGATCATTCACATAATTACAGCAGCACGAATAGTTTACGCCCAGAACTGGAAAAATAACAGTATACTATCAGAAGACAATGTGATCTGAAAAATCATGGAGTGTGCGGAAATGGATAAGCTTACGAAGGAGATACAAGAAAAAGAGGAAACAGACTATTACTTAGTCTGGGAGAGATGGTATAAATGGTTGGAGGAAAAGAGAAAAAAGGACGAGGGAAGACTAAATAATGGTTGAACTAGGTGGACAAATATAGGAAGAAATGGGAAGAAATAAAAATTGCGGAAAGCAAATTGTGTACAAGTTTATGTCAAATGTAAATAAAACAATTAGAATAATATAATACATTATAATGGTATACATATGATATGTTAGAAATATATGTATAAAAGATATACTAAGATAAGAGAGAGAAAATGTGTAAGTATGGATTACCAATGCAAAATTGTTGAAAAGAAGAAAGGGTTAATATCTTTTTGTTTTTTTAAAAAACTGTTTAATAAAAAAAAATATGAATGCCTGTGTCTATTGAAAAAGAAAAGAAAGAGAAAAGAAAAACAGGGATTCATCCTGTCAGAGCTGAAAAAGCTTCTTGGATGAGAAGAGAAACCTCTTCAAAGAAAAAACAAAAATATCCAGTTGCCTCCTGAAAAAGCACCTTTGGGACATATGCAGGGAAGGTTTTTCCCAGTGGTGAAATCCAATTTTTTTTTACTACTGGTTCTGTGGGCATGGCTTGGTGGGCGTGGTGTGGTGTGGTGTGGCTTGGTGGGCGTGGCAAGGGAAGGATACTGCAAAATCTCCATTCCCACCCCACTCCTGAGGAAAAGATACCTCAAAACCCCCATCCCCTACCCACTCCTGAGGGAAGGATATTGCAAAATCTCCATTCCCACCCCACTCTGGGGTCAGCCAGAGGTGATATTTGCCGGTTCTCCAAACTGCTCAAAACTTCTGCTACCGATTCGCCAGAACCTTCTCAGAACCTGCTAGATTTCACCCCTGGTTTTTCCCTTCCCAGCTTCTGCATTAGGAAAAACTGGAGGGAGTTAAATGGCCTTGATCCAGCTAAAATTAGTAATATTTAATTGAAAACAAGGGAACAAATTAATTGAAACTAATTTAATTAGCAGAAGCTGCGTTTCTATGCTCACTTGGGGGAGAAGCAACAGAAAAGGACTTCTCGCCGGCAAGTACTGTATG
This sequence comes from Coluber constrictor foxii, assembly GCA_038048745.1. NCBI lineage: Eukaryota > Metazoa > Chordata > Lepidosauria > Squamata > Colubridae > Coluber > Coluber constrictor. The sequence continues at coordinate 11,127,270 of CM075964.1, forward strand.
CTGTAGCATTGTTCATCATGTTTTGCTTGATTCATTTCATTTAATTAATTTTTAAATCATTTTAACGGGAATCAGTTTCTTGCTTTATTTTTAATATTGAATGATGACAATGGTCACCAGCCTGGGGAAAAAAAAATTGAAATAAACTAATCACAGACGGGTGCTGTTGATTTTATCTGAATGAGAATATGAATAATTCATATCCAAAAGAAAAGAAAAGAAAACAAAACAAAAAAAAGGATAACAAAATTTTTATACATGAACATAAGAAGTATCCTGATATCCAAATTCCAGAAGACCTGTAGCTCAATTAATAGCGTACAATTAAAGAATTGCATAGGAACAAAGCAAAAATAACAACAGAACACAGTGGTGGGTTTCAAATTTTTTTACTACCAGTTCTGTGGGCGTGGCTTGGTGGGCGTGGCAGGGGAAGGCTACTGTAAAATCTCCATTCCCACCCCACTTCAGGAGAAGGATACTGCAAAATCCCCATTTCCTCCTGATCAGCTGGGACTCAGGAGGCAGAGAATAGTGGGGGCGGGGCCAGTCAGAGGTGGTATTTACCGGTTCTCCAAACTACTCAAAATTTCCGCTACCGGTTTTTCAGAACTGGATGGAGCTGAACATTTACTGGCCAGATGCCCTTCCTGATGCCTAAGTGGAGTTCACAGCAGATATTTTCTCTTTGCGCCCTAGGAGAGAAACATCTGCTGCTACCTAAGATTGAACTCTCAACCTTCTGAGTGGGAGGCGAGTGTCTTCACCATTAGGCCATTCAATATTTTTGAGGGCAATAGTGAATAGTTCTGTATTTGTATTGGATTAGGTTTTGATTTTAATCCCCGTTCAATCAGTAGAATGAAATTCCAAGAAGCTGCGGAATATGGCACTGTGATTAAATCATGTCAAATTACGTCGAACAGTAGACTTCAGAGACAAGAGCTGAAACTCTGGTCTTACTGGTAAATTACAAACTAATAAATCACCTGGCCTAGATGGTAAATGAAGAAAAACGAATGTAAAAAATATCTGTAGCAGTCACTGGCTGTTCCTAATTGAATAGCAGGTCTCAAAACAAGATTTATTCACAATCTCTTCCACTGTAGTTAAGATCCTTGGGATCCAAGGACCTTGCAAACTTATGCAATCTTCGGATGAATTTAATGAATATCTTAATGCATCTTTCTCTCAAAATAACTTCTTCTCCTCCTCCTCCTCCTCCTCTCTTCTTGTTCTTCTTCTTGTTCTTCTTGTTCTTCCTCTTCTTCTTCCTCTTCCTCTCCTTCTCCTTCTCCTCCTTCTCCCCTTCTTCTTCCTCTTCCTCTCCTTCTCCTTCTCCTCCTCCTCCTCCTCCTCCTCTTCTTCTTCCTCCTCCTCCTCCTCCCCCTCCTCCCCCTCCCTCCTCCTCCTCTTCCTTTGTGAAAAGATAGGAAGGTATTTTTTGTTGTACAGAATGGAGAATGGAGAAATGGACAGAAATGGAGATTCTGTACTGATGAAAAAATCAATAAAAGTGAATATTTGTAGCTCAGGGTTCAAATGAGGGGTCCTTGGTGCTCTCTGAGCTTGGTTGATTTCTTCCGGACATTTCATTACCCAACTAGGTACCATCATCAGTGTTCCAAAGGAGGGAAGTTTGGGAGAAGGAATGGGAGAAGGAGGGGGAGGAAGACTGAGATCTTTGGTGCTCTCTGAGCTTGGTGGTTGCACACAATTTATTGCCCAAACTAGGTAACATCATCATATCATCATATGATATGATAATGTTGCAGAAACATCTGCAAGAAAACCAACCAAGCTTAGAGCACTAAAGACCCTGGATAGAAGTGAGATTCTCAAAGCTTTTTGATGTAAAAAGGCAAAGGTTCCCCTCACACATACGTGCTAGTCGTTCCCGACTCTAGGGGGCGGTGCTCATCTCTGTTTCAAAGCCAAAGAGCCAGCGCTGTCCGAAGACATCTCCATGGTCATGTGGCCGGCATGACTCAACGCCAAAGGCGCATGGAATGCTGTTCCCTTCCCACCAAAGAGGGTCCCTATTTTCCTACTTGCATTTTTTACCTGCTTTCGAACTGCTAGGTTGCCAGAAGCTGGGACAAGTCACGGGAGCTCACCCCCGTTACGTGGCACTAGGGATTCGAACCGCTGAGCTGCTGACCTTCTGACTGACAAGCTCAGCGTCTTAGCCATTGAGCCACCGCATGTACCAACCTTATTATAGAAATCATCAAAATAATTTGTGAGTGAGGAGCAAGAATGAGACATTCATAGTTGCTACTGTGATGAAAATAGATCTTCCTTAACGGAAGGAACGGCCACGGCCACAGCAAATGCAATCCGGTGTAAACAACTATTGAGAGACACGCTTCGTACCAAAACGTTTTCCGTATCAAAATCAATCTTGATGTTGAGGACATTTCCCTAGTTTGACTGCTTAGAAAATAATCTCTTCCTTGGTTGGAAGAGATGACACTCCAAAAGATAGATTTTAATCCAGAGATGTTCCTCCTAGGAATGATTGATAGAAAAATGGGAAAATGACTCTATTATATTATATTGCATATTCTAACGACAGCCAGAATAACTCTAGCGCAAATGTGGAAGTCGACCAAAACACCATCGGAAGAAACAATAATAAAGAAAATCCTCGAATGTGCCAAAATGGATAAATTAACGATGGAGATCAAAGAAAGAGAAGACTCGGATCATTATAAAGTGTGGAATAGGATTTATAGATGGTTGGAAAATAGAAATCAAATATATATCAAATAAGAATATAAGGTGAAATTTGATATTAACATACCGGATATAAATGTAAATAATGATCTTCCTAACAAAACAGTTAATTATGAATATTTAAAAATAAAGAGAAGGAGCGGAAGGATAAAAGCTAATAGTAAAGACAAAAGTCAACGCAGAAAGTTGTAAAATTGTCTATATCTGTTGTTAGTATTGTATTTTAACGGTTGATGTGTGTGTGTGTTTGTTTTTTGTTTTTGTCCCTTGACTTCTTTTGCTATTGTGTGTTTGGTTTTAAAATGTAAAATACTCAATAAAAATTATTTTTAAAAAGAAAAAGGAAAAAAGAAAATAAATTCCTGCAGTTATGGGGACCGATTCAAGGAAACAACCAACCTTTGGCAAAAAGGACAAATTCCACATTAGGAATTATTAAGGGGAAGAAAAAAAAAAAGAATACAGTAAATTGAGCATGGAAACCTTCTGCCACCTCAAGACAGCTGTGAAAAAGGCAAATTCCATTTTTAGGCCCCATTAGGTAAGGCGTTGCAAATAAAAGGGGCTTAATGTAGTAATGTCCAAAAGGAAAGCTGTGTTTCCCGATTGCGGCAAAAAAAAAAATGTGCAGTGAGAGCAATCCGTTAAGGCTGATGGAAGAATTCATGCGTTAATCTTTAAGGCATTACAGAGCTGGTTACTTTTTAATACGGTCATCATTGCAAACTTCCCTATGAAGTTGCAAACACCCTCACCGAATTCCAATGTCCACGTTGCACACACTAAAATTATATACCGTATTTTCCGGTGTATAAGACGACTGGGCGTATAAGACGACCCTCCTCAGAGCCATTTAAGGCTCGTCAGAGCCTTATGGGCTGGTCTGCCTGGTTACAAGAGAATGGGACCCGGCGTATAAGACGACCCCCGACTTTTGAGAAGATTTTTGTGTGTTAGAAAGTAGTCTTATACGCAGGAAAATACAGTATCAATGGAAAGATAATTTCATCAAGAACGTAATGCAATAACTTTCGTGAAGGATTTGCTCTTAGAATAGCAGTTACAGTATAAAGAAGAAAAATGGAACACGTGGAAAACACGAGATATACAAAAAATTACCACCATAGAAAAAATGAGATATACAAAAATTATCATCATGTCAGTTAATAGTTGGGTAACCTTTAGCATGAATTATGGCGTTGCAACATCTTCCCATGGAGTGAACCAAGTCTTTTAGTTCTGCAGCTGTTATCATGTGAAACCAAGATTGAAGGATGGCTTCTATTAACTGGGTTTGATTGCTGGATTGCTTCTTTTTCTTTTTTAATTTGATTTATATGCTGCCCTTCTCTGGATACTCAGGGCGGCTTACAATGCTTTAAGCAATAGCCTTCATACTTTTGTATATTTTATACAAAGTCAGCTTATTGCCCCCACAAACTGGGTCCTCAATTTACCTACCTTAGAAAGGATGGAAGACTGAGTCAGCCTTGAGCCTGGTGAGATTCGAACTTATAGTAATTGCAGACAGCTGGTGATAATCACAATGCTTTTAGTCTGCTGAGCTATCCAGGCTCTGACTAACAAGTTTCTTTAGTCGGCTCCATCGATTTCCAATTGGGTGAAGGTCTGGGCTATTCCCAGGCCATTCCAGCAGTGGAATGGGATTATCTTGAACACCCCCCCCCAAAAAAAGCGGTGTTATTAACCATCAAACCTCAAAAATACATTTTCCCCAAAAGGTTTCCACAATTTTGGCCACTACTGTAAATAAAAAAAAACTTGACTTAAAAAAAAATGTCATCCCTGCAAATCCTCAACTCACCTGTAGGTGGCACCTTTCTTCTCACCGTGAGGTTCACCTGCCCGTTCCGAGCTGCGTTATGCATGAGATCAATCACGTAGCGGTGAGTTTTGCCCGCCACGGGGATGCCGTCCACGTAAACCAATTCATCGCCAGGATGCAAGCGGCCATCGCGGTCAGCCGAGCCCATCGCAATGACGGCCCCAATCAGAATCTAAGTCCGAACAAACGAGAGATGTGAGAAATGGAAATATGAAACCAGCCAAGAAATTTCCAGAATTCTGTAATCAGTGGGTGGAATTTTCCAAGGGTGGTTTCAGCCGGTTCGCACCGGTTTGGCCGATTCAGTATTTGTGACCTGCAAGTCACAAAAAAATTATGTGAAGCCCATTTCTGGAATTTTCCTTTGTTATCATCCAGATTTTTTGTGTGTGTGTGTAATTTTGCAATAGGATTCAGGCGTCATCCTGCATAGAAGACTAAGAGAATCTTCCCTAATTCAGGTAGTTCTCGAGTTATGACCACAATTGAGCCCAACATTTATTAAATGAAACATTTCTTTGGAGAGTGCCGCAGTTGCAAAGTAAGTCATGCCACTTGTTAAGTTAGTAACATGGTTGTTAAGTGAATCTGGCTCCCCCATTGACTTTGTCTGTCAGAAGGTCGCAAAAGGGGTTCGCGTGACCCCGGGGACACTGCAACCGTCATAACTATGAGTCAGTTGACCAAGTGTCTGAATTTTGATCATGTGACCCCTGGGGATGCTGTAACGGTTGTAAGTGTGACAAAACGGTCATAAATATGAACCACTGATCAAGCAACTTTGATCACATGACCATGGGGATGCTGCAGCGGTCATAAGTTAGAAAAATGGTCATAAGTCGCTCTTTTCAATGCCGTCGTAACTTTGAACGGTCACTAAATGAACCATTGGAAGTCGAGGACTACCTTTAATCACTATAACTCAAGCTTTTTTGAAGGAATTAGAAGTACCATTTTTCTTAAGTAGCGCTGGGATTTGTAATCCAAATAGCAACGCATACAGTGGTGAAATCCAATTTTTTTTTACTACTGATTCTGTGGGCATGGCTTGGTGGGCGTGGCAGGGGAAGAATACTGCAAAATCTCCATTCCCACCTCACTCCAGGGGAAGGATACTGCAAAATCTCCATTCCTACCCCACTCCAGGGGAAGGATACTGCAAAATCCCCATTCCCTCCCCACTCCTGGGGGAAGGATATTGCAAAATCTCCATTCCCATCCCACTCTGGGCCCAGCCAGAGGTGGTATTTGCCGGTTCTCTGAACTGCTCAAAATTTCCGCTACCAGTTCGTTAGAACCTGCTGGATTTCACTGTTGGATTTCACTGTTGAACGCATACATATGCAACAATTACAGCACCCATCCCCAAAAAAATCCCTTTTAAAGGATGGATTGAAAATTCAAAAATATAAACTCACATGCAATTAAGTCTGTAAGTATATGGGACACCAAGAAAACCAGGGGGAGAAAAAGCTGTTTTGGTTTTTAAAAAGGATTTATTTGGTACCGGTAATCTATGGCCCATGCCCTAGCTGGAGAAATTGCTTTCTTCAGAAGTCTTGTTTTAGCAGAAATTGTGGTTGTGGTGTGTGAACTCCTGAAGGCTCCGTGACAAGATAATTGCAACTGCCTGGTCATGTAGGGTTTGCTCCTCTCTTGACTTTAATCTAATCATACATTTTATGTTGTAAAATGTTGATTAGATACTTGGGCTATTAAAGAACTTTCTGCTTTCCGCAGATGAGAAATGAATGTTCTGTGTGAATTGTGTTGTTATCTTTTGACATCTCATTTAATTTTAGAACCTGGCTTTTGACTTGCTTTCTCTGATGCGATAGTTGGGGGACAGTTGATAATGGACTATTGCAATGTGGGAACTGGGAATCTAAGGACCGTCACTGAAACATGATTACATAAATGAAGCAATGTTATGAAAGCGAAAGAATGGAATATCTGTAGCTCAGAGTTGAACTGTGGGGGCCTTGGTGCTGTCTGAGTTCGGTGGTCTTCCTTCATTGACCCAACTAGTCAATGTTATCAGCGCTAGAAGGGTGTGTGTTTGTAGAGATAAGGAGGAGGAAGAGGAGGAAGAGGAAGGAGAGGAGGAAGAGGAGTTTGGAGGTCCTTGGTACTCTCTGAACTTGATCCTCGCAGAAGTTTCACGACCCAACTAGTCAATGTCATTAGCACTAGAAGGGAGTGTGTTTGTAGAGATAAGGAGGAGGAAGAGGAGGAAGGAGAGGAGGAGGAGGAAGAGGAGGAAGAGGAGGAAGAGGAGGAAGAGGAGGAAGAGGAGGAAGAGGAGTTTGGAGGTCCTTGGTACTCTCTGAACTTGATCCTTGCAGAAGTTTTACGACCCAACTAATCAATGGCATTAGCACTAGAAGGGAGTGTGTTTGTAGAGATAAGGAGGAGGAAGAGGAGGAAGGAGAGGAGGAGGAGGAAGAGGAGGAAGAGGAGGAAGAGGAAGAAGAGGAAGGAGAGGAGGAAGAGGAGTTTGGAGGTCCTTGGTACTCTCTGAACTTGATCCTTGGAGAAGTTTTACGACCCAACTAGTCAATGTCATTAGCACTAGAAGGGAGTGTGTTTGTAGAGATAAGGAGGAGGAAGAGGAGGAAGGAGAGGAGGAGGAGGAAGAGGAGGAAGAGGAGGAAGAGGAGGAAGAGGAAGAAGAGGAAGGAGAGGAGGAAGAGGAGTTTGGAGGTCCTTGGTACTCTCTGAACTTGATCCTTGCAGAAGTTTTACGACCCAACTAATCAATGGCATTAGCACTAGAAGGGAGTGTGTTTGTAGAGATAAGGAGGAGGAAGAGGAGGAAGAGGAGGAAGAGGAAGGAGAGGAGGAAGAGGAGTTTGGAGGTCCTTGGTACTCTCTGAACTTGATCCTTGCAGAAGTTTCACGACCCAACTAATCAATGGCATTAGCACTAGAAGGGAGTGTGTTTGTAGAGAGGAGGAATTCTGAATTTTGATCCCGTAAGCGTGGGTTGTAACTGTGGAAAAACGGCCACAAGTTCCTTTTTTCCCAGGGCCGTTGTCCCTAGGAATGGTCACTAAGTAACAGTTGTAAGTCAAGGACTACAAGGAAAACAATCAAGCATCCAGGTGCTTCAGCGCAATCCTTGGGGTGATTGCACAGCCAGTATTTACTTTGTATGCACTTTGGCTGTTGCGAACGAAAATGGCCTTTGACTGAATATTCAGCTCAACTGAGAGCGTGAACGAAATGAGTAATTCTTTCCAGTGGAGTCATTCTTCACCTGATGAAGCATTGACAGATATCATAAGGGAAGCATAGATGTGTGTATAAATCCGTCAGTGGTGAAGGCACACCATTAGTTCTGCGTCTTGGACACTGAGCAACAATATTAGATTACTTTGTAGGCAAATATATTAGCGCTGTCATCTAAGAGCTTTAATGACACCCCAAAGGAGCCCAGGAGTTTTCCAGTGAAAATATACACATTTTTTAAAACCCCTGTTGTGGTCTGCCAGCAGCCTGTGGAGCTGGGAGCGGAGTTGGACAGTGAGGAGGCTGGGGAGGAACATGGGCCAGTCCTGGACTCTGGGAAAGGCTCAGAAGAGGGCTCTGCATCGGAGGCAGAGAGGGGGCCAGGGCCATCTGGGAGTTATGTGCAGACTCCGGAGCCTCCAGAGTCGGACAGCAGAGAGGCAGAGGAACAGGAGGAGCCTGTTCCTAGTGCATGCATGCACAGAGCTATCAGAAGGCAAGAGCAGCTAAAACAAAAGGGATGATGCGGGAGGAAGGCCTGGAGATGATTAGCCCCTCCCATAAGGCTTAAAAGAAGAGCAAAGTCCCATGGGCCCTTTAGAGGAAAGCAATGTTGTTAATTCTGTTCCCAGTTGGCATCTCTGTTTGATTCTGGAATCCGTGTGGTTCTGCCAAGTAGGTCTTTGGACTTATATACATCAGTATGTAGGAGATGACCAGGCTGAGCCCAAGGGAGGGGTCAAACATGTCAGACGTCACGAGTCCCTGCACGACCGCAAGAGATCTAAATCCAGTTCATCTTGAATGCCTTTCTTATCTCCCACTCATTTCCCTTGACTGTTAGTTGGCCAGATTCTTGTAGAGAGCTTAACCTTTGAATCAATCTTTATATTCATTTGAATTGCCTGAATCTTTTGATTTCCCCAGTGCCTGATATAGTAATGGAAAAGAGAAATAACTTTTAGGAACAGGAGGAAAAGTTACAACCAAGAAATGGTCAGATAGAAGTAAACCGAATCTGGACCAGGTCTGTAACCAAGTATGCATCTCAAACAAGACCCTTCCTAGTTCAAACAAAGATAAGGGAGGGATGGAAAAAGCTTATTCAGATTTTCAAGAGTGTAATGGAAGCCTAAGGAGCGTGATGGTTCAGTGGTTAAGGATGCTAAGTTGCCAGCTAGAAAGCTGACATTCTGTGTTTGAGACTCAACCTCCATGTGACAGGGTGAGCTTCTATTCCTGCCTCAGCTCCTGGCTACTTAGCAGTTCAAAATCATGCAAATGTAAGTAGATTAATAGGTACCACTTTAATGGGAAGGTAACAATGTTCCTTTGGCGTATAGTCATGCTGGCCACATGACCACGGAAGTGTCTTCAGATATCACTGACTCCCTCAGCCAAGAAACGGAGATGAGCATTGTGATCTAGATTTGGACATGACTGGACACGGAAACCTTTACCTTTTTAATGTTAGCTTATATACCTTTAGTTTCCTACTCTGGTCTATTTTGGAGGGCTGACAATACCATAGAACTAATGGAGATCTCCAAGATCATGTGAAATGTTAATACCACTTTAATACTACTTGGTAAGGCCACCCTTGGAATACTGTATCCAGTTTTGGTCGCCGCGATGTAAAAAAGATGTGGAGACTAGAAAGAGTGCAGAAAAGAGCAACAAAGAGGATGAGGGGATGATTGGAGGCTAAAACAGATGAAGAACGGTTGCAGGAACTGGGTGTGTCTAGTTTAATAAAAAGGAGTAGGGGAGACATGATAGCAGTGTTCCAGTATCTCAGGGGCTGCCCCAAAGAAGAGGGAGTCAAGCTATTCTCCAAAGCCCCTGAGGGCAGGACAAGAAGCAATGGGTGGAAATTAATCAAGGAGAGAAGCAACTTAGAACTAAGGAGAAATTTCCTAACAGGGAGAACCATTAATCAGTGGAACAGAACTTCAGAAACTGTGAATGCTCCAACACTGGAAGTTTTTAAGAAGAGATTGGATAACCATTTGTCTGAAATGGTGGAGGGTTTCCTGCCTAAGGAGGGGGTTGGACTAGAAGACCTCCAAGGTCCCTTCCAACTCTTCTCTTCTCTTCTCTTCTCTTCTCTTCTCTTCTCTTCTCTTCTCTTCTCTTCTCTTCTCTTCTCTTCTCTTCTCTTCTCTTCTCTTCTCTTCTCTTCCACTCCCTCCTTGTTCTGTTCTGTTCTATTCTATTATGCTATGCTATGCTATGCTATGCTATGCTATGCTATGCTATGCTATGCTATTCTATGCTATGCTATTCTATGCTATTCTATTCTATTCTATTCTATTCTATTCTATTCTATTCTATTCTATTCTATTCTATTCTATTCTATTCTATTCTATTCTATTCTATTCTATTCTACTCTTTACTTTTATATCTATGTTACTAGTTCTATACTGGTCCATGAGTGAAATAAAATTGATGGGAACCAAATGGAAAATGTTTCCATTGTGATTGGATGCTGCAATGTTGAACAAATCCTGCAAATCACAGCCTCATGAATTTCAGAATGCAACTGAGTCTCAGGATACAGACTTGACGGTTTTCAAGCATGAACAATAAGCAGAGAGCTAAAACGCGTTCCTCAAAACCCCAGCATTATTACACTTCCCCAGCAATCATTTTTTTCCCAGAGCTGTGTAGCAATGCACGATGCTCATTTTCTCCGAAAAACATTGAAGGACAATCGTGCTGTTTGGTTGCCAAACCGGGCCTTTATACTACCCGAAGACATTTTGCAGGAGCTTGTAAATCAGAATCGTTGGAACAATGCCAAGATAAACAACAACAACGAGGTGCGTAAAAAGACGGACAATACACTCTGGGTAACATCGTACAGACCGATTCGCAAGAACAGCTTGTAGCTGGAGATGGGGATCACTCAAGAGGCTTGCTTTTCTTCAATATGTGAACAAGTTTTTTTTTAAAAAATTGCCATTTCGCTACTGCCATTATCCAAGTATATATTTCTGATAGGTATAGACACCAACAGGGGTGGGCTTTAAAAATTTTAGCAAGGGGGTCTATGCCTGGTTGCTGAGTGGGCGTGGCCATGGTGGGCCTGGCCCTAGTCAGCCTCCTGCACCATGGCGGGGAGGGGGGGCATTTTTGCCCTCCCCAGGCTCCGGAGGCTTTTTTTGAGCCTCCGGGAGGGCGAAACCGCCTCTGGAAACTCCCTGGAAACAGGCCCATTTCCAGCCTTCCCAAATTTCCGGTAGGCCCGTTTTTCACACCCCCAAGACTCTGTGCGCGCCCTAGACTTACCTGCATCCAAAATGGGCCGCATAGAGACTCCTGGGAGGGGTGGAGTGGGCGGGGCCAGCCAGGAGTGTGATTTGTGGGTTCTCCAAACTGCACAGAATCTTAGCTAGAGGTTCTTCTGGGAACCAACTGAACAAAGTTGTCAAGAACGCACTTACCGGCTGTCCCGGTTCATCTCCTCCGAGAATTCTGAAGCCAAATCCGGATTCCATTCTCCGAAGATGAACATCTAACTCCTTGTAATCGGAACCTGGTTCAAGATAATAGTTGACGGAGAGTTGATTTCTGCCTTGTATGTGAATTTATGAAAAAAAAGAGACTCTGCTGCTCTAAGGAACGAATGACAGCTTCAAAGGCCTTTCTAAAATTAGTTTTTGAAGTTGCCCAGCCTTATATTTGCATATATTCAGGCCACACCTGGAATTCTGCATCCAGTTTTGGTCACCACATTACAAAAAAAAAAAAAAAAAAAAAGTTGAGAGTTTGGAAAAAGTGCAAAGAAGAGCAACTAAGAGGATTAAAGGCCTGGAGGCTAAAACATATGAAGAAACGGTTGCAGGAATTGGGCATGTCCAGTCTAGAGAAAAGGGACATGGTGGCTCAGTGGCTAAGACACTGAGCTTATCGATTGAAAGGTCGGCAGTACAGCAGTTTGAATCCCTAATGCCGCGTAATGGGGGTGAGCTCCCGTTACTTTTCCCAGTTTCTGCCAACCTAGCCATTTCGAAAGTGGAACAATAGGGGCCACCTTTGGGGGGAAGGTAACAGCGTTCTGTGTGCCTTTGGCGTTGAGTCATGCCGGCCACATGACCACGGAGACGTCTTTGGACAGCGCTGGCTTCTTTGGCTTTGAAACGGAGATGAGCACCACCCCCTAGAGTCGGGAATGACTTGCACTTATGTCTCCACAGACACTCCTGTCATGGAGCAATGGCTATACATCCATATCAAAATTCATGTGATTGACTTTCTTGGAGCCCCTTCAATATTTTTTAAATTAACAAACCATGCTTTCGAAGATGGTTTTGGATACTTGCATCGGTGGGATTGACTCGTTTCATGACTGCAAATATTGCGGTCCTCCAGAAATAGTTTGAACCAGGGGTGAAATGCTCCCGGTTTGGACCGGTTCGCCTGATCCGGTAGCTCCCCCCATGCCCAGCTGAGCTGTGCGGTCATCAGAGACTTTTTTTTAAAACTTCTAAAAGCATTTTTTCTTCGGCTGAAAAAATGCTTTTAAAAGTAAAAAAAAAAGCCTCTGATGGTGGCGTGGCTCAGCTGGGATCATCAGAGCCTTTTAAAAGCATTTTTTCTACAACCTCGTTGTTTAAAAAATGCTTTTAAAAGGCTCTGATGATCCCAGCTGAGTTGCCTGATCATCAGAGGCTTTTTTCTCTTTTAAAAGTAAAAAAAAAAAGCTTTTAAAAGAAAACAAAAAGTTGGCCACGCCCACCCAGTCACATTACCCTCCTCCCCCCAACAAGCCATGCCCACAGAACCAGTAGTAACAAATTTTACATTTCACCACTGGTTTGAACGCCAACTTTTATCATCCCAACTACAAGTCCTACACTTTATCGATAAGGGTTTATATGTAATACTGCTACAGCATTTTAGGACCACAAGACTTTATGGGGGGGGGGGAGAAAGAAAATTCCAAGGGCAATCTCTGTAGATTTACAAGCAAGAGAGCAGAAGTTCAACTGAAGAAGACCTAAATATTTTCAGAAAAGTTCCAAATTTTCCATATACATTCATTCCACATGTCCATGGAAGCAAGCATGTGAGTGTGCGAATGAACTGTTAGTAACATAATCTGAAACCCACTGTTGATTGCAAAACATGACAATCATCCATTGTTAAGAAAACAACAACACAACAGATAAAAACACTGTTGTCGTCCGCCAGGAGCTGGCAACAGAGTCGGACAGTGAGGAGGCTGAGGAAGAACAGGGGCCAGTCCTGGAGGATGGGGAAGGCCCGGATGAGGGCTCTGCATCGGAGGCAGAGAGGGGGCCAGGGCCATCGGGGAGTGAGGTGAGGACTCCAGAGTCTCCAGAGCCTGATAGGAGTGAGTTAGAGGAACAGGAGGAGATTATTCCTAGTGCACGCATGAGAAGAGCTGCCGGAAGGCAAGAGCAGCTCAAGCAAAGAGGACAACTCATGAGTAGGGCCAAGAGATGATTGGCCCCTCCCATAAAGCTTAAAACAGACCCACAATGCCGTTTGGGCTTTGCCAGAAAACAACGTTGGTAGCTTCGTCTTCTTCTTCGTCTACGTCTTGTATTTATTTTTGTATCTGTGACTTCTGAACATTTGCCAAGAAAGGCCTTTGGCAGTTTGCCTAATTGGACCAAGGTTTGCGATAGGACTGAGGAATTTGTGTTGGGAGGAATTTGCTTTAATTTAGTTGAACGACGCTGGGAATGAAGTCATTCTCCACTGTTCGAATAAAGTTTGTTTGTTTTTTCACAGACTGATTTTCTACTACTTACTTGGGTCACAACAAACACGAACAGATACAATCATGGAGTTAAGATTTCACAACTATCAAATCATGGCAGTGGCAACATTGCCATGGATGTAGTTGATGTTTTATACAACCTATCCATCACTGGTGGGTTTCCAATTTTTTTACTACCAGTTCTGTGGGCGTGGCTTGGTGGGCATGGCATGGCTTGGTGGGTGTGGCTTGGTGGGCATGGCAGGGGAAGGATACTGTAAAATCTCCATTTCCACCCCACTCCGGGGGAAGGATACTGCAAAATCCCCATTTCCTCTTGATCAGCTGGGACTTGGGAGGCAAAGAATAGATGGGGGTGGGCCCAGTCAGAATTTTTACTACCAGTTCTCTGAACTACTCAAAATTTCTGCTACTGATTCTCCAGAACTGGTCAGAACCTGCTGAAATCCACCTCTGCGATCCATGTTGTTTTCTATTTTTATTGAAATAAAATTGTTGGACGCTGCCCAGAGTCACATTCTGTGAGACGGCTGGCGACGTAAATTTGATTAATAAATAGAACAAAGCCAGTAAACCATTTTTAGGTCAGCATTAAAGCTCTTCAACATTAAAATGATTGCATTCTATATTTAGAAAACGTTGAGACGTTTAGCACACCTCTAAATATTTAAATCCACTGATAAATTAATACTAAAAACTAAGCAAAACACAGCTGAAGCTAAAAATGACACCTACAGCCAAAATATAAATATAAACCTCTCTAAATTTTGTTGATTCCTTACATTCCTTGTAAATTACACATTTGATTATAATATCTATTATGAGATATTTCCCAGATTATCTGTAATAATCTGGGAAATAGGTCCGAAATGCAGTTGATTAAACTAGTCAAATGGAGGGAAATGCAATGGATTGGATTTTAAATCTAAAGAACTAAATAATAATATCATACATCCAGGCAAACTCATGCTGTATTTGGTGCACACATCAAGTGAGAAAGACAAATACGATGGATTGTGGGCATTTGTTAGAAACTTGATAGATGGAAACAGTTTTCTACGTAAATATGAATACATTTATTTATTTATTTATTTTAATTTGATTTATATGCCGCCCTTCTCCGGAGACTCAGGGCGGTTTACAGTGCGTTAAGCAATAGCCTTCATACTTTTGTATATTTATATTTATATAAAGTCAGCTTATTGCCCCCAACAAACTGGGTCCTCAATTTACCCACCTTATAAAGGATGGAAGGCTGAGTCGACCTTGAGCCTGCCTGGGATTGAACTCACAAGTAATTGCAGCAGCTGGATCTTAAGTGCTGCCTTTGTAGGAGGCATTACTCCCCTACGCTACTCAGGCTCCTATACATGCTGGATGAAGTAATAGGTGGGTTGGTTTGCATACATAATGAATCTATCCTCAAATAAGAGACAACAGGGACAATATATCCTAGGAAATAAAGGAGATTATTCTTAATTTAGAGAGTTGTTGAGGCCACCTGATGACACAGATAAAACTCCAAATGGTCTCAATGACTCCATAAAAGGATGCAAATGACCATCTCTCTGTAAGGAGTATAAATCCTTCCATTCCCCACGATTCAGTCAGAGCTGAAGAAGCTTCTTGGATGAGAGGCGAAACGTCTTCAAAAGAAAGAAAAAACACAAGGAAGTCCAGTTGCCTCCTGAAAAAGCACCTTTGGAACAACCACAACCTGGATAACTGAGAATCTCCATAGGCAAAGGATTTGTTAAACCGCTCCTTTCATTGAGATCTTAAGAAAAGAGAAGCAGGTTTAACGTTTCTGGATTACAGATTAACAGAGTTGGAAGGGACCTTGTAGGTCATCTAGTCCAACCCCCTGCCTCAGCAGGAGACCCTACACCATTTCTGACTAAATGGACCTTCTTTGCATAGTTAAGCTGAAACACACAAAAGATGAGTTACATGGAATCAGCGGTGGGTTCCTCCTGGTTTGGCCCGGTTTTGCTGATCCGGTAGCAGTGACAATATGACATCACCAAACCAGTTCTAGCCCCCACCCCCCTCCTCTGCTCCCCCCGCATTATTCTTATCTTTTATTTGGCCCCACCCCCAATCTATTGCTGCCCCCTGAGTCCCAGCTGATCGGCTAGAAGGAAAAGAACTGTTTAAATTCTTGCCCTGGGACTTCAAAGGGCCGCCCTACAGCTGATCGGTGTTAAAAGGCAGTGTGGTGGTAGACAGGTGCCTCCAAAAACAAATGAGTAGACCAGTGCCTTCAAAAATAAATGGGTAGACCAGTGCCTGCAAAAAATAAATGGGTAGACCAGTGCCTGCAAAAATAAATGGGTAGACTGATGCCTCCAAAAACAAATGAGTAGACCGATGCCTGCAAAAATAAATGGGTAAACCAGTGCCTGCAAAAATAAATGGGTAGACCATTGCCTGCAAAAACAAATGAGTAGACCAGTGCCTGCAGAAACAAATGAGTAGACCGGTGCCTGCAAAAATAAATGGGTAGACCAGTGCCTCCAAAAACAAATGAGTAGACCGGTGCCTGCAAAAATAAATGGGTAGACCAGTGCCTGCAAAAATAAATGGGTAGACCAGTGCCTCTGCAAGCAGTTAAAAGCCTGGTAGGCCAGTACCTCTGCTAAATCCTAAAGAATTGTCACATGACCATCCAGCCACGCCCACAAAATAAGCCACAGAACCGGTAGTAAAAATTATTTTAGAACCCACCCCTGCATGGAATGGATGGTGATTGGCTACTCAGTGCCGAATGTGGCTCCGAGCTGAGATTTAACAAGGCACATCACAAAATGGAGGACGGATGGAGAGTAGCACAAGGAAGCCAAAATAATACTTGCCCGAGGTATCCATTCGAACTCCTGTCCTGGGAGGTGCTTGTTCTGAACGAGAAAACAGGGAGATAAAAACAAAATGTACATTTCTCCAGACACGTAAATATACATATATTATTCTCTGACTTGGTAGTAAATGCTTAAATCTGAACGTTGGAATGAAACAGACTTCGCTTGTCATGCTTTTCCATCCAATAGCAGAGTGGGGAAAAAAATGCTTATCTGTTTTTTTCCCAAAGCAGGTAAGGCACACAGGTAATCCTCATCTTACGACAGCTCATTTAGTGTCCGTTCGAAGTTACGACGGCGCTGAAAAAAAATGACTTTATGACTGTTTTTCACAATCACGACCATCCCTGCCGTCATGTGATCCAAATTCGGACATTTGGCAAACAGGCTCGTATTTATGACGGTGGCACTGTCCCGGGGTAATAACAGTTGCAGTGATCCCCTTCCGACGAGCAAAGTCAACGGGGAAGCCAGATTCACTTAACAACCGTGGCAATAAAAGCTTGTAAAGCGGGGCAAAATTCATTGATCAACGGTCTCGCTTAGCGACAGAAATTTTGGGCTCAGTTGTGGTGTTGTGGTTGTAAGTCAAGGACTACCTGTATATGAGAAGTAAATGAAAGTGATCTTCCTCTGACATTACTTGGCAGTTTATCAATAGGATAGGATAGGATAGGATAGGATAGGATAGGATAGGATAGGATAGGATAGGATAGAATAGAATAGAATAGAATAGAATAGAATAGAATAGAATAGAATAGAATAGAATAGAATAGAATAGAATAGAATAACAGAACAGAACAGAACAGAACAGAACAGAACAGAACAGGAGTGGAGCAGGCTAGAGAATAGAATAGAATAGAATAGAATAGAATAGAATAGAATAGAATAGAATAGAATAGAATAGAATAGAATAGAATAGAATAGAATAGAATAGAATAGAATAGAATAACAGAACAGAACAGAACAGAACAGAACAGAACAGAACAGAACAGAACAGAACAGAACAGGAGTGGAGCAGGCTAGAGAATAGAATAGAATAGAATAGAATAGAATAGAATAGAATAGAATAGAATAGAATAGAATAGAATAGAATAGAATAGAATAGAATAGAATAGAATAATAGAGTTGGAAGGGATCTTGGAGGTCTTCTAGTCTAACCCCTTACTCAGGCAGGAAACCCTATACCCGTGATGGCGAACCTATGACACGCATGCCACAGGTGGCACATGGAGCCATATCGATGGGCAGGTGAGCTCAGCTCTGATGTGCATGTGCATGCCGACCAGCTGATTTTCAGGCCTTCTGGGCCCACTGGAAGTAGGGAAACAGGTCATTTCTGGCCTCCGGAGGGCCTCTGTGGGGGTGGAGGGGAGGCCGTTCTCGCCCACCCCAGGCTCCTGGAAAGTCTCTGGAGCCTGGGGAGGGTGAAAAACGGGCCATCTGGTCCCACTGGAAGTCAGCAAACGGGCTATTTCCAGCTTCCAGAGGGCCTCGGGGGGTGGGGGGGGGAGCCATTTTCACCCTCCCCAGGCTCCTAGAAAATCACTGGAGCCAGGGGAGGGTGAAAAACAGGCCTACCGGGCTCACCATGCCATCACATGCCAAAAGAGGGGGGAGCATAAGAGTGTCCCGCACACATGCATGGGGGGGTGGGGGTGGAGCACATAGAATTATGAGTGTGGGCACGCACGCGCACAACTCCACTGCGCTCCCCCTGGTTTTGGCACGTGATGACAAAAAGGTTAGCCATTACTGCCGTATGCCATTTGAGACAAATAGTTGTCCAGTCTCTTCTTAAAAACTTCCAGTGTTGGAATATATCTACTCATTTAACTGATTGATCGATTACATTTTATCCCAACTTTATGACTTTTATAAGTAACTCAAAGTGGTGAACATACATAATCCCTCCTTCCTCCTTTTGGGCCATTACTACTTTTAAAAACTGCTGTTCTGTTTTCTGGTGATAGCTTCCACTTTTGTTAAGAAAGTAAATTTGAAATACGAAGAACTGATGGTTATCCATCCTATCAGAGACACGGAGCAGATTTTAAAGGCTCGAAATGATGTCCCTGAACCATTTATGACTTGGACAGAGATTTCTGACCCTACATTTCACCTGATCCGCCAGTTGTGTCCCTTTCTGGACCGGGACGCCCTGTGCACAGTCACTCATGCCCTTGTCACCTCCCATCTGGACTACTGTAATGCTCTCTACATGGGGCTCCCCCTGAAGAGCACTCGGAGGCTCCAACTGGTCCAGAATGCGGCCGCGCGGGTGATTATGGGCGCAACTCATTGCACCCATGTAACACCTCTCCTGCGTGAGCTGCACTGGCTCCCAGTGGTCTTCCGGGTGCGATTCAAGGTGTTGGTTACCACCTTTAAAGCGCTCCATGGCTTAGGACCCGGGTATTTACGAGACCGCCTTCTGCCACCGATAACCTCCCACAGTTTGCGTTATATGGAGCTGTGGTGCGCGATCGTCGGAACTTTTTTTTTAAAAAACTTTTTAAGCATTTTTTTTCTTTTACCATTGGTTCTCTGGAAAAAATGATCATAAGTTACTTTTTTCCAGACCCCTTGTAACTTTGAATGGGCACCAAATGAACCATTGTAAGTCGAGGACTACCTGTATGGTAGAATGAAAGTTTAAAAAAAAATGTGAATGGGAGCAAAATTTCTAAGTGTCTAAAAGCAAGTAAAGACTCTTTTTAAAAAAAAAAATAGATATTTTAAGAGAGTGTGGCACCCGTCATAGAGCGATCGGCTGCAGAACTGACACTTTCCATTAGCATAAAACTCCTCTGGGGTTTCCTTGCCATCACAATTGTATCACATCCAGAGGGCTTTTCTCTGGTGTTGGTATTTTTATAAACATCTCTGAAAATGCTTCCGGATTGATCGTCAGATCCTACAAGCCACCAAAATATTTTGTCACGATGAGTAAACTCTCCCACCAAGATGAAGAATAACTGGGAAAATCTTTTGACTTTGAGTTTTCCTCCCCTACTTCTGTCTGATGTTAGGGGGGATAATTTGTATTCCTAAGAGGTAAGACTCTTACATTATATCCGAGAGAGAAAGAGAGGGTGGGAGGGAGAGGGGGAGAATGAGAGAGGAGAGAGACAGAGAGAGAGAGAGACAGAGACAGACACACACAGAGAGAGACAGAGACACACAGAGAGAAGTATAAGAGAAGAGGAGAGAGAAAGATGAGAGAGACAGAGAGAGAGAGAGAGAGAGACAGAGGAGGAGGGAGAGAGACAGAGGAGAGAGAGACAGACAGAAAAAGACAGACAGAGAGACAGAGACACAGAGAGAGAGAGAGACAGAAAGAGAATGATAGAGACAGAGACAGACACACAGAAAGAGGTATAGAGAGAGAAGAGGAGAGAGAGAAGAGACAGAGGAGAGGGAGACAGAGAGACAGAGGAGAGAGATAGAGGATAGAGAGACAGAGAGAGACAGAGAGAGACAGAGAGAGAAAAGAGAGAAAAGAAGAGAGAGAGAGAGAAGAGCAAAGAGAAGAGAGAGAAGAGCAAAGAGAAGAGAGAGATAGAGAGAGAGTAGAGAGAAAAGAAGAGAGAGAGGCAGACAGAGAGAGAGAGAGAGAAGAGAAAAGAGAGAGAGAGATGAGAGACAGAGAGAGACAGAAAGAGACAGAGAGACCGAAAGAGAGAGAGACACACACAAACAGACAGACACAGAGGGAGATACACAAAGCGAAAGAGAGAGAGGGAGAGATCAAAATATCAAAAATATGTGGTGAGTCCCTGCAAGGACCCCATAAAGCAGAATGCTATTGATATGTTCTTGAATCGAAGTAATAATGGGTCTCCGTAGAAAACTTTAGTAAAAGGCAAAACAAACCATCAGAATAGAATCTCCCTGGAATTATGGAAGGGGTGGGGGGGGGGAGGAAAGAAAAGTCTGCAATCTGGCATTTTATTCAACAGATTTCCCTCCCCCCTCCAAGGCCGTTCTAAGCTATTTGGCACCTTTCCAGTTTAGGAAAGAGTTGAATATTTTTCAGCGATTGCATTATTTACAATGATCAAATATCTGCCTTGTAGACATGACTCTCCCTCTGGACTTCCAGGCTTCCCTTTAAGGCTAGGAAAATACGCTTCTCAGTTTAAAGAAAGCCAGAACAGCTCTGGGTAATTTATTTCCAGAATTGTTCCTGGACCGTATTGATTGATTGGTTTCCAAATTGGCCGAAATATTGACACGTACTAATTGCACCGAGGAAGCCAGGCAACCGGTGTGTCAGTCTATCGCTGTTCTATTAAGTTTGAAAGGTCAAAAATAAATAAATAATAATACACGAAATGATTGTCCCATTCGAGAAGCAAATTCTATATCAGAGACCTCCATATCCAATTCAGACACAGATTAACAAGAATTGGAAGGGAGTGCCGGAAACCAAAAGAACAGCTCCCTGGCGCACATGTGCGTGCCAGGGAGCTGAGCTTCTGGTCTTCGTGCATGCATGTGTGCCAGAAACTGGAAGATTAGATGGCCGATGCGCATGCGCACGCTGGGAACTGAAAACTCAGCTTCCCAGCGGGCGCATGCGCAACGGGGAGCTGCTCTTCAGTTTCCGGTTCTCCCCTGCACCGCTGCGCACTTTCATTTTGGCACTCGGTG
Source organism: Coluber constrictor foxii (assembly GCA_038048745.1). Taxonomy (NCBI): domain Eukaryota; kingdom Metazoa; phylum Chordata; class Lepidosauria; order Squamata; family Colubridae; genus Coluber; species Coluber constrictor. Next base: position 11,148,352 of record CM075964.1, read on the forward strand.
CTGAAAAGGTTTGCCAACACTGGCCTTTCTCTCTTCAAGGAAAAATAAATTTGTGTTCTACATCCATTAAAATAATAGAATAAATAAACTGATATTTTAGCTGGGATGTCTGGTGTCTTCATATTCTCCTGAGTCTGAAATTTTCCTCTAAAAGGAGTATTACACGTGCTTTTTCTGTTTGACTGCATAAAGAGTCAATTAAGTATTAGAATTATCATGTGTGTTTATATAGCTACTCTGTGTAGAAATATTAACAGGAGAATGCGTTAGAATGTGAAGGGTTTAGGACAGCTTTATGCTTTATGTATGATTTCTGGGTTAAATTAGTGTTCTGTCCAAGCTCCAGATTCCCAAGGATTGTGACGCACACCAATGGTCCTTATCAAAGTTATAATGTACCAAGAATAAACAAAGTCCAGCAAAGGTTGGCAACCAGCCCAGAAAACAAGATACGATAAGACACGCACTCTCCAAAATGCTCTGTAATAATTACACGTTGTTTCCAGCAAGAAATTACTAACTGTGTGCGACTTAAATAGGCTAAGGGAGTGGCCAATTATCCTCAAACCTTACTCTTGAGGAGACCTCCTCCTCCTCCTGAGTAGCCACTCCTGCCTTCTGGCAGCCCTGTGTGCTCGCGCATTGAGGAGAGGCTCCTCCACTTCACTCTCTCCACTTGAAGGAGCCTCTGGAGGTTCTGAAGGCCCAGGCTGAGTCTCTGCCTCTGGCTCCACATCCTCTTCAGCCTCCTCGCTGTCCGATGTCAGTGCCAGCTGTTCAGGCTGCTGGCGCAACCCCACACCAGCCTCCTTGTCGTTGGGATCAGCCATGATCCACGCAGGCCGCTGGCGGGCCACAATAATTAGAAGGTTCTGGTGAAATGAACAGGAAGGGTTGGACTAGAAGACCTCCAGGGTCCCTTCCAACCCTATTATTTTATGTTTTGTGCAAATGACACCAGCCACAACATCCTCACTGTTACAAGGAATACATCCCTCTTCATGAGCAAGTACCTTCCTCTGTCTCACTAGGGACGTCTATACTTAGAAGTCAAAATCAATCAATCGGACGCTTTTAGGTCACCTTTTCAAATCCCCACTTACTCAAAAGGACTAAAGTCATTGTTTTTGCTTCTGTCGGTCTCAAAACACAGAAAACAAGGAGCAGAAATTCCTACTTTGAACTTTGAATAGGAAAAGAAATTCCCTCACAAAAGAGGATAAAATGATATTTTGTACCTCCCCCTCTTCATTCCACAATGTATACAATATTGTAATCTGATTTTATTTCTGTCTCTGTCTTTGTCTCTGTCTCTCTCTGTCTGTCTCTCTCACTCTTTCATCTATTCCACTGGTTGAAAAACCTCTGATACACTTTTCTCCTTGAAATAACTTCTAAGGAGATGGAAGCTTAAGAGCCTGGAGGTGTGCAAAGATTTGAATTCCTGCAAATAGCTGGCTGGGTCACCCAGAAACTCAGTAAAGAGAAAACATTGTTGTAAAAACGTTGTAGAGGAGTAAAATGACTCCAATACTAAACACAGAGGAAGGCATGAGATCACACCGTGATCCTGGAATGGCACACAGATTTTAAATGGAAGTCAGCTAAGTTGCCGCGATCGTACATTGCCAATTAAATGTTTGCTAAAACTCTGATTGTTGTACCAGGGATGTCAAACTTGCGTCGTCACGGTGTTGTCACGTGATGTATCGCAACTTCCCACCTTCGCTAAATCGGGTATGGGTGTGGCCAGCGCATGATGCATCTGACCCCTGGGCCGGGAGTTTGACAGCCCTGGTTGTAACCCTCCATTGGGCAAAACGATACATCCCAGAGCTTTAGATTTTGAATCAACCTGCCACACATGGGTTAGTTTACAGAAAAGGTCCAAAATTCAGGACTCACCACCTGTGTGGGATTAAATTTGGCATAGTTGGGACTGCTTTGGGGCTGCTGTGTCGCAGCCCCAGTCATGTGATCATCATTTTCAATGTTTGCGGATAGCTTTCCACGAGGAAAGTCAGTTGAGAAGCTGACGGTGAGGTGGAAGCTACTTCCGCCACTTTTCTAATCAGTGGTCACCGATTTCTTAATTTAGGTAAGGAAATAACTCTGAAAGGATGACCCAATGGGGCACTGGTTGTCTACTGCTGAACAAATAGTTACTCAGTTGTTGCTACCTGTGGAGAGATTATGTTGTGGTCCGCCAGCAGCCAGCAGAGCTGGCAACAGAGTCAGACAGTGAGGAGGTTGGGGAGGAACTTGGGCCAGTCCTGGGGGCTGGGGAAAGCTCGGACAAGGGCTCTGCATCGGCGGCAGAGAGGGAGCTAGTCAGCAGCGAGGCAGAGGAACAGCTGGAGTCCGTTCCCAGTGGGCACATGTGCAGAGCTGCCAGAAGGCAAAAACAACTCAGAAAGCAGGGTTGACTCGGGAGAAAAGCCACACCTTGGAGGGGATCAGCCCCTCCCATAGGAAACAAAAGAGGAGCGAATGGGAAGGGGGCTTTTGCAGGAAACAATTTATTTGTTCCGTGACTCTGTGCCAAGTTTTGCCTTGTACTGCATTTGGAAATTAGTTACCTGGCAGCCTTCCAAGCGAGATAAGGTCTGTGTTTATAAATATTCCTTTGAAAAGCTGTTTGGACAGGCGTTGCTGACTGTGAATGAAAGGAGTTCACAGTCTTGTAAATAAAAGAGGTTTTGCCGGGACCAAGACTCTGCTTCCTGGTTTCTAAGAGAGCCAAGGTCAGAACAGATCACTGTCGGACAATTTACAGGAACATATACGTCTTCCACTAACTCATTCCAACTTTTTTCATCCATTACTTCGTGTCCTGCCCTCAGGTGTTTCGGAGAGTAGGTCGACTCCCTCCTCTCTGTGACAGCCCTTCAAGTACAGATACTCCTTGACTTACGACCATTCATTGACTGGCCGTTCAAAGTTACAACGGCGCTGGAAAAAGCGACTTGTGACCGTTTTTCAAACTTACGACAGCATCCATGGTCACGTGATCGAAATCCACACACTTGGCAACTGATTCAAAATATTTAGGATGGTTTGCGGTGTCCCTGGGGTCACGTGATCCCTTTTGGTCACCTTCTGACAAGCAAAGTCAACGAGGAAGCCAGATTCACTTAACAACTTGACAAGGGCGGTGGTTCACTTAACAATGGTGCCAAGAAAAGTTGTAAAATGGGGCGAAATTCACTTAACAGGTGTCTCAGTTATCAACGGAAAAGTTGGGCTCAATTGTGGTCATATGTCAAGGACTACCTGTATTTGAAGACTGCTATAATGTCACCCCTAGTCCTCCTTTTCATTAGACTAGACCCATGATGGTGAACCTATGGCACGGGTTCCACAAGTGGCACGTGGAGCCATATCTGTGGGCATGTGAGCATTGCCCTACTCAGCTCCAGCATGCATACGTGTGCCGCCAGCCAATTTTCGGGCCTTCTGGGCCTGCCTGAAGTTGGGAAATGGGGTGTTTTTGCTCTCCCCAGGCTCCAAGAAAGCATCTGGAGCCTGGGAAGGGCAAAAAATGGGTCCATCGGACCCATTGGGCCATTACGTGCCAAAAGCGGGGGTAGTGAGGGGGTGGGGGGCGCTTTGAATTATGGGTATGGACACATGCGCGCACCACCCTGCCATGTGATCCCCACTTTTGGCACGTGATAGCAAAAAGATTAGCCATCACTGGACTAGACTCTCTCAGTTTCTACAACCATTTGTCATACAGTTTAGCCGCCAATACAGTGGTGGCTTGCTCCCAGTTCAGTCCGGTTCTTGTGAACCGGTAGTAATGGTGGCGGGAGGCTCCGTCCACCCACCCCAACGTCATCATTGAAGATCTGTGCATGCACACGCTACCATTGCAAACCGATAGTAAAGGTAAGTGGAAACCACCCCTGCTCCAATATATATGACGTCTATGAACCTGTATATATAGCAGACTAGTAGGAAGCACATTTCATGATCTTAATCTAAAGCAACGGCATCCTTTTCAACTGAACATTGCAAAAAAAATCCCCACACGAAAACATTTTGTATACATCAAGCAAAGGCAAACTGACATTCAGTGACCATAATGAAGACTGATTTGATTTAACTGCTGAAGGTGGTGGTGGGGGACTCAAAGCAAGCCTTTCTCCACAAAGTGCCAATTTACACAAATGCAAATGGTGAACATCACCTGACGTGACTGTTGTATCTGTCGGAATACAATGTTCACGTATTTTGTGCAACGACTACAGCTAACCAGCAGATGGCAGTGTTTACACATTTGTAGTTGCATTTGTGGTACGCGCTATGTCTTTTCCCTGTATATAAAGTTTCCTGCTTCCTTCTGGCAGTTAAGCAGAAAAGCACATGTGGACTGTGCACTCTCTGTTCTGTAGGGCTATATACAGACTTTCTAACAGTCTCGTTCCCCATCTGTCCCTACCGAACTTAATCACCAGGGGTGCCTTCAGCAAATTTAAGACAAATGCATGAAGCTTTTCTTCTCCTCCTCCTCCTGGTCTCCGTAACAAATAAAAATGTTAGCTGTTTTACAATTAGTTACAACATTCAATTCCATTAGGCCAGTTTGAATGTCCCAAAGGTGCTTTTTCAAAAGGCAACTAGACTTTGCTTCTTCTTGAAGACATGTTGCTTCTCATCCCAGAAGCTCCTTCAGTTGTGATAGAGTCTGACAAGAAGCTCCTGGGATGAGAAGCGACATGTCTTCAAGGAGAAACCAAGTCCAGTTGCCTTTTGAAGAAGCTTCTTTGGGACAGCCATGACCTGCATGATTAAGAATCTCCATAGACATTTCGCCAAGGGTTCTGCAGAGGTGGACCATGGCTTCCACTTACGCCTACTTTCATAAATAGCTCGTGACTTCTCATACAGCTCGTATGGGTCAGGCTTTCTCGGGTCAAAGGCCTCTGTTGAATCGGGAAAAGAGCTTCTGTGAAGGGCTGGTGGGTAGGGAATATTCTGTGGCCCAGCTGGAGCAGATAAGCTTGTCTGTGGACTCCCTTGAGTCTCCCATTTTTCCATCATCTACAACGAATAAAAGAAAACAAGGCCTTGAGAACAGTTTGCACACAAACTCCATTAGCTTTTTCCTTTCTCAATCAGGTTACACCGTCTTGTTGTTCGGCAACATAATTTTGAAGGTATCTACTCAATGCCAGGTCTTACGTACAAGACCGTCACCTCAGCCATTTGTAAATAATTAACAATACTGTCAGAAGTATAACATCTGCAGAGAACATTATTTTTAATGTTTTTCTTGGAGTCCTAGTAGAGAGGTGGTATTCAGCCGGTTCGGATCAGTTTGACCGAACTGGTAGCGGAAATCGTGGGTGGACCTGCCCCGGCCCTATGTATCCTATTTAGGCATGTTTTTGAGGCCGGGCGCATGCATGGAAGGCAGGTACATGTGTGAACCGGGCGTGTGCGTGTACGAAGTGAGTGTGCATGGGCAGGGCGAACTGGTAGTAACATAATGTGAAACCCACTGCTGGATACATCATATCCTAAGAAGTGGAGCAAGGTAACATAAAGGCAGGAGTTCTGTCCCACTGGCCATAATTTTTTTTAAAATTTGATTTATATGCCGCCCTTCTCTGGAGACTCAGGGCGGCTTACAATGCGTTAAGCAATAGCCTTCATATTTTTGTATATTTTATACAAAGTCAGCTTATTGCCCCCACAAACTGGGTCCTCAGTTTACCTACCTTAGAAAGGATGGAAGGCTGAGTCAACCTTGAGCCTGGTGAGATTCGAACTTACAGTAATTGCAGACAGCTGGTGTTAATCACAATGCTTTTAGTCTGCTGAGCTACCAGGCTCTTTTTTTTTTTTTGGAGCTAAAGTAATATCTTCTACGATACATAATTCTAAAAGTTTAAGTTACGTCTAGATTCATGGGAACCACTTGCCATGCTCTCTAATTCATCTCAAAGGGTATACTTAAAATTTGAACTATGATCTCTTTCTATAGTGGCTTGCATGCAAACCCTTGTCCAGAGATCCTGGCTGAAATTAAATTTGGGATTTTGGATGCCGTTATTTAATCCGGCTCGTTCTTGTAAATAAATTCCCATCTTCTTGGAAGAAAGTTAAGAGAGTGATTTCACTTCTTGTAGGCTATGAGTTGAGGGTTAAGAGTGACAGACAATCTTTCAATTATTTGGTGCCTTCAAGTTAGGGGTCTCACCTGGTGACTGCTTTGCAATGTCCCTGCAGTTTTTAAAAACATTTTAAAGAACATGTTTGGGAATTGGTTTGCCCTTGTTTTGCCCAAAGATTGGGTGAAAGTCACCAAACTGGCTTCATTCCAAGGTACAACCAGAATTTAAATCTCCAAATGCTTCCATTTTGGAGAATTGTTATCTCTATCTTAATTGTTTTAAAACCTCTTCTAATTTCTCTCTCTGTCTCTATCTCTGTCTCTCTCTCCCTCTTTCTCACCCACACCTACTCCCACTCTACTTACCTCTCTCTCTGTCCCTCTATTATTTCTGTCTATCTCTATCTCTATCTCTATCTAAATCAATCATCTATCATTTATCTATTTATCTGTCTCTCTCCCTGTCTCCCTGTCTTGCTGTCTCTCTCTCTCTCTCTATCATCTCTCTCTATCTCTCTGTCTTTCTCTCCCTCTCTATCATCTCTCTTCCCCTCCTTCTTTCTCACCCACACCTACACCCACTCTATCTACTTAACTCCTCTATCCTTCTATTATTTCTGTCTATCTCTATCTCTATCTAAATCAATCATCTTTCATTTATCTATTTCCCTCTCCCCGTCTCTCTCCCTCTCTCTATCTCTCTCTCATCTCTCTCTCTGTCTCTCTCTGTTGCTCTGTCTCTCTGTCTCCCTTTCTCTCTCCCTCTTTCTCACCCACACACCTCTCTCTCTATCCCTCTATTTCTGTCTTCTATCTAAATCAATCATCAATCATTTATCTATTGATCTCTCTCCTTCTACCTGTCTCATTCTCTCTCTCTATCTTTCTCTCTCTTTCAATCCTCTCTCTCTCTCCCTCCCCATTTCTTCTTTTAATTGGTTTTTAAGTGTACATTTGCCAAATAGCCCTGTCTCCACATGGCAGAAGGAAGCGAATGACTTCAATATGCTTCATAGATCAGTCTCACGAAATCCAGTAAGAAATAATATTGCTTTCAAGTCAATAAGTCTATGATTAAACTCCTTTTACGGGCATATCAGATTTTATATTTGACAGCAGGGCACCCTAAAAATCTCGCAATCCAGGTTATTGTTTTCGACACTCATTATTTCCTTCTCAGTCACGAATCTTATATTGCTGTGCATGCTAATAACAATTTGAAAAAAATAAAATAAAAAAACTTACAGGCTTTGGAGTTTTCCATGGCGAAAAGAATCCTAAAAAAAAAAGAAGAAGAAGAAAAGAAAAAAAAAAAGGAAAGGAAAAAGTAATGAGAACTCAAATATGATTAATTTGTCATCATTCTTACCGACACCTTTATCTCCATTTCTACGAATTGCACCTTATCATCCATTACCGCAACAGGACATATGGAAAAAGATTATTTCACACTCAATCGTTTTCAGATTTAAAAACAATTGTCAGAGATAAATTTCCACATACAAAAAATAAATGAGAAAGGTTGTTTTTTTTTTTAAAAAAAAATCTCTAATTAGTACAATCCGAAGCTAGTATCACCACGGTTTTTCCTAGCTTAATATATTATCTGTCTACCTGGATGATTGCCTCTGTGTTTATTCGCAGTATCTACAAATATACAACTGAAATTCTAGAGGACAATCACTTAAATATGAGCCAGCAGTGTGCAGTGGCAGGCAAATGAGCCAATGCGATCCTAGACTGCATTAACAGAGGAGTAGATTCATGATCACGTGAAAGTGTTAGTACCATTATATAAAAGCCTTAGTAAGACTACGCCTAGAATACAGCATCCAGGTTTGGTTGCCACGATGTAAAAAAGATGTGGAGACTCTAGAAAGAGTGCAGAGAAGAGCAACCAAGAGGATTAGGGGACTGGAGGCTAAAACATACATCGCACAGTTGCTGGAATTGGGTCTGTCTAGTCTAGCGAAAAGGGACGCGGTGGCTTAGTGGCTAAGACGCTGAGCTTGTCGATCGAAACGTCGGCAGTTCAGCGGTTCGAATCCCTAGCGCCACGTAATTCCCGTGTGAACTCCCGTGACTTGTCCCAGCTTCTGCCAACCTAGCAGTTCGAAAGCACTTAAAAAATGCAAGTAGAAAAATAGGGACCACCTTTGGTGGGAAGGGAACAGCGTTCCGTGTGCCTTTGGTGTTGAGTCATGCCGGCCACATGACCACAGAGAATGTCTTCGGGCAGCGTTGGCTCTTCGGCTTTGAAATGGAGATGAGCACCGCCCCGTAGAGTTGGGAACGACTAGCACAGATGTGCGAGGGGAACCTTTACCTTAGTCTAGTGAAAAGAAGGACCAGGGGAGACATGATAGCAGTCTTCCAATATCTCAGGGGCTGCCACAAAGAAGAGGGAGTCAAGCTACTCTCCAAAGCAGTTGAAGGCAGGACAAGAAGCAATGGATGGAAGCTAATCAAGGAGAGAAGCAACCTAGAACTAAGGAGAAATTTCCTGATGATGAAAACAATTAATGATTTGCCTCCATAGGTTTTGGGTATTCCAACACTGGCATTTTTTTCAGAAGAGATTGGACAGCCATTAGTTTGAAATGGTAGAGAGTTTCCTGCTCAAGCAAGGGTTGGACTAGATGACCTCCAAGGCTCCTTCTAATCCTATTATTCTACGCTCTTCCCCAATGTGGGTGTGGCAGGTTGTTTTGTGGCCCTCCTGAGGCCAGTGGAGCTGGCAGCAGATTCGGACAGTGAGGAGGTTGGGTGGGGGGAACATGGGCCAGTCCTGGAGTCTCAGGAAGGCTCTGATGAAGGCTCTGTGTCTGAGGCAGAGAGGGAGCCAGGGCCATCTGACAGTTATCAACTGCCTTCGGAGTCGGACATCAGTGAGGCAGATGAACAGCTGGAGCCTGTTCCCAGTGTGCGCGTGCGCAGAGTTGCCAGGCGAAGGGAAAAGCTAAAGAACAAGGGTCGACTTGGGAGTAAGGCCACGGGTGGATGATGAATGGTCCCTCCCAGAGGGAATAAAAGAGGAGCGAAAGGGGAGTGGAGTTTGCAGGAGACAATTAGTTCATTCCTGCATTCTTGCCAAGTTTTGTGGCGTCTGAAAGATCTCGGCCTGGCCACTCTCCAAGCCTGGTCAAGGTCGGTAATTGTGAACTATCTTGAAAGACTGTGGGAGAGGAAAGACTTAGCTGGAGAGGAATACACTGTAAATTAAATAAAAGCGGTTTATTGGGACGAGGACTCAGCTTCATGCTGCTGGGGGAGCCTAGATCAGAACAGTTTGAAGCAGCGGTAGGAGGCTCCGCCCACATCATAAATGTTCTGTGCATGTGCAGAAGCACAGCACGCTCATGAAGCGAGCACGCGCCCCTGCGCGCCCTCAATAGCGAACCGGTAGCGAAAAAATTGAAACCCACTACTGGCTTGGAGTAGAACAATGATGGCTAACCTTTTTGCCGTCGCGTGCCAAGAGTGGGAGGAGCGGGGGGGGGGGGGTCGGGGGTGCATGTGCCCCCATCCATAATTCAATGTGCCCTACCCTCCCGCGCATGTGACCCCCCCCCACTTCCCCCTGCTTTTGGCACGTGATGACACGGTGGGCCCGGTAGGCCGATTTTCCCCCTCCCCAAGCTCCAGAGGCTTTCTAGGAGCCTGGGGAGGGCAAAAACAGCCTTCCCCATCCTTCCAGAGGCCTTCCGGAGGCCGGAAACAGCCAGTTTCCCAACTGAACTTCCGGAAAGCCTGAAAACCAGTTGGCCAGTGCGTGTATGTGTGCTGGAGCTGAGCTGGGGCAACCCGTGCCATAGGTTCGCCATCACGAGAGTAGAGAATATCCCACTCCTTCCCTACTTGCACCTTACTCCTTCCCTCTCCATCCTCCTTCATTTTATTTTAAATGCATTTTTAAATTTCAGATCTTTACTTATTCTTTTAATGTTCTATACTGCATTTTATTCGATGCCCGTAAGCCACCTTTTGGTGAACTGGGTGGCCTATCAAGTTTGATCCATACAAAGGTTTACCAGAAACATTTTTAATCGTGTAAGTTGCCTAAATGTCGATTATCCACTGAAACGATAAAAGCTCACACAGACCCAATCTTTTTTATGCTCACCTTTGTAAAATGCAAAATCCAATTTAAATCTCCGAGGCTCGGTCTCGGCCTAGAAGGAAGACTTACACTGTACATAACAAATAAGGGTTGTCTTCCTTTACGGCCGTATGCGCTTATTTCTTTTCATCTTAGGATGGAATGGTGTAACAAATCCTCCGGCTTTCCAGTGTTACAAGGCTGCTTTGAAGTATTGTTTGCATTTCACAAGGTTCATAAATTTAGTGAACAGGAAGCGTTTTGTGCATAGGAACAGGAAATCAGCTTTTGGGCTAAGTTAGTCCTATAATTTATATATGAAGGTGAGTATGGAAAAATCCCAGGCTTTTACGGATACCTTACTCTCTCTCTACATCTATCTATCTTCTTGCTATCTCTCCCTCTTTCTCCCTCTCCCTCCTTCCCTCTCGCTCCCTCTCATCTATTTATCTCCTCTCTCTCTCTCATCTGCCTATCTATCTATCTATCATCTATCTATCTATCTATCTATCTATCTATCTATCTATCTATCTATCTATCTATCTATCTATCATCTATCTATCTATCTATCTATCTATCTATCATCTATCTATCTATCTATCTATCTCTATCCATCCATCCATCCATCCATCCATCCATCCATCCATCCATCCATCCATCCATCCATCCATCTATCTATCTATCTATCTATCTATCTATCTATCTATCTATCTATCTATCTATCTATCTCTATCTCCTGTCCGTCCGTCCATCCATCCATCCATCCATCCATCCATCCATCCATCCATCCATCCATCCATCCATCCATCTATCTATCTATCTATCTATCTATCTATCTATCTATCTATCTATCTATCTATCTATCTCTATCTCCTGTCCGTCCGTCCGTCCATCATCTATCTATCTATCTATCTATCTATCTATCTATCTATCTATCTATCTATCTATCTATCTATCTATCTATCTATCTATCTATCTATCTATCTATCTATCATCTATCTATCTATCTATCTATCTATCTATCTATCTATCTATCTATCTATCTATCTATCTATCTATCTATCTCTATCTCCTGTCTGTCCATCCATCCATCCATCCATCCATCCATCCATCCATCCATCCATCCATCCATCCATCCATCCATCCATCCATCCATCCATCCATCCATCCATCTATCTATCTATCTATCTATCTATCTATCTATCTATCTATCTATCTATCTATCTATCTATCTCTATCTCCTGTCTGTCTGTCTGTCTGTCTGTCCGTCCGTCCGTCCGTCCGTCCATCCATCATCTATCTATCTATCTATCTATCTATCTATCTATCTATCTATCTATCTATCTATCTATCTATCTATCTATCTCCTGTCCGTCCATCCATCCAACCAACCAACCAACCAACCAACCAACCAACTATCTATCTATCATCTATCTACTGTCTGTCTGTCTGTCTGTCTGTCTATCTACCTACCTAAGTCTTATGGGAGGGGCCAATCATCTCCAAGCCTTACTCCCAAGTCGTCCTTTTTGTTTTAACTGTTCTTGCCTTCTGGCAGCCCTGCGCATGCATGCACTGGGAACAGGCTCCCCCTGTTCCTCTGCCTCACTGAGGTCCGATGTTGGAGGCTCCGGAGGCAGCACTTATCTCCCAGATGGCCCTTTCTCTGCCTCCGATGCAGAGCCCTCATCCAAGCCTTCCCCAGACTCCAGGACTGGCCCATGTTCCTCCCCAAACTCCTCACTGTCCGACTCCGCTGCCAGGTCCACAGACTGCTGGCGGACCACAACAGTAGAAAGCAACAAGTTTGATACCCTAATCTGTTGATTTCATTGTATGGAAACTGGCCAACCAGAGGACTTTCTAACTAATGGCTAGAAAGCATTTTCCAGCACAATGTTCTGTAGCTGAGTTGTCTTACAGCTCCCATCCAGAGGTGGTGTTCAGCCGGTTTGGACCAGTAGCAGGTAGCCACCTGTCTGAGTGCAATCCCGTCCTATATCGCTGTGTTGTTTGACATCGCACGCATGCATGGACAGTGCGTGTGAGCGAATTGCTGTGTTGTTTGACGTCACACGCATGGATGGATTGTGTACGCTCACATTTCTGGTGCTGGGCAAACCAGTTGCTACAGTATGCAGAGCCCACCTCTGCTCCCATCCATCCTTCCTTGTCTGGAGGCATCACAACTGTTAAATCAAAATGTTCTAGAGAGCTGGTTCAACAGATGTCCCTTGTTTGCACATCACTTGTCACAACTAACATCGAATTGTATGGATTTTATTGTCTTTCGCCACAGGCAACATCTCCACATAAGGCCGCCTTAATTAAACTGTCAGTAGGGTAGGGCAAGGACCTTTCCTGAAAATGGACAGATGGTATTCTGGCCCTTTCCTGTGGGATAATGAATCTCAGCATGAGTCTTTAGAGGTCCCAAGCAGTGTGACCTTTATTTAATTTAAGGGCAAGCTTTTTCCCGAAATAATTTCCCGTTATTAAATTTGGTGGCTGCACCGGTTCTGTGTTCAAGTGGAGAAATTAAACATACTTGCATGCTCATCAGCTCTGAAAATAAATTGCTTTCGAATATAAGGTTTCTTGAAAGGTTGTGGAAGAGACACCTCACAAGTGGTGGTATTTAGCTGGTTCGATCCAGTTCAGATGAACTGAACTGATACCTCAAAAGGATGGAAGGCTGAGTCAACCTTGAGCCTGGTGAGATTCGAACTTGCAGTAATTGCAGGCAGCTGGCAGCTAAATACTACTTTAACAGCAGCAGTTTAGTCCACTGCGCCACCAGGCTCTAGGTTTAAAGAACATGTGTTAGATGTAGCCAGCCATAATCTTATTCTGTTGGTTTGCCATTAAGCCAACATCTCAGCCTTCTGTCCTTCCGAGGTGGGTAAAATGAGGACCTAGATTGTTTGGGGGCAGTAGCCTGACTCTGTAAACCGCTTAGAGAGGGCTGTAAAGCACTATGAAGTGGTGTACAGATCTAAGTGCTATTGCTATTCCTTCCTTCCTTCCTTCCTTCCTTCCTTCCTTCCTTCCTTCCTTCCTTCCTTCCTTCCTTCCTTCCTTCCTTCCTTCCTTCCTTCCTTCCTCTCTTATTCCCTTTCTCATTCTCCTTCCTGGTGGCACACTGGTTAGAATTCAGTATTGCAGGCTGACTTTGCCCACTGCCAGCAGTTCGATTCTCACTAGGCTCAAGGTTGACTCATAGGCTGACTCTGTAAACCATTTAGAGAGGGCTGTAAAGCACTATGAAGTGGTATACAGATATAAGTGCTATTGCTATTCCTTCCTTCCTTCCTTCCTTCCTTCCTTCCTTCCTTCCTTCCTTCCTTCCTTCCTTCCTTCCTTCCTTCCTTCCTTCCTTCCTTCCTTCCTTCCTTCCTCTCTTATTCCCTTTCTCATTCTCCTTCCTGGTGGCACACTGGTTAGAATTCAGTTTTGCAGGCTGACTTTGCCCACTGCCAGCAGTTCGATCCTCACCAGGCTCAAGGTTGACTCTGTCATTGCATTCTAGGTATTTACCACCAGAGCTATTATTTCTGAACTGTCAGACTTACCGTAGTTTGCCAGGTTTTCTTATCAGTATCTAGTGCACATGTACACATTCTTTTACTTCTTCTAAAAAAAACTTTCCTTTGTTCTCCAGCCAGGGAAGTTCATGGCTGGGAAAGCTTCCAAGATGTAATTAATTAGATTAGATAAGATGTTTTATTTTCTTTACAATAAATATGAGTTTAATTAGAAGTTGTATTCCGGTTTTATTGATCAAAGTATACAGGAGGATAAAAGTCACGATCCAACTCAAAATGAGGGCAGTTACCCCCACGCAAGGTAATGGGGCTGATTGCTGCTCTGACAGACTCATAGGCTGACTCTTGCTTAGAGAGTGCTGTAAAGCACTATGAAGTGGTATATAATTCTAAGTGCTAAGTGCTATTGCTATCTCTGCTGCTCTTGAAATCTTTCCTTCCACGATGGCAAGATGTTGATAAGATGTGAAACTGCAGTTCATCCGGAAGAAATAGGCCTAAGGACCTGTTTGGGATGCCTTGTTTTGAATGAAAAGCAAGAGGATCAGTCAATGGGAAGGAAGTTCATGTAAGGCTGTATGTCCCTAGAAAAGTTCACCACAGAACATTTTGTGTTTCCTTTGCCAAGCCTTTATGAAACACGTTAAGAATGCTTCTAAAAAGGTAAAGGTTCCCCTTGCACATATGTGCTAGTCGTTCCCGACTCTAGGGGGCGGCGCTCATCTCCATTTCAAAGCCGAAGAACCAGCGCTCTCCGAAGACGTCTCCATGGTCATGTGGCCGGCATGACTCAATGCCAAAGGTGCACGGAACTCTGTTCCCTCCCCACCAAAGGTGATCCCTATTTTTCTACTTGCCTTTTTAAGTGTTAGATTGGCAGAAGGTGGGACAAGTAACGGGAGCTCACCCCGTTACGCGGCACTAGGGATTTGAACTGCCGAACTGCCGACCTTTCGATCAACAAATTCAGTGTCTTAGCCACTGAGCCACTGCATCCCTAAAAGCATTCTTTTAGTGACTTACTAACAGTAAGCAACAGCCCAATCAGGGCACCACTAAAACCACTTCCACCAACACTGGTAGGACAAGTCATTAGTATATGAAATGACAGCAAACTTCTCTTCTCTTCTAGCACTGATGATGTTCGCTAGTAGGGTAATGAAACATCTGGCTCAGAGCTCAACCAAGGACACCACAAAGCTACAAGCTCAGAGCTCAACCAAGGACACCACAAAGCTACAAATATTCTCTGCCATCGGGATCCTAGGACAGCCTGTACGTAAAAGGAGGCACTATGATTGTCGGCCGAGCAGGGACAAAAATAGCCAGAGAAATGCTTGAAGCCTGAGAAATGAGCCTCTTGTCAGTCAATCGGATGCTGATTTGTCACCTGCTTATCAGGTAGTTAGGAGACACCGCAGCACAAGCAAATTACAATTAACGACTTAATAGCCCGTCATCAACACCCCAATTAACAACTCAAAGCAACCAGGAACTGTATAAACGCAATGCGTAGAGCAGCCGAATAGACATAGAGAAGATCCCTGAGGATAAGCTTCAGAGCTTGGAAGAATAAACCCTTGATTAACTGAGATTGGATCCTTCCACTGGATACAAACCTAACAAAGGAGAATCCAAGAGAAGAAGAGTGAAGTTCTTCTTCTCAACCCAACAAAGGAGAATCCAAGAGAAGAAGAGTGAAGTTCTTCTTCTCAACCCAACAAAGGAGAATCCAAGAGAAGAAGAGTGAAGTTCTTCTTCTCAACCCAACAAAGGAGAATCCAAGAGAAGAAGAGTGAAGTTCTTCTTCTCAACCCAACAAAGGAGAATCCAAGAGAAGAAGAACCCCAAATTCATCCCCGGAACAAATGGCCAAACCGAAGGCCATTTCAAGCGACTACTGGATCACTGGATCACGCCATCCACCAATGGAATAGATTTCCTTCAGAAGTTGTGGGTGCCCCATCACTGGAGGATTTTAATTTTTTTTATTTTTTTGCAAAACAAAGTCAATGATCTATTGATTATTCATTACAGGACAGATTTGGGGACAAAACATACACATGAATTTAAAAGGAAACTCCAGATGTTTATTTGTGATTGGTCACTCCAGACGTTGATATGGGATTTCTTTCTCTTAAAGAACATGGACACAAATGTCTTCATTTGGAATTGCTACACAAAGATTAGAGAAGGGATGGTCACTTATTTATAAGGAACTAAAATTTCCTCACAGCGAGAACAATTAACCCGTGGAATGCATTGCCACCAGAAGTTCTGGGTGCTCCATTACTGGAAGCTTTTAAGTAGAGGTTAGACAACCATTTGTCCAGAAAGATATAGGACCGTGATGGTGAACCTGTGGCACGCACAGCCATATTGGTGGGCATGCGAGCTCAGCTCTGGTGCACATGTGTGCAACAGCCAGCTGATTTTCAGGCCTTCTGGGCCCACCGGAAGTCAGGAAACAGGCTGTTTCTGGTGTCTGGAGGGCCTCCGGGGGTGGGGGGTGGGGAAGGCCCATTTTTTGCTCTCCCCAGGCTCCAGAGCCTTTCTGGGAGGGTGAAAACGGCCTTCCCCACCCACCCGGAGGTCCTCTAGAGGCCAGAAACGGCCCATTTGCCACTTTCGGTGGGACCAGAAGGCCCGTTTTTCACCCTTTCCAGGCTCCAGACCTTTCTAGGAGCCTGGGGAGGGCGAAAATGGCCTTTCCTACACCTCTGGAGGCCCTCCGGAGGCCAAAAATGGCCCTTTTGCCAACTTCTGGAAGCTATAGGTTCGTCATCCTGGGTATAGGGTCTTCTGCTTGAGCAGGGTTAGAGAAGAAGACCTCCAAGGTCCCTTCCATCTCTGTTATTCTGTTATAACTGGCTGTTGATATTTCATGACTGAAATAAATTAGCATGTTCACTAGTTGATCAGCTCATATATGTGTAAATTCTGCAGGTGCACGGAATTACCAGACCAGGATAAACGCTTCATTTTTGTTTTCAGCAATATTTTATTTTTATTTTATTTTATTTTTATTTTATTTTATTTTTAAAAAGAGAGGCTGGCATTTTGATATGAATGTCACCGCCAAAATGTTTTCCACTTAACCTGTCATGTTTATGCACTACTGCTCTAGTTTTGTTATTAGGAGTTATTTCCGTTTTGTTAGCTATGTCTTTCAAATCCAAAGAGGCTGAATAATTCCTTTTTCAAAGGCAGAGAGAGAGAGAAAAAAATAAAGGATCCTCATGGGAAAGGGGAAAAGAATCATCCATTGTTTTATTTTCCTTCTTTCTTTCGACTGATCTGAAATTCTTAGAATCTTGTTAGGTTTCGTTATAGTGCATTTTCATATATATGTGCTAAATGAATCTGTCTCTCTCTTAACACACACACACACATCTATCTATCATCTATCTATCTATCTATCTATCTATCTATCTATCTATCTATCTATCTATCTATCTATCTATCATCTATCCATCATCTATTTATCTATCTGTCTATATCCTTCAGTCTATCTGTCTAATTAACTGTGTTTATCAACTGTCTGTCTCTCTGTCCATCTGTCTGTCTGCCTGTCTATCATCCATCCATCATCTATCTATCTATCTATCTATCTATCTATCTATCTATCTATCTATCTATCTATCTATCTATCTATCTATCCATCCATCCATCCATCCATCCATCCATCCATCCATCCATCCATCTATCTCTGTCTATCTGTATATCTGGCTCTCTGTCCATCTGTCCGTCAGTCCATATCTATCTATCTATCTATCTATCTATCTATCTATCTATCTATCTATCTATCTATCTATCTATCTATCTATCTATCCATCCATCCATCCATCCATCCATCCATCTATCTCTGTCTCTCTGTCTATCTGGCTCTCTGTCCATCTGTCCATCCATCCGTCAATTCATATCTATCTATCTATCTATCTATCTATCTATCTATCTATCTATCTATCTATCTATCTATCTATCTATCTATCATCTATCTATCTATCTATCTATCATCTATCTATCTATCTATCTATCTATCTATCTATCTATCTATCTATCTATCTATCTATCTATCTATCATCTATCTATTTATCTATCTATCTTCTGTCTATATCTGTCTTATCTATCTGTCTGTTTATCTGACTGTCCATCTGTCTGTCTGTGTCCATCATTTATTCTGTCTGTCTGTCTGTCTGTCTATCTGTCTGTCTATCTATAGCTATAATCTATCTATCATCTATCTATCTATTTATCTATCTTCTGTCTATATCTGTCTTATCTATCTGTCTGTTTATCTGTCTGTCCATCTGTCTATCTGTCTGTGTCCATCATTTATTCTGTCTGTCTGTCTGTCTGTCTGTCTGTCTGTCTATCTGTCTGTCTATCTATAGCTATAATCTATATCTATCATCCATCTATCTATCTATCTATCTATCTATCTATCTATCTATCTATCTATCATCTATCTATCCATCCATCCATCCATCCATCCATCCATCCATCCATCCATCCATCCATCCATCCATCCATCCATCATCTATCCATCCATGCATGCATGCATGCATGCATCCATCCATCAGGAAATGACCAGGAGTCAAAATTGACTCAAAGGAAACTTTATTTTTTGTAACGTAGATATTACCAAGGTTGTGCGATCAGCCAGGCTGGGATAAAAGGAACTCACAGTGTTCTATTTCACCGAGCAGGCAGGATTAAAAGCTTAGTAAGCCAGGTCTCAAGAACGCCAGATCCACTTAACAACCATTTGTTTAGTGACGGTTCAAAGTTACAACGGCACTGAAAACAAAAGGGACTTACGACCGTTTTTCACACTTTACGACTGGGGTCCCATGATCAAAATTCGGACACTTAAGCAACTGGCTCAGATTTATGATAGTTGCAGCGCCTTAGGTGGGGGTGGGGGTTTCACGCGATCCCCATATTACGACCTTCCGACCGGCAAAGTCAACGCGGAAGCCTGACTCACTTAACGACCGTGTTTCTAACTTAACAACGGCAGTGATTCATTTAGCAACGGCGGCAAGAGTGGTTGTAAAACGGGGCCAAAACTCACTTCACCGCTTTCTGACTTTGTGAGCTTCACTCGGTTTAGGCTCAAACTGAGCATAAATCCTAATCTGAAGAAAGGAAATAAGGAAGCCATCACAGATAATTTTGGCGCTCGCCGCGTTTCAGCGCATTTCATAATAAAAATAACATTCAAACTTTTCTGGGCCTTTTTCTCATTCCCACCTTCGATAACAGGATGAGGAGAATAGCTTGTTTCAACCTGCAGTGGACAGATTTGCTGTTGTGCTAATTTTCACCGACAGTGTGTGAGCCGCCACTGAGTTTTCTAAGATCAGAGTTTGATAGGATTTCAATAAAACAAGGTTTGCCTCACAGACCAAAGGAATGCACAGAATACAAAATAACAAAAATTGGAAGGGACCTTCTACTCCAATCTCTTGCCCAAGCAGGAGACTCTACACCCAGTAGTGAAATGCAAAATTTGTTACTACCGGTTCTGTGGGTGTGGCTTGGTGTGTGTGGGGGATAATGTGACTGGGTGGGCGTGGCCAACTTCTTTTTTAAAAAAAACTTTTGCCTTCTGCCACCGATAGCCTCCCACCGGCCAGTACGCTCCCACAGAGAGGGACTCCTCAGGGTGCCGTCAGCCAGGCAATGTCGGCTGGCGACACCCAGGGGGAGAGCTTTCTCTGTGGCAGCACCAGCCCTCTGGAACGATTTGCCCCCGGAGATCCGTACGATACCTGATCTCCGGGCTTTTTGCCGTGCCCTAAAAACTTTCTTATTTTGTCAAGCTGGGCTGGCGTAACCCCCCCCCCTCTTTTTAAGTTTAAAGTTTTTATGGGTTTTAAATTTTAATTGCCTATTGGTTTTTTAAATTCTTTGGGCCAAAAATTGTTTAATTCTTTTTCAAATATTTTAAATTTTGTATTGGAGTGCTTTTTATTCTTGGCTGTGCACCGCCCTGAGTCCACTAGGAGAAGGGCGGTATATAAATTTAATAAATAAAAATAAATAATAAATAAAATAAAAGCATTTTTTTCTACAACCTCTTTGGCCGAAGTGGTTGTAGACAAAAATGCTTTTAAAAGCCTCTGACGATTCCAGCTGAGTCGTGCAATCATCAGACTTTTAAAAGCATTTTTTCGGCCGAAGAGGTTGTAGAAAAAATGCTTTTAAAAGTAAAAAAACCAGCCTCTGATGATCGCGCGGCTCAGCTGGGCATGGGGGGCACAGGGGTTTTTGCTACTGGTTCTCCTAACCACCCGCCGCCATCACTACCGGATCAGGCGATCCAGTCCGAACCGGGGGCATTTCACCCCTGCCTATACCATATCAGAAAAACGGCTGTCCAATCTCTTCTTAAAAACCTCCTGTCATGGAGGCAAGGAGTTCCACTGGCTAATTGTTCTCACTGTCAGGAAATTTCTCCTTCATTCTGTAGTCACATATGCCACATTTGATGACTTGATCTCTGCATATGTTATGTGACTCCACGGAAGGCAAGGGTGGGATTAATCCTATTTGGACCGGTTTGGGTGAATCAGTAGCTCCAATGATCAGGTGGGCCCTGTGTTATACTGACCTATATTTCCTTTGTTTGAGGCCCAGTTGATAGGCATGGCAGAGCAGATTGCTGCACCTCAGCTGTTTTACTCACTGGGCTGCAGTAGAAGGCAGTGGTGGGTTCCTCCTGGTTCAGCCCGGTTCTCACGAACTGATAGTGGTGATGATATGATGTCACCAAACCTGTTCTGCCCTCTCGTGCTCCCCCCCACCCCATGTTATTCTTACCTATTATTTGGCCCCAGCCCCAATCTATTGCCTCCTGAGACCCAGCTGATGGCTAGAGGAAAAAAAACTGTTTAAACTCTTGCGGTGGGACTTCAAAGGGCCGCCCTACAGCTGATCATGTTAAAATAAAACAAATGAGTAGACCGGTGCCTGCAAAAATACATGAGTAGATCAGTGCCTGCAAAAATAAATGGGTAGATTGGTACAGCTCTGCAAGCAGTTAAAAGCCTGGTAGACCACTACTTCTGACAAATCCTAAAGAATTGTCACATGACCATCAAGCCACGCCCACAAAATAAGCCACGCCCACAGAACCAGTAGTAAAAAATTTTAGAACCAACCCCTGGTAGAAGGTTAGTTTTAGAGCGTTTTTTCAAATGCTCCGCACTTGCTCGGAGTGAGAGTTTGGCACATGTGCGCTCAACGAACAGGTTGTTACACCAGTCGAATCCTACCACTGACCGAAGTTTATTGTGTTTTACACAGCACATAAAAACCAGCAGATTCTAAAAACGAAAAACTGGAAAAGTGAGAAGATACCTACTGATGGTGAAGTTATTAAGAAAATTATGGACCGTGCTGAAATGAGTAAATTGACATTTGAAATTAGAGAACAGGAAGATAAACAATACTATTTGAGGTGGGATTTGTTTTACCAATGGCTAGATAATAAAGTATGAAATACGAAATTAATGCAATGATCAAATATATGAAGTGTTTTTCTTATGGGAGTTAAGCCTTTGTTAAATAATGGCTAAACGAGTATATTAATATCAAGGGATATACCAAACTGTTAAATAAGAGAAATTAAACAATTGGCAATCTTGGATATGGGATTGTGCGCAAAAGAATTCTAACCCATCGACACACTTTCTGTGATTGTTTTTGAATGATGGTGGTTTTATGTTTTGTTTTTGTTTTACATAATTTTTTTTTCAACCCCTCCCCCCAGCAGATTCGGATAATTTTAATGCTGATGACCCATTCACAAGTCATCATTGGATGCTTCAGTTTCCAACACCTAAACCTGACACTTTGTCACAAACATACAAGGTCTGTTGGTTGGAAGGGACCTTGGAGGTCTTCTAGTCCAACCCCCTGCCCAGACAGGAAGCCCTACACCACTTCAGACAAATGGTTATCCAACCTCTTCTTAAAAATTTCCAGTGTTGGACCATTCACAGCCTCTGGAGGCAGGTTGTTCCACTGATTAATTGTCCCCACTGTCAGGACATTTCTCCTTAGTTCTAAGTTGCTTCTCTCCTTGATTAGTTTCCACCCGTTGCTTCTTCTCCTGCCCTCAGGTGCTTTAGAGAATAGCTTGACTCCCTCTTCTTTGGGGCAGCCCCTCAAATATTGGAAGACTGCTATCCTGTCTCCCCTAGTCCTCCTTTTCATCAAACTGAACATACCCAATTCCTGCAACTTCTATATGTGTTAGCCTCTGGTCTTTGAAGACTCTTAAAATCAGGGATGGGCTGCTGGGGGTTTGGGAGAACCTCTAGCTAAGATTCTGTGCAGTTTGGAGAACCCCCAAATCCCACTCCTGGCTGGCCCTGCCCCACCCAGTCCTTCCCTCCCAGGAGTTCCCGTGTGGCGTGTTTTAGATGCAGATAAGTATAGGGCGCATGCAGATGCTCAGGGAGGGTGAAAAGTGGCCTTACCGGAAGTTCGGGATTTCTGGGTTTCTGGCCTCCAGAGGGCCTTCGGAGCCTGGGGAGGCCGTTTTCGCCCTCTCGGAGGCTCGAGGAAAGCCTCCGGAGCCTGGGGAGGGCAAAAACGAAACTCCCCACTGTGGTGCAGGAGGCTGGCTAGGCCACGCCCACCATGGCCACACCCTCCCAATAACCGGGCAGAGAACCCCTTGCTAAAAGTTTTGAAGCCCACTCCTGTATAAAGTGATATTAACCCTTCACGTAATCAGAAGATGAAGGGAATCAAGTCAAGCACAGGATTAAGTCCATCCCAATTGTTAGGTTGTAGCTTGTAGCTTAATCCTAACTTATTGGTCAGGCAATATATCTGTTCCTTTAAGAACAACTGAGCCATGTAATCAGGGTTTGCTGAACTATGTAATTAGGCTATAGTGTTTAAATAGCAGCACAGAGAAGCGTTTTTTTTTCCTGCTGATTCTCGCTGTTTTCTCTGTTGTGCTATGTACTACTTTGATTGTTAGATACTCCGTGGAGGCGTTGGACTAGGCTGTTATTGGACTCCATGTTATCTGGTACTGTATACCAAAAGCTTACTGAAGTCTGTTTACTTTCGTAAGAGAAGATAGTATTGCTGGACTGATATTACTGGTTATGACCCTGGACTAATTTAACTAAACCGAGACTGTTTATCACTTTGTATATAAACTATTTTTCACTCGAGCTGCACGTTACTCTCCTTCCCTGTGTGTTTTTGCTCTGCTCGTTGCAAAAGCAACACACACTTGCACACACATCCTAACACCAATCTTGACTAAAGAATGCTTCGATGCTAATGGAGCAGGCAGGTTGGTGTTATTTTTGATCATCGCTACTTATGCGTGGGTTCCTTTGCTGCTAACAAGAGGCTCTTGTTTTCTTCATATTTGCAAATATCTGCCTTTTATTTTCAGGACAGGACAATTTGACAATTTCCTTGATTGGGGTATTGTTTACTTCTTGAGATTGTTGGACTGTTGGTGAGCACCCAGATGAGCACAGATGAACACAAAGATTAACAACAGACCAACGATCAAGTCAACAATAGCCCAATCAAGGAACTGACAAACAAGCTAACAGTAAACAGCCTAACCGAAGAACCAACATTAACAGGGCAAGCCACTGGAGTATAAAGTGAGTTCAACCCCCCCTCCCTTCCTGCATTGATGCTGTTACCTAGCTTGGTTAGGAAACATCTGCAAAAGAAGTCAGAGAGTGCCAAGAATCCCACTATTTCCATGATGGCGAACCTATGGCCCTCTCTGTAGGCATGCCAGCCGTCACCCCAGCCCAGCTCCGTCGCGTCACCTGGTCTTTGGGTCCCTGGTGCACAAGTGCAGGGGAAGGGGCATGTGCGGGGAACATGTGCGGGGGTGAGGTGCATGCACAGGGGCGCTTGCATTGCATTTGGGGGGTTCGCGCACATGCACACACACACACGTGCCCCATTTTGGGCCTGGAATGCCTCCTGCACCAACCTGGAAGCCAAAAATGGGTGAGGGGGGCCAGGGTGCATGCACTGGGACTGATTGCATTGCATTTTGGGATTTTACGCATTTTGGGGTTTCACAAGTTTTTGGCACTTGGCACCAAAAACGTTAGCTAGCCATCACTGCACTATTCAATCCTTCTTATCATTTGTTTTCAAAATGTGGTGTCAGTATGTTTTGGAATAGACTCCATCCCCCCCCCGCCAATTCTGAAGACAATAATTCAGGAAGCCATTTGAGAGAGAGGGAAATAATGAATATCTTTCTCCCACAGGTGTCGCATTTACCAGTCGACGGGAAGGTGCAAAACAATGTGTGAAAACTCTTCCCCTGTTTTGCAAAACCAATTTGAAGAGAAGTGGATTTGACAAGAGCCGTTGCCCTGACGTTGAGAGATGTAGAATAAAACAGCAATTAAAAAGAGAATAATCTGGCTGGGTAAGGATAATCGGAAAGTGTGTTGCAAAACATAAAAATGTTTTTAATCAAATGAACAGAGACCCTTTCCAGGAGACATAATTAAATTCTTCCCTATCTCGGTCTCACTATATATATATTTTTTTCTACAGCGAGTGAAAATTAAAAAGGGTGAACTGAAAATGTTCCTTGCCAAGATGGGATGTGGTAGACGGCGAACTCAAACAACAAAAGTGGAGTTGGCGTTATAAGCGCCACCTTTTTGTGTGGGTTTTGAGAGGGTGCATAAAAGGGGCAGAACTTGTGTTCTATTGTTGATTTTTCCTATTGATCAAAGGAATCCAGAGGAGATCACCCGAATTCAAGTTGCTTGCTGCAATGAATATACCAGGGGTGAAATTCAGCAGGTTCTAACAGGTTCTGGAGAACTGGTAGCGGAAATTTTGGGTAGTTCGAAAAACCGGTAGTGAAGATTTTGAGCAGTTCAGAGAACCGGTAGTGGAAATTTTGAGTAGTTCGGAGAGCTGGCAAATACCACCTCTGGCTGGCCTTGTTGTGGCTCCGTTGCCTGAGCCTGCATCATCAGCAGGGGAGGACTCTGAGAGTGAGGGAGAGGAGTTGGCAAGGCCTCCTTCTCCAGGACCCTCCTCTCTGGCAATGCCTCCGGAGGACACCGAAGGGCAGGAGATAGGCCCAGAGCCAAGCTCATCCCCGCAGCCACAGGAGGACATTGATGAGGGAAGTGAGTTTTGACTGGATCCTCGCCAGCGTCGGAGAGACAGGAGAGCCCAGCAGAGGAAAAGGCGTGGTCGTGATTAGATGGTAGACCACACCCCGCAGGCTATAAAAGAGAGGGATTGCAGCCTGTATCTTTGTGACAGACAAAACAAAGATTCATGGATCCCGGTTTCGAATCTGCCCTGTGTCTCAGCTCTGGACATTTTGGTGGTGTGTATTTGACTGAACTATTAATAAAGGCTTTGGCAAGCAGCTGTGGGGATTGCTGCCAAGCTTTTTATCAGCTTACTTGGTTGCCTCCCAGTTCATTAGACTCTGACTGTCTGAAGGGGTGTATTCCTGGGAGCGGGGCCAGAACAGGCCTCAGAGTGGGGTGGGAATAGAGACTTTGCAATATCCTTCCCCCAGGAGTGGGGAGGGAATGGGGATTTTGCAGTATCCTTCCCCTGCCATGCCCACCAAGCCACGCCCACAGAACTGGTAAGGAAAAAATTTGAATTTCACCCCTGGAATACACTGCATTTTTTCACCCCTCAAAAGGGGGTGAAAATGTCTGTGCAACTTATAGACCGGATACTGCTGAAGCCCCGCCCACCCGTCAGCCATTTTTTGGCCTCCGCATGCCCCATTTTTGGGCATCTTTTGGCCTTTTTCAGGCTTTTTTTCAGCCTGTTTTCAGCCTTTTTGGGGCCTGTTTTTGAGGCTTTTTTGGGCCCATTTTCAAGGTATTTTTGGCCTGTTTTTGAGGCTTTTTTTTGGCCTGTTTTTTCTGAAAACAAACCCAAACACAAACCAAAAAAAAGAGGCTGTAAACAGGTTAAAAAAACACTCAAAAAAGGGCCGAAAATGGGGCGCAAGGAGGCCAAAAACATTTTTTTCTGTTTTCCTCTTCTAAATTTAGGTGTGTCTTATAGTCAGGTGTGTCTTATAGTCCAAAAAATATGGTAAATGTGTCAAGGAGGGTTTTTTCCCCAGTATTAAGAGCCAAAATATGTCATAACAAGATTTACAAAAACTTGTGCAGAAGACAAAAATTGTACAAAGAGCTCATGAGCTGGAAGGGGATAACTAATATAGAGATTAAATGGTTGTGGTTTTTTTTAATAAGAAAAGATATTACCCCTTCAAAGTTATAGAGAAAGGAAGTATTTAAACCTTTTGTGGAATAATTATTTTAAAACAGTAGAATCTGATACAGATTCCTTTCAAATTATAGGAGCCTGGTGGCGCAGCAGCTTAAGCAGCCACTTAAATTGCCTGCAATTATTGCAAGTTCAAATCTCACCAGGCTCAAGGTTGACTCAGCCTTCCATCCTTTCAAGGTATGAGGACCCGGATTGTGGGGGTAATAAGCTGACTTTGTATAAAAAAGAACACCGCTTGGGGGGAGGGGGGAAGCCCTACTAAGCAGGTATATACAAAAGTATGAAGGCTATTGCTTAACGCATTGTAAGCCGCCCTGAGTCTCCGGAGAAGGGCGGCATATAAATTAAATTTAAAAAAAAATTAATTAGATTGAGACCAGGAAGGAGGGACTCTCCTTCAATCCCTTGTGAGACGAAATCCTAATAAATTTAAGGAATGCTCCCTTGATGGATAACAGAAGATGAACTGAGAGGACTTGTGTGATTCTCAAAATTGAAACAAAAAGACAATTTGCAATCTGAAGTTTAGAAACATTGAAAGTTATAGGTGAAAGACTAGGTTGAATCTCTCCTTGATCAGATTCCATCCATTATTCCTTGATTGGCCTTCAAGGTGCTTTGGAAAATAGTTTGACCTCCTTCCTCTCTGTGGCAACCCCTCAAATATTGGAAGATTGCTATCCTGTCTCCCCTGGTCCTTCTCTTCACTAGACCAGCCATGGCCAGTTCCTGCGATCGTTCATCGTATGCAGAGATGGTATTCAGCCGGTTCAGATCAGTTCGGGCGAATTGGTAATGGCGGCCTGTGGGTGGGCCCTCGCTCACCTGTCTACCTCAGCGGTATGCCTTCCCATTTAGCCACATTTTCTAAGCCACGTGCATGCGTGCAAGCTGTGCCCATGAGCAAAGCACATGAACGGAAGGCCGCATGCTCACATTTTCAGTGCGCGGCGAACCGGTGGTAAAATTATGTGAAACCCAGCTCGTATGTTTTAGCCTCCAATCATCCCGTAATCATCTTTGTTGCTCTTCTCTTCCCTATTTCTGGAGTCTCAGCGTCTTTTTTTTTATAGTGTGCTGACCAAAACTGGATGTGGTATTCTCTCTGTTAGCAGAGCGTGCGCTGTTCTCTGTGGCTTTTTTTAATGTTTGAAATTCTCATGTAATTTTCAGGATGTTTTCGTTCTCGGAATACAAACAAGCATCCAAATTGGCACGCCAGCCTTTCACGAGAAGAAGACGTCAGTAGTAAATTTCCCAGAAGGCTAATCAATGCAGGTCTTCTACTCCCACTTAAATGCCAGGTAAGCAATTACTTTTCATTTAACTGAATTATTCTCTTAGTTGGGATGAAAACAAATATTCAGTTCCGGTTCGAAGCTATTCTGAGCTAGGTTGTCACAGCTGGAGAATAAAGTTGCTCTCCCGTCATTTTACCTGCGACAGTGGCGGTCTTCAGCTGTTTCGGAAAGGTTCAGACAAACTGGTAGCGGCGAGCTGTGGGTGGGCCAATCCAGCTGTCCTGGCGCTATGCCGTCCTATTTAACCACATTCCCACCCCTCTCCAGGGGAAGGTTATTGCAAAATCCCCATTTTCTCCCGATCAGCTGGGACTCGGGAGGCAGAGAATAGATCGGGGGCGGGGCCAGTCAGAATTTTTACTACCGGTTCTCCGAACTACTCAAAATTTCCGCTACCGGCTCTCCAGAACTGGTCAGAACTGCTGAAACCCACCTCTGTGCGCTCTCACATTTTAAGTGTGCAACAAACTGGTGGTAAAATTATGTGGAAACCCATCTCTGACCTGAGAAACCCATAATGCACCTTTTGTATTTTCTATATATAAAAGAAATGTCAACCTCTCTGTATCTGTAATGAATATTCCTAATACAGGTAGTCCTCGACTTAGTGACCATGATTGAGCCCAATGCTTCTGTTGTTAAGTGAAACATTTTTAAAAATTTGATTTATATGCCGCCCTTCTCCGAAGACTCAGGGCAGCTTACAATGTGTTAAGCAATAGCCTTCATACTTTTGTATATTTTATACAAAGTCAGCTTATTGCCCCCACAAACTGGGTCCTCAGTTGACCTACCTTAGAAAAGATGGAAGGCTGAGTCAACCTTGAGCCTGGTGAGATTTGAACTTACAGTAATTGCAGGCAGCTGGAGTTAAATTATAAAGCATTAGTCTGCTGCGCTATCCAGGCTCAGTTCAGTGACTTTAATTTTATGATAAATTGAGTGGTGCGGTGGCCTAGAGGTGGAGCTCTCACTTCACAATCAGGAGGCTGTGAGTTTGATCCTAGGTAGAGGCAGATATTTCTCTCTCTGGGAATTTATCTACTGAACAAAACTCAGCACTGGCGATAGGAAGGGCAACTGGCCAGTAAACACTCAGCTCCATTCAGTTGCCCAGACTCCACCCTGCAAGGGATTATAGGGTTGTTAAAAAGAAGATGAGTGTATTTGATAAATTAGTAACCTGGTGGTTAAATGAATCTGGCTCCCCCACTGATTTTGCTTGTTAGAAGTTCGCAAAAGAGGATCACATGACTCTGGGACACTGCAACAATAAAAAAAATACATGCCAGTTGCCAAGCAATTTTGATCACATGACCATAGGGATGCTGCAGCGGTCATAAGTGTGAAAAATAGTCATAAGTCACTTTTTTTCAGCGTGTCACTAAATGAATGGTTGTAGGTCGAGGACGATCTCTCTATCAGTTTCCAGGAGTTAAACAAGCCATCCGAAGTCCCTTGATCATTTCTCCAGATTTGTAGACAGCCAGAGGATTCCTCTTCCTTTGCGAGTCGGTTCAATTAATTTTAATTCCTCAGGATAGTTTCTAATGAAGTTTAAACTGTACTAATTGTTTATAAATGACTTACAGATCTGAGCATTCATGTATTCATGCCAGACGGATAACGGTAAAATCTGAAACTAATTTTGTAAAATGGATTAGATTGAATACCAGGAGTGATGCGGTGGCCAAGAGGTGGAGCTCTCGCCTCACAATCAGGAGGCTGTGAGTTCGATTCTAGGTAGAGGCAGATATTTCTCTCTCGGGGAGAATATATTTTAAGTTTAAAGTTTTATGGGTTTTAAATTTTAATTGCCTATTGGGTTTTTTAAATTTATTGGGCCAAAATTATTTAATTCTTTTATTAATATTTTAAATTTTGTATTGGAGTGCTTTTTATTCTTGGCTGTACACCGCCCTGAGTCCACTAGGAGAAGGGCGGTATATAAATTTAATAAATAAAAAATAATAATAAAATATTTGCTGAAGAAAACTCCGCATTGGCAACCGGAAGGGCATCCAGCCAGTAAAACACTCTGCTAGCCCAGACTTCACCCCGCAAGGGATTATGGGGTCGTTAAATGAAGATGATTATATCAAATATAATCCAGTTGGAGAATGGTCCCAAAGATAAGGCATCTACATGATATAAATAATGGTGCCTATTTTATGTACAACCAGTTTCTGCATATGTTCACTGCCAGTTTGATCACAGGATTTGATTTTTCAGTCCACTAGTTCCTTTAATGACTGTTTAAAGTTACAACATCATTAAAAAAAATGATTTATGACCACTGGTGAAATGTAAAGTTTGTTACTACCGGTTTTGTGGACGTGGCTTGGTGGAGAGGGGTTTAATGTGACTGGGTGGGTGTAGCCAACTTTTTTTTTTTTTTACTTTTAAAAGCATTTTTTCTACAACCGTAAGAGTTTGCAGAGAAAAATGCTTTTAAAAGCCTCTGATGATCAGGCAACTCAGTTGGGATTGTCAGAGGCTTTTAAAAGCATTTTTTCTACAACCCGATTGTATAAAAAAATGCTTTTAAAAGCCTCTGACGATCCCAGCTGAACCGCACGATCATCAAGAGGCTTTTTAAAAAAACTTTTTAAAGTATTTTTTCGGCCGAAGAGGTGGTAGAAAAAATGCTTTTAAAAGTAAAAAAAAAAAGCCTCTGATGATCGCGCATCTCATCTGGGCATGGCGGAGAGGGGGGGGGGGCAGGGATTTTTGCTAGCGGTTCTCCGAATCATCCACCACCATCGCTATCGGATCAGGTGATCCGGTCTGAACCGGGAGCATTTCACCCCTGCTTATGACCATGTTACACAGTTTTGACCGTAGAAGCATCCCCATGGTCATGTGATCAAAATTCAAACTCTTGTTAACTGATTCATATTTATGACGGTCGCAGTGTCTTCGGGTCACGTGATCCCCTTTTGCCATACTTCTGACAAGCAAAGCCAATGGGGAAGCCCAATTCATTTAACAACTTCGTTGCTCACTTTACAACTTGAGCGATTCACTTAACAACAGAGCCGCAAAATGGAACAAAAGTCGCTTAACAAATGTCTCACTCAGCAACAGAAATTTTGGGCTCAATTACCCAATCTTAAATTGAGGACTGCTGTAATGTGATCAAATATTACGCCATTCAAAATGACATAAATACCATTATTTTCACGTACATATGTGCATGCTTTGTGGGAGTTATTTAATGTATTAAAACACAAGGAAGGAGAATTTATAATATTGCATTTTGCCTATGTTTGCATTTTTAAAATTTACTGTATAGAAGAACACGGGGGGTGGACACCATCAAAGCTGACACCAGCCAGAGCATAGAAAAAACTCAAGGAAGGAGATCCAAAGGTGCTTTTTCAGGAGGCAACTTTGTTTTTCCTTGAAAGCATTTTGCTTCTCTTCTGAGAAGCTTCTTTGGTTCTGCCTGAAGAGCAGAATTGAAGAAGCTTCCCGGATGAGAAGGAAGGAAAGGAAAAAAACAAAGAAAGTGGCCTCAACGACCCTCTAAAAGGATGCAAATGACCAGCCGTCTGCAAGGAATATAAATCCTTCCATTCCTTTACTATCCAGTCAGAGTTGAAGAAGCTCCTTGGGTGAGAAGGGAAACGTCTTCAAAGACAAACCAGAAAGTCCAGTTGCCTCTTGAAAAAAGCACCTCTGGGACAACTGTGACCTGGGAGGCCGAGAATCTCCATAGATATCAAAGAAGTAGGGCAAGATTGGAAGATATAGAGCAGTGATGGCTAACCTTTTTGCCATCGTGTGCCGGGGGGGAGGGGGGTCGTGGCCATGTGTGCCCACACCCATAATTCTATGTGCCCCACCCCTGTGCATGACCCCTCCCCCTGCTCCGCTCCGCCCCGCTTCTGGCACTTGATGACATGGTGGGCCCTATAGGCCCGTTTTTCTCTCTCCCCAAGCTCCAGAATCTTTCTAGGGGCCCGGGGAAGGAGAAGCGGCCTTCCTCACCCCCTCCCCCATGGAGGCCCTCTGAAGGCCAGAAACGGTTCATTTGCCAACTTCCGGTGGGACCGGAAGTCCCATTTTTTTGCTCTCCCCAGCCTCCAGAGCCTTTCTAGGAGCCTGGGGAGGGCAAAAATGGCCTTCCCCACCCCCTGGAGGCCCTCCGGATGCCAGAAATGTCCCATTTGCCAACTTCAGGGGGCCCCAGAAGGCTGAAAATCAGCTGGCCGGCACCTGTATGCACGCCAGAGCTGAGCTCGCGCACCCACTGATATGGCTACGCGTGCCACCTGTGGCAGTCGTGCCATAGGTTCGCCATCAAGGATATAGAGAGACCTTTCCCACAGAATCACCAAAAGTTGGACACAGTTGAATTGATAACATCATCATCACCGTCACCTATTACTGTATTTTTCGAAGTATAAGACACACCTTTCCCCCCCCAAAAGTGGGTGAAAATCTGGGTGCGTCTTATACTTCGAATGTAGCCCCACCCAATCTCGCAAACAGAGATTTCAGAGGCTGAAAGAAGCCTCTGAAAGAAGCTTCAGAAAAAAAAGCCTCTGAAAGAAGCTTCAGGAAAAAAAGCCTCTGAAAGAAGCTTCAGAAAAAAAAGCCTCTGAACGAAGCTTTAGAAAAAAAAGCCTCTGAAAGAAGCTTCAGAAAAAAAAAGCCTCTGAACGAAGCTTCAGGAAAAAAAGCCTCTGAAAGAAGCTTCAGAAAAAAAGCTTTTTTTTTCTGAAGCTCTGTTTCGGAGGCTTTCAGAGGCAGAAAAAAAAAGCAAGACCAGAGCTCAGAACCAACAAACCTGTTGCTAAAATTCCCCTCTGGAAACAGCTGATTGAGGGTATTCCGGGAGGCCGATCCACCCACCAATCAGCTTTTTTCTTATTTTCTTCCCCAAGGTACATCTTATACTCCGAAAAATATACGGTATATTTAAGGAGGTAACTGACTTCTACTTCACAACACACTGATAGAGCAAGCATCTTTTAAAACTTTCGCACACAACAAATTACTGTAAATTGCGTAGACCTTCCAGACTTACCTCCTCTATGGATAAACAGAGACGTCTCACTTCCAACCGGACATTCTTTGAGTATATCCACTACTTCAACATGGCTCATATTCTGTACATTCTGCTGGTTGATCTCGACAATGAGGTCACCTTCGCATAAACCGGGACACCCCTGAACATCTAAAATCTGCTTCACCCTCTGTCCTGTGGGACTGTCCGCTATAGTGAAGCCGAAGCCCTGGGCCCCTTTCACAATGGTTAAGGTCATGAGTTCAGCTTGAGTGGCCCCCGATGAGGCCATGGAGACGTTGTCGTCATGGATGGGTGGTGGGAATGTGCCATCAAGCTGACTCTCTGCTGGAATGGAGTGCAAGGAATGTGGCGGCCGATCCGTGATATCCGGAACGGACTGGGAAGTTCTAGAAATGTATTCCAAATACGTTTCATAGTTATGTCTTCCGTTGACGATGACCGGAGGCCTCTCCATCATGGTGAGTGGCGGCACTACGCTGTTGGCAGGATCTTCGGGGTCAAAGGGCAGAGGGTATCCACGACATAGCACCAGGTTGACGCTCTGACCAATGGGAACGGACTGGAAGAGTTTGACAACATCTGCGTGAGTATGTCCGAGGACGCAGACTTCGTTAATGTAGACAATAACGTCACCTGGACAAAAAGAAACCATAACGTATGATACAGTCATCTTGTCTTGAGATAACAACTATGCCAGTGGTGGGATACAAATAATTTAACAACCGGTTCTCTGCCCTAATGATTTCTTCCAACAACCAGGTCACCAAACTGCTCAGAAAGTTAACAACCGGTTCTCCCGAATTGGTGCGAACTGACTGAATCCCACCACTGAACTATGCCGCAGCTACTGAGATAATTGCTTAAAATGAACAGGGAATAGATTACAGATACACCTCGATTTACGACCACAATTGAGCCCCAAATTTCTGTTCCTAAGTGTGACATTTGTTAAATGAGTTTTGCCCCCTTTCTTGCCACAGCTGTTAAGTGAATCACTGCAGCTGATAAGTTAGTAAAATGAATCTGGCTTCCCCATTGGCTCTTAGTTTCGCTTTAATTCCAGGTTGCGTCTTTGCTTGATTAGTTTGCTTCGATTGTTTTTTTTTGTCCTGCTGTCTGGTGTTTTGAAAAATTAATTGACCCCCTCTTCTTTGTGGCAGCCCCTCAAATATTGAAATGCTGCTATTATGTCCCCTCTATTCCTTCTTTTCTCTAGACTAGCCAAACCCCAAATCCTGCAACCCTTTCTTCATATGTTTTAGTCTCCAGGCTTTGGATCATTGTAGTTGCTCTTCTCTGCAGTTTTTCCAAAGTCTCAACATCTTTTTCGCAATCCAAAACTGGATGCGCTATTCCAGGTGTGGCCTTACTAACGTTTTATAAAGCGGTATTAATGCTTCACTTGAGTTTGATTCTATGCCTGTGTTTATACAATCAAGGATTTTATTAGCTTTTTTTTCAGTGGTGAAATTCAATTTTTTTTTACTACTGGTTCTGTGGG
Source organism: Coluber constrictor foxii (assembly GCA_038048745.1). Taxonomy (NCBI): domain Eukaryota; kingdom Metazoa; phylum Chordata; class Lepidosauria; order Squamata; family Colubridae; genus Coluber; species Coluber constrictor. The sequence goes on from CM075964.1 coordinate 11,182,266, forward strand.
TGGGGCTTGGTGGGCGTGGCTTGGTGAGCATGGCAGGGGAAGGATACTGCAAAATCTCCATTCCCACCCCACTCCAGGGGAAGGATACATCAAAATCTTCATTCCCACCCCACTCTGGGGCCAGCCAGAGGTGGTATTTGCCAGTTCTCCGAACTACTCAAAATTTCCATTACCGGTCCTCCGAACTACTCAAAATTTCTGCTACCGGTTCTCTGAACTACTCAAAATTTCCACTACAGGTTCTCCGAACTACTCAAAATTTCCATTACTGGTTCTCCGAACTACTCAAAATTTCCATTACCAGTTCTCTGAACTACTCAAAATTTCCACTACAGGTTGTCCGAACTACTCAAAATTTCTGCTACTGGTTTTCTGAACTACTCAAAATTTCCACTACAGGTTCTCCGAACTACTCAAAATTTCCATTACCGGTTCTCTGAACTACTCAAAATTTCCACTACAGGTTCTCCGAACTACTCAAAATTTCTGCTACCAGTCCTTAGAACTACTCAAAATTTCCACTACAGGTTCTCTGAACTACTAAAAATTTGCACTACAGGTTCTCTGAACTACTCAAAATTTCCACTACAGGTTCTCAGAAATACTCAAAATTTCCATTACTGGTTCTCTGAACTACTCAAAATTTCCACTACAGGTTCTCCAAACTACTCAAAATTTCTGCTACCGGTTCTCCAGAACCTGTCAGAATTTTCTGGATTTCACCCCTGCTTTTTCTGCTTGCTGCCGCAACTGCTGGCTCCTACTCAAGTGATCATCCAGTAGGACTCCAAGGTCCCTCTCACAGTTACTGTTTTTGGGCCAGGTTTCACCTAATCTGTACTTGCACCAAACAATCACAGTCACAATAAAGTTTCAATGGTTTTTGTTCTACAAACGCAATATTTCACCTACCAAAGACATGCCTAGATGCAATGCTTACAGTGATTGCCCACAAAAATTGCTACACATACCTATGTGTAAATGGGACAACACCAGTGGTTAAATCACAGGGAAAACCAGATTCACTTAACAGTAAGTTAACAGAATAACAGAGTTAATAAGGGACCTTGGAGGTCTTCTAGTCCAACCAGTGGTGAAATCCAAATTTTTTTTACTACTGGTTCTGTGAGCATGGCTTGGCGGGCATGATATGTCTTGGTGGGTGTGTCCGTGGAAGGATATTACAAAATCTCCATTCCCACCCCATTCCTGGGGAAAGGATACTGCAAAATCTCCATTCCCTCCCCACTCTGGGGTCAGCCAGAGGTGGTATTTGCCGATTCTCCGAACTGCTCAAAATTTCCGCTACTGGTTCTCCAGAACCTGTCAGAACCTGCTGGATTTCACCCCTGGACAATGCCCAGGATCACACCTCAAGAGTCCTCCACGGTTAAGCTGCAGATACGACTTTATTGGTTACAATTTATCAGACACAGACTCATACGCTGGGATGTGTAATAGGTGTGGAGATTCTTTTTTTGACAATAAAATTGCCTGCACAATAAGGTGAAGTCGCAAAATCGATAAGGCCAGGCTTGTACGCACAAATAATCTGCTCCAGGACTGACCCAGAAAAATACAGTGACAGAACATGACTTATTATCTGCGGTTGCTTTAAAACAACAGCACGGTATCATCGGCAATCTCCTGACCCCTGAACTACCTCGAGAAATAGTGGCTTGGCTACTGACAGCTTCTTAATCTAAAGCAATGGTTTAGCAGCAAGAGGAAACCAAATCACCAAGACAAATGTGCAGGATTCGAAGCTTGTGAGAAACTCCAGACCGAACGTCAAGAACAATTATGGCTTACAAGACATAATAATTTTAGTGAAAAATCGAGAGTGTCTGTGGAGATTCTCGGTCATCCAGGCCATAGTTGTCTCAAAGCGTTGTGGTCCGCCAGAAGCCTGTGGAGTTGGCAGCAGAGTCAGACAGTGAAGAGGCTGGGGAGAACAATGGGCCAGTCCTTGAAGGCCCAGACGAAGGCTCTGTGTCAGAGGCAGAGATGGCCCAGGGCCATCTGGGAGCGATTCGTGAACTCCTGAGCCTCCAGAGGCGGATAGCAGAGAGGCAGAGGAACAGGAGGAGCCGGCTCCTAGTGCACGCATGCGAAGAGCTGCCAGAAGGCAAGAGCAGCTAAAGCAAAATGGACGACTTGGGAGTAAGGCCAGGAAATGATTCGCCCCTCCCAGAAGGCTTAAAAGAGCAACAACGCTCTTGGGATCTTTGTAGGAAAGCAATGTTGCTACATTTGTTTCTTGTTGGCATCTCTTGTTTCTGAACTTTGTGGGGCTTTGCCAAGAAAAGCCTTTGGCAAGGTGCCAAAGTAGACAAAGATTGGTAGTAAGGCCGAAGGACTGTTTAGGAAGGATTTGTTTTGGACTTAATTTGGACTAAGCTGAGAATGAAGTAATTCTCAGCTGTTCTAATACAATATGTTTGTTTAGGACTGATTGTGTCTGGTAATAACTACTTGGGCTTCGGTCACAACACAAAGGTGCTTTTTTTCTAAACGGCAACTGGATTTTCTTTATTTTTTCCTCTGAAAAAGTTTCACTTCTCATCCAAGATGCTTCTCTCCACTTCTCTTCTCTCTCAATACCAATGACTGCATCTCAAACGATCCCTCTGTTAAACTACTGAAGTTTGCAGATGATACAACATTGACTGATCTCGTTTGAGACAACGATGAATCCACATACAGACGGGAGGTTGAACAACTAGCCACGTGGTGCGATCAGAACAATCTGGAACTGAACACACTCAAAACTGTAGAAATGGTGGTGAACTTTAGGGGAAAACCTCCCATACTACCACCTCTTACAATCCTAAACAATACAGTATCAACAGTAGAGACCTTCAAATTTCTAGGTTCTATCATATATAAAGACCTAAAATGGACACCTAACATCAAAAACGTCATCAAAAAAAGCACAACAAAGAATATTCTTTCTGCGCCAACTCAGAAAGCTCAAACTGCCCAAGGAGCTGCTGATCCAGTTCTACAGAGGAATTATTGAGTCTGTCATCTGCACCTCCATAACTGTCTGGTTTGGTTCTGCAACCCAACAAGACAGACACAGACTTCAGAGGATCATTAGAACTGCAGAAATAAACAATGGCTACCAACCTGCCTTCCATTGAGGACCTGTATACTGCACGAGTCAAAAAGAGGGCTGTGAAAATATTTACAGACCCCTCGCATCCTGGACATAAACTGTTTCAACTCCTACCCTCAAAACGGCGCTATAGAGCACTGCACACCAGAACAACTAGACACAAGGACAGTTTTTTCCCAAATGCCATCACTCTGCTAAACAAATAATTTCCTCAACACTGTCAAACTATTCACTAAGTCTGCATTACTATTACTATTAGTCTTCTCATCGTTCCTATCACCCATCTCCTCCCACTTATGACTGCATGACTGTAACTTTGTTGCTTGTATCTTTACGATTTATATTGATATTGATATACAATTTAAATTGATATTGTTTCCTAGTATGATTTGATTGCTTATTGTACCATAGGACTATCACTAAGTTTTGTACCGTATGATTCTTGATGAATGTATCTTGTCTTTTTATGTACACATACCCAATTCCTGTAATCATTCTTCATAAGTTTTTGCCTCCAGCCCTCTAATCATCTTTGTTGCTCAACAGCTGTGGTAGAAAAAGTGGGTATATGACTACTTAACAATCGTCTTGCTTAGCAATGGGAATTAGTGGTCACAAGTCAAGGAACTATCTGTACTATACCTTGTTCAAAGTACAAGCTGGCCCTTTGTTAAACCGGCTGACACAGGATAGTAGCAACTTAGTCCATTGTTGTACACAGTTTGCTCATGAAGACGATTGGTTAAGTAAGTTGGTGTGGCAAACATCAGTCATTAAAATAGGATCCCAGTTTTACATTTTTATCACTCTCTCCTACACGTAGATAAAATAATTTGCCGGAAATGATAATTGTTGAATAAGAATGGAAGACAGATATACCGTCTATGGAGTTACCATTTCTGTTTTCTTTTTAAAAGTCAGATTCATATTTATTTATTCTTTTGCAGAATACATACAGTCCTGTTTATGATTAGAAATGGGGCCAGAATTTCCATTGTTAAGCAAAGCAGTCCTAAAATGAGTCACATCCCACATTACTGTGCTGGTTGAGTGAACTAAAGTTTTTTTTTTTAAAAAATATTTTTATTGAACAGTTTTTTTTAAAAAAAACAAAGATATATTAACACTTTAGTCTTTTCAACAGTTTTGCATCGGTAACCCATACTTATACATTTTCTCTCTCTTATCTTAGTATATCTTTTATACATATATTTCTAATAGATCATATATATACCAGTATAATGTATTATATTATTCTAATTGTTTTATTTACATTTGACATAAACGTGTACCCAATTTCCTTTCTGCAATTTTTATTTCTTCCCATTTCTTCCTATATTTCTCCACCTAGTTCAAACGTTATTTAGTCTACCCTTCTCCTTTTCCCACTTTTCCTTCAACCATTTATACCATCTCTCCCAGACTAAGTAATAGTCTGTTTCCTCTTTTGCTTGTATCTCCTTCGTAAGCTTATCCATTTCCGCACACTCCATGATTTTTCTAAACACATTGGAGTTGCCATTTTTTTTATCTAGCTTTTCAACTTCTTCTTGTGTGGGTTTTAATTTTAAAAGCTGGCTTTTCAAAATTTGGGGGCTAAACCAAACCAGCAGCATCCGGCAATTACCCAGAAACAGATGTGGATTAGTCGAGGCTATTTACATTTCTATTGTGTTCTATTGAAATGAGAGTGTTTATAACGCCATCTTCTTTTTGCACGAAAAGGAGAATAAAACGGATTTTGACACTCTAAAGACTTTGATTATTTGCTGAGGTGGCAAATATCAAACCGGAGGGATGAAAACTGCCAGGGAAGCACAAATGAGCAAAGAGTGAAAAGAAAAAAACAAAAAAAAAACAGGCAGAAATTTCTGTACCGATATGGCCTTTTGTAAGTTTTGGATGATGGCAAAATGGGATAAATAAAAACAACACATATTTTCACATCAAGGCTGGTGAAAAGAAGAAGAGTGTTAGGTGAGGTGGAAGACACGTCAACCGGTAAATAAATAAGCTTCCTTTTTTTTTTGCCATCATAAAAACCTAGAGCAGGAGTGTCAAACTCGATTTCATTGAGGACCGCCTCAAAGTTGTGTTTGACCTTGTGGGGGTTGGGGGGCGTGGCCAGGGTGGGCGTAACCAGCTCGATGTCACTCATGTCAGGGCCGCCTGTGGTGGCTCGAGCGCTCTTCCAGCTAAAACAGGCTTGTTGTTGTTGTTAAATCATGTCCGACCCATCGTGACTCCATGGACAACGTTCCTCCAGGCCTTCCTGTCCTCTACCATCCCCTGGAGACCATTTAAGCTCACATCTACTGCTTCAGTGACTCCATCCAGCCACCTCGTTCTCTGCCGTCCCCTTCTTGTTTTGTGCTCCATCTTTCCCAGCATCAGGCTCTTCTCCAGGGAGTCCTTCCTTCTCATTAGGTGGCCAAAGGATTTGAGTTTCCTCTTCAGGATCTGGCCTTCTAAAGAGCCGTCAGGGTTGATCTCCTCTAGGACTGACCGGTTGGATCGCCTTGCAGTCCAAGGGTCTCTCAGGAGTCTTCTCCAGCACCAAAGGCCTCCATTCTTTGGCACTCAGCCTTCCTTATGGTCCAACTTTCACAGCCATCCATTGCAACTGAGAAAACCGTAGCCTTGACTATGCACACTTTCGTTGGCAGATGTCTCTGCTTTTTAGGAAAACAGGTTCCCGAGCTCCGTTTTAGCTGCGACGGCCTCCTGCAACCCTCTGCCAGTGAAAGAGCTTGGGAGGACTGTGTGAGGCCCTCCCAAGCTCCAGTCTCAATGGCAGATGCACGGTGGGCCAGTCCTTCAATGTTTCCACGGCAGCTTTGTGGGCCATATCTAAGCACCCCTCAGGCTGGATCCAGCCTCTGGGCCTTGAGTTTGACACACCTGACCTGGAGTGTCTCAGCTGATGACAGGACAGCAGTGGCTTTGAAGAACAGACTGAAAAACACCCCTTGTTCATTCTCTAGTATTTGGGAGGGAGTAAAATCTCCTGTAGTTAAAAGTTTGGTGACATGGAAGCACCTCTCCTCTCCTCTCCTCTTCTGCTTTCTCTCCTCTCCTCTCCTCTCCTCTCCTCTCCTCCTCCTCTTCTTCTTCTTGGATCTGCCTTTAATGACCCACTACTTCTTGTCCAGCTTTGGATAATAGGTTGGCCCCCTCTTTCTCTCTGACAGTCCTTCAAAGGTTGGAATATAGCTATCATGTCACCCTTAATCTTTCTCTTTTTTAGACTAGACAAAACTAGTTCATCGTACCATTATCTTCTAGACATCTTATCATCTTTGTTGCTCTTGTCTCCACTCTTTCTAGGGTCTCAACCTTTTTTGGTGGGGGGGGGGTTATCATGGTGACCAGAACGTGTCCTACCCTCAGATGCTTTGGAGAATAGGTTGACTAAGAGGATAGGATCCATGAAATGATGATCATGGGAGTGGAATTTAAAGAGGGCCACCGATTCATCCTTAATGCACTTTAAAGTTCATTTTGTAAGGAGTGCAGAGGGTTTAAACGGTGGAAAATGGGGAAGAGCAGTTTTCATTTTTAACAGCTAACATGTCCGCCTCATGGATTTTAGGAGGCTGTTCTCCAAAAGCACAGTGAGGAACAAATTAAATTGACTATGTCCGGTCTGCTCACCTTCTGATACAATGAAAAACACGTAAGAATATTAAAAGCTCTTTCCATAAAAATAAAATAAATGGCCTGTTTTGAACATTCTACCATTTCCTCCAATTTCCCGTCCCTTAATTAAGGAACAGAAGTGAGATCCAACTCAGACACAAAAATATATGAGGTGTTCATTTCCTTAATGGCAAATGAATAAAACCGAGTAATAATACGACTCCAGTATAATCTTCAAATCTTTTGGCCAGAACTCAATTTATTTTATGGTACAAAGAATAGCACGAGACCACGAACATTTAATGGACAATGGTCTTCCTGTCTGAAGAACATTTTTGTGTTCCGTTACTCGAAATGTTAACTTTTCTATGCTTTTTTGGGGGGTTGTTTTCCTTTCGTTTTATTTAAACCATTTCAAAGCTCAGGGGCAAATACTAAAATGGCATCTATGTATCATGAAAGGAGAGTCATTGTGGTCAGCAGTGGGTTCCACATTTTGTTGCCACTGGTTTGCCACATGTGCACCTTCTATGCATGCCTTCCGCGCATACGCCCGGCCTCAAAACTATGCCTAAATAGGATGGCATAGAGCTGGTGAGGCTGGGCAGGTGGGCAATCTCTGCTACCGTTTCGCCCGAACTGGTACGAACCAGCTGAATACCACCTCTGATTGTGTTGCCTTAGAATAGAATAACAGAGTTGGAAGGAACCTTGGAGGTCATCTAGTCCAACCCCCTGCCCGGGCAGGAAACCCTACACCACTTCAGACAAATGGTTATCCAACATCTTAAAAATTTCCAGTGTTGGACCATTCACAACCTCTGGAGGCAAGTTGTCCCACTTATTAATTGTTCTAACTGTCAGGAAATTTCTCCTTAGTTCTAAATTGCTTCTCTCCTTGATTAGTTTCCACCTGTTGCTTCTTGTCCTGCCTTCAGGTGCTTTGAAGAATAGCTTGACTCCCTCTTCTTTGGGGCAGCCCCTGAGATATTGGGACATTGCTATCATGTCTCCCCTAGTCCTTCTTTTCATCAAACTAGACATACCCAGTTCCTGCAACCGTTCTTCTTGTCACATGCAATGCAGCTGAGGAAAAAAATAAAATAAAGACAGCTACTCCTCATCTTAGGACCACAACTGCGCCAAACATTTCTGCTGTTCTGTGAGGCAGCTGTTCCGTGAGTTTTTACTCATTTCACAACCTTCCTTCCCACACTTGTTAAAGGAATCCCTGCCACTGTTAAAGCCAACACGGGGATAGAATCAAGATTGTGTGAAGTGTTAATACCACTTTATAAGGCCTTGGTAAGGCCACACGTGGAATATTGCATTCAGTTTTGGTCGCCACAATGTAAAAAAGATGCCGAGACTCCTGAAAAAGTGCAGAGAAGAGCAACAAAGAAGATTAGGGGACTAAAACATATCAAGAATGGTTGCTCGAATTGGGTATGTCTAGAATGATGAAAAGGAGGACTAGGGGTGACATGACAGCAGCGTCCCAATATCTCTGGGGCTGCCCCAAAGAAGAGGGAGTCAAGCTATTCTCCAGAGCATCTAAGGGTAGGACAAGAAGCAATGGGTGGAAACTAATCAAGGAGAGAAGCAACTTAGAACTAAGGAGAAATTTCCTAACAGGAGGACAATTAATCAGTGGAACCACTTGCCTTCAGAAGTTGTAAATGCTCCAACACTGGAAGTCTTTAAGAAGATGTTGGATAAGCATTTGTCTGAAGAGGTGTAGGGTTTCCTGCCTAAGCAGGGGGTTGGACTAGAAGACCTCCAAGGTCCCTTCCAACTCTGTTATTCTGTTAATTTAGTCACCGGACTGAAGTGAATTTTACTTTCCCTTTGACTTACCATTATATAACATCGTGACAAGTCCCTATGATACCTAGATTTAAGAACTATGGGAATTATCTACAATGGTGCTTAAAACTTTAACCCCAACTTCTGAAGGCAAGTTATTCCATTGGTTGATTGCTCTCACCGTTAGGAAATTTCTCCTTAGTTCTAAGTTGCTTCTCTCCTTGGTTAGTTTCCACCCATTGCTTCTTGTCCTACCCTCAGGTGCTTTGGAGAATAGCTTGACTCCCTCTTCTTTGTGGCAACCACTGAGATATTGGAAGACTGCTATCATGTCTCCCCTAGTCCTTCTTTTCATTAAACTAGACATGCCCAGTTCCTGCAACCGTTCTTCATATGTTTTAATCTCCAGTGCCCTAATCATCTTTGTTGCTCTTCTCTGCACTCTTTCCAGAGTCTCAACATCTCTTTTTAATATTGTGGTGACCAGAACTGGATGCAATATTCCAAGTGTGGTCCAAATATTATTGTCCCCCCCCCCCCCAGTAAATCAATGGACCAGCATAATGTTTTTTTACTCATTTGTTTAATTCGTTCCTCCTTATTTAATTTTAGGACTTGGGTGGAAAACAGATTGCATTTTAGCTCATATTTATACAGAAGTCCTGAAAATGCATAAGGCTTTACAGCTTCCTCCCTCGATAGAGAGAAAAAAAATTAGTTTGTCCTGTCTTGATAAATTGGAAGAGACATGCAATCTAATATGGTGATATTCACCTCCCTGTTTAATTTAGTCTACAAATTGTTTAGGTGTCTTCTGAGAAAACAAGGGCAAAATAAATTAGTGGGAGGTTGATAATGTTTATTTCCCAAGCTATCTCTTAAACATTATACTACAGCATGAGAGATATCATGTGTATAAAAGAAGATTGGAAAAGATTCGACCCAGACGGCTAAAGAGCAATGACCCCAAATAAATTTACAGCGTTCCATACAATATACTCCTTCCTCTCAAACAAAAACAGCCATCACAAATATTCATAAAATTTCAGGACAATCTATCCAATAAAGTTCAATAGTTCAAGTGAAAAACAAAACAAAACATAGGGCTTATTTTATGTGCGCTGTGGAGTTTTATTTTGTATTCTTCATTTTGATTATAATTAGCTAAAGTTGGAGTACTCAGCTAAGGGTCTATGAGGTAAAGTTATAAATAAATACTATGTCAATTATAAAAGACGTTTTTCGGAAGTATAGATGCACTGAAATGACTCTCAATTTTCCGTTCCCTGTACTGATTCACCCTGTGGGGCAACAAAATTGATTCTAGTCTGAAAATATATTTTATTTTCCTCCCTTACCGTACTTAGAAATATTGCATGAAACAGCTGGACTCCACGCCGAGCTGTTCTTCCAAATCTAGAACCACAACTTCAGAACAAAATGAATTTATCATATTTTTCTTCATATTTTTAAGAATACGTACCCTGTTCCCCCCAAAATAAGACATCCCCTGATAATAAACCCAATCGGGCTTTTGAGCGCATGGCAATAAGGCCAAGCGCTTATTTCAGGGTTCAAAAAAAATATAAGATAGGGTCTTATTTTCAGGGAAACACAGTATTTTATTTTTGTCATCTCCCTCAACTCCAACATAACATTGTCACTGTTATAGAAATGTATATATTTATCCTTTACATCCTACGTGACTCAGTACCGCTTTCAGCAGAAAATTCTATTTCGTGAAAAAGAATTCCTGGAGAATCCTTTGCATCCATATTTGAAAAAAAGAAGAAAAGCACCACTAATTAAAACCTGAAATATAAACATTTAAAAAAAAATAATTTATATGCTGCCCTTCTCCGGAGACTCAGGGCGCCTTACAAATAGGATGGCATAGAGCCAGGAAGGGTGGGTGGGTCCACCTGCGATTCCGCTATCGGCCCGAATTGGCTAAATACAACCTCTGCTTCTTCATATGTTTTTGTCTCCAGGCCTTTAATCATTTTAATTGCTCTTCTCTGCATTCCCCCCCCCCCAAAGTCTCAACATCTTCTTTGTAATGATAATTTTGTTGGACTTTCTTAATCCACATCCAAGACTGGCTCGCATCTCCATTAAATCATTGTCCCTGGATTAGCCCTACAAGCAGTGGTGGGATTCAGTCGGTTCGCACTTATTTGGGAGAACCGGTTGTTAACTTTCTAAGCAGTTCGGAGAATCGGTTGTTGGAAGAAATCTTATTTTGTTTTTTTCCACTTTATACAGGGCTAATCCTGTAAGGAAGGCAGGAAGGAAACATTCTGGTGGTGTTTCTAGCCTAATCTTTATTGCCCTGCTTACAGAAACTGCCTCTCTGTTTAACCGTTGTTACATTGTAACAGCTAAGGCAAAGCGCCCACCGACCTGAGTGACGTTGAGTTGGCCACGCCCACCGGTTGTTAAATTATTTGAATCCCACCACTGCCTAAAAGCCAAGTTTGCAAGCTGTCAGTAAAGTTATTGAGAGGCTCAATAACCAACAGATAGGGAATAATTCCACACACACACACACTCTCAAAATGCACACATTTGTGGGATCTCTCTGGAACATTTGGATATTATTGCAAGAAGGAATGTTATTTTTCAAGTTCATTTCATTTCATAAAGTCCAGGATTTATTCTTTGGAGCACACCGGAATGACTCTTAGCGCTGTGTATTTTATTTCAATATTTGCAGAAACTGCATAAGCTGCTGGACCGATACAAATTCTCTAAGGCCTGTAGGAAGCCATGAATATAAATAAAGCAACGTTGTTCCTTGCTCCTTTGTAATTGCAAATGGTATAGTCAGCATATTTTATTTTTCTACAGATGATCAGGGCACCGGAGGCTAAAACATATGAAGAACAATTGCAGGAACTGGGTTTGTTTGGTTTAATGAAAAGAAAGATTATTGTACAAGTGAAAGTGTGTACATGGGTATTTATATGTATATATGTAAATACATAAATAAATATTAGAAGCATATGTATAAGAGATATAGTAGAATAAGGGAGGAAAAAATGTATAAGTACGAAATTTTTGACTGATGCAAAACTGTTGAAACGGAAAAAGTGTTAAAGCTTTCTTTTTGTTTTAAAAAAAGTTTAATAAAAAAAAGTAAAAGAAGGATTATGGGATGACACAGGAAAGCACTCTTCTAATATTTGAGGGGCTGTCACAAAGAAGAGGGGAGGGAGTCAAACTGTTCTCCAAAGTACCTGAAGGCAGAAGAAGAAGCCATGGATAGAAACTAAGGAAGGAGCTTAGTAATGACCGTATTTTTCGGAGTATAAGACACACTTTTTTCCTCCCTAAAAGGGGGTGAAAATTTAGGTGTGTCTTATACACAGAATGTAGCCCCGCCCACCCACAGGCCCCCACCCTTTGGCCCCTGCCTCCCAGCAGTTACCTCCTTGCAAGCAAACAGCAAGAAAAAACAGCTCCTTTCAGCTTCAGCACAGCCTAATTAGTACAAGTTGATTGGATCGGCCTCCCGACTCTCAGCTGATTTGCTCTCAGCTGTTTTGCGCAGGGCTCTGCTGCTTGCTGCAAGGAGGTAAATTGCTGGAGCAGATTTTTTTCCCCTTGTGCTAATCAAGCTATGCTGAAAATGAAAATGAAAGGAAAGCAGGCTGTTTGCTGTTAGCTGCAACAAGGCAAAATTGCTCAGAGGCAGATTTCTTTTTCTTCTTTTCCTCACCAAAAAAGGTAGGTGCGTCTTATCTCCGGTGTGTCTTATACTCCAAAAAATACAGTAAATAAGAGGGAAGCAACCCAGAACCAAGGAGAAATTTCCTGAAAGTGAGAACAATTAACCAGTGGAGTAGCTCCATATTTCTGGCTCCCAAGTCAAAAAGGCTAAATCTATTTGGAAAACTGTGAATCCTTGATGGAGAATGGGAAATGGATTTAATGCATCTAATTGAGGAATGATTTTATCTCATTCCTGGGAAATGGATTTAATGCAGGGAGGGGGAGAGATTGGCTTTAGAGACGGGACTTATTGTATTCAATCAATCAATCAGCAATTTATAAGAGATGGTATAAAGAAACAAGCCTAGATATTTGATCTGGCACTAATTAGGGTTAATATCTGGAATGGTTGGGGTTTGAACAGAGGCGGTATTAAGCCGGTTTGGACTGGTTAACCTGGTTGTAGAAATAGCAGGTTGGCGGGCCCCACCTGCCCCCGGCACTATGCCATCCTATTTAGGCATGTTTTTGAGGCCGGGCGCATGAGCAAAGCACATGCGTGGAAGGCTGGGCGCATGTACAGAAGGCAGGCGTGTGTGTGAACTGGGCATCTGCGCGGGGGACAAACCGGTAGTAACATAATGTAAAACCCACTGCTGAGTTTGAAGCTGTGGTAAATTTTCTGCGAATTGATTACAATAACGGTTTGTTAATGGAGAGCTTTGGAATGCCAAATTTGTCTTTCTCTTATTACCGTTCACAACTTTTATTACTTTTATATATTTAAGGTAAAGGTCAAGGTTTCCCTCACACATATGTGCTAATTGTTCCCGACTCTAGGGGGTGGTACTCATCTCCTTTTCAAAGCCGAAGAGCCAGCACTGTTTGAAGACGTCTCCGTGGTCATGTGGTTGGCATGACTCAACGCTGAAGGTGCACGGAATGCTGTTCCCTTCCCACCAAAAGTGGTCCCTATTTTTCTACTTGCATTTTTTTACGTGCTTTCGAACTGCTAAGTTGGCAGAAGCTGGGACCAGTCACGGGAGCTCACCCCATTACGCGGCATTAGGGATTCGAACCGCTGAACTCTGCACAACTTTCGATCGACAAGATCAGCATCTTAGCCACTGAGCCACCACATCCCTTTTTTATATAGTTACATATTCACAATTATTGTTTTTTTTCCCTGTTAACCATTTTGTTATTAATATATATAACTAACAGGTTAACAATTTGTAAGCAGATTTAGTGGCTTAACAGTTTAAAATTCTTTGGCGTTGCTTTGGAAGGGGTGAGAGACCCACATTGCTGTAGTATATTAATCGATATTCAACTAGGAAGGGTGTTATATGTATATGTGTTATTTTTAAAAGACACCTGTTTTTAATGGGGTTTTTTTGTTATGCTTTTTTCTTTTTTCAACATTTTTTGAGAGCAGGCAACAAAATTTCATTTTTAATATGTGCCACAAGAAAAAATTGTCGGGCATGTCATGTCGGGCCCTAAAAACTTACTTTTTTCAGTTAGCTAGGCTGGCCTGATTTTATGTTGATTTTAAAGTTTGACATTGATTTTAATTGAAATGTTTTAAATTATGGGCCAAATTTATTCCATTACTTTTAAAATTATTTTAACTTTTGTGTACAAATGTTTTTACTTCGGCTGTTCACCGCCCTGAGCCCGAAAGGAGAAGGGCAGTATATAAATGTAATAAAAGATAAAGAAAGATAAAGATTGTCAGAGCGGCAATCAGCCCTGTTACCTTGCATGGGGTAATTGCCCTCATTTTGAGTTGGATCGTGACTTTTATCCTTCTGTATACTTTGATAAATAAAACCGGAATACATCTTCTAATTAAACTCATATTTATTGTAAGAAAATAAAGACATCTCACTATCTAAATTAGATTACATGTTGGCAAAGAATCCCCAGCCAGACCTTAGCTGGCTGGAGAACAAAGGAAAGTTTCTAGAAGAAGTGCAAAGGAATGCGGACATGCGTAGTAGGTGCTGATAAGAAACTTGGCAAACTACGGTAAGTCTGACAGTCCAGAAATAATAGCTCTGCTGGTAAATATAAAAACGCAGTGACAAAGATGTCATGAGAACGGCTGACGGTTGGATTCTGAAATATCTCCTGGATGGAGAATTAGTGCAGGAGGAACGCCTGAGAGGGAGACTACAGCTGCGATATAAGGATATCTGCAAGAGGGACCTAAAGGCCCTGGGAATGGACATTAACAACTGGGAAACCTTGACCTCCGATTGTTCAGCTTGGAGGCTAAAGACGCAGCATGGCCTTCTCCATTTCGAAGAGACACTTGTTTGGCCTGCTGAGGCAAAGAGGCAGTCCCGGAACCAGTGAAATCTGGGGGATGGGCAGGGGACAGAATGGATCTGCCCTCAGTGTGGAAGGGATGGCCACTCTCGAATTGGCCTTTTTAGTCACACTCGATGCTATTTCCAGAGCACGATACCATAGTCTCTTGAGACTGAAGGATGCCAATGAAATAAGAAAAAAAATGACAATAAAGTTTATCTTATCTATTTTGGCATATTGTATTTTGATCTTTGATATTGTATTTTGATCTTTGATCTTTGATCTTTGATATTGTATTTTGATCTTTTTTGAATAAACTAAAATATTTTGTGGGGGGAAAAAAGAATTGTGAGTCCTTAGCAAGTATGAGACAGAAGCGGATTAATTTACAGCGTTGGATTGGATTCAGGGGTGGGATTCAGACGGTTCAGGCAAATCGGTAGTAGCAACTTGCGGGTTTATTTAGCCATGTTTTCTAAGCTGTGTGTATGCGTGCAAGCTGCACTCACATTTTCGGTGCTGGGTGACCCCGTTGTTAAATTATGTGAGGCCCACCTCTGATTGGATTAATTATGGATGGATATTTATAACAAAAGATACAATACACAAAACAAAGTGCAATTATCTACAAAACTACATTAGGCTCCTTAAACAGAGTTTTTAAAAGAACCTGTTTAACAAGAGGAACAAAACGAGTCTGTTCAGAAACCAATTATCCACGAAGAAGGAGATATTAATTAACAGCATTCTTCCCTGTGTGTAAGCGTAATCCTAATAAGGAAATATCATATTTAAAATGCAAAGGGACGTTATCCAATTTGTCATCCTCTGTGGATATAGTTTTATTCCATTTAGCTATGGAGACATTGCATTTTATAATGGAATAACAGAAATACAATAGTCAAAAGTAATTACTGTATTTCTCGGGCTATAAGACGCACCGGAGTATAAGACGCACCAAGATTTTGAAGGGGGCTTGTTTATGGCCTCCAGAGGGCTTCCAGAGTCTGGGGAGGCCATTTTCACCCTCTTGGAGGCTCGAGGAAAGCTTCCGGAGTCTGGGGAGGGCAAAAACGCCCCCCCCCACCTTGGTGCAGGAGGCCAACTAGGCCACGCCCACCATGGCCACTCCCACCCAGCAACCGGGCTGAGAGAACCTCTTGCTAAAATTTTTGAAGCCCACCCTTGATGCTATCCCTCTGTTGATGCTGCCTAACTCACCGAGGGACAATTCAACAATTTTTATTTCATTATTTACAATAAGTTAAAAGATACAGGTAGTCCTCGACTTGCAAGATTTCATTTAGCGACCGTTCACAGTGACCACGGTATTGAAAAAAATGACTCAGGACCATTTTTATTTTTATCACCATTCCAGCAACCCCAAGGTCTCTCTCTCTCTCTCTCTTTCTCCATCCATCCATCATCTATCTATCGATCCATCATCCATCATCTATCCATCATCTATCCATTATCTATCTATCTATCTATCTATCTATCTATCTATCTATCTATCTATCTATCTATCTATCTATCTATCTATCTATCTATCCATCCATCCATCCATCCATCTAGTGGTGGGATTCAGGTCTGGTTCGCAGCACTTCGGGAGAACCAGTTGTTAACTTTCTGAACAGTTTGGCAAACTGGTTGTTGGAAGAAATCATTAGGGCAGAGAACTGGTTGTTAAATTACTTGAATCCCACCACTGTATCTATCTATCTATCTATCTATCTATCTATCTATCTATCTATCTATCTATCTATCTATCTATCTATCATCTAATCATATCTCTCTCTCTCTCTCTCTCTCTCTCTCTCTCTCTCTCCCGCTCTGTCTCTGTCTTTCCATAAGCTTGAATTTTAACGGAACACTACATATAGCGCTTATCTAAAGATAATTTGTTTGGCAAATTCGAAGTGAAACCATTGGCTCTCTTTATAACATTTGACTCTTAATTCACATTAATTAGTTTTCTCATGAACCGAGAAAATCACGAGTTCTTATAATATTTGAACGCCTTCTTTCAAAACCGAGGCTTATCTGACGTTTTCAATAGCGTACAGAAAATAGGTTCCTTGGCTTGATCCGAAAGAAAGACAGGCGAAGCTCAGGAAAAAAAAACTGCAATAAAACTGCAACCATCTAGGGATTTAAATCCAATAACTCTGAAGTCCAAGCAACAAGTTCGTATCAAGATTTTGCTTAACATAAAATGGAGACACCCTGGTATTATTCCGGCATTGTAGACAACTCAGACGGAATGAAAATTAAAGTTGAATAAGACAGCAACAAAAAGAAAAAGGACAAGGGAGTTCAATTTTCGGAGTAATACAATATTAATAAAAGCTGGAATCATCGTTCTGAAACTTCCTTTCAGAAATATCAGAATTGTGGTACGTTTGTAACAAGATAAAAAGGACTATAGAAGTGCGGCATATGGATCAGTATAAATACACTGCAGTGTTTGAGGTGAAGGAAAGATGAAAAGATCCTGATATACAGACCAACCCTTCAGAGGAAATAAGGACGGATAATGGATATCGATTAATTATCTCATTAAAAAAAATAAGAAGAAGGAGATGCTATTACGGATTTTGTTCAGTCAGAAATACTGAATCCTTCTGGGGCAACACACAAACTTTTTCACAACCGGAATTCCAGATGAGAAGGAAGGATTCAACCGCAGGTATAACTTAAAAGAAATAAAATTGTAGTTACTGTGGTGACCACGATTGAGCCCATAATTTCTGTTGTTAAGCGAGGCATTTTTTAAAAATGACTTTTGCCACCATTTTATGACCTTCCTGGCCACAGTCGTTAAATGAGCAACACGGTTGTTACATGGATCTGGCTTCCCCATTGACTTTGCTTGTCAGAAGGTCACAAAAGCGGATCACATATACATATACACGCACAGATACTCATACATACACATACAGTACACACATATACACAAATACACATGCACCAGTGGTGGGTTGTCCCCGGTTCGGACCGGTTCTCAAGAACCGGTAGTAAAACCAGCAGGAGGCTCCGCCCACTAACCTGGACATCATCATAAGTGATCTGCGCATGCGCGAAAGCTTTTGCTCATGATCCGTGCGGGGTGCGGTAGTAAAGGTAAGTAGAATTCACCCCTACATCAGAGCTGAGTTTCAGCAGGTTCTGACCGGTTCTGGAAAACCGGTAGCGGAAATTTTGAGTAGTTTGGAGAACCAGTAGTAAAAACTCTGACTGGCCCCGCCCCCATCTATTCTCTGCCTCCCGAGTCCCAGCTGATTGGAAGGAAATGGGGATTTTGCAGTAACCTTCCCCTAGAGTAGGGAGGGAATGGAGATTTTATGGTATCCTTCTCCTGCCATGCCCACCAAGCACACCCACCAAGCTATGCCCCGCCCACCAAGCCATGCCATGCCCACCAAGCCACACCCACAGAACCGGTAGTAAAAATTTTTGAAACCCACCACTGCCCTACATACACATAGATACACAACGCACACACATATACTCGTACACACACATACAGTACATACATATACACAAATACATCTCACTCACTCACACAAACACACACACATATACAAATACACATACCAGAGGTGGGTTTTAGCAGGTTCTGACCAGTTCTGGAGAACCGGTAGCAGAAATTTTAAGTAGTTCGGAGAACCGGTAGTAAGAATTCTGACTGGCCCCGCCCCCATTTATTCTCTGTTTCCCGAATCCCAGCTGATCGGTAGGAAATGGGGATTTTGCAGTATCCTTTACCCTGGAGTGGGGTGGGAATGGAGATTTTACAGTATCTTTCCCCTTCCACGCCCACCAAGCCACGCCCACCAAGCCACACCCACAGAACCTGTAGTAAAAAAATTTTGGAAACCCATCACTGATACATACAGTATATACATATACATATATACATACACACAATGATGCAATTTAAGTAATTTAACAACTGGTTCTTCCTAATGACCAGCTGGGTAGGCATGGTTGAGGCGTGTGTGTGTGTGTGTCATGTGACTAAGTGGGTGTGGCCAACTCAATGTCATTCATGGAAAGGTGGGGTGGTGCAGGCAGGCCGAAGTGGCGGTGGCAATGGCTGAAGTCTTAGTGCGGGAGCGAAGCCATTGTGCATCAACAGCATTCCATTTTTGGCCCAGTACATTTCCGCTCAAGGCAGCACTCCCCTCCCGCCACTTTGGGCTCGGAGCTGTAAGTCGCATCTGGGAAGCACCGCGGTGGACAGAAGCAGCTGGGTCTGATTCTCCGGCACCTCATCTCTTCCTGGGTCTTGCTGTCTAACAGTCAGGGGTTTTTAAAAAAGATTTTTGCAGCAGGAAATGGAGAGTGGCTACTTTCAGCCTTTGTTGATGCAGCTGGGCACGGACGCCTCCGTCGCTTGGGGAGATGTGCAACCTGCTCTCCGCCTTGAGACACTGGCCTGCCGTGTTCGCCACCGCTGCCTCATGGCCTGCCCGCTGACCTGACACCGCTGCTGTTGCCAGGGGCAAGTGGGGCAGGGTCATATTGTGGCTCTGCGTTGTAATGGGCTCCATGAGGGGGAGGGGACCCTATCTCCTCCATTGTGAAGTGCACTAAATTTCACTGTGCTGCACAAGGCGCTGCGAGAGCAGTAGGCAGGCCACTTCAGCCATGAGGTAGCAACAGCAGCAGTGGCAGTGGCAGTGCAGGTCGGGTCAGATCAGCGGGCAGACCATGAGGTGGCTGCAGCAATGAACACAGTAGGCCATTGTCTTGGAGTGGAGAGCAGGTTGTACGTCTCCTCAAGTGACCAAGGTGTGTGTGCTCAGTTGCACCAACAAAGGCGCGTCCCCATCTTGCTGCAACAGCGCCATTACCTCACTCCAGCCAGCGAGAGCTATGCTATTCCTTGCACCACTTCTTGTATTACCCTCTACGGCGGAGATTTTCAGCCCCACCCAGAGCAAGACTCCCTCCCCTGCCATTGCCCTTACCTTTTCAGGGCAGGTGAGGAGTGGCGGGGAGGGGAGGGATGAGGGGCAGGGCCAGCCAGTAGTGGGACCAGCCGGTTCGCCGAGCTGAGCAAAAAGTTAACAACTGATTCAGGTGAACCAGTGCGAACCGACTGAATCCCACCACTGCATATATACATATACATATACATATACATATACATATACATATACATATACATATACATATACATACACATACACATACACATACACATACACATACACATACACATACACATATACCCATACCCATATACATACACATACATACATATGTATATACTTATTGTATACATGCAAACCTATTTTCCTACAGAGATGTTAGCTGAAGTTGAGACATATATATATATATGTGTGTATGTGTATGTGTATGTGTATGTGGATGTGGATGTGGATGTGGATGTGGATATGGATATGGGAGCACAGATTTGCGCAGATCACCCATGATGATGTTGTGGCGGGTGGGTGGAGCCTCCCGTCGGTTTTACTACCGGTTTTATAGAACCGGACCGAACCGAGAGCAACCCACCACTGGTATACACACACACACATACATATTTCTGCAGAGATGCAGGATGCAATATACATATTGCTATCCACTAAATACAAACTGCCAACTGTGGGCCTTTTACCTGTTTCCATCTTGCTGTCTTGTGCCGCCGGCCCATCCGGAATGACGCTCTTCACCTGGAGAAATTCGTCGGGCTCGTCCCCACCGATGATGGTAAATCCAAAGCCCATATTGCTTTTCTTGAGGGTTGTGCTGAGGAAGGTACCTTTCAGCTGGGAAGCGTCCCGGGTGAAGAGGGGTTTTTCTACATGAGCCAACACAAAGGGAGACATGAGACGCTTGGGTTGCCCCCCGCGGTTGTGGACGCGCGCACACAGACACACGCAAGAGCTGGGTTTCACACAGTGCAGCGAAAGCAGCAGCGGGGACAAAGTGGCGTTTGTACGAGTCGAAGCAAAGTAAAAGTGCAAGCATTTTGAGAGAACCAAGAATATTAGTGAGTTGTTATTATTATTTTTTTTCTACGTCAAGCTAAATTAACCAGCAAGGGTAGGATTCGTTTATCTAAAGTAGCCTCCCGTTCGGACTCTTAATGAATTATCTGTTCATTCAGAGTTGGGATTTTTGGAAAGGTGAGAAACTGGCCGGATGGTGACTTCTCAATTTAATCAAACTATTGCGTCAAAAAAAAATTGTTTGCAAAAACAATTGGAAGACGGACTTCTCAATCACACAAAGGGGGGCCGCATGCATACGTTAGAACGTGTGTGTTCATTTCAGCACGTTTTCATTTCTCCACAAGCGTGAGTTTTAGTTCTCTGGCTGGTTCAACCATCCAGGAATCCACCTTTAGAGGGACCCCTTGAAAAGGGCGGCAAAATGAGTAAACCTCAGCGGATCAACCGGTGCTTCACGAAGTGATCAGATCACGGGATGTGTGAGGGGGGGGGGAAAGCTAGGTGTTCGAGGGTTTTTTTTTTCCAGGGGTGGGGCAAGAATTCAACACACTACTTTTGATAAAAGTGCAGCCCTGGTAAACAGCAGCACTCGGACGTACCATACAATCTGTACATTCCAGCAATGTCCCGCCGATATTGAGACAGGTCGCTCACACTGCGAGACCTCTGAGGAGCAAGGCGCGGGTGAACATGTTTGGGCCTAGGTAAGGTTGAAGAGGCGTTGTCTACTGATATAAAGAAGAAGAAGCCTCATTCTTTGCGTAGACTCTTAGGTCAAAAATCTCTGCACCAATACAGACTGTTAATCACCCTTCGTTCCATTTGCGTGCATTAACTTAGTCACGGCTAACATATGCATTGTTCATTCTCCCGCCAAACAGAGCATTGAGTCACCTTGCGCAGGTTGGCAAGGCAAGGTAATAAAATCTCGTTCGACTTTTAGCTCAAGAGGTGAGGTTAAAAAAAGAAAGAAAGAAAAGGAAAGAGTTCCTTGAATGGAGCTCAACATCTGGGTCAATACACGTTTATGTCAATGTGTCGCATCCATGGGTCACTGCCTTCTTGTTGTAGGTTCATAGTTGCCTACACCTGGATGGCTTCCCACCTTAGTGCCAAGCAGATCTGTATCTACTTAGCTTTTTCCATCCTTGGCTAAAGGTAAAGGTTTCCCTCGCACATATGTACTAGTCGTTCCCAACTCTAGGGGGTGGTGCTCATCTCCATTTCAAAGCCGAAGAGCCAGCGCTGTCCAAAGACGTCTCCGTGGTCATGTGGCCGGCTTGACTCAACGCCAAAGGCGCACAGAACACTGTTCCCTTCCCAGCAAAGATGGTCCCTATTTTTCTACTTGCATTTTTAATGTGCTTTCAAACTTCTAGGTTGGCAGAAGCTGGGACAAGTCATGGGAGCTCACCCCGTTACGTGGCACGAGGGATTCGAACTGCTGAACTGCCAACCTTTCGATCGACAAGCTCAGTGTTTTAGCCACTCAGCCACCATGTCCTTCGCTAGGATGGTCCATTTACTGTGGAATTAACCCATAGAGAAACTCTTCCATGAGACTCCTATGCTTATCTCTAGAGCCGTGGTGGCGCAGTGATTAGAGTATTGCAGGCTGACACTGTCCACTGCCAAGAGTTCGATCTTGGTCAGCTCAAGGTTGACTGAACCTTCCATCCTTCCGAGGATGATAAAATGAGTACCCAGATTGTTGGGGGCAATAGACTGACGTTGTAAACTGCTCAGAGAGGGCTATAAAGCACTGTAGAGCGGAATATAAGTCCAAGTGCTATTGCTATTATCTTCTCAGATAACCAAGGCCAGTTGAATCGCTTGTGCCCTTTACCCAAGTGCCATTTGGTTGCTAAGATCTGTGTAGATTAAACATTTGATCAGAACTAGGTCAGGAGGTAGAAGAAGAAAGAAAAACATCATTTTTTCTTAGGTCATCTAAAACAAATAAATAAAGCTGTTCTTGGTCCCCAGATCAGTGTCTCTCCTGTGGGCGATTGGAGTTTGGAAAGAATGAAATAACCTCCCCCTTTCCCTGGGCCAATCTTGGTCCCTTCTTTATCTCACCCTCCATGTTTGCAACTAAAGGAAAAAGAGAACATACACAAATTTAGTATCAGTTGTGTACGGAGGACAACGGGACCCAAAGAACCAACTGAGGTCATCCAAGAACTGTGGTGGCACAGTGATTAGAATGCAGTATTGCTGGCTAATTCTGCCCACTGCCAGCAGTTCAATTCTCGCCGGCTCAAGGTTGACTCAGCCTTCCATCCTTCCAAGGTCAATAAAATGAGGACCCAGATTGTTGGGGGCAATGTGCTGATCTGTAAACCGCTTAGAGATGGCTTTAAAGCACTGTGAAGTGGTATAAAAGTGCTATTGCTATCTCCGCCATGGTGGCATAGTGGTTAGAATGCAGTATTGCAGGCTAATTCTGCCCATTGTCAGCAGTTCGGTCCTGACTGGCTCAAGGTTGACTCAAGTCATCCATCCTTCTGAGAACGATAAAACTAGAACCCAAATTATTGGGGGCAATTTGCTGACTCTGTAAACAACTTAGAGAGGACTATAAAATCATTGTGAAGCGGTGTATAAGTGCTACTGCTATTGTTATCTACCCATCGGAAGTCACTCTTTCCTGGCGTGTATGCTAAGAAAGACAAGATTGGAGTTTTAGTTAACCTCGATTTTGTGATTTTGCTTCCTAAAATGACTTGTGCTGCTCCCCTGGGACTCAATAATCTGTCTCTAGTTGCATCTGGATAACCGTCTTACTATTATTTTGAATTAGCTCTTTCTCATTCTGTCTAGCAAAACAAATCTTACCAGATAACATGTTATAGCTTTGTTTAAATAGACGGGAAAAGAATTTTTTCCCCTCACATTGAGTTAGAAAAGCTTACCACGGCAACATTTAAGAAAGCTATTTAAACCCGTACTTTATACTCCATTCCTAACTAGTTTTGGAATTTTAGGAACAGATAATTAGCCACAATCTTTCAATATTTTTTTGGGGGGGGGAAAGGAAAAAAAAATTAGAGGTTTCCTATATATATTCACATCTTCAAAACAGTGTCACAGGTATCACACCAAACTTCATAGAACTGGTCCCTTCTGAATGGTGTGCACTGAGGTGATGGTGTACCTCGGAAAGTTTGAACTGGCAAAGGCTTGGTTCCAAGTTCGGCGTTGGGCATGGTACGGTGTTGTAACTTCCTTTTGGCTTCCAAAACAGGATTTTCAAATTGGGTCCTCCTATTTATGTGGCTGAAAATATAAAGAAACCCATTGTCAACCGAAGCGATCCCTTTCAAAAAACAAAAACAAAAAAAACCAAGGCCTCGTGAAAACCTGAGTTGACCGGACTTCAAGAAGGAGACCTATTTTCTATGCCAATTAAAGTATTGCTTAGCACATTGTAAGCCGCCCTGAGTCTTCGGAGAAGGGAGGCATATAAATCAAAAAAAAAAAAAAAAAGAAGTAGTGATGTCATGACACGACGGATGAAAACCATCTACTGGTGTCCGTCATGCCAAGCCGTCATGCCACGACATCCTGACCCAAACGACAGGTATGGATTTACGTCACAGGGTTGCACCTTCAAGGCTTAATTATGTGTGAAAAAGAATTACACGTCAATGACGTGTAAGTAGCTTTCCTCCAAAGGCAATAGCGTCAGAGTTTAGGCAGCGTAAATAGTATTCTGAGATAAACCCAGGAGCAAAACCCAGGACACAGCACACAGAGCCTTTTAGTATAACTAACGATGGTTTTATCTACAGTGAAATATTTACAAATTTATGCGTGGTTAAATACCTTTACAGCTACAGATACAACAAAGAGCAATGATACACACGACGAGAGAACAAGAAGTACCATGAATGAGGAGAAGGCTCGAGGAGAAGGAGCGCCCTCTAATGACTTCCTTTATATAGGCAGCTTCTGACCCAGCTTCTTAAAGTGACAGTAACTCTGCTGCCTCATTCTATTGCGTCAGCTTCCAGCTGCGCCCACTTACAGCTTCCCATCAGCTTACAACTTTTAACTCATTAAATCCTGACAAATAGAAAGAGCTAAAGTATCAGGTATGAAAGATCAGGTTCACCTGTGAAGGTTCAATTAAAGTACTTCATTGCTAAAAGCCTATGAACAGGAATCTGCTCAACTGATAGGAGTTAGATAAGGATCTACAGAATTCAAGGGGGGGGGGGAGGTTGGACTTGTGACTGCGTAGGGATTCTAGGCCAATTCCTCTTTTCACTCCACCCCCAGGTTCTGCCATTCCTTCTCCTACATATGGAGTATTAATAGTCAAGAGCAGGGGTCAGCAACCTGTGGGTCCGGAGCTGCATGCGGCTCTTTGGGCCCTCTGCTGTGGCTCTCTGTCAGGTGATCCCACAATTGGCTGGCCCCGCCCCTCATCCTCCCCTCCCAGTCACTCCTCGTCTGGCCTGAGAAGGTAAGGGCGATGACAGGGGATGGAGAAGCGGTCAAGGCAGAGACAGAGAGATACAAAGGGGGGGGGGGGAGGGAGAGAGATGTAAAAACGATTTTGTGGTTCCTGGTGTTTTTTAACAACTAGTTCTCTGCCCTAATGTCCGGCTGGGTAGGCATGGCTAGGGGGAGGTGGTCATGTGACTGGTGGAAGTGAGTGACATCGAGTTGGCCACACCCACCCAGGTTTTGTGGCTCCTGGTGCTTTCTTTTCTGTGGGAAACGGGTCCAAATGGCTCTTTGAGTATTTAAGGTTGCAGACCCCTCATCAAGAGTATCAATGTAAATCACAGGATGGATTTATCTGATGGAGAACTTGAATAAATCTTAGAAGCCAGGAAGACTAGAGTTGATTGGCAAAAAAACCCCACATTAGAGAGAATTGTTCTTGTTATCCAATAGGCATCAGGCAGTGGTGGGATTCAGCCGGTTGTCTCCGGATCGGGCAAACCGTTAGCAACGACTGTGGGAGACTCCGCCCACCCACCCAGATGTAACACATGAGTACTACGCATGTGTAGAAGGCAAATGTCTGTGCATGCACTCACATTTGCGAACATGTAGTGAATCCCACCTCTGGCCTCAGGCAGCTTTCAAAGAAGCTGTTGTGTACTTGGGTTGTTTAGAAATATGCCAACAGCAAATAGACATATTACACAGGATATGCCTGATTGCTTTCCAAAGTTCTTGAGACTTAGTTTCCTTTCAGTGAGGGAAAGAGTTGATACAAATAACAAGCCAATTCTCTTCTTTCATTTTTTTTTAAAAAGCGAATTGTAAAATGCTGAAAATAACGACCGGCTACAATCCCAGGTCATACCCGTAGTTTGTTTAGTGACTGCTGAAATATCACTGATAAAAGTGGCTTATGACCGTTTTTCACACTTAAGACCTTTGTAGCATCCCCATGATCACATAATCGAAGTTCAGAGGCTTGGCAACGGACTCATACTTATGACCGTTGCTGTGTCCCCACGGTCATGCGATTTCCCCTTTTGTGACCTTCTTTCCATGGGGAAAGCCAGATTCATTTAACAACCGGGTTACTAATTTATCAACTGTGGTGATTCCCTTAGCACAGGAGTCAGCAATCTGGGGCTCTGGAGCCGCATGTGGCTCTTCCACTCTTCTGCTGTGGCTCTTTGTCATTCAAAATATGTGTCACAACCGGCAATGTGTGACACCTGCTGGCATGCAATTTACTGAGCTTTTCAACCCCTGGTAGGCCAACCATGGATAAATCCAAGAAAATAAAAGTTTCAGAAGAAAAACAGAATGTTTAATTCAACTACATATGCTAGATTTGTGGCTGCTCAAGAAATAGTCAGGCACGGGAAGGGTTTTGTGGCTCCCGTTGTTTTCTTTTTCTGTGGGAAATGGGTCTAAATGGCTCTTTGGGTGTTTAAGGTTGCAGACCCCTGCCTTAGCAATTGTGGCAAGAGAGGTAAAATGGGGGCAAAACTCACTTAATCTATGTCTCACTTAACAACATAAACTTCTGGTTCAATTGTGGCCATAAATTGAGGACAAGCTGCAGATGTAATCGTATGTTGATTGTTACCATTGTATTTTGTTTGCCATCAGGAATAATGGCCCTTTCCCTTGAAAGCTATCCAGAGCCTGGATAGCTCAGCAGACTACAAGCATTGTGATTAGCACCAGCCGTCTGCAATTACTGTAAGTTCGACTCTCACCAGGCTCAAGGTTGACTCAGCCTTCCATCCTTTCTAAGGTAGGTAAATTGAGGACCCAGTTTGTGGGGGCAATAAGCTGACTTTGTATAAAATATACAAAAGTACGAAGGCTATTGCTTAACGCATTGTAAGCCACCCTGAGTCTCCGGAGAAGGACGGCATATAAATCAAATTTTTAAAAAAACCAAAAACAAACAAACAAACAAAAAAACAAAACCCCTGACCTGGATGACTGAGAACCTCTACAGACTTTTAGCTATACAATTTGGGATGAAGACCCTTGGAGTGGTGTGGGAGGAGAAATGGATTTCCAGAAGGAAAAATGGCAGACTACAGGAATCATTTGCACCACTCAGGTGGCCCTGAGGACAGGTATAAACCTCCAAGTGGCCTCAACAACTTCCTAAAAGGATGCAAATGACCAGCTGCCTGCAAGGAATATAAATCCTTCCATCCTCCACCATCCTGTCAGAGCTGAAGAAGTTTCTTGGATGAGAAGCGAAACATCTTCAAACACACACACACACACACACACACGAAAGTCCAATTGCCTCCTGAAAAAAGCACCTTTGGGATAACCATGACCTGGGTGACTGAGAATCTCTACAGACTTACACTGAAGCATTTCCCCTCCTCCTGCTCTTTTGTACAGACAAAGGGTCTGGCCCAATGAATTGAACGTTCTCCATTCCTGCACATTATTTTCCTGTGATTTGCCCCATGCTGCTTCCCCTCTGTCTTCCTTGCTTCGGTGAGTTGCAACTATCTGCTCACAAAGTCCTTTGTTATATCACATCCGTTATCCGCGGCGCACCGCATGAATTATATGGGCTAATACTTATTGAAAGTGATATTTTGGACCGGTGATTTATTGGGTTGAGCCACGTGCCTTGGATATATTCTGCTCGGATGATCAATGGTCAGTATGAGAGGCATGGAGTGTGGAGACAATGACCTCTAAGGTGGATTAGTTCAGGAGAAGGAAGGAAGGAAGGAAGGAAGGAAGGAAGGAAGGAAGGAAGGAAGGAAGGAAGGAAGGAAGGAAGGAAGGAAGGAAGGAAGGAAGGAGGGAGGGAAGGAAGAATGGATGGAAGAAAGGAAAGAAGGAGGCAAAGAAGTAAGGAAGGAGACAAAGATGGAAGGAAAGAAGGAAGAAGGAAGGAAGGAAGGAGGCAAAGAAGGAAGGAAAAAGACAGAATTAAGAAAAGAAGGAAGAAGGAAGGAAGAAGGCAAAGATGGAAGGAAAGAAAGAAGAAGGAAGGAGGCAAAGATGGAAGGAAAGAAAGAAGAAGGATGGAGGCAAAGATGGAAGAAAAGAAAGAAGAAAGAAGGAAGGAGGCAAAGAAGGAAGGAAGAATGAATGGATGGAAGGAAGGAAGGAGGCAAAGAAGGAAGGAAGGGGACAAAGATGAAAGGAAAGAAGGATTTCCTTCCCTTCCCTTCCCTTCCCTTCCCTTCCCTTCCCTTCCCTTCCCTTCCCTTCCCTTCCCTTCCCTTCCCTCCCCTCCCCTTCCCTTCCCTTCCCTTCCCTTCCCTTCCCTTCCCTTCCATTCCATTCCATTTAGTCTGCAAGGAAGAAAAACAAATCTATTTGGCATTCTAGAGGGTATTCACCTAACCTTTGATTTCGTTGTCCCTTTTAAAACACAAAATCTTTGGATGACATGAGCTGCCCATTTTCCTTCCCAAACTACATATTTCGAGTCTAACACTGCATGATAAAAGTGACCAGGCCATGCTTCTCTTGAGACTAACAATGACTTCCTAAATGTATATAGTGGGAATTTGTAAAATAGGTTTAATGCCAGGAAAGAGGTTATCTTAACCCAGAGTTGCATTAGCAACTCTCACCCCTCGCTCCTTTTCACTTGTTTCCTTTTCACAAATTTTACTTTTGCTCCACTTATCAGGAGAAGCTTTCTGATGGCCTAAATTGCGCTGCCAGTGACACCTAAGTTACATTTTTGGACGGAGAAGAAAAGGCAAGCATTTTCAAGATTTACATTGACCGGGGGGTGGGGGTGGAGGGAAGCGTTATTTTGCAAAGGAGCTTCAGAGACTGCAGGATGAGTTTAAAAGATCCCTATGACTAACTTAAAGGCACTTTTGAAGACTGTGTTAAATTACCGGTCGAACCGGTAGTTTAAAAAAGCTACGATCTGACAATCAGCTGTGCTGCACGGTTTAGCTTTGCTAGAAAGCAGCATTTCCTGTTTTCTAGCAAAGCTAAGCCATGTGGCACAGCTGATCCCCCCCTTCGCTGTTCTACTTACCTTCTCAAGCCTCCTTTTGGTGTGTGCTGTGCAGACGCATGAACAGTATATGCCAGAAGGAAGCTTGGGAAGGTAAGTAGAACAGCGGGGTGGGGGATCAGCTGTACTGCATGGATTAGCTTCGCTAGAAAGTGGGATTTCCTGTTCTCTAGCAAGCTAAACTGCCCGGCACAGCTGATCATCAGATCATAGCATTTTTAACTACCAGTTCAACCAAACTGGTAGTTTTTTAAGCTATTGATTCAACTGAACCAGTAGTTTAGTTGAATCGATTTCAATTTCATTTTTAACTTGGTGGAGCCTTGGTGGAGCAGTGGACTAAAACAGCAGTCTAAAGTGCTGTTAAAGTAGCACTTAGCTGCCCAGCTGCCTGCAATTACTGTAAGTTCGAATCTCACCAGGTTCAAGGTTGACTCAGCCTTCCATCCTTCCGAAGTAGGTAAAATAAGGACCCGGATTGTGGGGGCAATAAGCTGACTTTGTATAAAAAAGAACACTGCTTGGGGGGGGGGGGGCAAAAGCCCTACTAAGCAGGTATATACAAAAGTATGAAGGTTATTGCTTAACGCATTGTAAGCCACCCTGAGTCTTCGGAGAAGGGCAGCATATAAATCGAACCAATAAAATAAAATAAATCGAACCAATAACTACCAGTTCGAATGAACTGGTAGGGGTTTTTTTTAACTACTGGTTTGCCTGAGCTGATAGTTTTTATCACTACTTGTTCGCCCAAACTGTAGCAAACCGGTAGCATTTCACCCCTAGTCAGGGGTCTCCAAATTTGATAACTTTAAGAGTTTTGGACTTCCACTCCCAGAATTCCACATGGCTGGCTGAGGAATTCTGGGACTTAAAGTCCACAAGTCTTAAAGTTGCCAAGTTTGGAGATTGCTGGTGTTAGGATATGAATGCTTTCCTGCCTATGGTTTGGGGGGAAAACATGGGGACAGATTTATTAGAAGATCCAACTTCAAATAGCTTCTTACAACAGGTGCAAAATCTCCTCAAAGGTGCTCTTCATTTTTCAGTAAACAAGTTTCCATGAGATGGGGCTACAAGGCTTTCTTTTTTTAAAACTAACAAAATTACAAAGAAACACAAGAATGTGCTCAGAAATAAACAAGATGAAATGAGACCAAACACTTAGTAAAACAATACAGTCTTTTAAATTCACATTAGAATGATAAATAGCCCATTTGCATAACACATATAATGAGGTAATAATTTCCCTTAAACCAAACTCAACTCCTAAGGATCTCAAAAACTCCTCCATGCTGGTTTCTTAGGAAAAATACACAAGTGGTCTAACATTGTCTTTTCTAGGATGGATATTTTGCTCCAATTTGATGCTACAATCCTTCTAGTCCTCATGTAGTAAAATAAGGGTCTCCAACGTGGCCAACTTTACTGTTTACGACTTCCGGACTTCAACTCCCTTCAACATGGGGCTGCCCTTGGGGTGTACCCGGAGGCTCCAACTGGTCCAGAATGCAGCCACATGAGTAGTTATGGGTGCCTCCCGCTACTCTCGTATAACACCACTATTGCGTGAGCTGCACTGGCTACCGGTGATCCTCCGGATCCGCTTCAAGGTGCTGATACTCATCTATAAAGCCCTTCATGGCATGGGCTCGGGGTATTTGCAGGATCATCTCCTACCGGCCTCCTTCCGCCCAGTGTGCTCACATAGGGCTGCCCTCCTCCAGGTCCCCTCGGCCAAACAGTGTCGGCTGGCGGTCCCTAGGATGAGGGCTTTCTCTGTGGCTGCACCGACCCTCTGGAATGGGTTGCTCACCAGACTCTGGATGGCCCCTGACCTCCGCACCTAAAGACATGGCTCTTTCACCAACTTCCCTGATCTGCTATGGATTTTAACTGCAAATACCACATCTGGCTGGCCCCAGAGTGGGGTGGGAATGGAGATTTTGCAGTATCCTTTCCCTGCCATGCCAACCAAGCCACGCCCACCAAGCCACACCACGTCCACCAAGCCATGCCCACAGAACTGGTACTAAAAAAAATTGAATTCCACCAATGGCGTGGAGGGAGGTATGGCTGACTGGGTGGGTATAGCCAACTGGGTGGGTGTGGCCAGCTTGATGCCACTCCCCAAACTGCTTAGGTTTCCTTTTCACATTGGGTAGACTGGGCCGAAGCCATGCTGGCCCTATCTTTCCTCTTTGCATTGGGTAGACCAGGACAGCCCCGTGGGCCGGATCCAACCACATGGGCCTTGCGTCTGACACCCCTGTTCTACATGCAACCATTCGTTTAAGTGACCATTTGAAGTTACCAATGAAAAAAGTGACTGATAGCTATTTTTAACACTTATGACCATTGGAGCACCCCATGGTCATGTGATCAAAATTCAGATGCTTGGCAACTGATTTACATTTATGATGGTTGCGGTGTCCCCAGGGTCATGTGACCCCCTTTGTCGACCTTCTGACAAGCAAGGTCAATGGGGGAGCCAGATTCACTTAACAACCATGTTACTAACTTAATGCAGTGATTCACTTAACGACCATCCTCTTTTAACAAACCCATAATCCCTTGCGGGGTGGAGTCTGCGCAATTGAATGGAGCTGAGTGCTTACTGGCTGGATGCCTTTCCTGTCGCCAATGCGGAGTTTTTTTCCCCAGCAGATATATTCTCAGTGTGCCCAGAGAGAGAAATATCTGCCTCTATCTAGGATCGAACTCGCAGCCTCCTGATTGTGAGGCGAGAGCTCCACCTCTAGGCCACCGCACCACTCACTGATTCACTTAACAACTGTGGCAAGAAAAATGGGTCAAAATTCACTGAACAACCATCTTCCTTAGCAACGGAAACTTGAGGCTCCATTGTGGTTGTTAATTTGAGGATTATATTGTATTACTTTTTTTCTTCAGTTGGGCCTTCTATTTTCTGTCCCATCTTAAGGTGTCCAGGAACAAGAAAAACCACCATGGACTGCTTTCTTTTTGACCTGAAGTGCCACATGGGACCTGAACCACGGTTGATACAGGATTAACAGGCAATTAATAATGGTTTGAAAAACTTACTCCACATAATAAGTTCCATAGATGGGATCGTCAATTTTCTCCCAGCCATAGGGTAATTCTGAAACGAAAAAGGAACAAAGAAAGAGGAAGGCTTGTTAAGACATAGAGTAAGAGATGTCATGATTTCTAAAAAAATAAAAATAAAAAAAGTCAACAGAAGAGCTCAGAACCAATGCCAAATTTTAGACATATACCACAATGAAGTGTGCAAACTAGTGCCTGCAATGGCCTGCATCGGATGAGGAGAACACATCTTTCTCTTTCTGTCCTGGCCATTTTTTACAGAGGCACGGTTGAAAGCATCTTAACAAACTGCATCCCTGTTTGGTTTGGCGGCCACAGTGCCTCAGATAGAAAATCCCTACAGAGAGTGGTGAGGACAGTGGAGAAGATTATAGGAAGATGGCTTCCTGTCATTCAGGATACTGCTTATAAGTGCTATGAGCTTAGACCTAAGCTCATACTATTACTATTTCTCTTGCTCCCCTCTGGGAGGAGGTTTCGAAGTAGCTATAGCAGGACTATCAGATTCTGGAACAGTTTTGATCCTTATGCCATCCATCTTGTAAACTCTCAGGATTCTTTTTTCTCACCATGTGTATGTAAACATCCGAACTAGACTGTGCTGTTTCTCTGTCACATATATATGTGTATGTGGGTATATGTATACTTTTGTATTTATTTATTTACTTTGTCGTTGTTGTGGTCTGCCAGAAGCCTGTGGAGCTGGCAGTGGAGTCGGACTGCGATGAGGCTGAGGAAGAACAGGGGCCAGACCTGGAGGCTGGGGAAAGCCCAGATGAGAGCTCTGCATCGGAGGCAGAGATGGGGCCAGGGCCATTGGGGAAAGATGTGCGGACTCTGGAGCCTCCAGAGGCTGACAGTAGAGAGGCAGAGGAACAGGAGGAGCCTGTTCCTAGTGCACGCATGAGAAGAGCTGCCAGAAGGCAAGAGCAGCTAAAGCAAAAGGGATGACTCAGGAGTAAAGCCAAGAGATGATTGGCCCCTCCCATAAGGCTTAAAAGACCAGCAACGGCTCTTGGGCTCTTTGTCTGAAAACAACATTGATAGATTTGTTTCTTGTCTTGCTGAATTTATTTCTTGTTGGCGTCTTCTGCTTCTGAACTTTTGCCAAGAGAAGCCTTTGGCAATGCTTTTCTCCTCTTCCTCCTCCCTCCCTCTCCCTTCCTTTCTCCTTGCCCCTCCTTTTCTTTTCTTTTCTTTTCTTTCCTTCCCTCCCCTTCCCACATTTTCCTTTCCTTTCCTTTCCTTTCCTTTCCTTTCCTTTCCTTTCCTTTCCTTTCCTTTCCTTTCCTTTCCTTTCCTTTCCTTTCCTTTCCTTCCCTTCCCTTCCCTTCCCTCCCCTTCTCTCCTCCCCCCTCCCCTCCCCTCTCTTTAGTGATTCCAAGTGGAGCATCTTCAACAGATACTGCTTTATTTCACAGTATTATATTTAATTTCCCACCGCAAGGCAAATACAGCTCAGGCATCAAGGATATATCAAAATACCGATTTATTATTTCAGCTTTCATGCAATAGTTGTACCTAAGTTTTACTGGGCTCCATAACTAAACATTGCATTCCAATTAGATTTGATTAAAGGAATATTACTACTAGTTTCACATTATTTTTTTTCCCAAACTGTATTCCAACCTTGGTTAAATAAAATCCAAAAGCATTTACCCAGCTGGAAATGTTTTCTTAAATTCTTTGCTGCAGCTCCTTCATAAAATATTGAATCGAGTATTTGCATCTTGCACGATTCAAAATAAGAACTTACAGTTTCCTGCCGAAACTGAAAATTACCAGAATGTTGGTCTGGATAAAGAGTTAATTAAATAGAAATCTATTTTACACAACAGGTCTCCTCCCTTCACCGGGCCCTCAAGACGCTTTTATTTCATTGAGCCGGGCTAGCCTAACTTTTAATATAAAGTTTTAATTTGAATTGCCAATTCGTAATTTTAAATGTTTAGCGGGGTAATTTCATTTTAATTGATGTGGGCCAAAATATTTAATATCTTTTTAAAGTGTTTTAAATTTTTTATATTTCTGTGTTTTAAGTTGACTGTACACCGCCCTGAGTCCCCAGAGAGAAGGGCGGCATATAAATTAAACAAACAAACAAACAAATAAACAAACAAATAAATAAATAAATCCCTGCTAAATAAATCTACAGGTTACAGTAGGTGGGGACAGAGAGCGAAAACTGCAAGGGGTAACTAGGAGGGACACTTCAAAAGGTAAAGATTCCCCTCAAACATACATGCTAGTCGTTCCCGACTCTAGGGGGCGGTGCTCATCTCCGTTTCAAAGCCGAAGAGCCAGTGCTGTCCGAAGACATCTCCGTGGTCATGTGGCCAGGATGACTAAATGCCAAAGGCGCACAGAACGCTGTTACCTTCCCACCAAAGGTGGTCCCTATTTTTCTACTTGCATTTTTTACCTGCTTTCGAACTGCTAGGTAGGCAGAAGCTGGGACAAGTCACGGGAGCTCACCCCTGTTACGCGGCACTCGGGATTCGAACTGCTGAACTGCCGACCTTTCGATCGACAAGCTCAGCATCTTAGCCACTCAGCCACCATGTCCTTCTAGGGGTGACACTATAGAAGTGTTCCAATATTTGAGCACCTGCCCCAAAGAAGAGGGAGTCAAGCTATTCTCCAAAGCAACTCAGGGTAGCGCAAGAAGCAACAGATGGAAACTAACCAAGGAGAAAACCAACCTAGAAATAAGGAGAAATTTTCTGACAGAACAATTAATCAGTGGAATGACTTGCCTCCAGAAGTTGTGGGTGCTCCATCACTGGGGGCTTTTAAGAAGAGACTGAACAACTATTTGTCTGAAATGGTAGAGGGTTTCCTGCTTGGGGGCTGGACTAGAAGATCTCCAAGATCCCTTCCAGCTCTATTCTATTCTTCTATTCTAACCTAAGGGATTGGTTTGGACATGCCTGATATGCCAGTTGCGGCCCTTTCTAGATCGGGACTCCCTACGCACAGTCACTCAGGCGCTCGTCACGTCTCGCTTGGACTACTGCAATGCTCTCTACATGGGGCTCCCCTTGGGATGCACCCGGAGGCTCCAGCTGGTACAGAATGCAGCCGGGCGGGGGATTATGGGAGCGACGGGGCGCTCCCACGTGACACCTCTCCTGCGTGAGCTGCATTGGTTGCCGGTTGACTTCCGGGTGCGTTTCAAGGTGTTGGTAATCACCTTTAAAGTGCTC
Source organism: Coluber constrictor foxii (assembly GCA_038048745.1). NCBI lineage: Eukaryota > Metazoa > Chordata > Lepidosauria > Squamata > Colubridae > Coluber > Coluber constrictor. The sequence continues at coordinate 11,217,579 of CM075964.1, forward strand.
CATGGCTTAGGACCAGGGTACTTACGGGACTGCCTTCTGCCGCCAATAGCCTCCCACCGGCCGGTTCGCTCCCACAGAGAGGGCCTCCTCAGGGTGCCGTCAGCCAGACAATGCCGGCTGGCGACCCCCAGGGGGAGAGCCTTCTCTGTGGTAGCCCCCACCCTCTGGAACGATCTTCCTCCAGAACTGAGAACAATTGCTGACCTCCGGACTTTTCGTCGGGCTCTGAAGATTCATCTCTTTCAACTTGCCGGACTTGCCTGATCCCTTCTACTTTTTAAAATTTTTTAGAGTTTTATTCTGTTTTAAATTCTCAGCCTAATTTATATTTGTTTTTAGTACGATTTTAACCTTTTTGTATTGGTTTTTTAATCGGCTGTTCACCGCCCTGAGTCTGTCAGGAGAAGGGCGGTATATAAATGTAATTAATAAATAAATAAAACTCAGCAGCACTTTTTCATACGGCTGTTGACAAAAAATAGGATTGCCAATATGATCGCCAACATCCGATGACGGATATGGCACAACAAGAAGAAGAAGAACAATTAAGCCTGCCCTATGTATGACTCCTCATGGCTTTTAGGTCTCCATAAACGTTTCTTCCCTTTTAATAAAGCCAACTTTTGTTCATGGAACGCTGCCCATGGAAACCTCTTTCCCTCTACAGATTTCTTTCCTTTTGTGATTGCCGTGAAATAGGACTTCTCCAGGGCTTTGTTTCAGCTGCACATTATGCAAATGGTTGCCGACTTACGACAACTGTTCCTTTCTTAGCTTCAGCCTCCTGCGGCTGCCTTTATGAAGACACTTTCCTGAGTCATTTGAAGTTCAGAACTTCGGTTCCATGACTTCCCGGCATTGGTACGACAAAGAAGCAGGCCCTCCGTTGGGTGATTTCATTCCTCTGATTGGAATGGTTAATCCCATCATCTGCCAAACTCAACTCCCTCTTGATGGCTTCCCTTTTCCACAGTGTCATCAGGAAAGGAAGCAGTGACGGGTTCCAACTGGTGTTACCACCATTTCTCTTTGCGCGCGACTGTGTGAACTTGTGCTCCATGCGAGCGCATTAGATTTCTGCCTAGCTGAGGCGTGCAATCCACTCTGCCATGCCTATCAGCTGGGCTAAAAAAATGACAAATAAAGGTAGGTATAATGTGGGGTTATGTAGGAGGGCCCAGCTCACAGTCATAGAGAACCGGTTCGCTGACGTCACATCATCACCACTATCGGCTCTCCCGAACCGGACTGAACCAGGAGCAACCCGCCACTGAAAGGAACCCTTCGCAGCAAAAGATGCATCTGGTCTTCATTTGAAAAATGACACACAGGGTTCCTATGGGCAACGATTCGAGAACTGTTTGCAAATTGGGGTTGAGTCGGAAGCACCACAACGTCCCTCCCTTGTGGTGTCACTCTGTGGGTTGTATTCATAGGTGATATTCAACCGGTTCGGACCGGTTTGCCTGAACTGGTAGCAGAAATCATGGGTGGGCCTGCCCACCTGCCCCGGCTCTATGCCCTCCTATTTAGGCAGTTTTTGAGGCCAGCCGCATGTGCGTAAGGTGCGCCCATGAGCAAACTGCATGCACGGAAGGCCGGGTGCATGCACAGAACATAGGCAATGTGCACGAACTGGGCATGCATGTGCATGAAGCGAGCATATGCATGTGCGGCAAACCAATAGTAACATAATGTGAAACCCACTGCTGGTTTTGTTACACAAAGGTTTCAGTTTCAGTTTCAGTTTTATTGCATTTATATACCACCCTTCTCCTGAAGGGGACTCAGGGCAGTTTACAGCCATATTAAAACAATCACGTATAAAAATTAAAACTAATAAAATAATTAAACTATTTGGCCGTAAAATTTAAAACCCCTACTAAAACCCCTATTAAAATTAACAGAACTTTAAGTCAGACCGGCTTGATGAAATAGTAGGGTCTTCAGGGCTCGTCGGAAGGCACGGAGGTCAGGAATCTTTCTTATATCCGGGGGTAGTTCATTCCATAGGGCTGGGGCTCCCACAGAGAATGCTCTCCTCCTGGGGGCCACCCACCGACATTGTCTGGCAGACAGCACCCTGAGGAGGTCCTCTCTGTGAGAGCGTATCGGGCGGTGGGAGGTATTCATTGGCAGAAGGTGGTCCTGTAAATATCCCGGTCCTAAGCCATGGAGCGCTTTGAAGATGGTAACTAACACCTTGAAATGCACCCGGAAGACCACCGGGAGCCAGTGCAGCTCGCGCAAGAGGGGAGTTACCCGGGAGCGATGAGTCGCTCCCATAACCACTCGCACGGCCACATTCTGGACCAGCTGAAGTCTCCAGGTGCTCCTCAAGGGAGCCCCATGTAAAGAGCATTACAGTAGTCCAAACGGGAAGGTGTACAGGTAATCCTGAGAGCAAACCACACTCCCTCCTAGCCCTGATGATGTTATTCGTTTGGGCAATGAAACATCTGCAAGAAAGCAGCCGAGCTCAGAGAGCACCATGGGCCCCTCATTTCTTCTATCAGTCAAGGGGACTAGATGTTGTGACCTAGCAGGGGTAGTACAGAAAGTCCTCGACTTACAACAGTTCATTTAGTGACCATTCGGAGTTACAAGGGCACTGAAAGTGACTTACAATCGTTTTTCACACTAACGACCCTTGGTCATGTGATCAAAATTTGCTTGGCAACTGGCATGTACTTATGACAATTGCAGTGTCCCCAGGATCACGTGATCCCCTTTTGCAACCTTCTGACAAGCCCAAATCCATAAGGGAAATCTGATGCACTTAGCAGCCATGTTTTCTGACTTAACAGCTGCTGAGATTCACTTAACAACGGGGACAAGAAAAGTCATAAAACGGGGCAAAACTCAGCAAATATCTCGCTTAGCAACAGAAATTTTGGGCTGTCTTGTGGCCGTAAATCGAGAATTACCAGGAATATTTTAAATTGCCGGTATCTATTATTAATTCACAAGAAATTAAAAGACGCTTGCTCTTGGGGAGGAAAGCCATGGCAAATCTAGGTAGCTTACTAAAAAGCAGAGACATCACCCTGCCAACAAAAGTGCATAAAGTCAAGGCGATGGTTTTCCCAGTTGCAATGGATGGTAGTGAAAGTTGGACCATAATTGAAGGCTGAGCGCCAAAGAATGGAGGCCTTTGAACTCTGGTGCTGGAGAAGACTCCTGTGAGTCCCTGGGACTGCAAGGCGATCCAACCGATCAGTCCTAGAGGAGATCAAGCCTGACTGCTCTTTAGAAGGCCAGATCCTGAAGAGGAAACTCAAATACTTGAGCAACCTAATGAGAAGGCAGGACTCACTGGAGAAGAGCCTAATGCTGGGAACGATTGAGGGCAAAAGAAGAAGGGGACGGTAGACAATGAGGTGGCTGGATGGAGTCACTGAAGCAGTCGGCGTGAGCTTAAATGGGCTCCGGAGGATGGTAGAGGACAGGAAGGCCTGGAGAAACATTGTCCATGGAGTCGCGATGGGTCAGACATGACTTCGCAACTAACAACAACAGCATTATTATTAATTCTAATTGCTTCTCCATCTTTTGAAGGGTTCCCTACGAGCTGAGGTTGTGTCGCCGTGGTCGAGGGGCTATTGAAATTACACCTCACGTCCTGCTATATTCTACCTTCTGTAAGGACTCACGAACCCATCTCATAACAGCTCATCTGATAAAATACCTGGGAAGTAAAAAACTGATTTTTTTTTTACATACAATTGCTCTCATCAGATCAGTCTGATATGGTCTTTTCGAATGTAGCTCAATTTTGATATACCCTTTGCACATTTAGGCAGATTTGACAGCCCATTGACAATTCACCACTAATAGATTAATGTAATATGTGTCATATATTAGCTTGTCTTTTTTTTTTTAAAAAAAAACATTATTATTTTTTTAATGCTTCTTATTTGCACCACTAGTCTGTGGCTGTAATAAAAAAAATATGATTAGGACTTCTTCATCTTCTGTATTAATATGCAGGTTATATGCAGTGGTGGAATGCTGCTTTAACAACCAGATTGGTGACTGCACGCTTTGTACACGCGTGTGCCTATGCTGCTTGCGTGCAGTGCTAAAAATGGAGCATTTAGAAGCTCAGCTGCTTACCTTCCAAGTCAGATATGGTAAGTAGAAAAGCAAGGGGGGGTTAAGCTGTGCTATGTGATTGAGATGAGCTACAAAGCAGGAAATAAAGGACAGGATAGAGCGGGGAGCGGGTGGGCGGGGCCAACTGATCATTGTCGCTACCGGTTTTCCCGAACTGGTCCGAACCGGCTGAATACCACCTCCAGTTATATGTTAACGTATACAGGAATGGTAGAAAAACACATGTACAAAAACACTGATTTGCCTAGTGGTTTATGTCAAATCAGGGGTGGGCTTCAAAAATGTTATCAAACGGTTCTCTGCCCAGTTATTGGGTGGGCATGGCCATGGTGGGCGTGGCCACGTTGGCCTCCTACACCACAGCAGGGGGAGGTTTGCCCTCCCTGGGCTCCGGATGCTATCTTCGAGCCTCTGGGAGGGCAAAAACAGCCTCCCCAGGCTCCGAAGGCCCTCTAAAGGCCAAAAAACGGCCCTGTTTCTGGCCTTCCCAAGCCTCAGCACACATTCTGCACTTATCTGCATCCAAAACGGGCCATGTGGGGACTCCTGGGAAGGGTGGGGCAGGCTGGTCAGGACGAGCCAGAAGTCGGATTTGGGGGTTCTCCGAACTGCACAGAATCTGAGCTAGAGGTTCTCCCGAACCTCTGCGAACTCCCAGCAGCCCCACCCCTGGGTCAAGTGTTGTACAGAATTCAGTGACGTCCACTAAAAACGTTCTATAAAATTGAAACTCCTCCATCACCATAAAGGGGCATTCTTTTCCTCGATATAATTTGACTTTCGACAAGGATTTCTTGGGCTAAAGCGTGGCCCTGTAAACAGAAGCTAATTTAGAGATTACCTCAGAAAGGTTTTTCCCCTCCAAGTTTCCTCCTGAAGCTCCTTTTTAGATCCAGGCCAATTTGTCATGGAGCTATCATAAATAGGAAAGAAAGAACCGAGGAGTGAGGTGAATACCCTAAAGTGTTTCCATTTAAAGTCGCCAAGCTTCACAACGTCTTGGCTGAACTAAGAGTTTAACACCCTCCTGCGCCTGTTTCTTGCAAACGAAGATCGATAAAGGGAGGCCTACTTCCTTTTTCCAGATGAGCTTGTCTGCATTATTGATCTTCTACATGAAGGATCCCCGTTAAGCTTCCCAGGAACTACAAAGCAGACTGTTTCCAAAACGCCACAATAAAAGTAACCCTTTTTCAACCGTAAATCACATAGCATGGGGCAGCCGAACGGTTTGGCAAAGACTGTGTGCCTTAAGCTCCTAACGTTTTCACGAGGCAACATAATGGAGGTCCAAAAGAAGACCTTAAAATAGATGGAGGAATGGAAAGATGGACATAGCAGATTCTCACAGGTTCAGAGATAGGGCAACATTTAGTTTTGGAAGAAACTTTCTATTCTTAGGGGATAGATAAAACTTCAAGCAATAAACAACACCGAGAATCTGATTTTCTTTTAGCTTCCAAACTGAGAATAGAATAGAGTCGAGTCGAGTCGAGTCGAGTCGAGTCGAGTCGAGTCGAGTCGAGTCGAATCGAATCGAACAGAACAGAACAGAACAGAACAGAACAGGGAATGGAATGAAAATAGAATAGAATAGATTGGACTGGAGTGGAGTGGAACAGAACAGAACAGGGAATAGAATGGAATGAAGAATATAGAATAGAATAAGAGTAAGAGTAAGAATAAGAGTAAGAGTAAGAGTAAGAGTAAGAGTAGAGTAGAGTAGAGTAGAGTAGGGAATGGAATGGAACGGAACGGAACGGAACGGGACGGAACGGAACGGGACAGAACGGAACGGAACGGAACGGAACGGAACGGAACGGAACGGAACAGAACAGAACAGAACAGAACAGAACAGAACAGAACAGAACAGAACAGAACAGAACAGGTAGTGGAATCGAATGGAATGCAATGGAATGGAGTGGAATGGAGAATAGAGTAGAGTAGGGTAGGGTAGGGTAGGGTAGGGTAGGGTAGGGTAGAATAGAATAGAATAGAATAGAATAGAATAGAATAGAATAGAATAGAATAGAATAGAATAGAATAGAATAGAATAGAATAGAATAGAATAGAATAGAATAGAATAAGAGTAGAGTAGAGCAGAGCAGAGCAGAGCAGAGCAGAGCAGAGCAGAGCAGAGCAGAGCAGAGCAGAGCAGAACAGAACAGAACAGAACATGGGATGAATAGAGAATTCTTTATTGACCAAATGCGATTGGACACACAAGAAATTTGTCCCCACTGCATAAGCTCTCAGTGTCCGGACATCCAACAGCAAACTGATAAGTCATCGTTCATAAACTTGTCAAAATTTCCAGCTTACAATTCCCAAGCATTAGGGGTGCTGAAATGTTGTGACCTGCCTCGGGGAACTGTTAAGTATTTTAGTTACTTTAATATAATTTAGATGTGCTTGGTAAGTAACTTCCATAAATATAGCAACTTTTTTTTTTGTAACATTCTGTTTGTTCCATTAAATCATAGTTATTTATGTTAGATCACAGTTAATAATTTAGCCCTAGTAAATGAAAAGGCTAAAGGGGGAAAGAAAAGCGAACTAAGAAACAACAAGGAAAGGAAAACAGCAGGAAGTCCCTGTGGAATCATGATATATAATGTAAGAGATAAATGGATCCAGACATCTGAAATAAATCACCTAGACAGTACGTGTATCTTGTTTCTTGTTTTCAAAATCGGAAGATGCCCTCTGAAAGTTTGTAAAGAAGGATTTTTTCTTCCCTTTCCTGTCTCTAGCAGTAGCAGTTATTAATAATGCATTCGATTTTTTAATTATTATTATGACATTGTGCCCAGTTCAACAAATCTTAAACAGGTAATCCTCAACTTACGACACTTCATTTAGTGACCGTTTAAAGTTACCACGGGCCTGAAAAAAGTGACTTTTGACCACTTTTCACACTTACAACTTTTGTGGCACCTCCGTGATCATACGATAAAAATTCAGACGCTTGGCAACTGGTTCCTATTTCTGACCATTGCTGACCATTGCTGGGTCACTGTCAGCATTCCAGAAAACCCCAATTCCGAGTAAAGATCCGAGTAAAGATTACTAGAATAGGTAAACTGGCACATCTGGGAAACCCCGAATCTGAGAGGTCTGGGTTTTCCCTCAGTAAATCAAAACCCCCCAAAACCATCCCCTCACTCCTCAGTCGATCACATGCTCCAATCAACGTCCATCCAATCTCGACTCAGCGACCACTCCTTCTCCAGATGCCAGGTCGCTCTGACCTTGACCGACAGGAAGAATGCTATTATGTCTACAAACAACCCCTCTACTAAATCCCTCCCCTCCTACTTTTCTACACAGGAGAAGGTGGCAGCATGGAAGCTTCCGGCCTAATATGGCTTCCAACGCTGACATGAGTCACACGATTCCCCTTTGCGTCCTTCTGACATGCAAAATCAAGGAGGAAGCCAGACTTGCTTAACAACGGTGCAGTTTGAAGTGATTTGCTTAACCGCTGTGGCAAGAAAGATTGTAAAAGGGGACAAAACTCACTCAATACATTTCTCACTCAACAACCAAAACTTTTGGCTCAATTGGAGCCATAAGTCACTTATTGTCCCTACTGGTTCGGAAATGTGACTCCGCGCATGCGCCTGGCCTCAAAAACATCCGTAAATGGGATGGAATAGAGCAGAGGCAGGTGGGCGGGCCCACACCCATGATTTCCGCTACCAGTTCGGGCAAACCGGTCCGAACCATCTTAATATCACCTCTGTCATAAATTGAAGTTACTAGTTACTCTTTTTTAATACGATGGATTCGGAGAATTTGTCCTAAAGTCGGGCCGAGACTTTGCAGACGAAGTAATAAATATGTAAATCAATACATTCGATAGATCCCTTTCGTACAGCAGACCAACCCTTGCTCAGCATGGATGGTCTTTGGTTGAATTTCAAATAAATCTGAGCGGATCACTCCGGATTACAAGTCGTGGGAGTTAGAATCCATCGCGTCCAAAATGCAACAGATTAAGGGCAGCTGTTTAGCGACTCTCTACTTAAAAGTAAAGGTAAAGGTTCCCCTCACACATCTGTGCTAGTCGTTCCTGACTCTACGGGGCGGTGCTCATCTCCGTTTCAAAGCCGAAGAGCCAGCGCTGTCCGAAGACGTCTCCTTGGTCATGTGGCCGGCATGACTCAACGCCAAAGGTGCATGGAACGCTGTTCCCTTCCCACCAAAGGGGGTCCCTATTTTTCTACTTGCATTTTTTACTTGCTTTCGAACTGCTAAGTTGGCAGAAGCTGGGACAAGTCACGGGAGCTCACCCCTGTTGCGTAGCACTAAGGATTCGAACCGCCAAACTGCCGACCTTTCGATCGACAAACTCAGCATCCTAGCCACTGAGCCTCCGCGTCCATTTTCTGCAAGGAATAGTTTCCTTGCAGAAAATTTGCAGAATTTTATCCAAAGCCAAAAAAAAGAAAAAGAAAAAAATAGTGTGGGAGGGAAGAGTTAAGATAAAACTGGGATGGGACTCCTGCTTTTTTTTTTGCTCCTGCTTTAACAGAAGAGCACCTGTGATGTGATCCAAAATCACCATGCGAAGAGCCCTTCTTTCATCGGTGAGCATGATGATTTTGGATAACGTTTATTTTTACGGCTTTTTTTCCCCACTTTTTATGGTGGCGAGAGAGTGTTAATGGATAATACCATGCCGCTAAGTGGTTTGCTCGAACATCAGATGCATGCAAATGGGTTTATGTAAGAGGCTTGTTTTGTTGTTGTTCAAAGCGGAACAACAATGGGGGAACATTGGCAGCCCACAATAGGGTTTGGGTGGCTGGTTGGCGGAAAGTGAAAACTTCCATTCAAAGCTCTTAATTTCCGTAGCGCAAATACACACATTTCCTGATTTCCTCCAGCAGAAAGTTTTGTAGGCCACCTCAACGTTACTTCTCTGCAGCCTTTACGTAAGGACTGTAGAGAGGGAGAGAGAGAGAGAGAGAGAGAAAAAAAACCTTGAATTTATTCATCAGCTTTTCGTGGAACTGTTCCAACTAGCCAAGGAGAAACTGGTAGAGGTTCAGAATAACAAAACCTTTTTGCCATCACATGCCAGGAAGGGGGGGCAGGGGGGGTGTCACACGCTCATTTGCCCACACCCATAATTCTATGCGACCCCCCCCACTCACCCCGCTCCTGGCACACAATAGCCTGGAAGGACCGTTTTTCTTTCTCACATGGCTCCAGGACCTCTCTAGGCATCTGGGGAGGGCAAAAACAACCTTCCCCACCACTCCGGAGGCCAGAAATGGCCCGTTTGACAACTTCCAGTCCCATCGGAAGCTGAGCTCGCGTGCCCACTGATATGGTTATGCATGCCACCTGTGACACGTGTGCCACAGGTTCACCATCACGGCCCGTTTCAGACAAATGGTTGTCTAATCTCTTCTTCAAAACTTCCAGTGATGGAGCATTTACAACTTCTGGAGGCAAGTTGTTTCACTGATTGATTGTTCTCACCGTTGGGAAATTTCTCGTTAGTTCTAGATTGCTTTTCTCCATAATTAATTTCCACCCATTGCTTCTTGCCCTGCATTCAGGTGCTTTGGAAAAATAAGTTGACAAAAGAATTCATACTAGGAAAAGAGCCATGCAGTTGGAAGGGAGCAATAGCACTTAGACTTATATACTCCTTATATATTGAGGGAGAGAGCAAGGGAGAAGGAGAGAAAGGAGGGAAAATATTGCAATAGCAATACCACTTATATGACGCTTCACAGTGCTTTGCAGCCTTCTCTAAGCAATTTACAGAGCCAGCATATTGCCCCCAACAATCTGGATCCTCATTTTACCCATTTTGGGAGATTGGAAGGCTGAGTCAACCTGAGATAGATGATAGATAGATAGATAGATAGATAGATAGATAGATAGATAGATAGATAGATAGATAGATAGCAATAGTAATAGCAATAGCAATAGCACTTAGACTTATATACCGCTTTACAGCCTCTCTAAGTGGTTTACAGAGTCAGCATATTGCCCCCAACAATTTGGGTCCTCGTTTTACCCACCTCGTAAGGATGGAAGGCTGAGTCCACCTCGAGCCTGGTGAGATTCGAACTGCCAAATTGCAGTCAGCCGGCAGTCGGCCGAAGTAGCCTGCAGTACTGCACTCTAACCACTGCGCCATGAGGCCATCTAAATGCCATCTAAACTAACTCTCTCAGATATCTGGGAAAACCAATTAAATCCCCTGTGAGATTTGGTTCTTCTTAAACACTTCCAGAATCAAAGAACCCACAAAATCCACACAGGCAGAGGTTTTGCTGTTTCCATATATTTAAATTAATTCTAGGTAGCTGCAATTTTTACTGGTAGCCCTTGACTTGCAACCATTTCTTTACTGACATGAACGGCACTGAAAAAAGTGACCTCGGACAATTTTTCAAACTTACAACTGTTGTAGCTTCCCTGTGATTACATGATCAAAATTTGACAGCTGGCATGTGTTGTGGTCCGCCAGCAGCCTGCGGAACTGTCCGAAAACATCTCCGTGGTCATGTGGTCGACATGACTCAACGCCAAAGGCGCACAGAACGCTGTTACCTTCCCACCAAAGGTGGTCCCAATTTTTCTACTTGCATTTTTTATGGGCTTTCGAACTGCTAGGTTGGCAGAAGCTGAGACAAGTCACGGGAGCTCACCCCATTATGCAGCGCTAGGGATTCAAACCGCCGAACTGCGGATCTTTCGATCGACAAGCTCAGCGTCTTAGCCATTGTTTCAGATTCACATTGTTCAGCAGCGGAAAATAGTTCTCAACCATTTTCCTTTGGGCACCCGTTTATGTATCTCAACGCTCCTACATTGTCGACCAAGGATCTCCATTGAGAGAAAGGGAAGATGGAAACATCACAGTTACTCTATTTCTGGATTGTACAAAAGCACGTAGAACGAAGGGTCCATTTTTCCATCGTGACAAAGTCAATGTCTGGAAGAAAGACGGGAAGGGAACCGAGTGAAGCATTTGGAGAAGCTGACAGGGCACAAATGGTGGATGGATGTGGGAATTGGGCAGCTTCAGGACTCCTTCCCAAATAGGGGTCATGACCTTTCTGCTGGAGTTAACTCCTAGTCGGTACGTTCACTACCTCTTTTAATTTGAAAAGCCTCTCCTTTGCATTAAACATGCCTTGAGATGTAACACAATCATCATGAAGCTTCCTGTAAAGAATTAAAAAGAAAAGAACGAAATACAGAACAACTAGAAAGATTCAGCAATAGTTTGAACCTGCAAATAAAAAGAAGGGTGTAGTATCTAAGGCACGAGATTAGAAACTTAAGCTTAACCAAACTAAAAGCCACCAATCTCATATAGTAGAACAGAGTAGAATAGAGAATAGAGAGTAAAGAATAGAGCAAAGCAGAGCAGAAGGGAAGGGAAGAGAAGGGAAGAGAAGAGAGAAGAAAAGGGAAGGGAAGGGAAAAGGAGAGGAGAGGAGAGGAGAGGAGAGGAGAGGAGAGGAGAGGAGAGGAGAGGAGAAGAGAAGAGAAGAGAAGAGAAGAGAAGAGAAGAGAAGAGAAGAGAGCAGAGCAGAGCGGAAGGGAAGAGAAGAGAAGAGAAGAGAAGAGAAGAGAAGAGAGAAGAATAGGGAAGGGGGAGAAGGGAAGAGAATGGAAGAGAAGAGAAGAGCAGAGCAGAGCAGAAGGGAAGGGAAGGGAAAAGAAGTAAAGAGTAGAGTAAAGAGTAGGGAGTAAAGAATAGAGCAGAGCAGAATGGAAGGGAAGGAAAGGGAAGGGAAGAGAAGAGAAGAGAGAAGAAGAGGGAACGGAAGGGAAGGGAAGGGAAGGGAAAAGGAGAGGAGAGGAGAGGAGAGGAGAGGAGAGGAGAGGAGAGGAGAGGAGAGGAGAGGAGAGGAGAGAAGAATAAAGAGTAGAGAGTAATGAATAGAGCAGAGCAGAGCAGAGCGGAAGGGAAGAGAAGAGAAGAGAGAACAAGAGGGAAGGGAGAGGAAGGGAAGGGAAGAGAAGAGCAGAGCAGAGCGGAAGGGAAGGGAAGGGAAAAGAAGAGAGAAGAAGAGGGAAGGGAAGGGAGGGGAAGGGAGGGGAAGGGGAGGGAAGGGAAGGGAAGAGAGAAGAGAAGAGAAGAGAAGAGAAGAGAAGAGAAGAGAAGAGAAGAGAAGAGAAGAGAAGAGAAGAGAAGAGAAGAGAAGAGAAGAGAAATCATAAGGCTGGCAGGAACCCTATACCATTTCAGATAAACAGCTGTCTAGTCTCTTCTTAAAAACCTTCAGTGATGGAGAAGGAAGGAAGGAAGGAAGGAAGGAAGGAAGGAAGGAAGGAAGGAAGGAAGGAAGGAAGGAAGGAAGGAAGGAAGGAAGGAAGGAAGGAAGGAAGGAAGGAAGGAAGGATAACAGCATAACAGAATAGCAAAGTTGGAAGGGACCTGGGAGGAAACCCTAGACAATTTCAGACAAACGCCTGTCCAATCTCTTCTTACAAACCTCCAGTAACGGACCACTTGCAACTTCTGGAGACAGCTGTTCCACCGTATATTGCCACAAACTGTAAACACGTATTAAAACCAAAAAGTGGATTCAGGTCAGAATCAGCAGCGAATTACACAAGCTGTGTATTACTTGGAACGGCGTCTGCGATTTTTGCCTGGCTTGGGCTGCGTGATCAAGAGCCTCGACTTTATCGTTTTAATAAAATCCTGCATGATTGCACAGCTCTTCACAGGGATTTCTCTGTATTTCTGGGCTTTGAGAAGCCATATTTTTCCTGGAGGGAGGCTGAAGGGAGAAGTCCTTGGTAGGAGGACTCGTCTCAGCAAGACAGAGTTCAACATGGCTTAGGGCAGCTTATTATTTTACGGTTCGTCACACAGTCAGCCAGCTGTTCAGACCGGCATTTGGTATTTTTATCCACCTATCGAGTTCTTCCGTCTGGGCCAGGCAGATGTGGACGTTGGATGGTGTCAGAGATCTCCGAAAGGTGCTTTTTCCAAGAGGCAGCTGGACTTTCTCGGAAGACGTTTCGCTTCTCATCCATGAAGCTGATGGTTTATCCCTGATAGCTTTTATGTACACTGAGAGCTTCTGCACCGAAGACAAAGCCCTCGTGGGTTCCTTCCTTGGCCAATATTCTATTCTATTCTATTCTATTCTATTCTATTCTATTCTATTCTATTCTATTCTATTCTATTCTATTCTATTCTATTCTATTCTATTCTATTCTATTCTATTCTATTCTATTCTATTCTATTCTATTCTATTCCCTATTTTCTATTCCATTCCATTCCATTCCATTCCATTCCATTCCATTCCATTCCATTCCATTCCATTCTACCCTACCCTACCCTACCCTACCCTACCCTACCCTACCCTACCCTACCCTACCCTACCCTACCCTACCCTACCCTACCCTACCCTACCCTACCCTATTCTATTCTATTCTATTCTATTCTATTCTATTCTATTCTATTCTATTCTATTCTATTCTATTCTATTCTATTCTATTCTATTCTATTCTATTCCTATTCTCTTCCCTTCTGCTCCCCTCCCCTCCTTATTCTCGTTCTTGTTCTTGTTCTTGTTCTTGTTCTTGTTCTTGTTCTTATTCTCCATTCTCCATTCCCCATTCCCCATTCCCCATTCCCCATTCCCCATTCCCCATTCCCCATTCTCCATTCTCCATTCTCCATTCTCCATTCTCCATTCTCCATTCCATTTCATTCCATGCTACATACTGCCCCCAACAATCTAGGTCCTCATTTTACCGATCTCGGAAGGACAGAAGGCTGAGCTAACCTTGAGCCCCATCAAAATTAAACTCCAGGCTGTGGGCAGAGTCATCCTTGCCATACTGCTTTCTAACCACTGCGTCACTACAGCACTGGTAATAAAACAACGACTCGCAAAACAAGGACCGAGGAAGTTGTCAACTGATTTAGGTGGAAAACAACAGCTAAAAAAACTCTTGATGTATAGGTCAGTGGGGGAAAAACTGTACAGCGATTTCCCCTTGATAAGTAAGTAAGGCTTGTTGGCTGCATTCCTGACACTCAAACTCACTGAATGTAATGGGACTCGTTTCTAAGTCAGATGGCACGATGGATGGGAAGAAAATATTTTAGTTATTTCTGAATGGCTGAGTGCATTGACAGCGGTAGATGGAATTTCACCAACCACTAGTAAGATTTGGCTAGAATGTTTTCCCGTCTTGCCAGATACGGCCTTATCTTGACATCTGCCAAGTCAGCAATGAAAGGAAGTAGAAGAGCATGATAAAATGCTTTGATTTGAGTCTGGACCAAGCATTAGCTTCAGCCAACAAGAAAACAATTCATTGTTTGGTTTGTTTGTTTTCTTTAATCAAGACTCGGTCGTGAAAGATTTACAAGCATCTGGTTGTATGTCATCCCGTTTTGTCTTTGTAAAGAACTGTGGCCAACCGACTGATCCATTTTTCGTGACATGGCCAATGACATTCTTATTCTATTGTAGTCTGGTCTGCAATAAGGTAAAGGTTCCCCTCTCACATACACGCTAATTGTTCCTGACTCTAGGGGGCGGTGCTCATCTTTGTTTCAAAGCCGAAGAGCCAGCGTTGTCCAAAGACATCTCCGTGGTCATGTGGCTGGCGTGACTAAATGCCAAAGGTGCACAGAACGCTGTTACCTTCCCAATGAGGTGGTCCCTATTTTTCTACTTGCATTTTTTTACATGCTTTCGAACTGCTAAGTTGGCCGAAGCCGGGACAAGGAACGGGAGCTCACCCCTTTACGCGGCACTAGGAATTCGAACCGCTGAACTGCCGACCTTTCGATTGACAAGCTCAGCATCTAAGCCACTGAGCCAACGCGTCAAGAGCCTTACCAACAGGAAACATTCAAGAACCAATCTTCCATCAAGAACATTGCATCATTACAAAGAGATGGGCCTGTTTTAGTATTTTGGAATCCTAAAAGCTAAACTGGGAAGTTGGAAGAATATTTCCGAAGAAGGCAGTAACAGAGAACTTTGAATGGTGGCTAGGAAATTTGCACAAAAGGGATGATGAGAGAGGGTGCTTAGAGAGGAAGAGGGTGGTGTGGGGGACCCTTTGCTAGAGAGAAGTTTGCTGAAGATGGACTACAGCACGAGTCCAAAAGCTTGGAAGACAAAATCCCTGGTCCAGAGCTGGGCTTCATATACGGTTGCTACCGATTTGCCCAGCACTGGAAATGTGAGTGTGCGTGCGGATGGTGTCACAAAACACGGCAATTCACTTGCGTGCACCATCCCTGCATGTATGTCAAACAACATGGCAATTCACTCACAGCATCAAAAACACAGCGATATAGGATGGGATTGCGCCTGGTTTCACCTGAACTGGTCTGAACCGGCTGAATCCCATCTCTGCTCTGGTCCCAGTGACCAACCCAGATTGGATCCTGAAATATTATCCTGGGACATGTATGCTCGGTCTTCATTCAGGAGTTCAGTAAATTTGTGGTTTCCCAAGAAGAAGGGAGCATATTCATAAGGGTGGGTGGAGAGAAGAGACAATCCAGGCCAGAGCTGGATAGGAGACAGAAGAAGAAATTCAAGATAATAATTTGTCAGAGTACTGTATATCCATTGAGATAAGAGTGGTAAAAGTTTAGTCTGGCAAGATTCTGTCAATTGGATCTAAGCAGATGAAGAACGGAACTTCAGCTAGATTGTTCTGTGTCCTTCTTGGGCACAGGATGTATTCATGTAGCCAGAAGAATGTGCCCACCGTCTTCAAGCCCCAAACAATTGTCACAACCAAAAATTCTCCATTTGACTGAGAATGGTATGAAAGTATACCTTGAAGTACCGGATTTAACAGAGTTGGAATGGACCTTGTAAATCGTCTCGTCCAACCCCCACCCAAGCAGGAGACCCTACATCATTTCTGACAGATGGCAGTCCAGTCTCTTCTTGAATGCTTCCAGTGATGAAGCACCCACAACTGCTGAAGGCAACTTCTGTTCCATGGGTTGATTGTTCTCACTCTCAGAAAATTTCTCCTTATTTCCAGGTTGAATCTCTCCTTGATCAGTTTCCATCCATTATTCATTGTCGTGGCCTTTGGGTGCTTTGAAGAACAGGTTGACCCCTCCTCTCTGTGACAGCCCCTTAAATATTGGAAGACTGCTGTCATGTCTTTCCTGGTCCTTCTCTTTGCTAGACTAGCCATGCCCAATTCCTGCAACCGTCCATTGTATGTTTTAGATTCCAGTCCCCTAATCATCTTGGTTGCTCTTCTCCGGACTCTTTCTAGCATCTCAACATCTCTTTTAATAGTGTGGTCACCAAAACTGGATGCCGTATTTTAGGTGTGGTCTTACTAAGGCTTTATAAAGTGGTATTGAACTTGATTGTATCCCTCTGCTAATGCAGGGTTTCTGCTTGAGAAGGAGGGTTGGACTAGAAGACCTCCAAGGTCCCTTCCAATTCTGGTATCCTGTTAAACCTGGACTCTCTTCTAGGAATTGGTTATCGCTCTAGAACTAGTCAATTGTATCACGGTTGACAAAAGAGAAAGGAACGATCAATTTCTTCAACTTACCTATGTTGTTAGAGATGCTTTAGAATAATTAAAATCAAAACCAGAAAATCCTCAAAGGTATTACTCCCAGTTACTAAACCCTTTAAATGCTGCACCTGCCATTACATGTAAAATAACATTCAACTACTAATTGGAAAAAAAAGAATTAAAACATCACCCTTATTGGCAAAGAATACTTTTGGGACACAAATGGGTACTATGGCTGAATAAATGCAAATGGCACATTTATTTATTTAGAAAATGTACTATACAGCTGCCTACTCACTCACAGCTCCTCTGATTACAACCCATTGCTTTGTTGGAATTGTACTACATTCTGCAGAGCGGTGGGTTTCACACTTTGTTACCACTGGTTTGCCGTGCATGAGCATGTTCCCTTTGCGCATGGCCCTTCTGTCCATATGCCTGGCCTTCCGCGCATGTGCTTTGTTTGTGCAAGCACCTTCCACATGCGCCCAGCCTCAAAAACATGCCTAAATAAGATGGCATAGAGCCTGAGTGGGTGGGTCCACCCACAATTTCCACTACTGGTTTGCAGGCCCATCCACGATTTCCACTACCAGTTCGTGGACCCACCCATGATTTCCACTACCGGTTCGCAGGCCCAGTCAAGATTTCCACTACCGGTTCGTAGGCCCACCCATGATTTCCACTACTGGTTCGTGGGCCTAGTCACGATTTCAACTACCGGTTCGTAGGCCCACCCATGATTTCCACTGCCGGTGTGCGGGCCCAGTCATGATTTCCACTACCAGTTCATGGGCCCACCCACGATTTCCACTAATGGTTTGTGGGTCCGCCCACGATTTCCACTACCAGTCCATGGGCCCACCCACGATTTTCACTACCGGTTCGCCTGTACCAGTCCAAACCGGCTGAATACCACCTCTGATTCTGTAGTGGAGGAGGAGGAGCAGGAGAGATAAAAGGGAAGGTGGAATATTGTTGATTTATCTACTTTAAGAGTTGGAAGGGAGAATTGTAGATTTTCTAATTCTTTCCTCTTCCTAAGGAGTCCATTTCTTCATCCTCCATGGATGTCGATATTTTTCACCCTTATGACCAGTCCAGTGTCTCCATGGTCACATGACCAAAATTCAGATGCTTGGCAACTGGTTCCTATTTATGATTGTTGCTGCATCCCAACATCATGTGATCCCTTCTGACAAGGGAGAAGCCAGATTCACTGAACAACAGGCTCACTGACATTATCAGTGGCAGGGTTTCACTCAACAACTGTGGCAAGAAAGGTGGTTAAAATGAGGCAAAACTCACTTAAAGGTCTCGCTGAACAACAGAAATGTGGGGCTCAATTGCGGTTGAACGTCGAGGACTACCTGTAGTAAACATTATTTTTGCGAGCACAAAAATCGGAAGGCCCAGTGGCATTCTAAACCCTTCAAATCAGACCATCCATATTTCATCTGGGTGGAAATGAGACAGAACACTGATTGTTCCGGGAAATCTTTAATAGTTTAGTTTACTTTATTGTCATTGCACCTTGGACTACGAAATTAAATGTCAGCTTCAGTGTACATTATAACTAAAACACAAACACAAATTCTATACAATTGAATTTGTATACTGCATGAATATTGCACTAAACAGTAGAATTCAATATAGTTACTGCCCTGGAGTAGAAGTTGTTTTTCAGACTATTTGTCCTTGTTTTTATTATCCTGTACCGTCTGCCAAATGGTAATAGTTCAAAAAAAAAAAAAAAAAGGGTGCCCAGGATGAGATGGATCTTTAAGAATGTTTTGAACTTTTTTAAGGCAGTGGGAGCTGTAAAGCTCTTCCAAAGAGGGATGAGGGCAACCAATGATCCTTTTGGGCAATGACATTAACCCTCTGGAGTACTGTCCTATCTGCCACTGTGCAATAAATGCAAGTGGACATTTCCTCATTTATGTCAAGAGTGGCATTTGTCACCTTACTGAAATATTTGTCATTCCTGTTTTCCTTGAGCTTGGCCAACCGCTTCAGGTTCGCCACCCCTGGCCTCCTTTTCACTGCACTCTAACCACTGTGCCATCATGGCTCATATTTTCAGGGAAAACAGGGTATATACTGCTTTACAGAGCTTTACAGCCCTCTCTAAGCAGTTTACAGAGTCAGCATATTGCCCCCGACAATTAGGGTCCTCATTTTACCCACCTCGGAAGGACGGAAAGCTGAGCTAACCTTGAGCCTGGTGAGATTTGAACTGTTAAATTGCAGGCAGCCGGCAGGCAGCAAAAGTAGCCTGCAGTACTGCACTCTAACCACTGCACCATCGCGGCTCATGTGAATGTGATCCTAGAAACCACAATTGGCTTCAGAGTTGGAGGCCGGCCCAACTGTAATGCATTCAACTACTTTAATATATATCTTCTCATCTTCCTAGAAGATAGATGTGTCTGGTAGTCTATGATTTTTTTTTTTAATGGGAAAATTAAAAGGCTAAAAAAAACCCAAGGAGGCCCATATTTATCTCACCTTGGAATCAACCAAAGGTTTGAAAATCAACTTTTCACTTGGCTTGTAAGGGCTATTCACCAATCCTTGGATGTAGAGTTATTTAGGGGTTTTCACTCAATACAATATAGGCATTGATCCATCTGGCGCAATGCATCATAATCTCATTTTAAAAGACTAATTGGGGAGAGGATTCACAATTATGCAAATTCTGTGAATCATAGTGGAAATCTGATTGGCTGTACGCAAACTTTTTGGCTCCAAAGTCCAGTAATTCAAATTTTCACTTTATTGCCAAAAGTGAATAGCAATTTTAAACACAGGAGTTTTTTTATTTACATATTTATTTACCTTGGCGTATCTCTGATGGAAAGGGGTGATTTAGAATTAGGAAATATAAAATAAAATAAATAGATAAATATTTATACAGCCATCCAGCTCACAAACACATGAGTCTGGTGAGCTGTACAACATAACGGTTAAAAACTCCAAAACAATCTAAAAATAAATAAATAAAAAATTAACAGATAAACAGGAAAATAAAAAGATAAAATCCAAGAATGTGAGTGGAATTCATTGTTAGAATATATTTTCATGCAACAACTACAGTAGTATTCAGCCAGTAGATGGCAGTGTTTACAGGTTTGGCTCTATGGTATATACTGTACTCTATGCTCTGTTGTTCTTAGTACTGTTTCCTGTTTCTTGTTACAGTTGAAACAGTTGAGCAGTAAAGCACATGGTGACTGTACCTTTGTTTGCTCTGTGGTGCTATATATAAACAGAATTTCTAATATGGATATAGATCACTTAATCTCAGACAGCCATCTTGCATTTACTTAGGCTGGTGAAAAAAATGTGTTTTAAGGCCCTTCTGGAATGTCCTTAAATGTGTTTTAAGGATCTTCCGGAATGCCAACAGAGATGGGGCTCTCCTCACCTTGGGTTTAATGATGTTCCAGAGAGTAGGGGACACAGCAGAAAAGGCTGCCTGGGTACCACCAGATGGAACTCCTTTGGAGACAGTACCCACAGCAAGCCTTCTGCCTCACCTGGTGGGATTGATAGTTGTAACAAGGAAAAGATGGTCCCTCAGATAATTTGGTTCTATGCCTTCAAGATCAAAATCAGCATCTTGAGTTGCGTCTGGAAGGAAACTGGTAACCAATGTAGCTCACTAACAGATATTTTCCTAGGGGACATACATAATTGTCTGTCTAGGAATGGTATGGTGGCCTAGAGGTGGGTGGAGCTCTCGCCTAACAATCAGGAGGCTATAAGTTCAATCCTAGGTAGAGGCAGATATTTCTCTCTCTCTCTGGGCACAATGAGAATATATCTACTGAACAAAAGTCCGCATTGGCGACAGGAAAGGCATCTGGCTAATAAACACCCTGCTAGCTCCATTCAGTTGTCCAGACTCCAGCCTGAAAGGGATTATGGGGTTACTTAAAGAAGATGATGATACATCATTGTCTGTTTAGTTGCATTCTGCACCAGATGAAGCTTCCAGATGTCCTTCAAGTGAAATGTTTTTTTTTTCATGCAAAACAGCTATTCATTTAGGCAGGGAGGACAATTGAGGGCCGTGTTCCCATATCTCTTCTTTTCAGGTTTTCTAATTTCCCTCCCCACATAGGACACATTTTTTTTAAAAAAATGTCTAGATAACGATTAAAAAATATACCAAACAACCAGAGGCTGTAGCTCTATGAATCATAGCAAGACATTTATTTTGACACTAGAGGACACCATCGTGAATTAAACCGTAGAATGGAGAAAATGGTGTCATTGACAGATAAATTGAAATACGATGTTTTCAACTTTAGCAAGAGCAAAAGAAGCATATTCTCTTTGGAAACATACATCCCTCAGCAAAACAATGTAAGACGGTTGAGAAAGCAAAGCTTGCTAGATAAACTATATCCCCAAAAATAAGACCCTGTCTTATATTTTTTTGCACCCTGAAATAAGCACTTGGCCTTATTGCCATGTGCTCAAAAGCCCGATTGGGCTTATTATCAGGGGATGTCTTATTTTGGGGGGAACAGAGTAGATTATATAGAGTGCTTCAGTGCTTTACAGCCCTCTCTAAGCAGTTTACAGAGTCAGCCTGTTGCCCCCAACAATCTGGCTCCTCATTTTGCCAACCTCGGAAGGAGGGAAGGCTGAGTCAACCTTGAGCTGTGGTGAGAATCGAACTGCTGGCAGCGAGCAGAGTTAGCCTGCAAAACTGCATTCTAACCACTGCGCCACCATGGCTCTTTAAGGCCAAAAGGCTAAGCTTAGAAAAACAAGGAAATCAATTAAAACTTGGTTTGCATTCCCAATAAAATAAGGGAAGGCTCTGCTAATTTTTCTTTGTTGAATTTTAGAACTTCAGCGAAATCGACCGGAAGCAGCAGAATTAAAACAGTCTTCTAAGCAGGCACTAACTCTGCTAAAAAAAAAAAATGAATACAGGTAGTCCTTCGACTTATGACTGCAAACTGAGCCCCAAATTTCTGTTGCTAAGTGAGACATTTGTGAAGTCAGTTTTGCCCTGTTTTACGACCTTTTTGGCCACTGTGGTTAAGTGAATCACTCCAGTTGTTCCGTTAGAAACACGTTTGTTAAGTGAATCTTGCTTCCCTGTTGGATTTTGCTCGTCGGAAGGTTTGCAAAAAGGGATCACAAGACCTCCGGGACACTGCAAACTGTCATAAATATGAGTCAGTTGCCAAGCAATAGCAATAGCACTTAGACTTATATACCGCTTCACAGTGCTTTCCAGCCCTCTTTAAGCGGTTTATAGAGTCAGCCTATTGCCCCCAACAATATGGGTCCTCGTTTTACCCACCTCGGAAGGATGGAAGGCTGAATCAACCGTGAATCTGGTGAGATTTGAACTGCCAGATTGCAGGCAGCTGAAGCAGCCTGCAGTACTGCACTCTAACCACTGCACCACCATGCTCTGAATTTTGATCACGTGACGATGAGGCTGCTGCAAATGTGGCTGTAAGAATCTGATGGTTGTGTGAAACGTGGTCATTGGTCCCCTTTTTTCAGTGCTGTGGTAACTTTCAACTGACACTAAACGGACTATTTAAGTCGAGGACTACCTGTACAGCTGGAGCCATGACAGTTACCTTTATTATATTTAATTTAGCATTATTACCTTCATTCTCTTCCTTTGTCAGAGGAAAGCTTCCTCCATTGGAAGAAGGGAATCTTTGGATCCAACCCATTAGATTAAGATCTGTATGGGGAGAGGAAATGGTCCATTCAGGCCTACAGATTGATGGTCCTTATAGCATTTATCCAGGTACTATCAATTACTGGAATTGTCATTTTTCAACAGGCAACACAGTAGATTTTACAACAGTCATTTTACTCAGATCATTTTCTTTCACTTAAGCATTCTTAGCATACAGCAAATAATTCACACAGCTGGTTAAACATTAAAACAAATTTAAAGATGCAGAATATTGCTTTAATTTTTTTTTTTACATAGCATCTAAGAGCACTAACAAATTAATAAGGTGCTTTCTATTATTCATTCCCATCCGCTATATAATAACAAATTAACGATGAGTTCTCCGAATATATTTTCAGTTTGTGGGAATGCACTAAACTCTAAAAATAAAGTATAAAATATTCACACTTTTTTTTAAAAAAAACAAACAAACAGAC
The DNA here is from genome assembly GCA_038048745.1 of Coluber constrictor foxii. Taxonomy (NCBI): domain Eukaryota; kingdom Metazoa; phylum Chordata; class Lepidosauria; order Squamata; family Colubridae; genus Coluber; species Coluber constrictor. Next base: position 11,240,379 of record CM075964.1, read on the forward strand.
AGACAAGTGCTTTTTATCAATTCAAGACACGTATCAAAAATAAGAAGGAAATAAGAGAGGGACAAAATAATTATTTTATGCTGCGTACATGATAAATGTAAAACCTGCCCTCCTCGTCCAAGATAAAGCTGTAATAAAATCCAATGCAATTTAATTACGAATTGTAAAAAATTTACAAGGTTTAGCAGTGTGTTAATATAATATATAACATGAAAGAACATTCTAGAATGGTTGACTTTTATCAGCTACTATTACCACGCTAGGCAAGAAATTTTTTGTGCTTGTATTGACATCCTGTAGGACAGGGTGTCAAACTCAAGGTATGGATCCGGCCCATGGGATGCTTAGATCTGGCCCATGGGCTCCCCCTGGAATCACCCACAGTACCTCTGCCAGCAAAAACGGATTCCGGAGGCCGCATGCAGCTCACCTGGCCTCTGTTTTCACTAGCAGGAGGCTGTTGTGGCTAAAAATGGAGCCTCGATGAATGACGTCAAGCTGGTCACTCCCACCCTGGCCATGCCCCCCCCCCACACAATCCTGATGCAGCTCTCAATGAAATTGAGTTTGACACCCCTGCTGTAGAAGATACAAGTGAAGTATTTTGAAACATATTCACTACTGTTGTCAATATGAAACTGTATTAGACTAAATTGTGGAAAAGAAGAGAAAGGCAAGATTAGTAACGAAGTAGGTGGACTCAGAGGTGAAATGCTCCTGGTTCGGACCGGATCGCCCGATCCTGTAGTGATGGCAGGTGGTGATTCAGAGAACCAGTAGCAAAAATCCCTGCACGCCCCCTCCCACATGCCCAGTTGAGCCGCACAATCATCAGAGGCTTTTTTTTTAACTTTTAAAAGCATTTTTTCTACAACCTCTTCCGACGAAAAAATGCTTTTAAAAGTTAAAAAAAAAGCCTCTGATGATCACGTGGCTCAGCTGGGATCGTCAGAGGCTTTTCAAAGCATTTTTTTTCTGCAACCTCTTGGCTGAAGAGGTGGTAAAAAAAATGCTTTGAAAAGTCTCTGACGATCCCAGCTGAGTTCCCTGATTGGCAGAGAGGCATTTTTTTAAAAGCCTCTCTGACGATCCCAGCTGAGTTCCCTGATTGGCAGAGAGGCATTTTTTTAAAAGCCTCTCTGACGATCCCAGCTGAGTTGCCTGATCGGCAGAGAGGCTTTTCAAAGCATTAGAAAAAATGCTTTGAAAAGTTAAAAAAAAAAAAGTTGGCCTCACCCACCCAGTCACATTACCCTCCCCCCCACCAAGCCACGCCCACAGAACCGGTAGTAGCAGATTTTACATTTCACCCCTGGGTGGACTCAGTTAGAGTGGTGACAGATGGAGCCTCGGAAATGCTGAAGGACCAGATTAAGGATGGATCTTCCTGAAGATATCTAAGTGGTCATTAAGAATCAACAATCAAACTAATCAAAACTAGGTATGGAATTATTATAGGTAGGTGGACTCAATTAGAGTGGTGACAGATGGAGCCTCGGAAATGCTGAAGGACCAGATTAAGGGCAGATCTTCCTGAAGATATCTAAGTGGTCATTAAGAATCAACAATCAAACTAATCAAAACTAGATATGGAATTATTATAAGTAGGTGGACTCAATTAGAGTGGTGACAGATGGAGCCTCAGAAATGCTGAAGGACCAGATTAAGGATAGATCTTCCTGAAGATATCTAAGTGGTCATTAAGAATCAACAATCAAACTAATCAAAACTAGGTATGGAATTATTATAAGTAGGTGGACTCAATTAGAGTGGTGACAGATGGAGCCTCGGAAATGCTGAAGGACCAGATTAAGGGCAGATCTTCCTGAAGATATCTAAGTGGTCATTAAGAATCAACAATCAAACTAATCAAAACTAGGTATGCAATTATTCTGGAACATTCTGAAGGAACCAGGCAATGGATGACCGACACGAATGTGGAAAACAAACATCTAATATCCCACTGCAAAACCTTTGTCCAGCACACCTGAAAAGTGGCTTCGAATTGTGTAGGCCTCATTTTCTCGCTGGAGAATGTAGGAGAAAATTTGTAAATTGTTAGCTGGGCTATCAGCTCATGAATAAAATGGGGGGGGGGGGGAAGTGGACATATGCATTGTGAGATTAACAAAAAAAAAACCCTACTTCTAAGCAATTTAAAGTTATGTCCGAAGTTATCCTAGAAGAGGTTTACAATCAGCCTTTCGTGTCTGAAGAACTGTCACAAAAATGATCAGTACCCAGGCATGGGCTGCTGGAGGTTTGAGAGAACCTCTAGCTAAGATTCTATGCAGTTTGGAGAACCACCAAATTCCACTCCTGGCTGGCCCTGCCCACTCTGCCCCACCCCTCCCAGGAGTCCCCACATGGCCCGTTTTGGATGCAGGTAAGTGCAGGGCCCACACGGAAGCTTGGGGAGGGCGAAAATTGAACCTATCAGACGTTCAGAAAGGCCAGCCTCCAGAGGGCCTCCGGAGCCTGGGGAGGCCATTTTTGCCCTAACAGAGGCTCGAGGAAAGCCTCCAAAGCCTGGGGAGAGCAAAAACATGTCCCCCCCCGCTGTGGTGCAGGAGGCCGACTAGGCCACACCCACCATGGCCACGCCCACCCAGCAACCAGGGAAAGAACCTTTGCTAAAATTTTTGAAGCCCACCCCTGTCAGTACCCCATTTTAAAAGGAAAGGAATAATATAACTGATGGAAAAATTATAACTAGCAGATAGTGGAAACTACATTGCATTTAAACTTTATTTAAAGGCTGAAAAAAACCACAACCCATAATTGATTAAAGCTGACAGCACTGGAAGAGAACATTTGACAAGAGAAAGGTCACTTTTAAATGTTCCAGTTGATAATTATATCAGACATCCAACCCGTACATTTTAACTTATTCTGTTATCTGAGATTGTTGTGGGTCGAAGCAGAAAGAAAAGAGAAGAAACTCACTTTCCAAAATAACCAGTCACATCAACAGATAAATGTATACCTCCAGTTTGAAGTGTAACTTTACATGTTTCTTGCTACTACCTCACCATTGTCAAGTGCAAAGAATCAGGACTACACATTAAGTTCCAGTTAAGTTTATTTATTGTTCATGCATGTCTACACAACAACAATTTAGTCAACGAATGGTCAGCATTAAATTGGTGCTAGATAAGCGTCAACAGAACTCAAGAGGGGCTGGACATGGACTGCTTGTGGGAACGTAAGGATTCTAGGCTGATTTCTCTCTTGACTCCACCCTCAGTCTCTGCCTGTCCTTCTCCTGCTCTGTTGATTCTTTGCTTTTTGTTTCCATTCATTTTAGGCGGTCTGAAAAGGGAGCAGTTGCTCTTTTTCAAGAGGTTGAGAAGTTTATGAAAGCATGCTCCCTAAAGCAGGAAATGCAGAGGAGGTCATCATATCAGATATTCTCTAACACTGTGCTGAAGACAGCAGGGACTGAAGACAGGACAAGATAAAATAAGGACATCTGCCATGGCACCGTTCATCTCCTGCCAGCACTATCTGAATAAAATGCCACCTGTAATAGTTTAAACACACAAGACCATCAAGGGTCTTTATGAAGAAGAAAACATCTTCCTTCCACTGTCCTTATCACTTTCTATGGAGGGACGACTGAAAGCATCCTGTCTATTATATCACTGTGTGGTTTGGAGGTTCTACTGTTTCAGACAGGAAGGCGGTGCAGAGAGTGGTGAGGACAGCAGAAAATATTATCGGGAGTTCACTCCCTTCTATCCAGGACATGGCATATCAGTGATGCTTGACCATGGTCCACAGAATTATCAGGGATGCTACACATCCTCTCCATGACCAGTTTTCCTTGTTACCTTCTGGGAGGAGGTTTCACAGTATCCGAAGCAAAACTCTGTAATAGCTTTGTACCATATTGTTAACTCTCAAGACTCTTTTTTCCACTGTGTATTCAAAATAGACTGTGATTATATACATATGTATGTATGTAAGTCTCTGTGTGTGTTTCTGTGTGTGTCTCTGTGTCTCTCTCTGTGTGTATGCATGCATGTATGTCTCTGTGTTTGTATATATGTGTGTGTGTGTGTGTGTGTGTGTACATATGTATGTATGTAAATTTGTGTGTCTCTGTGTCTGTCTCTGTGTCTGTCTGTGTGTATAAGCATGCATGTATGTGTGTGGGGATATATATGTGTGTGTATGTATGTATATGTGTGTGTGTGTATATGTGTGTTTGTGTGTGTATACATTTGTATATGTATATATATAATATACATATATATGTTGTGTGTGTGTGTGTATATATATATATATATACACACGCACATATATATACAGTGTACAGTGTACCATATATACAGCATATTTACATGTGTGTTGTGTGCATGTATATGTATGGGTATACACACACACACACACATATATACACACACACACACTGTTTTCCCTAAAATAAGACCTCCCCTGATAATAAGCCCAATTGGGCTTTTGAGCACATCCGTTAAAATAACTCCTCCCTGAAAATAAGCCCTCCCCAAAAATATTTAAATGCATGAGCAGCTGGTCCCCGTCATTTCCTCTGGTTAGGGTTAGGGAGACAGAGCTGGAAATCAGGTAAGACGGCAAGAGGAGCCCCATCTTGCTCCACGCACCCCCAAATAATAAGACCTCCCCAAAAATAAGGCCAAGCACTTATTTCAGGGTTCAAAAAAATACAAGACAGGGTCTTATTTTCGGGGAAACACGGTATGTATATATCTTCTTTTGAAAGCAAGTATCAAAATTTCATTTTAAAATGCGTGCCAGCGTGTTGACAGAAGAAAGTTGACAATCAAGGTTATCTTATCATCTTAACTACAAGTGAAAAGGTATGAAAGTAATCAGAAATAAGGCAGAGCAAATAAGTCAGCTGTTTGTTATAAAACAATCCTCTTCATTAGAAAGCCCTCAAGTATTTTGAGATTCAGACTAATCCCCATTAGGTTCGATCTCATTTCGGAGAAGAGCTGAACCTTAAAATGCCTGTTTGACTTGGAGCCCAGTAACCCATCTCGAGAGCTTTATTCTGCTTTATAAGCCAAGCTAGTCTGTGTTCACTAACATTATATAATTAACCAGAATCTTGGCAGAGATATGGAAAAAGAAACATTAGAATACAATGCATGGCAGAATTAAATTACTTACGTGGTATTCAGTGGTGCTCCCACCCCACCCCCATATATTTCCTGTAGAGGGCTTTATAAATATCTAAGACCGTACTAGCATACTGAGGAGTAATAGCACATAATCCAGTATTAGCACTACAGTAAACTTTAATTCCTTTCTGTGATCGTAACTATAACTTTCCCCTTTTGGCATAAGCTACGTTGTGAAGAGTGCAGAAAAGGAACAAGGAGGAACAAGGAGGAATGAGAGAAGAAAAAGAAAATACAGTAAAAACACAACTCAGATTCACTAGCAATTCATTATTTCTCACCTTATTCTTCTTTCTTTACCACTGGTAAGTTTTAAATAATTCATTCCTACTGCATTTAACTTACTTTTACATTTGTACTCAGCTCTTCCTTTCCTATAACAAGGTGGACAGAAGTATGCTCTTACACAAGCAATTTCACTTCTTTCAACAAGTATTATCACTACTTTTCTACTAAGGTTCGTGAGCTTTAACATTTCTCCATCCAGCCTCTCCAGCTACACCATCTACGTCTGCAGCCTTACTATTGTTCAGCATTTCCACAGCATTTGTGAATTCAATTCATTCATTCATTCATTCATTCATTCATTCATTCATTCATTCATTCATTCATTCATTCATTCATTCATGGTGCTGCCTGACTCCAATTGTCTCTGGGCAGCTCAGAATGTATTATCATAAAAAAATCCAAAACTAAACCAAAACATGATGGGATCTGGTCACTATATAGAGGCATAAAAAAAAATGAGAAAGAGACACTCAAGAGGCAGCCTATCCATTTCGACCTGATTGGGAGAACAATCTGGTCTTTATAGACTAGCAAAAGAATAACACAGATTTTAACATTGTTTTTAATCCAAATCACTTTGCTGGAGGCTCTTCGTTTAGCTTCTTGTTTAGCCCTGTAGTAATGGGGAAAGTATTCTAAATTCATATAC